>JAYESA010000008.1:17475507-18172169 GCA_036927795.1 Iris macrosiphon
TATATATTGATTGCGTGAGATTATTATCTAGATAGTAGACCTAGACAGCGTTCTACCGCCGATGTTGCGGCGTAGGCTGGACGTACCCACGACTCATGCCCGATTTTTTGGGTGCGGGTCGTGACACACAAGGCCAGAGCTTTGAACAAGGACAAGTAAGCTATACAAGACTGGAGCAGCGACACATATATTGCAGAAAAGTAAAAAATGCAATGGCATATGAAAATGAGCTCTTTATTGATAATCGAAAATATTACAAGCGGCACATGGCAGAGATTATAGATCGCTCAAGCACTCTTTCTCTCGATTATAATAACACCGTTCCATACATTATGTCCCTCTATACAAATTAGCTCAAAGCAATCTCGATACGGCTCAAGGCATCGACTCCAGATTTTCGGTTCCTTGGGATGAGGCACGGCTATCGCTTCCTCGGACGAACCAGCACCTGAAAACAAGCAAACTGTTGGTGGATCAGCACTTTTATAAGTACTGGTGAGTATAAACAACTGAACAGAAGCTACACCCCCTGAACACATACTAAGTAAGCATGTGGCAAAATATTACATTACTAGTGATCTTGCTAGATTTACCTAAGTTAATTTCATACAGCTCGGGATTATAGTCAGATTACATCTTTTTGAAAACATAGCTTGGAAATAGTTTTGCATATTCAAACAATAAGCATATAGTAGGGACGGTATTTTATAGAGCAGTGTATAGCATATATTGTGCATCACATTCTAACTCTTAGGGACAAGGTTCTCTACTGGATTGTTCATCTCAAAATAAAACAAGCATTAAGTGGACTATCATACTTTCAAGCACACAAGAAGAACTAGCTATATGATTTCGGTCTCCGAGAAATCCAGGATCGGTAGCGGTAATCCAGCTAACCAATGACTCACATTCTGATGCTATTAGCAGCTGTGACCATGGTTGCTCTTCACTAACATAGTAGCAGCAGGGACCAAGGTTCAGCTCTGCACTAATAGTCATTGTCCGACTGATGCGAATGCATGAAGCACTATCAGATAAACTCTACGATGCAAACAAAATAAATAAGCAAGCTATATGTATACACTTATATTTCTTACCCCTTAGCCGAACGATTATCCTTGCAGCAGACATACAAGTTAGCAACAATTTGTATAAACATATATGTGTAAGGTTCTCTTGTTTCCTAACCGTCTCTGCATCAAACAGTTAGGTATGCAAGAAGGCTAGCCTAGCATGCGTCCTAACTATATGATGGTCCATGGGTAGCCCCATGATTAGTAGTGGTTGCCCAAGGTTCAGCTCTTCACTAGAACTCACCTGTGTCGGCAGCTGTGACTCAAGGTTTAGCTCTTCACCAACACACACGAGTACTAGCAGCTGTAACATCATGGGTTTCGCACAACACTAATAGATAAATACCGCCCTACTAGACCCTAGCGGCCGTACCCTCAGGGCGATCCAAAAATCTCTTTCGGACCAAGCGGTTCCTAGTACCCCAGGAACCGTTCGAGAGATAAGACCTTGTGTACAAGTTAGTCCGAGACTAATGCAATGACATGAAGCATCTATAATGCAAGCAAAATAAATAATCAAGCAAAACATATATGATCTAGTAAAACACATCTTGTCAAACAAAGCACATCTCTCACATATCTAATAGCACACCCCACTAGACCCTCAACGGGCCGTATCCTCAGGGCGCACTATTAGTCTATGCTTATACGAATCAAAGACTTATAGCAGTTCGATATAGCAAAATAGACAAGCAAAACATATAATGGCAAGCACGATTTCGATTTCAGAATTAGCATGCAATATCTCTCTCTTTCTTAGCTTATTACAAAGGGACTCATTCAAGTGATTCCTTTACTTATCTTTTTAGCATAGCAAGGTTTCGTTCGATATCTGTCGGTGTAACTAAGCATGCAACATTTCTTATACTCTTGACTTAGCATGGCAAGATTTTATCTTATTTTAGACAAGCATACAAATTCTCTAGTTAAGCAAGCAGGTTTATTTCGATGACAAGCTATACTAGTTCTCTTATTAAGCATGCAGAGTCAGGTTCTATCATTCTTCTTATGAAACTATCTTCTTAAGCAAACAAGCATTCAAAAACTCAGATTAATTATTAAGTCGTATAAGAATCAGAGAATGCAGTTTTGCCCACTCACACTGATCAATCGTCTTGTGGTTTGGTCGAAAACTCTCCGAGAAGACTTCCGCTCAAGCAAGCAAAGCGATATCACTTGTACATAGTGCCTACGCGGAGTAGGGCACTACATACTTACCCACCAACAAAGAGTTTCGTCCTCGAAACTCAAAGAGAAACTCACAAAAATCTAGAGCAGCGATAGTCCTCATCCCTCACCATCCTCAATCAAAACACAAGCAAATCACAAGCACGAAAGCATAAATCTCAAGCAACAAATCAAATCCAGAAAACTTTTGCGCGCATCTTTGAGAATATTTATAGATTTATTATATGGAACGTTCATTGCACCACATCAGGCACAACCCAGAGTCGGAGGCAATGGAATGGGCAAAGAATCGAGTTGCTTTGATACCATTATGTCACGCCCCGGTCCCGCAGGGCGCCGATCGTCCTCGCACCGGCGTGAGTTCATACAAGCCTAAAATGTGCTTGCACAAGGCCAAAGCTTTGAACAAGGACAAGTAAGCTATACAAGACTGGAGCAGCGGCACATATATTATAGAAAAGTAAAGAACATAATGGCATATAAAAATGAGCTCTTTATTGATACTCGGAAGTATTACAAGCGACGCATGGCCGAGGTTACAAATCGCTCAAGCACTCTTTCTCTCGATTACAATAACACCATTCCATATATTATGTCCCTTTATACAAAAGCAGCTCAAAGCAATCTCGATACGGCTCAAGGCATCGACTCCAGATTTCTGGTTCCTTGGGATAAGGCACGGCTATCGCTTCCTCGGACGAACCAGCACCTAAGAACAAACAAACTGTTGGTGGGTCAGCACTGTTATAAGTACTGGTAAGTATAAACAACCGAACAGAAGCTATACCCCTAAAACCCACACTAAGTAAGCATGTGGCAAAATATTATATTACTAGAGATCTTTCTAGTTTTACCTAAGTTTATTTTATGCAGCTCAGGATTATAGTTAGATTATATTTTTTTTGAAAACATAGCTTGGAAATAGTTTTGTATATTCAAACAATAAGCATACAGTAGGGATGGTATTTTATCGAGCAGTGCGTAGAATATATTGTGCATCACATTCTAACTCTTAGGGACAAGGTTATCTAGTAGACTGTTCATCTCAAAACAAAATAAGCATTAAGTAGACTATCATACTTTCAAGCACACAAGAAGAACTAGCTATATGATTTCGGTCCCCGAGAAACTCAGGATCGGTAGCGGTAATCCAGCTAACTAATGACTCGTATTCTGATGATATTAGCAGTTGTGACCATGGTTGCTTTTCACTAACATAGTAGCAGCCGGGACCAAGGTTTATCTCTGCACTAATAGCCATTGTCCGACCGATGCGAATGCATGAAGCACTATCAGATAAACTCTATGATGCAAACAAAATGAATGAGCAAGCTATATGTATACACTTGTATTTCTTACACCTTAGTCGAACGGTTATCCTTGCAGCAGACATACAAGTTAGCAACAATTTGCATAAATATATATGTGTAAGGTTCTCTTGTTTCATGTCCGTCTCTGCATTAAACAGTTAGGTATGCAAGAAGGCTAGCCTAGCATGCGCCCTAACTATATGATGGTCCATGGGTAGCCCCATGATTAGCAGCGATTGCCCAAGGTTTAGCTCTTCACTAGCACTCACCTGTGTCGACAGCTGTGACTCAAGGTTCATCTCTTCACCAACACATACGAGTACTAGCAGCTGTGACATCATGGGTTTCGTACAACACTAATAGACAAATACTGCCCCACTAGACCCCAGTGGCCGTACCCTCAGGGCGATCCAAAAATCTCTTCCGGAATGAGCGGTTCCTATTGCCCCAGGAACCGTTCGAGAGATAAGACCTTGTGCACAAGTTAGTCCGAGACCAATGCAATGACATGAAGCATCTATAATGCAAGCAAAACAAATGATCAAGCAAAACATATACGATCTAGCAAAACACATCTTGTCAAACAAAGAATATCTCTCACATATCTAATAGCACACCCCGCTAGACCCCTAGTGGGCCGTATCCACAGGGTGCACTATTAGTCTATGCCTATACGATTCAAAGACTTATAGCAGTTTGATATAGCAAAACAGACAAGCGAAACATATAATGGCAAGCACGATTTCGATTTCATAATTAGCATACAATATCTATCTCTTTCTTAGCATATTACAAAGGAACGTATTCAAGCGATTCCTTTACTTATCTTTTTAGCATAGCAAGGGTTCGTTCGATATCTGTGTCGGTGAAACTAAGTATGCAATATTTCTTATACTCTTGACTTAGCATGGCAAGGTTCTATCTCATTTCAGACAAGCATACAAATTCTCTAGTTAAGCAAGCAGGTTCATTTCGATGACAAGCTATACAAGTTCTCTTATTATGCATACAGAGTCAGGTTCTATCATTCTTCTTATGAAACTATCTTCTTAAGCAAACAAGCATTCAAAAACTCAGGTTCATTATTAAGTCGTGCAAGAATCACAGAATGCAGTTCTGCCCACTCACACTGATCAATCGTCTTGTGGTTCGGTCGGAAACTCTCCGAGAAGACTTCTGCTATAGCAATCAAAGCGATATCACTTGTACATAGTGCCTACGCGGAGCGGGGCACTATACACACGATTGGTGGCAGATCAAGAAGCTGGATCTCGCCACAAGGCGCCAAGACGGTAAAATCACTTGGGGGATGTTCAAGGAAGCATTCTTGGAATGATATCTTCCACCAACTGTCAAATAGAGGAAGGAAACAAGTTTATCAAACTTAAGCAAGGGAGTATGTTCGTTGAAGACTATAAGTCAAAATTCTTCAAGCTTGCTAAGTTCGCTAGCTCGATGATTCTTAATGAGAGGGCCCGTACACATCGGTTCATTAAAGGCCTGAACGACGGTCTGAGGAAAGATATTATGAACCGTGAGTGCACATCATATATTAAGGCCTTCGAGGCAGCGGAGCAAAATGAATAATTCACACCACGAAGGGCTTCGGAAAAGGTGTCGGCTGCTCGAAACCCTCCTGGTAAAAGGTACCTAGATGGGGAGAAAATATAGAGGGCGAACAATGCCCTGCTCAAGAGTGCACTTTCTGTGGTAAATGGGATCACACGAGGAACATTTGTCGTTCTGCCAACGGCGAATACTTCAATTATGGTCAAAAAGGACACCGTCCTACCAACTGTCAGAACAAGAGAGTTTTGCCCCCGCATCGTAATGGTAACACTTGTCAGATTCAGAATCAGGATCCCATGCTAGCTCCAGCCAATGGACAGAATGATCAGACGGGAAGGCCTAGAGTTTATCAGTTGAACATTAAGCGCGATACGAGTGGACACGATATTGGTGAGTATGATTCCTTTGACATCTTGATACCTTGCACCTCGACTCCTTGAACTCTTAAGTTTCGAGAATGAAACTTCTTTTCGGTGGGGTATTATGTAATGCCGTAGCTCCAGCGGTTCACTAATGGAATACTTACAACTTTGACTCGGTTGAGAATTGAGTCTCGAAAAAATCTTACCGCCTAATCAATCAGGGACGAAATACAATAAACCCTTCCAACTGATGGAACGGCTTCTATTGAAATGAGTCCAAGAGTTTTTGTTGGATATTTTGCTGCTTGATTTTGTGTTGCTTTGTGTTTTATCTTGCTTTCGATGATTTGGTTTCATGATTCGCTTTCCTCGTTTGCTCATTCATTTAAAATCGTAAGGGAAAGAGATCGAAAGATGCTAACCAAATATTCTTGCAATTTCAGGACGCATAACCAAAGAGTGATAGCTATGTGAGGCTTTCCCATTCCCTCGTTGATTCAATCGGTGAGTGGCTTCGGCTTCGATGAATCCTTTAGTCTTCACACCTTAATAAAATAATTTATAGTCCACTCAAAGTATTTGTTTTAGAAGTATAGAGAATCTCTACCATGCGCCAACAATAATCAAAGGCCATGAGCCGCAGTGATCAAGCCCTATGCGCCATAATGATCTAGTGTCATGCGTTGACCATTTCATAACTAGTGTTCCCATGTGCCAGCAGTGTCATGCACCACTAAGTAACTAGTGCTTCCATGTGCCAGCAGTGTCTTGCGCCACAAAGTAACTAGTGTTCCCATGTACTAGCAGTGCCATGCGCCACTAAGTAACTAGTGTTCCTATGCGCCAGCAGTGCCATGCACCACTAAGTAACTAGTGTCCGCATACGCCACCAGTGCCATACGCCACTACTCCCTCAAGCATCCTCATACGTCAAGCGGAAGGACAATTCACAGATGCGTCATTGTAGTTCCTGTTGTTATCTCCTCTATGCTTCTGTTCAAAGTATTCTTAACTTAAAAAACTTACAAAGTTTAGAAACATTAAAGGAGATCTTGTACAAGCATGAAAATCATGCATGCCACATAGAGCTCATGCCCCTTCAAAAAAAAAGTAAGCCACAAAGGAGCCACATAGAGCTCATACGGCCCGAACAACCAATGAGTTGGAAGCCACATAAAAAGAATCTATGCGTCCTGAACAACCACGAAGTAAGGGGCCACATAAGATCCCCTGACATGACATTCAATGCCTGTCAAAAATTCTGACACACTACTCATCACCCAGAGCATTTCGAGAATCGTAAAAGAGGTAGCGGGTCATAAAAAGATGAAAAGTCACATCAGTGCATTAATAACTTCGTCATAAATGCTATGCCACGTGTTCCCTTATATGCGGCTATGGCCCTATGCGGCCTCGTCATTATGCGGCCAAAGTGTCCATTCGATCAAGGCTAGACGAGAGATTACATGCGGCCACAACGCCATACGGCCGAAGTGTCCATAAGACCAAGACCAAAGGAGAGCACGTATACGGCCATGACTCTATGCATCCACGACACCATGCGACTCTCATCTTGCAAGATCTTTCTGTTACAACCGAAAGGATCTTCACAAAGTTAGTGTTGATTACGTGTCCAGCTGACCAAGTCATGCACACAACAGAGTTAAAAACAACCCCGAGATATTATCAACAACATATCCAACCGAGGCCATATGGCAGCATGCCCGTGGTATGCGACTACAGTTGCGAATGTATTCTGTTGAATGAGCCCTATGCGCCACCAAACAAAGGCATATGCGGCACCTATAGCCCATCAGCATGATGGCTATAAATAGGAGGAACTTGGATGTTCCTAGGATCCTTTTTGCAGAGACTATACCCACCTGGCGATCTACGTACGTGCACACAAGCTCAAGAGAGAGAAAAGAGAAGAGAGCATCATTATTCCCTCATCAGACCGTCAATGGAGTAAAGGAGTCACTGCAGTATTCGATCTCCATCGCTGCATTCTCCAGATCAAAAATATTGTACTTAAATTTTTTGTCTAGGATTTTCTTATACTTTTTGTTTATTGATAAACAAAAGTTTTCCAAACTTACACCGATGGCAAACAAGATGGCGACTCTGACAATATGGTATCAACAAGAACGATTTTAAAAGCAAGGACGATCGGCCCTTGCAAGATCAGGATGTGACAAAGTAGTATCAGAGCATGACTTTACATCCTTGGTCTTTTCAAATATCGTTTTCAAAAATGATATAAGTTTTCAAGCGATTTCAAAAGTCCCAGATTTCAAAAATAGTTGTGAATCTATATAAGTAAATTGAAGGTATTAAATGTTTCGATCATAAAAAGTATGAAAACCTAATGTCTCATACAATAAGTCCATAGTACATTATGACACTAATGCAAGCTACTCTATTTTTTATAGAGAAATGGCTAAGACCAACAACCAAGGGACATCGGGAGCATCTGGCTCGACCGATGAACAAGTTGATTGCTCGATAGCCATGATAGAGAATCAACATGAACGATTTGAGGCCTAACAACAGCGACCTGATGCTAGGGCCATAGGACAACAAAAACAACTTGATGCTCTGACGCAAATAGTAACAACTCTGGAAGCAATAGCAGTGCATCGGGAACCACCGCGACACCTAAGGCAGCCGCGCCCGTGCCTCATGAAGTGTGCCTAGAAGAAGCTGATGAGCCTCAACAGGTAGGCAGAAAGTCTACCTTTAAGGGTGCCAAGTTTCTGAAGTTGAACCCTTCGGAGTTCGAAGGCAGGACCGCACCGGATAAGGTGATGGTGTCATGCCCCAGTCCCAAAATACGTAGGACTAGGAATACGTAAGCATGCCAGCCGTATGTATATGGCAACTCCGATATATGGATACCATAATACACATGTACGCTGTAACATGAATATAAACTCACATGTGGTATATATAATATCAAAAGTCACAGATATAATAATCCCATCCACACAATAAGTCATAGAAAAGAAGTAGCTAAACTAGGATAATGAGTCTGAATAATCCAAAAACAATAGTCGGGTGGAGACAAATCCACTGCCAATGACTATATCCAAACTAAAATGAGAGAGGAGTATAAAATCTCCAATATAAAATAAAATGATGATATAAGACTATCAGCTAAGAGATCCATCACTAGGGATAATCAAAGATGCTCAGAAGGTAAGACCTCCTCGGTAGAGAATGATGCGTCAGGTCCTGGCCCGTACTCCTGCGGATACTTCTGATCGTCTATACCTGGCAAGAGACTAGGTCCTCAGAGGGACGTAATAAGATACATAGTATAAACCCCCTCAATTATTTTTATAGATAGTCTGGTATGGGATGGAAAATTTTGGTTTAGCAGCAGATGTTTGAGGTTAGGAGTAAGGTTGCAGATATCTGATTATTTTAATTAAACCCTTGGCGCGCCATACTGTTGTTGAATTATTCGAAGCCCAACATTAGCCCATAAATTCTAACAGAATGTTGCACTCTTGACTTGACACGCCAATTTAGGCGCTGGACTTTTCTGTCACTCAAAATAATATTTTCTTGTGCTCTAAATTAATTGTACAATTTTCCGTAATCGAAATCCATATTTAATCCCGTGTCGCGCATCTGTGTCGTTGCCATCAATTTTGAGACACCAACTTAACCCATTGAGCCGGACCAATAAAAGGGTCCAAGACTGACACCAAGCCTATACCATTCATGACCTTTGTGTCATTCTCAATTGAGATCCCATGTGCCCCCATTTAATTAAAAAGCATATGACAATTTATTCTAATTAAATTGGGGATACCAATTTTGACAAATCCTATTTTAATCCTAATTTAATTACAATGCCCATTTAATTAAGTCCATACAAAACACACAACACCCCCTCACCCTACAAAATACCAAACACCAATCCCTCCATAATTTTTCCATCATTTTATGTGGTTGTGCAATTACCCAAACTTAAGGGGCTAAATTATAAATGTTGTGACATGTGGCACACCCTCATTGGTCAAAGCCAAATGAAGAGGCCACCCCCTCTCCCTTGACCGGTCAACATCCCTTCTTCCTCTCTTTTTCATGAAGAAACTATTTCTTTCATGTGTAATCTCCACCACACATTTGAAATGGGCCAATCCCCACCATCCAATCCTCACACCCCTCCCTATAAAATGTCACCATCTCTACACACAACCCCATGCCGGCCTTAATCCCCAAAACCTAGGGAATACAACCCCCTCTCTCTCTTCTCCGTCTTCTCTATTCAAAACCCCAACCGAATCCTTCCCATTTTCTTCTTCTTTCATTCTTCTTCTTCCTTTCTTCTTCTCCTTCTTTGGAGAACCGACTTCTCCGGCAAGATCCCGCTCTGGCCAACTGACTGTTCTTCGGCACGACCAACCACTATGCAGCCTCCCATCTCTCGACCACTCAACCACCAACCTCGTCTTCATCTTCTCCGGCCTGCTGTATTCCCGCGGCTTCGACACCCCCCGCCCTAGCCAACATCCGGCCTGCTGTATTCCCCGCGGCTTTGACACCCTCACGGCCAGTTTCTTCTTTCCCACATTCCCGTTCGACCACCACCGCACATCCCTACTTCTCTCCGGCCGGCACCCTCCACGTCGTCCAATCCGGCCAACCTCCAGCTCCTCTCGACCACTCAACCACCACCCTCGTCTTCATCTTCCCCGACGAGATCCCCCGCATCGCCACCACTTTACTGCCACGAGCCCGTACTGCCCTCCACCTCCGGCCAGTAGCTTCCCCCCGGCAGCCACTAAACCACCATCTCGAATTCCACCACCCTTCACTCCGGTGAGGCCAGCCAACCAACCTCCTCTGTGCTGCCATCCCCACCATTATTTTGTACTAGCGGGTTTGTTCCCGTGTGACTACTCTAGTATTTGTACTATGATACATTATCTCGTAACTTTTCCTTTCTGCACATTAGTTGTTATAATTACCTCTATGTACTCTTATATCTGTTGCCTGTGGATGAGATTTAGATTGACTACTTATGTGTTATGTGTTGGGTTATTCATTGTACTTTACAGCTTAGGTGCACTCCGATGGGCCATTAGATTAGGATGCCCGTCGAAGTGTGCTGCTGGCCATTGCCACATGACTCAGTTCCCTATCTTTGGAACTGGGGCATGACAAGGTTTTTGTGGTGGCCCATGCAGGTCCGATTTAAATCGTCTTGGTCACCTGACTGTGCCAAGCGAGCCTATAAATTAGGAATAGATATTAGAAATCTTATCTACAAGTTTAAAACCTTCACATGATACCTCTATCTCGATATCTTTTACCGAATTGCATCTTGTTTATTTTCTTAACACTGATCGCAGTCATGACTTCTTTTCAGAGTTATAAATCTCCGTAGCGGATGCGTTGCGCAGCCGGGTGATGTTTCCCGTGACGCAGGATCATCCGGGGAACCGGAACTGGAGCAGGTCCTTCTGTTGACTCCAGCTCCCCTGGGACAGTCATCGGGGCAGGCTGAGGTGCCTTCAGATGGGCATCAGACTCTACGTCAGGCAGGACCTGAGGATCAGAGGGCCCCGAGTCAGGAGGAGTAGCAGCTGCCACCACCTCCACCATTCCTACCCCAGATGCCCTATATGCCATTCCCTGCAGTACAACCCATGAATGGGACACAGATATTCCAGATGGTATATGCGATGATGCAGGCCCAGTAGCAGGTCCAGCAGCAGGCTCAGTAGCAAGCCCAGAAGAGACAGGCTGAGACCCTGAAAGAGAGTATCGTGACGACCTTGGGGAAGGCGTCACCGCCATCACACCAGTCGACGATGGGGTCTGTCATAGACTTTCGTCGTTTGATGCCACAACCTTTTGCTGGCACAGAAGAGCTGACAGAGGTCCACGCATGGTTCACCATCATTCAGCACCAGCTGGAGGCTATCGACCTCCTCCGATATCGATGGATGACTGTCGTCAGGATGCAGCTCACTGGCAACACTCATCACTGGTGGCTTTCAGAGGAGAAGCGTTTAGGACCAGACCGGGCCACGTGGGAAGAGTTCTCTAGGCTTTTCCAGAAGATGTACATACCCTCCACTGCCCGAGCAGAGCTTCGGGATAGATTTTAAAACCTCAAGCAGGGGAGTATGACTGTAGAGGAATACAATGCTGAGTTCCTCCGCCTGAGCAGGTTTTTACCGTACCTGATACCCACCAAGGAGGCGAAGGCCGAGAAGTTCTATGAAGGCCTGAGTTTTGAGAACCAGAGGTTTATCGGGTCCATAGCCCCCACCTCTTACTCCGAGGTATTACTAGCAGCACGATGCCAGGACCGCATCAACAAGATGGAGGCCAGCCTAAACCTCTCCTGTGCGTCGTCATTAGCAGTTCGAGCCCCGCAGGGAGGACCTGCGAAGCGTCCTCTAGTACATCAGCAGCAGCAGAGGGCAGCACCCCAGCAGGGAGCGGTCATTCCCACATGCCATTACTGCGGCAAGAAGGGACATTTATTGAGGGACTGCCGACGAAGACTGGGAGTTTGTTTGAGATGTAGGTCGGACCAACATACAGTCCGAGATTGCCTAGACCAGAGGGCTCCGGTACAGATGGTTCATCGGCCAGCCTTGCCAACACTGAGGCCTTATCAGCAGCCTCCTAGACCGAGGCAGCCTTACGCAGGAGCTGGAGCACAGTGACCACCAGCACCAGGGGGAAATCAGAGGAGGCCACCCTTGGCCCCACAGGCAGATCACTTCCAGTAGGCTCGACAGCAGAAGCTGAGGGCACCGGTACCAAGACATGGTCAGGCCTATGCGATGACTATAGAGGAGGCAGAGACAGCCGGAGAAGTGATCGCAGGTACTATCTTAGTAGCTTCATTACCAGAAGTAGTCCTATTTGATTCTGGTACCACACACTCTTTTATAGCTGCTAGTTTTGTGGCCACCCATAGTATAGCCACTGTACCCCTTTCGAAGATCAAGAGGATTCTTACGGGAGGTGGAATAGTACCTGTTAGCGACACTTGTAGATCATGTTTAGTAGTTGTCTGCGGGCGAGAGATGCGTGCCCGATTTTTTGGTCTTCTCCATGCCGGACTATGACATTGTCCTAGGCATGGATTGGTTAAGCCAATACCATGCAACGCTAGATTGTCATCGTGGTTGTGTCATATTTAGACCCCCAGATCACCCAGAGTTTGAGTTTCTTCGGGGAGCCCGAGAGCATGGTGTCCAACCTACCCTAGCGACACATATTGCAGAAGGTAAACTGATATACCCTCACTTTATATCAGAGTTTGAGGATGTGTTTCCAGAGGATCTCCCAGGCCTGCCACCTGACAGAGAGATCGAGTTCACTATAGAGTTAACTCCCAGAGTCGAGCCAGTTACTTCCTCCGTTTACAGACTAGCACCGAAGGAGTTGGTTGAGTTGAAAGTCCAAGTAGATGATCTCTTAGATAAGGGTTTCATATGGGCTAGTGTGTCTCCATGGGGAGCACCTATTCTATTTGTATCGAGGAAGGACGGGACGGTACACTTGTGTATCGATTATAGGGCGTTAAATGCTGTAACGATAAAGAACAAGTATCCACTGTCGCGCATAGATGATTTATTTGATCAGCTTAGTAGTGTATGTGTATTCTCGAAGATCGATCTCAGATCCGGTTATCATCAGATCAAGGTACGGAGAGAGGATATCCCGAAGACGGCTTTTCGGACGAAGTATGGGCACTATGAGTTTTTAGTCATGCCGTTTGGTTTAACCAACGCGCCAGCAGTATTTATGAGTCTGATGAACAGTGTTTTCCACCAGTACTTAGATAAGTTCGTTGTGGTATTTATCGACAACATCTTGGTATATTCCAAGTGCCAGGAGGAGCATGAGAGACATCTTAGGATTGTGTTGGAGACGCTGAGACAGGAGAGGCTGTACGCCAAGCTCAGCAAATGTGAGTTTTGCTTGGATAGAGTACCATTTCTAGAACACATAATCACCGGGGATGGACTATCAGTTGAACTGGAGAAGATAGCTGCAGTTGAGACATGGCCTACCCCTACATCAGTTACAGAGGTTAGGAGTTTCCTCGGACTTACCGGATATTATCGGAGGTTTATAGAAAACTTCTCGAGGATCGTTGCACCTATGACGCGACTGACACGTAAAGGCGAGGAGTTTATCTCGACCGACGAGTGTCAGACGGCTTTCGATGAGCTGAAGAAGCGTCTGACATCAGCACCGATTTTGTTACTACCTTCCGGATTATGAGAATTTATAGTGTACAGTGATGCGTCTGGGAGCGGATTATGATGTGTACTGATGCAACATGGCAAGGTGATAGCCTACACATCGAGACAACTGAGAGTTCATGAGAAGAACTATCTGACGCATGATCTAGAGCTAGCTGCAGTAATATTTGCACTAAAGCTATGGAGACACTACCTTTATGGTGAGCGTATTGAGATTTACACAGATCATAAAAGTTTGAACTATGTCTACATGCAGAAGGAGCTCAACATGAGACAGAGGCGCTGGCTAGAATTGATGACAGATTATGATATTGAGTTGCAGTACCACCCTGGCAAGGCGAATGTAGTAGCAGATGCCTTAAACAGGAAGCCCATGGCATACTTTTTGATGACTCAGCAGAAGTTGCTAGAGGATCTCCACGAGCTTGGGATAGAGATTGTATTGCCAGGCATGGATGGACAGATGGCCAGTCTCGAGGTTCAGTCTACATTGATTAAGAGGATTAAGGCAGCCCTGCCTACAGATGCGAGATTTTGACGTCTACGAAAGAGGACAGAGGCCGGCATGCAGATGGGACTCAGGATTCATGAAGACGGAACGTTAAGGTATGGAGATCGCCTATACGTTCCGAGTGGCAAGCTACACCAGGAGTTGATGACCGAGGCTCATAGCTCGATTTATTCTATTCATCCCGGGGGTACGAAGATGTACCGAGATTTTAGGCAACATTTCTGGTGGCATGGGATGAAGAGAGAGATTGCAAGATTCGTGGCGAGATGTTTAGTTTGTCAGCAAGTCAAGGCTGAACATCAGAGGACTGCAGGACTATTGCAGCCGCTTTCTATCTCCGAGTGGAAGTGGGAACACATTACCATGGACTTCGTCACAAGATTCCCGCGGAGCCCTAGCGGGAAGGATGCAGTTTGGGTTATCGTAGACAGACTCACCAAGTCTGCACATTTCTTGCCCTTCAGAGTTGGACAGTCCACGGAGATATTAGCTGACATATATATGAGGCAGATAGTACGACTACATGGAGTGCCTGTCAGCATCGTATCGGATCGTGATTCTATATTCATGTCACATTTTTGGCAGAGTATGCAGGAGAGTCTAGGAACTCGTCTCAAGTTCAGCACTGCATATCATCCACAGACTAATGGCCAGTCAGAGCGCACGATACAGATATTAAAGGATATGTTGAGAGCGTGCATGATTGACTTTGGGGGATCTTGGGAGGACCATCGACACATGGTGGAATTCTCCTACAATAACAGCTACCAGGCTAGCATACAGATGGCATCCTATGAGGTACTGTATGGCAGGAAGTGTAGGTCACCGGTATGTTAGAGTGACGTGGGAGAGCGTCAGATACTTGGTCCAGAGTTGGTGACACAGACAGTAGAGAAAGTCAAGCAGATTCAGAGTCACCTACGTTCAGCACAGGACAGACAGAAATATTGGGCAGATGCGCACAGCAGACCTTTGGAGTTCAAGGAAGGTGACCATGTATTTTTGAAGATATCGCCTACTCGTGGTACCATCAGATTCGGAGGCAGAGGCAAGCTGATTCTGAGGTACATCGGACATTTTGACATCTTAGAACGAGTTGGCGAAGTGGCTTATTGTCTTGCATTGCCTCCATCATTAGAAGGAGTGCACAACATATTTCACGTATCACAGTTGAGGAGATACGTGGCAGACCCTAGCCACATGCTTGATGATTCAGAGATTACAGTCAAGCCCAGTCTATCTTACGTAGAGCAGCCAGTGGAGATACTCGATCATAGTGATAAGACTTTGAGAGGTCAGACTATTCGACTGGTCAGAGTTGCATGGAAGCATCATTCGCCAGGTGAGTCTACCTGGGAGCATGAGGATTCCATTCGACAGCGTTTCCCGTATTTATTTGAGGACCAAGGTATGAATTTACGTACCGTATTTGATTACAAGTTTGCTTTTAAATTCTTTTAGCTATTATTGTGCTTTACTTTTAATTTCGGGGACAAAATTTTTCTAAGTTGGAAAGGATGTAAACTCCATCAATTATTTCTATAGATAGTCTGGTATGGGATGGAAAATTTTGGTTTAGCATCAGATGTTTGAGGTTTAGAGTAAGGTTGCAGATGTCTGATTATTTTAATTAAACCCTTGGCGCGCCCTACCATTGTTGAATTATTCGGAGCCCAACATCAGCCCATAAATTCCAACAGATTATTGCACTCTTGTCTTGACACGCCAATTTAGTCGCTGGACTTTTTCGTCACTCAAAATCATATTTTCTTGTGCTCTAAATTAATTACACAATTTTTCGTAATCGAAATCCATATTTAATCTCGGGTCGCGCACCTGTGTCGTTGCCATCAATTTTGAGATACCAACTTAACCCGTTGAGCCAGACTAATAAAAGGGTCCAAGACTGACACCAAGCCTACACCATTCATGACCTTTGTGTCATTCTCAATTGAGATCCCATGTGCCCCCATTTAATTACAAAGCACATGACAATTTATTATAATTAAATTAGGGATACCAACTTTGACTAATCCCATTTTAATTCCAATACCCATTTAATTAAGCCCATGCAAAACACACAATACCCCATCACCCTACAAAATACCAAACACCAATTTCTCCATAATTTTTCCTTTATTTCATGTGGTTGTGCAATTACCCAAACTTAAGGGGCTAAATTACAAATGTTGTGACATGTGGCATACCCTCATTGGTCAAAGCCAAATGAAGAGGCCACCCCCTCTCCCTTGACCGGTCAACATCCCTCCTCCTTCTCTTTTTCATGAAGAAACTATTTCTTTCATGTGTAATCTCCACCACACATTTGAAATGGGCCAATCTCCACCATCCAATCCTCACACCCCTCCCTATAAAATGTCACCATCTCTACACATAACCCCATGCCGTCCCTAATCCCCAAAACCTAGGGAATACAACCCCCTCTCTCTCTTCTCCCTCTTCTCCATTCAAAACCCCAACCGAATCCTTCCCATTTTCTTCTTCTTCCATTCTTCTTCTGCTTCCTTGGAGAACCGACTTCTCCGACGAGATTCTACTCCGGCTAACTGACTGTTCTCCGGCACAACCAACCACTATGCAGCCTCCCTCCTCCCGACCACTCAACCACCAACCTGGTCTTCATCTTCTCCGGCCTGCTGTATTCCCGCGGCTTCGACACCCCCCGGCCAAGCCAACATCCGGCCTGCTGTATTCCCCGCGGCTTTGACACCCTCACGGCCAGTTTCTTATTCCCCACAGTCCTGTTTGACCACCACTGCACATCCCCACCTCTCTCAGGCCGACACCCTCTACGCCGTCCAATCTGGCCAACCACCAGCTCCTCTCGACCACTCAACCACCACCCTTGTCTTCATCTTCCCCGACGAGATCCCCCGCACCGCCACCACTTCACTGCTACGAGCCCGTACCGCCCTCCACCTCCAGCCAGTAGCTTCCTCCCGGCAGCCACTACACCACCATCTCGACTTCCACCACCCTTCACTCCGGTGAGGCCAACCAACCAACCTCCTCTGTGCTGCCATCCCCACCACCGACAACAGCTTGGTTCTCCGGCCAGTAGTTTCCCCACGACCTCCAGTCTACTCCGGCCATCACCCCCCTCCGGCCAGCGAATACCTCGCCGAGGTATACCACTCCCCCTCTCTATTTGATATATATATTTTGGTGTTTTTAGTTAGGGTTAAGGTTTATATAATGTTAGTGTAGTAATGAGGATCTAATATGAGAAGTGTTGTGAGTTTAGGGTTTATTCTTCATAAGTCTTTAAAATGAAATAAATGGATAAAAATGAGTTAGGGTATGAGAATACATGGATTGTTGTCTATGTGTTGGGATCATATAAGATGGTTATGAACTATATGCATGGGTGGAAATTGCAAGGTTAATATTTAAGGCATTGAATATATATTAAGATACATTGAGATGCTAGGGCATTAAAATTTATATATGTACTATTGATTAATATTGTTGAACAAATTAAATTGTTGCAAAATAATACTGTGATTTATCATCGAGGGACAGGTGATTTATTGTGAACTAGTGTGTAGTATCAAACCATTAATCGGTGATTTGGGAACTGAAAATAAATGATGGGTTTAATTGAAGAGTAGTACTTATTGTGAATTGGTAATGATGATATGAAACGAAAGGTTAATAATTATTAATTGTGTATTATGATCATGCATGAAATACCAATGAACACTATGATAAATATAGTAGGATTGAGGATAGCTTGATGATATGGTACAGACGATTAGTTTGATTTGAGGTAACATACCTTTAGTCAACCTTGGTCAACCCTCTAGCTTAGTGTCTATATGACTTGTAACTAAGATGGTAGCGTATGTTGGGCGTGTGTTGCAACTTATTTTAGCCATGTGATAGTCTATTGATTAAGCTTGTATCTCGTCTCTATGTACTATGGGACCTGAGGACTTGGACGTGGTACCGGATCCCCGTCATCAGCAGCCGGACGCAGGCAAGTGTACCTTGCCACCCTGTATTTCAGTTACAGATATTTTATTATTTTATTATGTATATTGTGCGCGTAGTTGTTTACGATCGATACTTCACGTCCGGATCACAACCGAGTACAGACGTTTGTCGTAACGTCTTGTAATAAATGCTAGATATTTGTAACACCTCGATGTACGTACTTGAGTATATCGTCACCCCAGGACACATTCATACACTGTTAGCGTGCCAGATTTCCTTTATCCTGATACTGACATCATGACTGAAGACTGGGAAGACATTAGGGTCGCGTCTGTTGATAGTATTTTTGTGCGAAGAGACTGCTAGATAGAGGTTCAGGTTCAGTGTATAATCGTTGACCGCTTGGGAAGGAGAAGACAGTTACTAGACGTTTGGGCTCCTATGCACGCGCTTATATATGTATATGTATTGTATCTGTAGTGATCCTGTATCTAGTGTAGTTGTATCACCCGTGTGACTCTTTGCCCGGAGCTGCTGTACGTCCTGTATGTTTCCGTGTCCGGAGCTACGATTTTATTTTGGACAGCCCACGCGTCGAATATTGTCTTTAAACTATGTCACACTTCGTTGGTTATGATAGATTATCCCGTCGTTGCACTTGTACTTTCTGTTATACTTGGCATGCTGTATTTTTGTACCTTGTTACGTCCCTCTGAGGACCTGGTTCCCTTCCAAGTTTAGGCGACAAGGATTATCCAGAGGAGTACGGTCCGGGTACGTATCCAGCAGCAGGACCCACTGCCGAGGACGAGGTCATCCCCGAGGACTTCGCCTGATCACTGGTAGTGACTCTTTCCTTGGGACGGTATTACTATCTAGTTATCGGATGCCGTTCCAAGTTATCTTATTGCTTACTTTCATTCCAGTATTTTGTACTAGCGGGTTTATTCCCGTGTGACTACTCTAGTATTTGTACTATGATACATTATCTCGTGAGTTTTCCTTTCTGCACATTATTTGTACTATGATACAAAATCTATATGAAATGCATAATGAGGACAACTTTTTGACGTATGGGCATGGGTAGGCTACTCTATCTAATCTCATAACTCACACACATGTCAGGGACATCATCAGCCATCATACCGCGAGGGTAGCGACCATCGTGACTCCATCAGCCGACATACTACGAGGGTAGCGACCATCAGACACGACTACCATAGTGCGTGTTAGTTACAATGGTTTAACAGAGTGGTTATAGCCCATACGTCTACTGATTGTCCTCCCCTCCCACGATACTATGTGTCAAGTGTGTGTCAACATATATTTAGTTTATAATTATGACTGAAAGAAAATACACATATAATGAATATACAGAATATAATAAGCATGCAAGGTACTATAAGCAATTGGCAAGGTATACTTGCCTAGCAAGAAAGCTGCAAAGTGTAAACGTCCAGGCGTCAAGCACACAGAAGTAGAAACTACGGCCTCCGAATAAACGTCTTCGGATGCAGAAATAAATATCACCAACATTTCCAGAATAAGCGAGATAGCTAGAAAACACTACCCTTTCGTCTAATTTGAACACAGGGGCAAAATGGTAATTTTGGGTCAAAGCGGGGTCTACATGTGGCCCACTTTGCACCAAAATACTTGCCAGGGGTAAAGTTCTCTAAATGGAGCAAATTATAGGTCAAACAAATTTTAAAAGTCAATACGGACTCATCGGTACGTTCAATTTTGGATTCCGGTGAGCTGAACACAAATTCGCCCAAAAAGTCAACTGTGGGGCCCGCAAATAGACGACTTGGTCAACTGTCTCAGAATTGCGTGAAACCTGGGTCATAGGACCAGTATGATACCACGAATCCAATGGCGCAAGTTTTGTCGCATTCTGACGAGCGTACACTAAATTGTGCGGTATTTTGCAAAAGTCGCGATACGGGGCCTTTTTACGGATACGGGGTGATTCTGACGCGCACACACGTCCAAATCACTTTCTGCGAAAGCCCACACATCAGGGCATACCATATGCGCCTTTTGGTATAATTAGTATGCGACAAGGCGATCCTGTTTGACGGGGCGCACTCCGTATCATAAATTTTTGTGTTTCAAAAATAAGTTTTTATGAGTTTTCAACCTAATTTAATTCTGATTCTAACACATAATAAAATAAGGTAATTAGCAGGGTTTAATCTCGGTTATTTGGACTTCACACATAAAAAGGTAGATCTCGATTTGGATATCTATGTTGGGAGATATCGGCCTCAGAACATAGGTCGATGGGACAGTTTTTTGTGGTTTAAAAAAATATGGTTTTCCTCAACTTGGCATCGATTTTTACCTAGTTTTTAATACTGCTCGAATGAAACTAATTAAGGGGATTTAGAGAGGGACAAGTGATGATTATATCGGCGAATACGGATTGGAACTTGGTCGAGCAAGGAGGCGGGAATCTGTGAAAGAAGGAGGGCACGTTACTGTCGTCTGTCGCGAAATCTAACGCGGGTACGGGGTGGCGGACGGCGGGCTGCGGCATCACCGGTGGCGCTGGTGGCTGCGCGGTGCTCCAGCGGCGACGGTTCAACATCATGGCGGTGGGAGCTAGGGTTAGGGTTTGGGATCATAACGTATATATATTTATAGAGAGAGAGCAGGGAGCGAGGATCCGCGGGTGAGGGAATATGGGCCGCGCGGGGGGGAGAGTTGCTGTGGGCTGGCGGTTGCATTCGATATAGGGTGGGGAGAAAATAGATTAGATTAGTTTTTAGGTAATTTGCTTAGGGATTTAATTAGTGTTAGTGGTTTAATGGTGTTAGTAATTAAGGTTTTTCTTTTCTATTTCTTTTCTTTTTATTAACTCTATTAATATAATTACTACTACTATTTCTACTATTTTTTTATTATTATTATTATTATTATAACTATTAAAATTATTATTATCATATTTAATAACTATATATTATTTACGCATATATTTAAGGTATATAAAAAATGTATTTGAACCCAAATTAAATTCTAAAAAAATATCTATCCCTCTTCTTCAAATATTCCTAAAATAGGACTTTGTGAAATCATTCTAAATGAGTAATTATCTAGGTAATAAAATTCAATAAATTATATTTCTAATTAACTAAAAAAATAATATAAATAAATTTAGTGATTAAATAAATAAATATAATATTTTAGAAATATGGGATTTTATATTCTACCCAACTTACAAGAATTTTGTCCTCGAAATTGACACTAACTCATATTCATAATAAATCACTATAGCTATTTTACTTCATTGTTGTCTAGCAGTGCTTCCTAAAAGTCATAGTCAGCCATTCTAACACTTCTCATTTATTGTCCATACCCTATTCTATTATCCTCTAACTCGTCTATACTATCCAACTTAAAAGAGTTCTACTAGTAGTCAAAGTCACTTGACGCTATTGTCTAGGTTGTAAGACAATTTATTCATTGGGTTGAGAATCTTGGGATACCTGTCTAAAATCTCATAACTATATTTTTTTCGTAACCGTCAAGTATCGTAGTCTAATACTGCCACGACACCTGGCCAGTATGGCTGCAAGTAATTCGACTACTCTACCATAATCGTCTAGCTGCAGTTGTCGCTACCTCGCTAGTGATTTGTCATAGTCATCAGTTCGTAACAAGTGCCTTCAACTCTTTCCTAAGTTTAGTCTAAGTTTTAGGGCAACAATTAAGGTCTTGACTAACTGATAAACCTATTAGAAGTATGAACTAGTTCAACAATCCAACTAATTTCTGTTAGACTAAGGGATGTTATTCATGGTTTAAAATAATAAGAGGATACAGATATTGCTATAGTGCATATACATAAGGGTTATCATTATTAACTCATCCTTTAGTTATCAATCATTACTAACACATTTATATTTTAACTAACAAAATAAGGGTGAGGTTAGAGTAAATCAAATAATTCATAATGGCACGAAAAGATGCAACTATGATAGGAAGAATTAAGAACGAGATAAGGAATGGATATAGAAGGGAAGATGAGCCACCCAAGGGGGCGAGATGGTGATAGGAAAGAGAATACTACTACCGCTACTCGCATCATCCATTATCATCGCGTGTATGCCATCTGGTAGAATATCAACATATCTTTATAACTGCTAAACTACCTTATATATAATTCTACATCTATTTATACGCCTAAGATCTAGTGTCATAATGGAGTTATGAGTATGCAATGACAAATATAACTAAAAGGTCGTACCTGTATCTACGGCTTCCTGTGCCTGCTCTCATATATTTGTCATAATGAGCGCTTGGCCTTGTCCTTAGTCGTTCAGTTAGGGTCTAGCCTCCTCCATTTGTGCATACTGTAGAAGTAGTGGTGGGTCCCCTTGGTATCCTATACTTGAGGGTGTATGCGGTGTTCCTGATTCTGATGCCATAGACCTCTGGGTCTGCTGAGGACATCCTCGGGTTTGATGGTGACTTGATCCACATATCATGTACAGCCCTAATCGACGATGACAGTCTATTAGAATATGACATGTCTTAACACAAAAGTGACAAGTACGGAGCTCCTTGGTTGGATATGGTGCGGCACTATATGGTTGCTGGCGTGTCAAAGGGTGTCTAATGGACCCTTCTTGCTGTGTCCTTACTGGTCCTTGGTGAATTCTCTGTTGATTTCCGTTTCCCCTGCTGATGGCCTCCTGGATCCTGGCCTCTATCAATAACTCAACATAAGATATCCGAGACTGTGAGCTAGTGTAGTGTTGGAGCTCCTGAGTCAGCCCACGGTAAAATCTCTTAGCCTTCTCCAAGTCATTAGGTATTAGGCTAGTGCCATACTTACTGAGGCGGCTAAACTCTGCATCATACTCGTCAACTATCTTGTTCCCCTGCTCCAGATGGAGGAACTGATCGTACAACGCATCCCTTACAGTGTCCAGGAAGTACTTCCTCTCAAAGCACTCCAAGAATTGTTCCCAAGTCTGACGCGTACCCAACTGGCGCTCCATTGATTCCCACCAGTGATGAGCGTTACCTTCTAGTTGAGTCCTTACATCTATTATCCATAGATCTGTAGTTAGTTGGGATGCTTCTTACAACTTCTTGGTATTGGCAATCCAGTTCGTGGTCTCTTCTGGACTCTTATTGCCTTTATACGACTTGGGGCCCATTTACACAAAGTCCTTGACTGAACCAACCTGAGCTTGTGGTACTGAAACTAGTGCCTGAGTTGGTGCAGAGGCTAGGGTAGCCATTCTCTTAAGTGCTGCCAGAAATTCTAGCCTCTGCTCTGCCACTTGCTGCCTCTGCTCTGCAGCCTGTGCGGCTGTCTGTTGACTCTGTTCCTGCATTATCATCTGGAAGAATTAGAATAGTTGTGTCTGGATATCCTATAGTGCTAGTGGAGCTGGAAAAGTCCCATTAGACACCGTGGAAGGAGCTAATGGAATTGGATTGCTAGTCAGTCCATCCGGTCCTAGAAGAAGAGGAGTCATTGAGGCCTCTCCTGGTGATTGGTCGTTGTCCCCTGGAGACATGTTGTCCCCGGTGGCGGCATATTCGTTACACAAATTCATCTCTCTGCAAGAGATGGATGAAGGATTAGGAAGGGTACATAAATCAAGCAGGATACAAGCACTTAAGTAGGACATGTTGGAAGGAAGGTAAGTTATAGTCATGTGTGGATGAGACCTAAAAATTCTAATACTAGGTGCAGGCCCGCTCGGTACAGTTACGTAACCGAAACGGCTAACTCGACCTGCATGTGCCACCACAAAAACATGTCATGCCCCAGTCCTAAAATACGTAGGACTAGGAATACGTAAGCATGCCAGCCGTATGTATATGGCAACTCCAATATATGGATACCATAGTACACACGTACGTTGTAACATGAATGTAAACTCACATGTGGTATATATAATGTCACAAGTCATAGATATACTAATCTCATCCACACAACAAGTCATAGAAAAGAAGTAGCTAAACTAGGATAATGAGTCTGAATAATCCAAAAACAATATTCGGGTGGAGACAAATCCACCGCCAATGGCTATATCCAAACTAAAATAAGAGAGGAGTATAAAATCTCCAATATAAAATAAGATGATGATATAAGAGTATCAGCTAAGAGATCCATCACTAGGGATAATCAAAGATGCTCAGAAGGTAAGACCTCATCGGTAGAGAATGATGCGTCAGGTCCTGGCCCGTACTCCTGCGAATACTCCTGATCGTGTATACCTGGCAAGGGACCAGGTCCTCAGAGGAACGTAACAAGATACATAGAAGCATGCCAATTGAATACAGTAAACATGCATAATAGATAAAAAATATATAAGTACGTTGTACAAGATAATCTATATGAAATGCATAATGAGGACAACTTTTTGACGTATGGGCATGGGTAGGCTACTCTATCTAATCTCACGACTCACACACACATCAGGGACATCATCAGCCGTCATACCACGAGGGTAGCGACCATCGTGACTCCATTAGCCGACATACCGCGAGGGTAGCGACCATCGGACACCACTACCATAGTGCGTGCTAGTTACTACGATTTACCAAAGTGGTTATAGCCCATATGCCTACTGATTGTCCTCCTCTCCCATGATACTATGTGTCAAGTGTGTGTCAACATATATATAGTATATAATTATGACTGAAAGAAAATACACATGCAATGAATATACAGAATATAATAAGCATGTAAGCAATTGGCAAGGTATACTTGTCTGGCAAGAAAGCTGCAAAGTGTAAACGTCCAGGCGTCAAGCACACAGAAGTAGAAACTACAGCCTCCGAATAAACGTCTTCGGATGCTAAAATAAACATCACTAATGTTTCCAGAATAAGCGAGATAGCTAGAAAATACTACCCTTTCGTCCAATTTGGACACAGGAGCAAAACAAAAATTTCGGGTCAAAGCGGGGTCCACATATGGCCCACTTTGCACCGAAATGCGTGCCAGAAGTAAAGGTCTCTAAATAGGATAAATTATAGGTCAAACAAATTTTAAAAGTCAATACGGACTAATCGGTACGTCCAATTTTGGATTTCGGTGAGCCGAACACAAATTTGCCCAAAAAGTCAACCGTAGGGCCCCCAAATAGGCAACTTTGTCAATTGTCTCAGAATTGCATAAAACCTGGGTCACAGGACTAGCGTGATACCACGAATCCAATAGCGTAAGTTTTGTCGCATTCTGACGAGCGTACACTAAATGGTGCGGTATTTTGCAAAAGTCGCGATACGGGGTGATTCTGACCCGCACACACGTCCAAATTATTTTTCGCGAAAGCCTACATGTCAGGACATACCATACGCGCCTTTCAGTACAATTAGTATGTGACGAGGCAGTCCCATTTGGCGGGGCGCACTCCGTATCACAAATTTTTGCGTTTTAAAAACAAATTTTTATGAGTTTTCAACATAATTTAATTCTGATTCTAACACATAATAAAATAAGATAATTAACAGGGTTTGATCTCGGTTATATAGACTTCACAAACAAAAGGTAGATCTCGATTTGGATATCTACGTTGGGAGATATCGGCCTCGAAACATAGGTCAATGGGGCAGTTTTCAGTGGTTTAAAAAAATATAGTTTTTTCTCAACTTGGCGTCAATTTTTACCTAGTTTTTAACACTGCTCGAATGAAACTAATTAACGAGATTTAAAGAGGGATAAGTGATGATCATACCGGCGAAGACGGATTAGAACTTGGTCGAGCGAGGAGGCAAGAATCTGCGAAAGAAGGAGGGCACATCACTGTCGTCTATCGCGGAATCTAACGCAGGTGCGGGGTCGCAGACGGCCGGCTGCGGCATCACCGGCGGCGTTGGTGGCTGCGTGGTGCTCCGACGGCGGCAGGTCGGCGGCGTGGCGGTAGGAGTTAGGGTTAGGGTTAGGGTTTGGGATCATAACATATATATATTTATAGAGAGAGCAGGGAGCGGGGATCCGCGGGTGAGGGAACATGGTCTGCGCGGGGGGGAGAGTTGCTGTGGGCTGACGGTTGCATTTGCTGTGGGGTGGGGAGAAAATAGATTAGATTAGTTTTTAGGTTATTTTCTTAGGGATTTAATTAGGGTTAGTGGTTTAATGGTGTTAGTAATTAAGGTTTTTCTTTTCTTTTTATTAACTCTATTAATATAATTACTATTATTATTATTATTATGATAACTTTTAAAATTATTATTATCATATTTAATAACTATATATTATTTACGTATATATTTAAGGTATATAGAAAAATACATTTGTACCCAAATTAAATTCTAAAAAAATATCTATCCCTCTTCTTCAAATATTCCTAAAATAGGACTTTGTGCAATCATCCTAAATTAGTAATTATCTAGGTAATAAAAATTAATAAATTCTATTTCTAATTAACTAAAAAAATAATATAAATAAATTCAGAGATTAATTTAATAAATATAATATTTTAAAAATATGGGGTTTTACAGATGGACTGGGTCGCCAAGTTGGAGGGCTTATTTGAGTTTGTTGGGGTACTTGTGAACAAGAAGGTGGCGTATGAAACCATGCAGCTGCGATTACGAGCACACGATTGATGGCAGATCAAGAAGCTGGATCTTCGCCACAAGGTGCCAAGACGGCAAAATCACTTGGGAGATGTTCAAGGAAGCATTCTTGGAACAGTATCTCCCACCAGCTGTCAAACAGAGAAAGAAAGATGAGTTTACCAAACTTAAGCAAGGGAGCATGTCCGTCGAAGACTATGAGTCAGAATTCTCTAAGCTTGCTAAGTTCACTAGCTCGATGATTCTTGATGAGAGGGCACGTACACATCGATTCATTAAAGGCCTAAACGACGATATGAGGAAAGACGTTATGAACCAGGAGTGCACATCATACATTAAGGCCTTTGAGGCAGCGGTGCTGAATGAATAATTCATACCACAAAGGGCTCCTGAAAAAGCGTCGGCTGCTCAAAACCCTCCTGCTAAAAGGTACCTAGATAGGGAGAAAAATATAAAGGGCAAACATTATTTTGCTCAAGAGTGCACTTTCTATGGTAAACGGGGTCACATGAGGGACATTTGTCGTTCTTCCAAAGGCGAATGCTTCAATTGTGGCCAAAAAGGACACCATTCTACCAAATGTCAGAACAAGAGGGTCCCCCCCCCCCCCCCCCGCATCGCAATGGTAACACTAGTCAGATTTAGAATCAGGATCTCGTGCCAGCTCCAGCCAATAGATAGACTGATCAGACGGGAAGGCCAAGAGTTTATCACTTAAACATTGAGGCGATACGAGCAGACACGATATTGGTGAGTCTGATTTCTTTGACCTCTTGATACATTACACCTCGACTTCTTGATCTCTTAAGTTTCGAGGACGAAATTTTTTCTCGGTGGGGTATTATGTAGTGCCCCGCCTCCAGCGGTTCACTAATGGAACACCTACAACTATGACTCGGTTGAGAATTGAGTCTCGGAGAAACCTTACCGTCTAATCAATCATGGATGAAATATAATGAACCCTTCCAACTGATGGAATGGATTTTATTGAAATGAGTCTAAGAGTTTTCGTTTGATATTTTGCTGCTTGGTTTTGTGTTGCTTTGTGTTTTGTCTTGCTTTCGATGATCTGGTTTCATAATTCGCTTTTCTCGCTTGCGCATTCATTTAGAATCGTAAGAGAAAGAGATAGAAGGATGCTAACCAAGTGTTGTTGCAATTTCAGGATGCATAACCAAGGAGTGATCGTTGCGTGAGGCTTTCTTATTCTCTCATTGATTCAATCGATGAGTGGCTTCGTCCCTTCGATAAATCCTTTAGTCTTCACGCCTTAATAAAATGATCTCTAGTCTACTCAAAGTGCTTGTCCCTATGCTTAATTTGACACCACTTAACAAGATAAGATAAATGAAAATGAATCATATATTAACTTAGAACTGCTGCTTTACTTATTGCATGCTTAAAATATATAATTGCTTCTTTACTAGTTCCATTATGAAAGCTTACATGCCCCTGACTATATGCTGCACTCTGAGAAACTCTACTGAAAACCTCTTGACTTGATACTGAATCCTGATAAAAAGAGAGAGAATTGCTGCTCATCGTTCAACTGTTGCATGATAGAATATGATCTGATATAAACTTGCATTCATGAATTTGGTCTTGACAACTTGTGCACAAGGATAATCTCTTGAGCGATTTTTGGGGCACTGGGAATCGTTCGGCCCGGAAGAGAACTGATACCCTGAGGCTAGAAGTCCTTACGTACATGAGGGTATAAGTCTATTAATGGACTGGGCATGCAATTCTAGTCGGTAATCCTGGGGAACCAACACTCAGGGACCATCATGTATTTAGGTCGCATGCTAGGACTTTTCTTCTTGCAAGCCTAACCGTTTGATGCAAAGATAGACAGATTCATAAGTTATTCATATATGCAAATTATGGCTAACTTGTGTGTCTGCTGCAGGGATAACCGTGAGTAAGAATTATCATATTGTGGTTTACTCTATTGTTATGTTTCTTTGTACGAATTATTAAAAAAAACTTAGACAACTAGAAAGATCACATAATTATTATGCTAGCTTCACATATTTACTTAGTGTGGATCAAAGGTAAGTTTGGCTGCGGTCGTTCACCAATATATGGTGAGTACTGACCCACGTTTGTAGGCATCTCCAGGTTCTGGTAGCGAGAGTTTGGTGGGTATTATGAACTTGTAGGAGCGCATCTATCCCGTGGAATCGTGCTCGTGCTTCCAAACTTCTTCCTTCCAGTCAGCTAGTTCCATTCCAGTGTGCAAGCTTCTGTTTTAGGTGTTTTATTTTATGTCCTACTAAAAGGATATGATGTATGGGCGTTGTGGCTAATCTTGTATTTGTAAAAAGTGTTGTAAGCCATCTATGGAATATTTTGTAATTAACCAAGCTAGTACTTTGTAATCCAATTTTTAGTATTCAAAAAAATAAGTATTTTGTGTTCCTATCAAATATGTTCAACGTTGGTTCTCTGCATTTTAAATTTTGTGCTTCTTTATATGTATATTTCATCTAACTTGTATTTTTTGCAGTTACTATGTCTTGTGCAAGCGCAACTTAGGCTTGCACAGCATCAGGCCCAAGAAAGGATGATCAATTTCGCAAGGCCTAAAGCGAGGATGATCGGCCTTTGTGGGATTGGGGCATGACAGGAAGTACGTGTACGATCTGAGTCATGCGGAGGATTTTGGTCAACTGGACTTGAAGGCAAACTTGTCATATATCGAACAACATGTATAAATTTTGGATCGAAAGGAGAAGCTGCTTCGGAGTCATTTGGTTCCTCTCGTACCCGTGCTATGGAAGAATCATTCGGTCGAGGAGTCGACATAGGAACTTTAGTCTGAGATGAAGGAAAAGTTTCCTTCACTATTTTTTTAGTGGTAGATTATACTCCTAAGTTTCGAGGACGAAACTTCCTATTAGTTAGTTAGGATGTAGTGCTTAGTTCCCCCGTTGCGGGGAGCGCGACTAAGAAATACTTTCAGTATCATTCGATCGAGATAAATTGAATCAAGATTCTTTTCTCGTTATGGATTGGCTTTTTTAGAATTGACTCCCATATTCAGTGGACCATATCCCGAGGATGGACTTAGCGGCAGAGTCAAGAGGGATATTTTTGCTGCAAGTTTTTTTATCATTTTCGTTGTCGTATTGTGTCACGTCCTAGTCCCTAAATACGTAGGACTAGGAATACGTAAGCATGCCAGCCATATGTATATAACAACTCCAATATATGAAAACCATAACATATACGTACGCTGTATTTTGAATAATAATTCATAAGTGGTATATAATGTTACAAGTCACAGGCAATACTAATCTCAGCCACAAAACCAAATAAAAATAAATAACTAAATATGACATTGAACCTAGTATGAAATAGTCGAGAATAACTAATAGTTGGGTGGAGACAAATCCACTACCAAACTAGGATGAAAGAAAACATAATAAGTACATCATCAAGTGATTAGAGAGGCTCGAAAGGAAGGTCTCCTCGAAAGAGAAAGAAGTAGCAAGTCCTGGTACGTGCTTCTATAATTAGTCATGATCGTCTACACCTGGAAAGGGACCAGGTTCTCAGAGGGACGTAACAAGATACATGAAAGTATGCCATAATAAATTACAATAAACATCCAACAAGGTTCCTAACTATTCTAAGTGATATGCACTTTAAGAATAACTTTTTCGCGTATGGACTAACTGGCTAATATAATAGGATAGACATAGTTCTCTCAGAGATACATGGGCCACTGACATAACGTATTTTGATGGTCATAGATATGCAATAAATAATTGGGTCATAACGCCTCGCATCTCCGGCGAAGCTTACGGACAAATAAGGAAAAGTGTAAAAGAGCCACATGCGCTTACTCATTATTCTCCCTTCCCAATGCTACTAACGTGTCATATCTATGACACGCAAATACCTCTAGTAACTGCTAAGTCTTCTAGCATTTCTCTATTAGCAGTTATTCCTATCGTACGTCCTATACAAACTGATGATCAGTCAATACGCAAGTCCGTGATCTATATGAGACTCACAACTCGTGTAACACCTGTGTCATGGCCAAATGATACATAATGATGCCTCAAAGTCATGGGTTAGTCTCTTAACTCTAATTCAATATGCATAATATAAATAAATAGACAAATAACGATGCATCTCATTGTTGCACCCAAGTCTTCTTGGACGTACAGTTTAATAATATAAAATAATAAGAAAAAAATGACAGAAATAAAACATACATAAATGAATGTAAATAAGCCGTAATCGTGGCAAGGTATACATGCCTGGCAATGGTTTGGTGTTGAAACAACGCAAGACAATAAGTACAACGAACCAAAAAATAAGAAAGCAGAATAAATATCTTCAGATGCTGAAGTAGACATCACCAACGGTCCCAGAATAAGCAAGATAGCCATAAAACACTACCTTTTCATCCAATTTGGATACAGGGGCTAAAATGATCATTTCGGGTCAAAGCGGGGTCAATATATGGACCACTTTGCACCAAAATGTGTGCCAAGGGTAAAGATCTCTAAATGGGACAAATTATAGGTCAAAGAAATCCTAATCGACAATATAAACTCAACGGTATATCCAATTTTGGATTACACGAAAAAGTAATCCGTCGATTGACTCAGAATCGGACGAAACATGGGTCACAAGACAAGTCGAATATTGTGAGTCCAATAGCACAAGTTTTTTTGTGATCCGATGAGCGTGTACAAACTAATTGGATAATTTATAAAATGCCAATACGGAAGACTTTCGATGATACGGGTTGATTCCGGCTTGCACACACGTCCAAATCAAGTTCCACGAAAGCCCACACGTCTATGTTTAAGTTACGCACCTTTCGATATAATTCATACATGATGGTATCGTCTATATTTTTGGGACCAACTCCGTATCGAGGTTTTCGATGTTTGCCAAAAGTGGGTTTTTTATGGTTTTCTACGTAGGTTTTACTGTAGAATTAATGTTCCAAAAAATGCAAATAATATATGAATATGAAACTGGTTAGGTTGTTTACAGGCCAGTTTAAGTGGATTTGAAAAATACCTACCATCCTAGAGGAAATTATCGCATCAAGTTGGGATTTTTTAATACAAAAACTGTCAGTAAAATTAAGGTATTTCAGTCAATTTTTTGGATTTTGCACCTATATTTTCACTAAGTAAAACATCATATTAATTACAGAAAATCAAAACTACATACAGAGGATTAAGTAGGCTTCCCAGAAAATTTTACGGATCACAAAATGGTCGAGTATAACGGAAGATATAGGACGATGAACAGGGGTATAGAAGCATGGAAAAGACGCATCCATGAGCCCAACGTCCATGCGCCCCAAATAAAACTCAACAGATAATGGACCGCATGGACACCATGACGCCCAAAAAAGGGATACCCATGCGATCCAAACAAGCGTCCTGACAACTGGCCGCAGGTCGACCTGACATGACGTCCTGACAGCAAAGATGGCGCCTGACACAGAATCCTGAAAAAAGAATTTTTCTGATCACCTCGAAGGACGAGAGCACGTTAAGAGGCAGAAGTCCCAAGGATGGTGCAGAGCCACATAGACAACACAATAAAAAGAACCTAAGCGACTCTGGCCCATGAGTTCCAGACTCCATGCGGTCCATGCTTCTCTGGCCCACGCGTCCCAGACTCCATGCGTCCCATGCGACTCTGGCCCATGCATTCTAGATTACATGTTGTCCATGCGTCTCTGGCCCTGTGCATTTTAAACTTCATGCATCCCATGCGTCTTTGGCCACATGTGTCCCAGATTCCATGATGACCAAGTCTTGCTATTACAACTGAGTGGTACTCTGTAACCAAATAGCGGCCACGTATCCATTTGATCAAGTCGCGCCTACACAGTTGAGAACCGTCCAGATACTCAGCAAACAACAAAATCCCAACAAATATTCACATGGCAGCGGAGCCCAGATTCCTGTGCATAGCTGTAGCACCCTTCCGTTGAGAAGGGACACGTGGCCAACCCCGCCATCCATGCGGCCCAAAATATATGGCCACAAATATGACTATAAATAGTAGGGTACCAGACCCGAACAAAAGAAAGGCTGGCTATCTGCGAATCAACACTAAAGGGAGAGAGAAGAGCTTCCGCATCGGATCGTTCATGGAGTAAAGAGATTTTTTATACTCCTACCCTCCATCGTCACCCCCCAGAAAACAAATTTATACTTAGATTGTCTCCTAGGACTCTTCTTTGTACTTTATTAGTTTGTTAAATCAAATCTAGTTCTCCCAGTTCTCGTTTTGATATTAAATGGCAAACAAGGTGGTGACTATGTTGGGGACATCTTTCTCCTCTGTTGAGAAGTCGGTGATGCAATCCGATGTGGCCAAGCTTGGCTCGACACAAAAGATGCTGGTGGTCCGCTTTGACCAGCAAGTATTTAAGGACATGCTCTCCAGTGATAGCGCGAGTCCTTCTCCGAGGCAAGCAAAGCCCAAGAAGACCCACAGGACATGGGTAGCCAAGGTCGCTGAGCCTCACCCAACTATGGAGCATGCGCTCCCCGTCTCTCTCCCAACCGCAGGAATCACACATCATGCGGCCGTTGTCTATACGATAGCCTCTTCCAGCCAAAAGAGTGCTTCCCACTCGAGGACCCACAGAATGTGAGTGGCCAAGGCTGCAGTGCCCCACCTAGATGCGGATCAGATGCTTCCAGCCTCTCACTCTGTTGCCAATGATGGTTGTCGAACGAACACCTATAACATCCATATCCATGCGACATCCAGGGATGACGCAGCAACTGTTCAGCACCCTGACTCTGGCAGAGAAAAATACTATGATGCCAAACACCCTGGTGCTGAGGCAGCTTCTATGCGGCCAAGGATGAAGCCTCATAAGACTGTCCATGCGGCACCAACTCATAACCACGGACAATAGGTCACATGCGGCCCCCATAGCAACAGAACCTCTATTTTTGACCGTATCTCCTGCGGTAAAAATCCTATATGACCCATTGAGAATGGAGAAAACCTAAAGATGGACTCTTCATAGTATGTGCCTACGGTAGCTAAGCTGAAGAAGTCCAAGGCAGTGCGTGTCACGCCCCGATCCCGAAAGGGTCAATCGTCCTCGCTGGATCCTTCACGGAACCGATTCGTCCTCGCTGGGGCGTGATGCCGTACGAGCCTGGAGTTGCGCTCGTACAAGGCAAGAACTTGCAGTTATAGGAACCCACTTTGAAACACAGTTTAGAAAACACATTTACAGATAATTGAACACAAGTGCAGGAAGAAAATATGCTATTTCATTGATAATTCAGAGTCATTTACATAGAGTCTACATTGATGCGCCTTCTCGGCTACTTGAATTACATTTGAAAAGATAACTCAAAATGTGGGGCGCGCTCCATCAGATAGTCCCCGTCGTCCATACATTACGCCCTTGTATAGGTTGAAAGTCCAAGCCTCCAAAATGATCTGACTTCAACTATACTTCAAAATAGAGGTGCTCCTAACGCCTCTTCGTCTATCCACTAGCGTTGCACCGTCTGAGTGCCTGAAATAGTTGCCCACAACGTGGGTCAGTACTCAACTTGTACTGGTGAGCGGGATGAATCCCACTCGACTAAATCGACACTAGCTTATTAGGGGCGAGCATGCATTAAGATTACTTCTATAAAGAAGCAAGTGAATTCAATTCATATCAGTTGCATGTTTTGATAGAAATAAAAATAGCATTGAATCCAACCAGTACATCGGTTGCTTACTCAACCGATGCACGCCTTCCCTGCAATGAAACACAAGTATACTTACCATCTGCACAAGACAATAATTAGCATGTATTCCATTCTTTACGGTCATTGGTGTGATCGACACCTTAGGGACATCTTTCCAAGCATTAGCGGCGCGCCCTATCAGCCCGGGTAGCAAGCCCTACTGGAGGTCCCGCTAAGCATCGTGACTAGCACGAATCGAATATTTCCCTCCGGATCGATACGGTTCCAGTGCCCCGGAAACCCGTTTCGAGGAAATGCCAAACCTTGTGCACAAGTTGTCCCAGACCCCATGCAAATGCATGAATATTTCATATCTCATACAATGCATCGAATTTTAACAGAAGAAGTAAAGCAGCAATATATATCTTATGCAACAGTTCATATTTTCCCAAAGCGGTGTTCCGATTTGATATCCCATGGATTCAAATTCTATCCGAGGCACCAGGCCGAAACCAACAACCAAATTTCCATTCCAACCAACTGAATTTATAAGGTGTGCAAGCATTAGTAAAATTAGTCTACAATTCCCATGTTCCTTTCTTAGTGGCTGGCATGCATTGTGGCTAAGCATTTCCTAGGCGTCCAACCGGGCATCATCGAGTGAACGTTTGAAACATTAGAGATGTTGGCGTGAAGAAGTAGGAAAGAAGGGACCAAACCACTCACTGGTTAAGGAAAAAGTTGCTGAAACAAGGAATCCCGCCTAGCGACGATCAAACGTCAGTTACGCGGACCTGCAACAGCACGAGCACCGAGTTAGAATTCTTGCCTATCCTTCCTTGCCGAACTCCCCAAAATTCAAGCTCCAATCAATAAAACCAACAGCGAAAACCAAGCAACTCGAAAGCAACACCAAATCAAATCCCAAAGCGGCAATCAAGAAAACCAAGCAACCAAACACGAAAACTATTGGACTCGTTTCAATAGAGGCCTTTCCATGAGTTGGAAAGGATCATCGCATTTCGTCCTTGGCAATAAGATGCCGAAGATCTAAGCATACTCTGACGGACTAGCCACAAGCCCAATTATATAGTGCACATCCCGGTCGGATCGGGATTTGAGGCACTACAGTGCGAGCCTATCAAGCTCAAGCAACTGCTCATACGATCGCCCGCCAACAGGCATCGCTAGTTATTATACGAGCCTCTGACGGACAGTTGTACAAGACTGACCCATGCGTCCAGCCCACAGGGACCAATGGAAAGGTCCAATCTTAAAATTCTTCCACCAGTACCTCAGGGCAAGTTCATGTACGAACCCCAGGTCAGGGAGCAAAGGCAACACCTGCGCATCCGTGTGCCCGAGATACCCGGACTCACAAAGAGGATGCAAAGGTAAAATATCCTTCGCATGATTTATGTGACATGATTACTCACAAGCGTAAAGCAAGGAAAACTACTATGGCGTGCGATGTGCCCTCTCTGAGGCAGAGCTGCGCCAGCATCATTATTAATTACTGCTGTAATAAAGCAGTAGTGCTCACAGATAGACAGCCAGCCTTCCAGCGACTGCACCGGAAAGACCCTACCCGACGGCAACCCGGAGATCATGTACAATTATCAAAGAAGGAGGAGTTGCCCTTTATCTCATGATACTCAACTGGAAAGCTTCCCGCCACCAGGAAAAGAAAGCGGTCGGATACCTCCAGTCCGGTGCCCTCTACCACAGCATTGCGAAGGCGACTACCTAAAAGGTTGACGACGGCACCCGCAGAAGGCGTCTTCTAAGGCATCTACTCAAGGAAGAAGTTGTCAGCCCCGGGGGGTAGTTCATCCTCAGAACCCCTGGGGGTGGCCCAAGCTGTGGATAGTGTCCCACTGGAAGTACGCGACAACCCGACGTTCCGAGGAGACTATGATTCTCAAGAAACGGACACCGAGATCCCGAAAGATAGCTAATCCCACTAGGATGACACAATCTTCTATGCTGGGGGTAGTATCCCCTCCGAATATGAGGAAGACATAACGGTTCCCGCCCTCCATGAAGACCGCTCACTACAAGGGTATGAAACAGGGAGCACGGGATCCACTGCCCCCTCTATTTCTCCCCGGGTGAGGACGGTGCACATGGCCGAAGACGACCATGAAGGCCCCAGTGACTAGCAGTGTCTCGAAATGCTCCAAGCCATGATGCACTCGATGATTGCAATAATGCAAGCTTTGACCCAGACAATGCTGGAAATCAAGGCAAACATGGCCTCCCAACCAACAAAGGACTCTGGGCAAGCAAACTTGGACCCCAGGAACAACGGGGATTCAAATACGACCGCTCCACCCGCGAGCAGCGATCCTCTCCTACCTATCCCATCGGCACCTTCGTCAGGAGATGAAGCTAAGAAAGCAAGGAGGGAGGTCCGAGAACTTCGGGCTCGCCTAGACTCCATAAGCAACCGGGACTCACTCCGTGATCTCAGGGTGCGGCAACCATACCCGATAGAGTGGAGGGACGTACCATATCCGCCCAAGTATAATCCCTTCAACATTAACATGTTTGACGGAAAGTCCTCCCCTCGCTGCTTCATAAGCTACTTCGTTATCACCATAGGATACTTACCCCGCAGCGACACTATCCTTACCAGGTTTTCATCAGATCATTGGCGGGGGTAGCTTTCGATTGGTTCTGCAGTCTCAAAGATAAATGTATCTCGTCATTCGATGACCTCAAGCATTTGTTCCTTAACAGATTCTATGAGACAAGAAATGTTATAACAATGTCTTCTCTGATGGATGTCGCCCAGGGAGAGAAGGAACTAACGAGAAACTACATCGAGCGATTCTGTCAGGCCGCACTAAGGTTGTCTTCTGGCAATCCCAAGACCACACTCATGGAGATGTGTCGGAAGAACATGCTCCCGGCAGTCAGCCTCTGGATGGGCGAGAGCTAGTTCAAGGACTGGACAACGTTCATCGTAAGTGTTGTCAACACTGAGAAAAAGCTCAAAGATGCTCAGCACATAAGGATCCATATCTCTACTGCTGAGGAAAAGGGCAAGCGTTCCAACAACAACAACAACAATAAAAACACTGGCGACAATAGAAGCTGTGACGGAAAGAGGAAACATGCTATGGTCGCTACCTTAACCAAGAAGCCTGAGAAAAAGCTGACGGAGCCGCCAAAACCCAAGGATACTTACACTTTAGAAGATGCTGATGTCAAACTCATATTTGACATACTGATACAAGGAGGCAAAATCTAGCTCCCTGGCATCAGACGTCAGCCTGAGACGGCGAAGATTGTCAACCTGAAGTACTGTCACTTCCACCGCTACGTCCATAACCCGACGCAAGAGTGCTATACCCTGAAGCAGTACATCCAACGTTTGATAGAAAATAAGGCTCTTTCCCTAGACTTCTATGATGTGACGGTCATTGCCAACATGGTGTCCCGCCAGTTTGGCAACTTTCCACCGACGAAAGCCCAAGACGGAGTAGTCCCGGTCCCTAAGGCGACTATGGAAGTGGTCAACCTTCCACCAGCTCGAGACTAAATGGCCGGGATAATAACTCTTGCCACACCATGTGGAGAGGTCATGTCGGTCCATCCCGACCTTGTGCCAGACTTGACACAGCTTGCGACATCCTCCACCGCCAAATCCAAAGGCAAAAAATCTAAGACTTATTATATAGTTTCCTCCTCGACTGAAGAGATGGCAGTATGTGAAACAAGGTCAGGCACAATATACCAACCGATACACGACAATGTGCCCCCGGTTATCGCACCTACCACTACTGGTCCCGGGCCATCTCAGCCCCCACCGGTAGACAAGTCCAACCAAAATGAGACGCTCTTCGATAAACCGTTGCGCAAGGATGCACCACAAGGGCTGGAGAGGCCCTATAATTTCGACGTCTTAGCACAATTAGCCCATACTCCGATAAAATTGTTACTATTTGAGCTTTTATAGATCTCTAAAGACACTCGGACTGCCCTAAGTGAGGCACTGCAGAATGCCGATATCTACTTGGCGCAAGTCAAGCCACCAACCGAAGATCTTGTTGCATGTCCATATTGTAACAATGTCATGGATGCGATACCCAATATCATCTTCTCACAACAGGACATATTTCTTAAGAATAATAGGCACGATCAGCCCCTGTACTATACCGGGTATATTGGCAATATCAAAGTGGACCGAATGCATATTAACCCAGGATCGTCGATCAGCATCATCCTGAGAAGTTTGCTTCAGACCCTGGGGATCCTGATGCATCGTCTGGCGGCCACCAATACCGCCATCAGTGGCTTCAACAAGAGGAGGAGCTACCCTCTGGGTAAAATTTGCTTAAAATGCCAGATCGACAACTTAAAAACAGAAGTCACCTGCTACGTCATAGACGTAGATACGTCCTACAATATTTTATTGGGGAGTCTGTGGATACATGAATACAAGATCATGCCATCCATCCTCCCCCAGTGCCTAAAATATATAGACGAATACGGTTTTGTCAAAATGGAGTTCGCTGACGTCGATCCGTTTAAGGGTATCGAGATCTACTACTCCGACTCGATCCTCTATAAGAAAGTCCGCCAAGATGAAGGTGGCAACGAGGCCGACGATGAAGCCGAGGCTACAACAGCACTCGAGGAGCCTATAAGAATTCGTATTAAGGCTCGCACTCCCGATGCGGCTGCACCTCTCATCGTCAAATCATGCGGGAAGGCACCTGAATCTCCGGTACCTTCGGCATCGCTAGAACCAATGGTCGTCCGCCTTCGCAGGCCGAATCGACCACCAAAAGGATATTCTACCCTATCTACGCCTTCCGAACCAATGGTCGTTCGCCTTTACCGGCCGAGTCGACCACGAAAGGGAGACCCGACCGCACCTGCAACTTTCGGTCCTTTGGTGGTAAAATTATGCAAAAAAATACCAAAGCCTTCACTTACGCTGGGGTAGCCAAGGAGAAGGATGAGCTGGAAGAATATGAATCCGCCAGTGTCAACATCCCTTCCCCTGCCGGAAGAGATACTGTATTTCCTCAATAAATGACTATCTTTGAACTACTCAGAGCGTATGCATATAAGTACACTCTACTCCCTGGAGCACGGTCTGGGCCTTCACCTGCAAACACAAGTGACTACTACATGCACCATGCAATGGCTTTGCTCTAGTCAGGATTCTTATTTCTTAGTCCCATCCAGGAAAAAGGGAGATAAGATCATCATCTTTGGCAGAGTGGAATGCCCCGGTCCTTCATCCAAAGGAAAGAAGAACCAGAATCCGAGAAAGGCAGAATGCCACTCTACTGGTACAGTGAACAAGCCCTATATCTTATCCAAAAGATGGAATACAACCTGGAGGTCACTGAAGGATTAAACTACGACAAAGGTCGAAGGGCACCTTTCCAACTTCCCTCTCCTATGGGCAAGCCCGAGGATTACTATCATAAGACTAAGCATGACTTAGGATATGTAACACCTCCTACAACCCTCGAGGGCTCAGATAAAGAAGATAAATAGCGCTTGCACTCTTCATAATCATCAGTCGGTGACTCTGTCGTCAGCATCGGGAACATGCTCAGACAAACACTGTCCTCCAACATGGTGTCTGTCGACCTTGAGGAAGACAATGAGGATCCACCCGAGCTCTTCGAGATAGAACTTTGGACCCAATACTGGGTTCACAATGGGAGATACGATTCGAGCAGCTAGAACCTCCTACCGAGGACGAAGTCGTTCATGTCAATCTAGGCGATGAGGCCTCCCTAAAGCCTATCTTCGTCAGCAAAAGTATATCCGACAAAGATCGAGAATCCCTATTACAAATCATCAGGGAGTATATTGATGTCTTCGGCTGGAGTTACAAAGACATGCAAGGACTGGATCCCCAAATCGCGGTCCACAAACTTAACATTCGGCCAGATGCCAAACCAGTCAAGCAACAGCAACGACGGTTCTGGCCAGACGTGATGGATTCCATCGATGCTGAAGTCAACAAGTTGATAGCTAGTAGCTTCATCTGCGAGGAACAACACCCCGACTGGGTAGCCAATATCGTGCCCATCGTTAAGAAGAATGGTAAGATCCGAATCTGTATCGACTTTCGTGATCTAAATGCGGCATGTCCCAAAGACGAATTCCCTCTTTCAATCACCGACGTAATGATCGACAACACTTGTGGATTTAAGCGCATGTCCTTTATGGATGGATTCTCGGGCTACAACCAAATTAAGATATTTCTCGATGAAAAGAAACATACGTCATTCCGGACCCCGATAGGTATATACTGCTATACGGTCATACCTTTCGTCCTGAAGAAGGCATGTGCTACATATCAATGAGTATGAGCACATTTTTCGTGAACATCTGCACAAGATAGTTGAATGCTACGTCGACGACGTCGCCATCAAGAGTCGCTCCAAGGATTATCACCTCCAAGAACTGAGGAATGTGTTTGACTTAATGCGCATACACCGCCTCAAGATGAACCCTGTCAAGTCCTTCCTGTGAGTCTCCAGCAGTAAATTATACCACCTCAAGATGAACCCTGCCAAGTCCTTCTTAGGAGTCTCCAGCAGCAAATTCTTGGATTTCGTCATCACTTCCCAGGGTATTCACATAGACTCCGACAATACCAAGGTCATCCTGGAGATGTATCCACCAAGGAACCTCCGGGAACTCTACAGCCTCCAAGGGAGGTAGACATATATCAGGAGGTTCATATCAAATCTCTTTGGACGTTGCCAGCCATTCACACAGCTCATGAAAAAAGGTGTCTCTTTTGTTTGGAATAAAGAATGCCAACGAGCGTTCGACAACATCAAAGAATACCTATCAAACCCTCGTGTGCTGGTGGCCCCAATCATGGGAGAGATATTCCTACTCTATGTACGCATAATGGATTACTTTCTCGATGCCATGTTGGCCGAGAATAGTGATTCGGGCCACGAACAGGCCATATACTAGCTTAGCCGAATGATTGTCGGCCCAGAGCATAGATATACCGTCGTCGAGAAAGAATACCTTTCGCTAGTATTCACCATCCAGAAAACTCGACACTATGTGACTGGATAGACCATTCATGTAATCTCGTGAGTCAACCCCCTCAGGGTTCTCATGACCAAACCTGTGGCACTCAGTTTTCGCTTGGCTACCTAGGAAATACCATTATCTCTATATGATATGGTATTCATCCTACAGAAGGCCGTCAAGGGTCAAGCATTGGTCATCTTTCTGCCAGTCTACCCAAGGTCAGAAACATCAAAGCTCTACAAAGATATTTCAGATGAAGTGGTAGACGCCAACGTCACCTCACATGAAGTGGTTTGGCGAATATTCTTTGACGGTGCTTCAAGAATAGGGTCCAAAGGCAACGTCATCGCAGGGATCGGGATAGTATTGATCTCCCCATACGGCCTTGTCATCAATCGCACATAATCTTTCATAGAGCTATGCTTCAATAATGTGGCAAATTACAATGCCCTATCACCAGACTCCAGCTCGCCAAACAAGTCAGAGTAGAGTACTTAGAAGCCTACGGCGATTCTCAGCTTATCGCCAATCAAGTCCGGGGAGTATATAAAGTCTGAAACAAGGATTTGATCCCCTACCACCAAGCTGCACACAGCTTCATCATGACTTTTGAGATATTATATATTGAGTATGTCCCTCGATTGCAAAAAATTAAAGCAGACGCTTTAGCCGGCCTCGCTGCTTCCTTGGCAGTCCCTGACCACGGCCATCAGTTAATCACGGTAATCGATCAAGAGCTGGTCTATCCCAAAAGCAACCTATGCTTATGCCTCAGCTATGCAACGGAGGTCGATACCGATACTCAAGATTGGAGGTTTCTATTCATCGACTACGCGGTCTATAGAATTATCCCTGAAAACCCAAAGGAAGCTACTTCAATCAGAAGATGCTTCCTCCGTTTCTACAATGACACGGAGACCAAAATATTGTACCGTTGGTCCTACGACGGCCTTCTGCTCTGATGCTTATCGAACACAGAGGCAAAATAAGCCCTCCATGAAGCTCACGACAGCGTCTGCGGGGTACATCAACCCGGTCCAAATCTACAGGACCATTTTCGGAGAATGGGCTACTATTGGCCGACGATGGTAGTAGATGATGTTGACTATACAAGAAAGTGCTAAGCATGCAAAACCTATACGGACTTCATCCACCAGCCATCCTAGTTTCTACGCCCAACGGTAGCATCTTGGTCGTTTGAGGCATGGGGAACGGACATCATCGGGCCAATCAGTCTGCCTTCATCAAAGGAATATTTGTTTATCCTAACTATCACCGACTACTTCTCCAAATGGGCGGAAGCTATTTTGCTCGCTGAAGTCAAAGCAGCCAATATGATAAACTTCGTCAAGCATCACGTCATATATCGATTCGGCTTGCCGCGTAGGATCGTCCACGACAATGGTCCACAGATCGTAGGTCACATCTTCAATCATTTTTGTGACAAGAACTGAATCCAAAACATAGCCTCCACGGCATACAACTCTGTCGCAAACGGTTTGGCGGAAGCGTTCAATAAAACCATCATCAAGCTTCTCAAGAAATTTGTGTCTTCCAACAAACCCGACTGGAACGAGAACCTAGGTGAATGTCTCTGGGCCTACCGAAGAATAGTCCGGACAGCTACTGGGAATACGCCATTCTCTTTGGTATACGGAAGTGAGACGGTACTCCCGCTTGAGATCCAAATCCCTTCACTACGGGTAGCTCTCTCCAACCAACTAACCACGGATAACAACTACCGCCGACGCTTACTGGAGTTGTAAGCACTCGACGAGAAACGACTCTTAGCTCAACAACGCAAAGAGTTGTATCAAGCACGTCTCTATGGAGCCTTCAATAAATAGGTAAAATAGAGAATGTTTCATGTGGGTGACCTCGTCCTAACAGTAAGAAGACAGATGGTTATGATCCACAAGACGGCCGACAAATTTCAACCTAAATGGAGGGCCCGTTTGTTGTAGAAATCGTGTTTTCCAATGGCATGTATCGGCTAGCAAAATCCAATGGTGACTTGCTCCTGATGCCTATCAACGACAAGTTCCTCAAAAATTACTACATCTAAATTAGACTATTACTCCTCTATTACCAAACTACATCTTCCTGGGCGCTTGTTTATGTCCACGGGACCTCTGGACTGTCGCTCTAATACACTACTCCAGTGGAGTCTACCATGTCCACATTACCTCTGAGCAAACTTACCGGCCTTGACCATCGATCATCACGTCCATATGTGTCACACCCGTTCCCAGATTTGATATTTCTTGAATTTATGATATTTAAAATTTTCTCTGTAGATGTATTCATGATGTATTTATATGTAGGTTCCTGTTATATGTTATATTTATTTAATTGTATTCATGTTTATTGTAGAAGACTGCCCAAGACCAGTAGTGAACATCTTGGCAATTGCCATAGACCCGTACTATGACCCGTATATAGGATGGATATCAGATCCGATTCACTCATGGAACCACTAAGCCTATTTTAGATGGTTGAGATTGGTTGAAAAGTGTCATGACTTAATCCTAGGGCTAACCTCATTTTTTTACTTGGTATATATATATATATATATATATATATATATATAAGTGTGTGTGTGTGTGTGTGTGTGTGTGTGTGTGTGTGTGTGTGTGTGGTTTTATCTCTCCTCTCTCATTCTTTCTTATTTTTACTTCCTTTCTTCTTTCTTCTTCGTCCTTCCCTCAAGAGAACCCCTTGGACGAAGCCCTTGCCCTAGACTTGGTTCTAGGAAGAGGTTTGTTAGTCCACCAAGGCAAGTACATCTTGCTCAAAGTGGTAAAGCCATAGATTTATATATGTTGTTTTAAAAAATATGGTTGATGAAAAATATTCTCCTTGATGTCCTCATTAGTTTTAGTTCTTGGAGTTTTTGGTTTTAATGAACGATTTTGAGTAGATCTGAGTTTTAAGATTTGAGTTTTTTATGTGTTCTATGAGTTTCCTTGGTTTGATCTACTAAAACTTAGTATTTTTGAAAACTAGTTGTTCCTTATATTAGAGCATTTTTTTTCGTGCATTTTGGCTTTTGTTTAACTAGATTTGGACTTAAAATAAAGTTTTTATGAAGAAAATATTTTTTAAATTTTTGGAGTTTTTTTTGTATGGCTGAACTTGCTATCTGGAGAAGACGAAGTTCTCATGCGGCCAGCGCAATACGCGATCGAGACTTTCATGCGGCATGATCCTTATGCAACTTGACTCTTTGCCGCATAGCCAACCAGCATGCGTCCATCTTGTTGGACGCATGACTGCTGATTTACACAAGTGTCTTTGAACACCTTATGTTTTCACTCGTTGAACGAATAAAAAATTTGCTAAATCTAAGAGTCCTTTATGCGGCATCGACACCCATGCGACACCTGACTCATGCGGTAAGCAAGCATATGCGGCAAGTAAAGCATGCAGCCACTTTCCTTCAAATGCATGACTCTGATTGTTTGCCACATCTTTTCATGGTTTTTGTCTTTTTCTTTTTGATACTTTATGGCCTGTCACATCCATCACTTCAGTCACTTTACTGACATGCATTTAATGTATGTCACTTCGGCACTTGTTCCAAGGAGTGGACTTTGCCTTGACGCTATGCGGCACCGACCCCTATGCGGCACTTGCCTCATACTGCAAGCAGTTCATGCGGTCTGGAGACATATGCGGCCAGTGCTCATGCGCCTAATCAGTGCATGCGGCCTGACCCATGCGGCAATTCATGTGTGCACTTCTCATGCGCGCATGTGATCCTATGCGACCCTAGTAATCTATGTACACGTTCCATCATTTCTTGCGTTTAATTGTTATATTTAAAATGTTTCTTTGTTCTATGTGGTTGGTCTTGACAATTGCTTGTTATTGATCCTAAGGAAGAAATAGACTTAGTAACCAGACTGTGCTAGACCTGGCTATATGCTAGAACTGACTATGTGCATAGTATGATTATATGATGTAGTAGGACATTTGGCAACCCAAAGTGAACTCATATTAGTAGATTAACTTATCCTTTATTCGTCGGATAGAGTGAGGGGCGTGGTTCTGCTCGAAAGATGATCTGCAATCCCGGTCCTTATTTGGTTTAAGGATTGTGGATCTGCTCCAGAGTGGTTCATACTTTTTCCCTTACTCACGTTCGGCGTCAAAGTCATTAATCGATAGTTGGTTTACCTGATTTAAGGAGATTATATTTTGACCAAGTATCCCCATGTGATAAGACTCATATGACCAACTGTAAGTTTGGTGATTCGACCTGATTTCTTGTATCCGTACAGATAAAATTACTACGTGTTACGTGTACATGTATTATAAATGTGCACTGAGATGCAACATAACTTGATACGTGCTATGAGATTACATGTTTCGGATAGTGCATCGAGAATACCTCATATACTACGTGACATATGATATTATTATATTAATTCCCTAACACGGGCATGGTATGTGGGTCAACTACCAAAGCGTGGCTAGGAATTGATTGATTGTTGCATCATACTACGGTGAATCTAAATTGAACTGCCAAGTGACAAAGCAGATTCGTATCTAGCATGGACCGTACTATGGTACGACATATAAGGGAAGTAATATGTGACCATGCTATGTGATTTCAACTAACCGTAGGGTTAACTAGGCAACTAAAACATATAGAGCATTGGGAGGAAAGGGTTCCTGAGATCGTGCGTGGCGAGCCACCCTTAGATAATTTTTGAGGTGTGAAAGTTTGCCACCACGGATATTATATATCATTCGCACTAGTGGTGTACAATATTCGACTTTTATATTTAAACTAGGCCAACATTTTTTCTATAGGAAGGGTTGGAACTATTACTGATCTATCTTAGCAAGGTGGCCCTGCGGGGGACCGGTGCTTATTCTATATTCTCCGTATTATTATTATTGGTTCAGCTAGCCGTATTCGCTTATAGCACAATTTGAGAATCCCTATATTATTGTATTACTGGGATAACCCAGACTCCACGTATCAAGCCTTAGGATTGATTGGCCGATTAAATGAGTATGTGCTGGTAGTCTAGGAAGATGAACTATTGTGGTACGACGGTTCAACCTTTGTCCTTGTTTGGTTGTAGGGTTGCGCCAATGTGTTATAATAGGTCATGTACCGAAGATGCATATTATACCTATGTCTTAGCTTGTATTATGGCATGTGTGTCCTGGATTATATTGATGTGTTGTATCTTTGTTGTGTTCATAATTGGTTAGTCATACCCTGTCAAGGAGAAGTACAGCACCTATTATCCTTGTTTGGTTGTAGAGGTATCCTATTGCACCGATGAAAGGTCATACGCTTGCAGTTATGGCATGAATTATCCTATTTTATGTACTTTATTGGTTTTTGCTTCATTCACTTGTGCTCCTTTGTGGTATTTGCTATCGGGGCCTGACCCCACTGGTTTTGTTTGGCCAGATTTAGTAGCAGAGCCCGAGGATCCTATCATGTATTTGTTCGATGGCACACACCAGGAGGATGTCCGCCGAGAAACTTTAGTGGGTTTCTTCTTCCCCACTATGAGTATCATTCTGTTTTACCTTTTGGCGTTTAGCCGATGGCACTTGTTAGCCAGTTTATCTGGACATTAGTTCCTCTACATGATTGTATATTATTCAGACCACGGCTGACTTACAGTTATATACTCTTGACAATGCACTAGTGTACCATCCCGTATAACTAGTTTCATGATCATTCTGATAGAGCGTCAGGGACGCCTAACTGCTTTATCTTACATGTTCATTCTTATTATTTTTTGGTTGATGATTGAGACATAGATATTCTTGACCCTAGGTGACTTGATTGTAGCATGAACCCCCTTGTCTCTAGACATAGATATTATTTATTTATATATATGTATTGTGATTATTATTGCATATATATATATATATATATATATATATATATATATATTTATATATTTCTTTGTTTTGGTAGCAGTGGGTTTGTGACAGTAAAACTGTCGCTAAATAGGCGGATCAGCAGCAGCCGCTGTAGCCCACTGTGCATTAATGACAGTTCTGTCATTAATGCTGCGGGCGGGATCTTAGCAGCAGTGGCGACAGTTTTCGGTGACAGTTGATTAACTGTCACCAATGCAGCAGCAGTGGGTTTTATTACACAGTGGCTTTTGCGACGTTTTCTGTGACAGTTGAGACTATCACTATAAGCTGTTTTAATTAAATTGTATTTTTAACTCCCTGTTTTCAGTGACGCTTTGGCAGTTTTAAATTATATTTTATATATTATTATTGTATATATATATATATATATATATATGTGAATATATATGTGTTTTGTGAGGTATAATATTTGTAATAATATATTATGTTATTTGTATACATATTGGTTGTATATATATTATTTTAGGGTATATATTATTTATATTAGTAGTATACTTTGTGTGAGTATGATTTGGGATCTAATTTTTATTCCTAAATTGTTGTATTTTATTTCTATATTATTTATATAGATTTCTTGTGAGGTTGACCTTGGTTTGACTTTAGTTGACTTTAGAGTTGACCATAGTTGACTTTTGACTTAGAATTTATTTATTGACCTAGGAGTTGACTAGTTTGACTTGTTCTCTTTTCGGGACCTTGTTTTAATGTGGTATTCCATATCTAGGTCTTCGAGGCACCGAGTCAGACATCTGTGAGACTTTTTCATTGGACTTCAGGCGAGTACATTCTCTGATAGTTTCTCATTTATGATATCCTCTATGTTCGTTGTATCTAGTGTAGATTTACATGTTTCTCTCGACACTATGGTTACACGGATTGGTATATCCGGATCTCGTCATGAGATATTATTCCTTGGTATATGGTGTATATGGTGCAAGTATTGTTTCATTGGTTATCTTGTACATGTACAGACACCGATTCTCGGGGAGACTAGCTATCTTCTTGGGGAATCTAGTGCCATAGCATACCGTGGTTGGATCTATTATACCAGTTGGGGGTGGGAAGTATTAGTATAGATATGTGATCAAATCCCTATTAAATAAAGTATTGGTAAGCGAATAGTGTTGATCATGCACCGCACGTATGATTAGCCAGGCCGCATTGTATCTTGCCCAAGCCGATCACATGTTAAGCTAGTACTAACACACTTAGTCATTAGTATTATTGTTTTATTGGCATATTGTTCATTATTGTATTTCTTTCCAGTATTTCCTTATTGTCTATATATCTCTTGTATCTATTTTTGTGCATCTTGTTTATCCACAGCTATTTACTGTTACATAGTTTTTATCATGGATTAGAACTGCTGTTAGAGATGTACTCTGCTCCTTTCCTGACTGGATATATTTTTCAAGATGACACTGAGGAGTACCCTACCTATTATGGACCCCAGGATGTTGTGGGTTTAGATTCGGAGACCCTGGCTCAAGAGGGACTTATCCCAACTTAGACAGTTGACCCTGGAGTGTAGCTTGTAGTATGATAGTATTCTTTTGTACTGGATTTGTCTCCAGCTTATTTTTGTTACTCTTCAGACTCATTGATGTATTATTTTAAACTCATGAGTTGATGACTATTCTATTCTTATCTGATTCATGTTTATTCTATCTTAGTTCTGTGATTGAGTACACTATCTTTTGGTGGTTCATTATATTATATAGACTTTCTAGACAGCGTTCTACCGCCGATTCTGCGACGTAGGCTGGGCGTTGTTTCCGACTAGTACCCGTACCCCGGGTGCGGGTCGTGACATATTGTGGCTTACTTCGATATTCTGTAAGGTGTGGTTGGCTGAGTCACTCTGCCACTCTCCAGTATTCTGGTTCTGGGATGTGACAAGATTTTAGTTGTAGCCCATGAAGGTCTGTCTTTTCATACTTGTGGGGTATCTTATTCTAGGAGTCTCAATCAAAATTGTTTCTTTTGATATCCTGAATTCGTCTTCTTCGATGCCGAGCTTGAACTATCTGCAGTTTTTTTCCTTATTCTTTCATGTTATGTCGTTTGATATCTTGGTGTCCTTTTCCTTCAGGGGCACCTCTTCCCCACCTGTTAGAGCAGCATATATGGTAGAACAGCTAGCAGAGAAAGATCCTATTGAGCACCATCAAGAGACAGTACTTCCTCAAGATCAGATTCGAGTAGAGCCAATGGGTGGGCAACACCTACTAGAGATCCCGGTACCCCCGGCAGCTCCAGTACTACCAGCAACACTTGATACCCTGGTACTATTAGAAATTATTAGAGGTATGATGGCTACACAACAGCATCAGATAGTAGTACAGCAGCACCATCAGCTTCGACAACAGGAGCAGAATGTCCTGTTAAACCAAGGCCTACAAACGACTCTTGAGGAGAGTGAAGAAGAAGATGATGGGGCATCATACAGATTCTATCGACTCAACCCGGGCTATTTCGAAGGCACCGAGGATGCTATTACGGCAGATCCTAAGCTTCAAGATATTGAGATGATCATGGCGGTAGCTAAGATTCCAGCAGAGGAGCAAGTCAATCAAGTCCAATTACAACTACAAGATCTTGCTCGTGATTAGTGGGAAACGGAGAAAGTCAGCTTGAGGCATCCTATCTCTTGGAATAACCTCAGAACCAGGTTCAGAGCCAAGTATTTTGGAGTAGTGTTGCAGTACAAGCTGCAGAAGAGATTTATTAATCTCAGGCAATTCGACAGAACAGTGGATGGATATGGAACAGAGTTCTGCAGGCTGAGCAGGTTTGCTCCAGCTATAGTGACGACAGAGCAAGAAAGGGCTATGAGATTCCAGCATCATCTCGATATTCTACAACTAGTTGAAGGACATGACTACCAGACATTCGATATCGTATTGATAGCAGCCATGAGACATGTGCTTATCATCCATAGGTTAGCTTCGAGGACTGGAGGACATAAGAGATCTTATGCCCATAACACAGGTGGAGGAATAGCACCCGGCATTCTTATTCATGATTTGGTACCACGAGGGGCAGTGGCATCAGATAAGACAATGATAACTTAGCAACAACAGCCGAGACAACATCAACAACGCCCGGTGAATCCAGTAGGATGTACCTATTATGGCAAAAGGGGTCACACTTAGGATGTATATAGGATGGCAAGTGGAAGATGCTTGAGATGTGGGGATTCCGACCACATAATATCTACTTACCCACAAATACAGAGGCAGGGAGGAACGTATCAACAATTCCCAGCATTGCCAGCTTCAGGAGTAGTTCCGTATCAAGAGCCAGTTTTAGCAGTACGGTCGTTAGCCCAACGTCCGATGTTGACACAAGCATAGGTGTTTCACCCGAGGCAACGTCAGTTGGGTCAGCAAAGACATCCTCATGACAGAGTTCCAGCAACCCCGAGACGCGTGAGCAAGCTGAGTTTGGCATGCTGTAACAGATGTTACCAGAAGGTGGTCAAGTCGAGGGTGAGATTTGAGTTCTTCCTGTTTTAACTATCTTTTAGGTTTCGTATATTCGGGGAGTGGAGATGATCTTTCCTCTCACTTATCTGCCTTTATATCTCGTGATGCATGATGTATGTCATGTGTCCCGACTACGAAGGTACGTCCTGGGCAGAGTCATATTCTTGTTTAAGTCGTTGGTACCGATTTATCTCGAGACTTGATCCATGTCCATTTTTGGGAGTCAGCATAGGCCAGCGAGGACAGGTTCCTATTTTGACTGCTCATGAGGCATATGTATTCATATGCTTCATGTTCTTTCTCTTTCCTTCATATTCTTTCTCTTTTCTTTTGATTGTTTGGATTGCTTGCGACTTTATTTATATTACGGTTGCTTTATTTACCTGCCTATTTTGTTATACTTGGTATTCTGTTAGCTGTAGTTCATGAGATTTGGTAGTTTATGGGGTTTTTTGGATCATGAGTTTCCTGATAGGATCATGAGTCTTCTGCTTGGTCTATGTATTTTCTTGCTTAGTGATCAGCTCGACTAGCCTGGCGAATTTTGAGGACAAAATTTTTCTAAGGTGGATAGAGATGTCACACCCGTTCCCAGATTTGGTATTTCTTGAATTTGTGATATTTAAAAAAAATTATAGATGTATTCATGTTGTATTTACATGTAGGTTCATGTTAATTATATTGTATTTATTTAATTATATTCCTGTTTATTATGGGAGACTGCCCGAGACCAGTAGTGAACATATTGGCAATTGCCATAGACCCGTGCTAGGACCCGTATATAGGATGGATACCAGATCCTGTTCACTCTTGGAACCACTAAGCCTATTTTGGATGGTTGAGATTGGTTGGAGAGTGTCATGACTTAATCCTACGGCTAACCTCATTTCTCCACTTGGTATATATATATATGTGGTTTTCTCTCTCCTCTCTCATTCTTTCTTATTTCCACTTTCTTTCTTCCTTCTTTTTCATCCTTCCCTCAAGAGCTCCCCTTGGCCGAAGTCCTAGCCCTAGACCTAGACTTGGTTCTAGGAAGAGGTTTATTAGTCCACCAAGGCAAGTACATCTTGCTTAAAGTGGTAAAGCCATAGATTTTTGGATTTTTATATATATGTTATTTTAAAAATATGATTGATAAAAAATGTTCTCCTTGATGTCCTCATTAGTTTTAGTTCTTGGAGTTTTTGGTTTTGATGAACGGTTTTGAGTAGAACTGAGTTTTAGATTTGAGTTTTTATATATTCTATGAGTTTTATTGGTTTGATGTACTAACACTTAGTGTTTTCAAAAATTAGTTGTTCCTTATATTAGAGCATTTTATTTCGAGCATTTTGGCTTTTGTTACACTTGATTTGGACTTAAAATGAAGTTTTTATAAAAAAAATATTTTTTAAATTTTTGGAGCTTTTTTTGCCATGGCTAAACTTGCTGTCTAGAGAAGACGAAGTTATCATGCGGCCAGCATAATATGCGACTGAAACTTCAAGCGGCATGATCCTTATGCGGCTGGACTCTTTGCCGCATATCCAATCAACATGCGTCCATCCTGTTGGACGCATGACTGCTGATTTATACAAGTGACCTTGAATATCTTGTGTTTTCACTCGCTGAACGAATAAAAAATTTGCTAAATCCAAGAGACCTCTATGCGACATCAACATCTATGCGATACCTGCCACATGCGGTAAGCAAGCATATGTGGCAAGCAGAACATTCGGCCACTTTCCTTCAAATGCATGACTCTAATTGTTTGGCATATCTTTTCATGATTTTTGTCTTTTTCTTTCTGACACTTTATGGCCTGTCACATCCATCACTTAAGTCACTTCACAGACACGCATTTAATGCACGTCACTTCGGCACTAGTTCCAAGGAGTGGACTTTGCCTTTACGCTATCCAGCACTGACCCTTATGCGGCACCTGCCTCATGCGAAAAGCAGTCCATATGGCCTGGAGACACATGCGGCCAGCTCGTCCATACGGCCAGTGCTCATGCGCCTGATCAGTGCATGTGGCCTGACCCATGGGCAATTCATGTATGCACTTCTCATGCGCGCATGTGATCCTATGTGACCCTAGTAATCTATGTACACGTTTCATAATTTTTTGAGTTTAATTATTTTATTTGAAATACTTTTTTGTTCTATGTGGTTGGTCTTGACAATTGCTTGTTATTGATCCGAAGGAAGAAATAGACTTAGTAACCAGACTGTGCTAGACCTGGCTATGTACTAGAACTGACTATGTGCATAGTATGATTATATGTTGTAGTAGGCCATATGGCAACCCAAAGTGAACTCATATTAGTAGATTAACTTATCATTTGTTCGTCGGATAGAGTGAGGGACGTGGTTCTGCTCGAGAGACGACCTACAATCCCGGTCCTTGTTTGGCTTAAGGATTGTGGATCTGCTCCAGAGTGGTTCGTACTTTTTCTCTTACTCACGTTCGGCGCCAAAGTCATTAATCGATAGTCGGTGTACCTAATTTGAGGAGATTATATTTTGACCAAGTGTCCCCATATGATAAGACTCATAAGACCAACTATAAGTTTGGCGATTCAACCCAATTTCTTGTATCCGTGCGGATACAATTACTACTTGCTACGTGTACATGTATTATAAATATGCACTGAGGTTCGACATAACTTGCTACGTGCTATGAGATTACATATTTCGGGTTGTGCATCGATAATGCCTCCTATACTATACGACATGTGATATTATTATATTAATTCCCCATCACGGACATGGTATATGGGTCAACTACCAAAGCGTGGCTATGACTTGATTGATTGTTGCATCACGCTAGGGTGAATCTAAATTAAACTGCAAAGTGATAAAGTGGATTCGTATCTAGCATGGACCGTACTACGGTACAACATATAAGAGAGAGTAACATGTGACCACGTCAAGTGATTCTGACTAACCGTAAGGTTAACTAAGCAACTAAGACATATAGAGCATTGGAAGGAACGGGATTCCGAGATCGTGCGTGGCGAGCCACCCTTAGATAATTTTTGAGGTGTGAAAGTTTGCCACCACGGATATTGTATATCATTCGCACTAGTGGACTGCAATATTTGACTTTTTTATATTTAAACCGAGACAATATTTTCTCTATATTAAGGGTTGGAACTGTAACTGATCTATCTTAGCAAGGTAGTCCTGCGGGCGACCGGTACATATTCTATATACTATGTGTTATTATTATTGGTTCGGCTAGCCTTGTTCACCTGTAGGACGATTTGAGGATCCCTATATTATTGCATAACTGGGATAACCCAAACTCCATATATCAAGCCGTAGGATTGATTGGCCGATTAAATGAGTATGTGCTGGTAGTCTAGGGACATGAACTATTATGGTGCGACGGTTCAACCCTTGTCCTGGTTTGGTTGTAGGGTTGCGCCAATGTGTCACAATAGGTCATGTACTAAAGCTGCATATTATACCTATATCTTAGCTTGTATTATGGCATGTGTGTCCTGGATTATATTGATGTGTTGTATCTTTGTCGTGTTCATAATTGGTTAGTCGTACCCTGTCTCAGAGTAGTGCAGCACCTCTTGTCCTTGTTTGGTTGTAGAGGTGTCCTACTGCTCTGATGAAAGGTTAAATGCTTGCATTTATGGCACTGATTATCCTATTTTATGTACTTTATTGGTTTTTGCTTCATTCACTTATACTCCTTTGTGGTACTTGCTATCGGGGTCTGACCCCGCTGGTTTTGTTTGGCCGAATTTAGTAGCAGAGCCCGAGGATCCTGTCCTATATCTGTTCGATGGCGCACACCAGGAGGATGTTCGTCGAGGAACTTTGGTGGACTTCTTCTTCCCCACTATAAGTATCATTATGTTTTACCTTTTGGCGTTTAGCCGACGGCACTTGTTAGCCTGTTTATCTGGATATTAGTTTCTCTACATAATTGTATATTATTCAGACCGCGGCTGACTTACATTCATGTACTCTTTACAATGCACTAGTGTACCATCCCGTATAACTAGTTTCATAATCATTCTGATAGAGCATCAGGGACGCCTAACTGCTTTATCTTACATGTTCATTCTTATTGTTTCTTGGTTGATGATTGAGACATAGATGTTCTTGACCCTAAGTGACTTAATTGTAGCATGCACCCCTTGTCTCTAGACAATCTTAGCACATTATGGCTTACTTCGGTATTCTGCAAGGTGTGGTTGGCTGAGTCACTCCCCCGCTCTCCAGTATTATGGTTCTGGGTGTCACAACCCGATTCCGTAGAATCGTTTGAGGCGTCCCCCGAATCGTGATCGCCGTACGGGCCTGGAGTTGCGCCCGCACAAGGCTTTAATGATTTGCATAACAAGCACATATTCAGAGTACGCAGATAAATTAAAATACAGATTTGAAATATAGAAAAGTTCTCTTTATTGATAATGAACATATATTACAAACTCCTGAACGAGTCAGCTAATATGCCGAACGGCTTACAAAAGAGTTGACTCAAAATGAGATAGCAGTCCTGTACATTATATCCCTTTACTAAATTTTAAAAGATATAGACCTCATGGCTGGAGGATAGCTTTGCCACGGAGCTGCATTTGTGTATAAAGAGTTGCAGCTTCGGACTTTAAAAGGCTTCAAGGGCACGGTGAAGATGCGCCAACAGCTGGACTGGATCGGGAAGACGACTTCGGCTCCTCGCTCGGTTCGCCTTGGTACGGAGAACCTGTTTCAACGAGGGTCAGCATATCGAAACATGCTGGTGAAGGCGAGCTAGCCGAACTATACCAATCAACATGTTATTTTAATGAAGCATGCATATTTGTGGGTTTCTATCTTGCCTTAGTTCATTTATAAGTAAGCAGCATATAGAATTTACTGAAATGAACGTGCCACCGTTCGGTGGATTTCACCTGCCCGTCTGAATTACCTGTACAATACTTACCATGCCTTCCCTGCCACGAAGACACAAGTTAGTATGCACAGGTTTAAATATACACGTTGGGATCACTGGCTAGAAGCCATAATGGACCGTTTAGTCTTTGAACGAGGATGGTGTGCAATGAAGCACGTGAGGCGCTGCACGCCATCCCGTTCGCACGTGAGACTATCGTGAAGTTCCGCCCGGACCGGATCGGTGCCAATGCCCCAGCGACCGTCCGCGGAACCCGTTACCTTGTGCACAAGTTGTCCATGATCAATCGTTCGTGGCACGTTAACGTTAATGCAGTTGAGGCACGTGAACAAGATAAGCAACATTGCATGATTCGTTTTGCATAGTCTTCCTGACAGTTTATTTCATAACAAGTGTATTCCATACTTAGCACAATTTATGGAAGAAGATGCATTCTAAATAAACTTGAAGCATGTATAGAACATTTAAAATGAACAAGCATGCAAATTGAGTAACCGTTTCCCAGTTAAGTGACAAGCATAAATACCCAAGTCTATTCTCTTTTATCTTGGTTTCTTTTATTATTAACTTGGTATCGTTTGATCGGGGCAAAGGAGTGAAGCTTGGAAGCAGGGCTAGCTAATCGAGTTGGTAGCCACTCACTTAGAAGTTGGAAAGAAGAAGAAAAGAGGCGCTTCATGACTCCGCTCGCAAGCCGCCTATGCTCGTTCACCTGCACACGAACAGCTCGATTAATACTTCTTCCTCTCTTTCCAATCTCGGAATAGAAGTGCAAGTCAATGAACGAAAACAATGAAAACCATCGAAACCGTTCAAGGAAAACAAGCAAATCCCAAAACCAACTCAAAGCACAAAAGCAACAAGCGACATCAAAAACTGAGGCAATAAAAGATAACAGCGGAGAGGTCCCTCCTGACTCTGCCGCTAAGCCGATCCTTAGGGCGCAGTCCACTGAATATGGGAATCAATTCCGAAGAAACAAATCCATAACGAGGACGAGTTCTTAATTCAATCTATCCCGATCGAACGATACCGACTTGTGTTTCTTAGCCGCGCTCTCCGCACCGGGAGAACGGGGCGCTACATCCTACCCAACTAATTGGAAGTTTCATCCCGAAACTTAGGATAGAACCTACCGTTATGGAGCATTTCGTTGGGGACGACGATCAGGAAGGTTCGGACAGGAATTTATGGCATGGCCTGATTGTCCACACGCTAGGCATAACCCAAGTCTCAAGCGACAATTATTGGCTGTGTGCCCACGCTTTTTATAGAAATTACACGATGTCCCTGGGTTCCCTCTTTGGTGCCCTCCGTTTTTAGGGCACTTTGTAGCAGTATTTCCTCTGTCGTTGCTTTGGCGTTTGTGATTGTAGGTATGCACAGCGCCGGCAGGAACGTGAGGATAGTGTAGCTCAAGAGATAGGGCGTGATTCATGACTTCACGCATTGTACGATACTGATGAACGGCTACGTGCGAATGGATGACAGGGCGTAGTCCACCTTCAAACCTTCTAGCTCGACTCGCTATATCAGGTAAATAGGCCCTAGCGAATTTGGAGAGTCGGTTGAATTTGGAGGAGTACTCCTTAACTGTCATACTGCCTTGCCGCAGCTGCACGAACTCGTTTTCCATTTGACGTTGTACTGGAGGGGGTACAAACTCTTCTTCGAACGCGGCACGAAAAGTCGTCCACGAGATCGCCTCCTCTCCGTGATCAAATTGGAGAGATCGTCGATGCACGTCCCACCAATCGTGCGCGTTGAGGCGGAGCTGTAGTTGCGCGCAGGCGACGCGCTTCTCTTCGGGGACCTCTAGCAGAGCGAAGTGATCTTCAAGTTTGGCCAACCAATCTAGAGCTACGACTGGGTCCTCAGTCCCGTTGAATGGGGTATTGCAGACTTTCTTGAAGTGGCCAAAGTCGAAGGTAGTCACGTCCTTCATCCTTGGAATTTGCGGCATCTCTACTTCAAGCACGGGCTGTTCCACCGGAGTGGGCGCTCTTGCCGTGGAATGGTTGGAAGCCAAAGTCTAAACAATCTGTTGCAGGGTATCTACCTGCTTCTGTTGGACTGAGAATCGTGCTTCTATATTATCTTGAAACTTGAGCTGACTCTCTTCCGCCCGCTTCTCGGCCCGCTTCTCGGCCCGTTCATAGCGAGCCAGGTCAAGAGTGCATATGATGGAAACATATTTTAAAAGATTTTCCATGAAGTCTTGCTAATACAAAACTTTTTTAATATAAGCGCCCCTCCGGGCTGTCGTCGCTACTGATGCAAGTCGAGCCCGTAGTAAAACTTAATGCTTTCTGGCTCACCACTCCACTGTGCAAACCTCAGTATATGAAAAAACTATGCTGATGGATAGCAAGGGAAGAGCAGGCGCTCTACAACCATGCGGGAAGAATGACGACAGGAATAGAAATTAATCCAAATCTTGTTATCGACCCAGCAGCCTCTCAGCCGATAGCGAACCACATAAAAGGAAGAAAAGCAGCTGACGCGCTGCATGAACAAGGAAAGCTCAGCTTATGACGCGGGATGTTCATCCTCGTCTCCTGGATTAGTTCTTGCCAAACTGACCGCGTCTCCTAGAGAAATACCGCATAAGGTTGGTTTTTATCCCGAACAACGGGTGTTATGTTATCCTTCCATGCCCCATCATAGGCAACACGAGCGAAGACAAAACCTGCATAAAGAAGACGCATCAGTCTCAGTAAAGATTATAAAAAGGTATAACTGTCGCATACTGCTGCCAGGCCGTAGCCACATGAACTTAAGTCTGTACGGACGAGCAAGATGAGACCTCATCCATGCGGCCAAGCCACATACAGGCTCTGCACGCATAAAATAGATAATTCCTCATCCATGCGGCCTCGCCAAAGCTCAGCTCACATGTTAGACAGATCATGCACGCATGCCATAAAGAAGTGCTCACCCACACAACATAGCTCTATGAAGATGTCTTCACATGTCCAAGGGGAGCCTTTATCTATGCAGCAGAACTTTGCTAAGGTTCGGCTTATGTTGGGGAGGACTTTCTGCCCACACAGCAAATCTGTGTACTGGTGGCTCTGCGACCTTGGCAGCCCAACACGAGAGACATGGTACCCCCTTACCTCGGAGTAGAATCCCTGCATCAGAGGGCCACGGATCAATCCTGCCCTCGACCGACTCCTCGGCGAGAGAGAAAGCAACATCCAGCATCTTCACGAAGAAGGAGGAACGGAAGACAAAATTCTCTCTCAACCCCAAGTCGCCTACTTATAGGCTCCAAGAGATGCGTGAAGAGATTGAGATGATGTACGGGGCAATTATGGCGATGAACCTGATGCCTCAATTTTTGTGTGCCACTTTTATCTCCATTAGAACTGCCGCCTAGAGCCCCGCGTCAGGAGATGGTACAGAATCTGAACAAAATCCACCCAAGGGTCAAGGTAAAATCTGACAGTTAATGAATAAGGGACAGCCTGGCAGCGTTCGCCCATGCGGCTCAATTTCCATGCGGCCCAGACGTGCCCCATCCATGCTCTTATTCAAAGTAGTTCAAACTTATAAGTTTAAAAACTTTGAAGGGGGTCATGTTGAAGTATGAAAAAGACGCATCCATGCGCCCAACATCCATGCACCCCAAATAAAACTTAACAGATGATGGACTGCATGGACACCATGCGGCCTAGAAAATGGACACTGATGCGATCCAAACAAGCATCCTGACAACTGGCCGCAGGTCGACCTGACATGACATCCTGACAGCAAAGATGGTGCCTGACACAGAATTCTGACAAAAAGAATTTTTTTGATCACCTCAAAGGACGATAACACGTTAAGAGGTAGAAGTCCCAAGGATGGTGCAGAGACACATGGACAATACGACAAAAAGAACCCATACGGCTCTAGCCCATGCGTTCCAGACTCCATGCGGTCCAGGCGTCTCTAGCCCCATGCGTTCCAGACTCTGTGCTTCCCGTTCGTCTTTGGCCACATGTGTCCTAGATCCCACGAAGATCAAGTCTTCCTATTACAACTGAGTGGTCCTCTCCAACCAAATAGCGGCCACATGTCCATTTGACCAAGTTGCACCTACACAGTTGAGAACCATCCAGATTCTCAGCAAACAACAAAATCCCAACAAATATTCTCGTGGCAGCGAAGTCTGGATTCCTGTGCATAGCTGTAGCACCCTTCCGTTGAGAAGGGACATGTAGCCAACCCCGCCATCCATGCGGCCCAAAATCTATGCGGCCACAAATATGACTATAAATAGTAGGGTACCAGACCCGGACAAAAGGCTGGCTGGCTATCTGTGAACCAACACTTAAGGGAGAGAGAAGAGCTTCCGCATCGGATCGTCCACGGAGTAAAGAGAGTTGCTACACTCCTAACCCTACATCGTCACCCCCCAGAAAACAAATTTTTACTAAGATTGTCTCCTAGGACTCTTCTTTATACTTTCTTAGTTTGTTAAATCAAATTTAGTTCTCCCAGTTCTCGTTTTGGTATTAAATGGCAAACAAGGGGTACCTGGTAACTTTGTGCGGCTAAACAAAAATTACTTCTCGGGGTTGTTGCGCTCACTCCGACGAATCTCTAACATATTCAAGTGGTTTTCTAGGTGCGGGGGACGTCGAGGAACCTCCATAAATTTACGGTTTTGCGTTTGGTGGTCTATATAGCCGTGGGGTAGAAAAATAGTGGTTTCGAAATTGGTTTATATACTAGATTTTTTTTTTCACTTCCAATTGATTTTTTTCCTAAGTTTTAAACTCGAATTTGGATTGGTTTTGAATTAATCTAGAAGAGAATAGTATTAGGATCACGTTGGAGAAGATTTGGTTAAATTCAGTTGGGATTTGACCTAGTTGGGTTTGTTGAACATAGGGTTCAATATAGGTTTTGAAGAAACCCATTAGACTTCCTTAGGTGCTCGTGTTCAGCATGGGGTCAGGTGAACAGTGCCGTTCCATTTTTTTCTTTCTTTTTTTTTCTTTTTTAGTTCTTTTTCTTTGTTTCTTTTTTCCTTATTCTTTTCTAATTCTTTTTATTTCTACATTTTAGTTGTTAACAATATTTTATTTTAGTATTTATTTTATTTTTTCTTTTACTATTATTATTAGTATTCGTTATATAATTACTTTTCTATCCGTTATTATTATTATCTTTTTATTGGTTTATTTAATTATTATTGTTATTATTAGCATTCGATACTATTATTTCTTCTTGTTACGACAAATTTCTATTTATAATTATTATAAAAAAATTCTAAAAAATAGGAGAGGTTACATTCTACCCAATTTACAAGAATTTTGTCCTAGAAATTAAAAATAAAGCACAGTTTTAGAATAAGAGAAGACAATATGGTATAAATGAGTTAAGTACGGAATATTGTGCCTCAACCTCGAAAAGGGGATGATGTAACTCATATTTTAAATTCTAAGGGTCAGTCTGGTCTGCTTTAAATAACATAATATAGCACGAATAAGTTGTAGTATTAGAAAAACTTGCACATGGAATCGAGGATGCAAGGAATACGATAGAGAAGATTAGTAACCCAAGGGGAAAAGGTGTTGATAGAAAAAGAATACTACTACTACTACTCGTGTCATATACCAGTTTCGTGGGTATGTCTTCTAGTTAAAATATCAACCTATCCTCATAGCTGCTAAACCACCGTATTACACAATTCCACATCTATCTATACTCCTAAAAATCCCTTGTCATAATTGGGTATATATCTAGTACTATCCATATATCAAACTTTCATAAAGCACGAGCGCTTGTCTTTCCGAAATAGGGGAAGACGAAAAACAATAATAAAGTGTTCAAGGAAGATGTGATTCAATACAAATACGAGTTCAAAGACATTGGAAGAATTCAAAAGAGAGTTGTCAAGGCAGTTGTGAATTGAGATCATATTTTCATTTATTCATATTCGTAGGCTCGTATCGGTACAGTTACATAACTTATACGATATGCTCAAAATGAGGGCAAGTATATTCATCTAATAAACTAAGTCAAATATATCTCAATCCATGTAAAATAGTCATATGAAGAGCGAACCAAGTGCACTAAGGTTGATCAGACCGTAACATACCGATTCTAATTAGATAATATATTAGTGAGGGGCCCCCACTAACACATATGTCAGGAACAAACTCGATAAAAGAATAAGCTTGCAAAACTAGGCTATAATAGCAGCATAAGTCAAGAAGTCAAAAAATATAAGTACGTGAGATTATGATGAATGAAAGTACAAATAGTTCAAGTTTGTAAAGAATCTAAGACTCGTCCGATGTTTGTGCCCCTACAGTTGTGATACTAAATTCTTGTCCAAGTTTATAGTTGACAATTAGGGTTCAGACTGCTAGGATTCTACAGTCTTGGCAAACACTATCTCCTTGTGCTAGCATATATTCAGGTATCGTTCAATTGTACTTTATTAGTGTAGCTTAATAACTATGGGATTCTAGGACACGCTACCCAATTAACAAGGATTCAACTAGGATTATAATTGCTTTAACTTAGAAAAGAGCCTCTCGCTAGATCTACTGAAATACCATTCCTGAGATAACATATTTGAGGAAAGAGACACGGTCTAGGAGGAACTCACACTTGCTCAACTTGTCATAGAGCCTCTCACACCTCAGTGTTTCCAACACTAACCTCAAGTGCTCCCCGCGCTCCTCGTGACTTTTTGAATACACCAAGATGTCGTCGATGAAGACTACCATAAACAAGTCCAAATATTGGTGGAAGACTCTGTTCATCAGGTTCATAAATACTATAGGCGCATTCGTCAGTCCAAAAGGCATCACCAAGAACTCGTAGTGGCCATAATGAGTCCTGAATGCCGTCTTTGGAATATCTTTACTCCGTATCTTCACCTGATGATACCCCAATCTTAGGTCATTTTTTGTGAACACTACTACTCTTGTCAGCTGGTCGAAAAAATCATCAACCCGCAGTAGGGGGTACTTGTTCTTGATAGTCAAAGTATTAAGGGCTCTATAATCAATGTACATACAGAATGTCCTATCCTTCTTTGGTACAAACAACATTGGTTCTCCCCAGGGTGATGTACTAGGACGGACAAATCCCTTGCTCTGCAACTCCTCTAACTGTAGCTTCAGCTCATCCAGTTTCCTCTTCGCCAACCCAATAGTGAACTCCACTCTCTATCTGACGGTAGGCCTGGCAACTCCTCCGAGAAAACATCATCGAACTCTGCAACTATCGGTGGGGGTGTTGTCTCCATAGCCATATAAACTCCAGTTGTCTGACCTACTCCTCGCTCGATGGTCCCTCGCATGTACTCAAACTCTGGGTGATCTGGCGGTCTAAAAATGATGCTACCCCTCCGGCAATTCAGTATGGCGTTGTACTGGCTCAACCAGTCCATACCTAGCACAACGTCAAAGTTTGGCATCGAAAATACCAAAAATTGATCTCTCATCTCCTGACCACACACGAATACCGAGCACGTCCTAATAGTACTGGTAACCGATACGATGCCTCCTCCAGTAAGAATCTTCCAACTCTTAGGTAAGGGGGACGTAGTTACTCTATGCATAGCTATGAAACTACTAGATATGAAAGATAGTGTAGCACCAAAATCAAACAATGTAGTCACATATAATTATACAACTAAAATGGTACCTGTGATAGCTTCCCCTTTGGTTTATCCTCAGTAACTGCTAGTACAAAGGCCTGCCCGCGCCTCTGCCCTCCAGCCTGCTGTCTGGATCGATCAAACTGTGCCTCATGTGGGGCCAACGGTGGTCCCCTCTGAAATCCATCGGGTGCAGGTAGACGTTGACCTCCTGCCTGGGGTGGTATCCTCTGGACTAGTGCTGCTGGCCTCTGTCCTGTCTGCGGTGCTACATTCCTGCGATATGGGCAATCTCTGGCAAGGTGTTGACTCGCTCCATAGATCATGCACAATCCAAGCTTCTTCTAGCAATCTCTGATAACATGCCCCTTCTTGCCACAATGGTGATAAGTCGGAAGCTCCTTGTGCTGGTATGGTACTAGCCTTTGCTGTGTCTGCGCTCCAGGACGACGGATCGGTCCTCCCACTCTGGGCTGAGATCTGGCTGGTACGGCCATGCGGGGATGCCTCGATTCTCTACCAATAGCCTCCTGGATCCTAGCCTCTGACAGAACCTCCTCATAAGAGATCCTCGCCTAGGTGGTAGTGTACCTCTGTAGCTCGTAAGTCAGACCATGATAGAATCTTCTGGCCTTCTCCAGGTTATTGGGTATCAGGACGACACCAAATCTACTAAGTCGATTGAACTCTGCGTCATACGCGTCTACGGTCATGTTCCCTTGCTCCAGGTGTTGGAACTGAGAGTATAGTACATTCCTGACCGTAGCCGGGAAGTACTTCACATTGAAGTATTCTAAAAATGGCTCCCACGTCTGCTTCTTGCCGATGCTGCGCTCCATGGAGTCCCACCAGTGATGGGCATTGCCTTTCAATTAAGCCCTCACTGCGGTCATCCAAAGGTTTGGAGGCAACTGAGAAGCCTCCAGCAGCATCTCCGTGTTGGCGACCCAATCAGAGATCTCCTCTGCGGTCTCGCTGCCAGAAAAGGTATCCGGGCCTATCTGACGAAACCCTCGAATAGTACCAGCTGACAAAACAGGTATAGGTGCTGGTGAGGGTGCTGGGGTAGCTGTCCTCTCCAAGACTGCCATCAAGCTCTATCTCATAGTCTCGGCCTGATGCCACTGCGCCTGCATCATGGCTTGGAAAAACTGGAATATCTGCGGCTGTCCCTCTGGATATGGCATCTTAGGTGGAAAGGGTGGAGGTGGTGGCAATGGGACCTCCAGCTGTGATGTAGGTGTCTCCTGAGACGTCGGCCTCTCGGGCTGCGACATCAGCGTGGCCCTCAAAGTCTGACCCTCAAGGTGTTATGTCGGGACAGTCTGTGAAGTCTGGCCCTCATGCTGCTGCGTCGGATCGGCCTGAGAAGGAGTGAATATACATACCTAGGGTTAGTTCTAAATAGGGAGGGGGTGCTCGGCCCGCGGCTTATGGGTGGCCGGTCTCCGATGGGTAGGGTGCTCTGGCAGGCTAGACTGCACGGCAGCAGCAGCAGCAACAGTTGCAACAACGCAGCGGCTAGGCAAGGGTGGTAGTAGAGGTGACGAGGTGATGGTGGTGGCAGGATGGTCATGGGGATGAGGTGGTTGTCGACGGTGGTAGTGGTCGTGAGGAGGAGGAGAGGAAGAAGGAGAAGGGAAAGGTTGATTGTGGGGTGGTCGTGGGTGATGGTTGTGGTGGTGGTTGATGGTCGTGGGGATGATAGTGGTGGCAGGATTGTCGTGGAGGCTGTGGCGGTGATGTTGGCGTTGGTGATGGTTGTGGGGATAATGGTGGTGGCAGGATTGTCGTAGAGGCTGTGGTGGTGATGATGGCGGTGGTGATGGCTGTGGTGGTTGGAGGTGACAGGATTGTCGTGGAGGCTATGGTGGTGATGATGGCGGTGGTGATGGCTGTGGTGGTTGGAGGTCCGGCGGATAAGAGGGAGGAAGAAGGAGGTGATGACAGTGGGGTGGTCGATGATGGTGAGGGTGGTGGTTGTGGAGGTCGGGTGAGCAGGAGAAGGTGGTTGGGTTGGTTGCTCCGGCGGCTAGGGGATGAGGTCGAGTGGTGGTCGAATGGATGAGGCGGTGGGGACAATGGGGTGGCCGGTGATGGTCGGAGGAGGAGAGAAATTTGGTCATAGAAGGAGATGGTGATGTTAGGGTTTCAGTTTCCTTGATGGAGAGGTGGTGATGGCTGCTCTGCGGGTGGTCCCTGGGAAGTCTCCTCCCTCATCGCAGTGGCGGATGGCACAATGGCACCATATGCCTCGTGTCCGCTACGGAAGTCCATCTCTCTGCAAGAGATAGAACTACATTAAAAGAGTACAAAAATAAACAACCAGGAGGCAGATATTCAAGTAATTAAATATGAAGGAGGTTCAAAGATGGTAGTCAAGGTGGATGAGATCTAATAATTTATATCCTATTGCAGGCTCGCTGGGCATGATACCATACCACAAGCGATAAACAGAGAGACCTACATGGGCCACCACTAAAACCATATCACGCCCTAGTCCCAAAATATACGGGACCAGGCCACGTGGCAATGGCCAGCTAATACGACTCCGGAGGATTTTCTAATTTAATGGACCCGACGAAGCGTACTACGCTGTCCTAAAATATTATTAAGTCCAATATGCTATTCTACAGCAGGTAAATATCTAATCTCATCCACATAATATAATATAATAATAACTGAAGCAAGTGCTGGCAAATAAAATACAAAGAGTCAGAATACCATAATATAATACAAATAAGTCTGATGGGAACAATCCCACTGAATACAATATTGAAATAAAAGTACGAAAGGACAGATAAGAATACTAGACTAGAACATAGACTAGCTAGATAAAGATACTCTAGCCCAAGGCAGCAGTGTACCCCAAATTATAGAACTCCTCTGGAAATGCCTCAAAGTCCTCAGCCACGAATCCGGTCTCCACTTTTGCTCCGTAGATGGTCGGGTACAAGTGCTCGTCCAGATCTAGAAAGGAACCAGGTCCTCAGAGGGATGTAACAAGATATAAAAAGTACATGCCATAAAGTAAATACTGTGTAAACTAGAGAGTGAACTAACCAGCTAAGTGAAATACACTTGAAAATAATATTGGTACGTATGGGTAGGCAAAAGGTATAAAGCGTAGCGTCAAGCCAGAGGCTGAGTACCTGGCATTAGCTGTAAACTGGATGCCAGAAGTATATGCTGACTACATCACCGATCATGATAGTGCATAGCTAGTAACCTCTGTCGGTTGTATCGACAAGCATAAACGCCCATAACCGGGTAGCATATAGCCCATAACCGGGTAACTCTTAGCCCATAACCGGAAAACACTGAGGCTCACGACCCCATAGTTTACTCTGAAACTACGATAGCCAAATGTATGTCCCATACGCCTACTAATTATTTTTTCCGCCCAATGCTAATGTACAAGTCGTGAATACGACGTAGACATCTCGTACTATAATGCAAGTCACTAAAAAAATATACAACTATGCTAAATACCGTCATACGTGATGCTCACACCGATGGCCAGTCAAGTATGAAGCTTGCGTCCCTACATGAACTCACTCTGTGATGTGCAATGATACGTGTCAAGGCCTGGGGAGTCATATTGATAACTCCACAACTTTAGGTGCGTCAACTAGACACTAGGTCAAACACAAGTCCTAACGTCAACGACTTTGTTGACTGCACCCGAGTCATTCTCGGACGTGCACAGTTATATAATATTAAAATAATAAAATATGCAAACTAATAATAACTAAATTTAAACAGTACAACAAGGCAAAGTATACTTGTTTGGAATTCTGATGTGAACAAGTACGAATCCGGAACCCGCAGCCAAGGTAGAACCGTCTTGGGTGCCTATGAATATATAACAATAAATATCAATCACTATATTACACTACGCTAAGCATGCACACGAGTTCAACATACGCAACGCCATGAGTCACCTAGAATCTAAACCAAATAAGCGTTCTAACTAAGTAGGTTGGCTAATGTTGACTAGTCGAAGGCCAAGGAAGTATGTGTACACTTAGTCAACTAGTCACACAACATCTACCACTCCTCTAAATATAAAATTTCATATATCATAATCATGGTCATATTAGCATTTGTGAGGTTGCTAAGTTGCATCTCAAACACATGGGTACTAGGTATTCTACTTACTAAGATTTCCATGTACATGGGTGACACATTCACGTTCTCGAGATACGTGTCACATAATCTTGGTAAATATTAGGGTTCCTCCTCAAATTCATTTGATTTAAATAAAATAACTAACTTAACACATAACATGGTAATTAACTCAATTGCACTCTCCTTATACCAAACTACGCCGTGTCAACATTTACGTCAATTGTTACGCCTGAGCCCTCAAATATGAACTCTACCTAAACATGGTATGAAAACACTCTATAACATGCATTATCCAGGTTATATACGCATTTACACAACCATAATCGTGTATGTACATTCTGGAAATTAATTAGAAATGGGTTATTTGCATGATTAACAAGTATTAAACAATGGAAAGATATAAATAACTAGGTATTTACAACCATGCTTAATGAAGGAAGGAAGAGGAAGAAGGAAAAAAAAGAATAATACCAGAGGGGAGGGATGGTGGTCGGAGGTGACGTGAGAAGAGGGTGATGGCTGTGATGATGATGGCGGTGGTGATGGCTGTGGAGGAGGAGAGGAAGAAGGAAGAGAAGGAGGTTGGGTTGGTTTGTTCCGGCAGCTAGGGGAGGAGATGGTGGAGGTGACGAGGTAGAATTTGGTCGAAGGGTATTGTTGGCAGTGTTCGGGTTCGTTGAGGGAATGAAGAAGAAGGAGGAGGAAGGAGGTTGAGTTAGGGTTTCGGTTTCTTGATGATGGGGAGGTGGTGATGGCTGAATTTTGGAGAGAGGGAGAGAGAGTTAATATAGGAGAGAGAGAGAGAGAAGGAGAGCATGGGGATTAGGGCCGGCTACATGGCTATTTCTAGGGATGGGAGAAGGATTCTCATGAAGAAATGAGTGGATGGGATGGGGTTTATTTTGAATGGAGGATGGTGATGAATAAAGGTGTAAAGTGATGCATAGTACATACAAAAATGGGGGGGATGAAGGTGATTATTTAAAGTAATAAAGGAGGGTTTCTTCATGGTTTTGCTCCAATGGAAGGTGGACACCTAGTTGCTTATTTGCACAAAGGCCCCCAACAATTTAGAAATTGTACAAACAAGGGAGATTGGGATTGAATGAGGAAAAACACCATGTTTGGTGTGATGTAGTGGATTAAAATGGTGTGTGGTATTTTGTATAAACCTTGAGGGTGTAAGTGAGGGTTTGGGTTGGTGTTGGGTCTAGTTTTGGGTTAGGTTGAGTCATTGCACTAATTTAATTAAAATTAGTGTCAAATGTGTTCTTTAATTAATTGGAAGTACATAGGATTAAAATTGGATGGAACACAAGTATCATGGACGTAGAAGACTCAGAGTAAATTATTGTCATAAATTGGGTTGCACAAAACGGGTCAAGATTGTGTCTCCAATTTCGATTGGAACGGACAAAGATGCACAGTTGAATTTATTTGGATTTAAAAAATAGATATTTGTAACGAATATTGTGTGACTAAAATGAAGCACAAGAGAGGGTATTTATGAGTTATACAAAGGTCAGAATGAAAGGCTGGCACGTTTAGAAAAAGTGTGTAAAATTTATTTGAAAGCAAAAGCTAGAGTAGCGCTCCAAATATCGAAACAACGGTAAGGTGCACCAAGTGATACCAAATTTTGTACATTAATCTAAAATACTATGTTCTAATTCTAAATGGCTCCAAACTAACCCTAGTCTCTCTATCTTAGCTAAGTAGACCTAGATTTGGTCGAGGGAGTTTATATACTTAGTTTCTTAAGAGGTATGTCATCCTAGTCAACTTCTGAGACGTTCTAACAACATGGACTTTTACTCTGGCAGAAAATTATACACATAAAATAATTAAGAAAGTACGTTCATCCCACCGGGATAAAGAGAGGTGAGGAACAATAATAGTGAGGTCAGGGGTATGAAGTAAATATAATTTTAAAGGCGAGAGAAAATAATTAAGTCAAAAAATTTGGAATATAATCAAGGAAGGAAGTCAAATATGTGGAAGAGATCCTATACACTAATCCTATCGCACGTCCCATACGTACGGATGATCAGACAATACACAAGTCCGTGATCTATATGAGACTCACAACTCGTGTAACACTTGTGTCATGGCTAAATGAAACATAATGATGCCTCAAAGTCATGGGGTAGTCTCTTAACTCTAAGTCAATATGCATAATATAAATAAATGGACAAACAACGACGCATCTCATCGTTGCACCCAAGTCTTCTTGGATGCACAATTTAATAATATAAAATAATAATAAAATAAATGACAGAAATAAAATATGCATAAATGAATGTAAACAAGCAGTAATCGTGACATGGTATACTTGTCTGGCAATGGTTTGGTACTGAAACAACGAAAGACAATAAGTGCAACAAACAAAAAATATAAAAGCTGAACAAACATCTCTGGATGCTGAAATAGACATCACCAACGGTCCCGAAATAAGCGACATAGTCAGAAAATACTACTCTTTCTTCCAATTTGGACATAGGGGCTAAAATGGCCATTTTTTGTCAAAGCGGAAACATGTAGGCCACTTTGCACCAAAATAAGTGCCAAGGGTAAAGCTCTCTAAATAAAATAAATTATAAGTCAAACAAATCATAATCGATGATACGAACTCACCGGTATGTCCAGTTTTGGATTTCGGTGAGCCGATCACAAAATTGCTCATTAAGTCGAATCCTAGGGCAGGTAAAAAGGTGATTCGTTGACTGACTCAAAATCGGACAAAAATTGGGTCACAGGACTAGTCGGATGTTGTAAGTCTAATGGCATAAGTTTCGTTGCAATCTGATGAACGTGCACAAACTAATTGGATAATTTGCAAAATGCTGATACGGGGGACTTTCGACGATACAGGTTGATTTCGGCCTGCACGCATGTCCAAATCAAGTTTCACGAAAGTCCACACGTCCATGTTTATGTTACGCACCTTTTGATACAATCTGTATGTTATGGGGTCATTTGATTTGTTGGGACCAACTCCGTATAGAGGTTTTCGATTTTGCCAAAAGTAGTTTTTGCGGTTTTCTACGTAGGTTTTACTGTAGAATTAATGTTCCAAAAATTATAAATAATATATGAATATGAAGCTGGTTAGGTTGTCTATAGGCCAGTTTAAGTGGATTTGAAAAATACCTAATATCCTAAAGGGAATCATCGCATCAAGTTGAGGCTTTTCAATACGAAAACTGTCAATAAAGTTAATGTGTTTCAGTCAGTTTTTTGATTTTGCACCTAGATTTTCACCAAATAAGCATCATATTACTTACAGAAAACCAAAATTTCCTAGAGAGGGTTAAGCAGGCTATCCAAAAAACTTTACGGATCAGGAAATGGTATAGTATAACGGAAGATACAGGACGATGAACAAGGGTACCTGGCTGCTTTGTGCGGCTGAACGAAAATCACTTCTCGGGGTTGTTGCGCTCACTCCGGTGACTCTACGGCATGTTCAGGTCATTTTCTAGGTGCGGTGGACGTCAGGGAACCTTCATAAATTTTTTGTTTGCGTTTTGTGGTCTATATGGCGGTGGGGTAAAAAATAGTTGTTTTGAAATTGGTTTATATACTAGATTTTTCTTTGATTTCCAATCAATTTTTTTCCTAAGATTTAAACTCAAATTTGGATCGATTTTTAATTAATCTAGAAGAGAATAGTATTAGGATCGCATTGGAGAATATTTGGTTAAATTCGATTAGGATTTGACCTAGTTTTGGGTTTGTTGAACATAGGGTTCAATATAGGTTTTGAAGAAACCCATTAGACTTCCTTAGGTGCTCGGGTTCATCTTGGGGTCGGGTGAACAGTGTCGTTCCATTTTTTCTTCTTTTTCTTTCTTTTTTCCTTATTCTTTTCTAATTATTTTTATTTCCATATTTTAGTTGTTAACAATATTTTATTTTAGTATTTTATTTATTTTTTTCTTTTAATATTATTATTATTATTATTCTTCATTATATAATTACTTTTATATCCATTATTATTATCTTTTTATTGGTTTATTTAATTATTATTGTTATTATTTGCATACAATACTATTATTTCTTCTCGTTACGATAAATTCCTATTTATAATTATTATAAAAAAATTCTAAAAAATAGGGGAGGTTACACATTGTTGCTTTCGAGATGGTTTTCAAATTTGTGTTTTCTTGAACGATTTCGATGGATTTTATTGTTTTCGTTCGTTGAACTTTGCTTTTGTTTAGATTTTGGAAAAAAGAAGAAGAGGTATTAATCGTTTATTCGTAGTAATACAGGTGATCGTGTAGGCGTCGCGCGAGCGGAGTCTGGAAGAACCTCTTCCCTTTTCCCTTTCGTCACCAACTTGTGAGTGCTATACATTCGATTAGTTGATCATTCTTCCAAGTCTTCACACCTAATAATCTTGCTCTCTTGATAATGTTCCGATCAATGATTCCATAATAACTAAAAAATATTAAGATAAAAATGGAATAGACTTGGAATACTTGATGCTTGTCAACCAATTTGTACTTTTAGACCGCTGCATGCTAGTTCGCTTAGAATGTACTTTTATCGTGTTTTAATTCTAGCTAGAACATATTCTTATATCACTGTGCTAAGTGTAGAATACTCTTTACTATGCGATTCATTTGAACAGGAAGACAGTTATTCAGCTCATGCCATGTCGCTTGTTTCATGATTTATGTTGTCTTGAACTGCTTTATTTGATAACTTAGTTTTAGATGTCGCTTGGTCACAGACAACTTATGCACAAGGTTTTTGGTTCCTGTAGATGGTCGTCGGGGTACTGGGACCGATCTGATCCGGACCAAACATCCTGATAGTCGTCTGCTTCGGATAGGATGGCATGTAATGCCCCATGTTTCTTGTATTGCACATCATTCTACCTTGAGACTATAACTCGTCCATTATGGCATCGTGCTAGTGAACCCTACATTTATATGCAACTGTTCAAGCTAACGATGTCTTCTTGACAGGAAAGAACATGATAAGTCTTGTGCAGGTGGAACACATCGACGGTAGGTAAAAGTCACCACACGGTAACGAATTTATTTTATTCGTTTCTTATCTATCATATGCTTGCAACTCGAACTAAGGCAAGATAGAAAGACCACATAATAATTTGCCTGCTACACATGAATAACGTGTCGATTTAGTAAGTTGGGTTAGCTCGCCCTCACTAGTGTATTTCTATGTACTAACCCTCGTTGCAACAAGTTCTCAAGGGGATAAGGCAACTTCACAACCAGTCCATCTACCATTGTTCCCTGTTCGTGCCCTTTTAAAGCGTGTTCTAGTTCCTAGAGCTCGTGCACATACCTTATGCAGCTCTACGGCAAGACGATAGTCTCGCCTGAATGTCTTATCTTTTAAGTTTTAATAAAAGGATACAATGTAAGGGGCGGCTATCTAATTTTTTGTCCGCTTTTATAAGCCCGCGAGGCAACCTTTTGTATGTGTTCAAGAGTTTTGTAAATGATGTCCATTATTAATAAAGAGAACTTTTTCATGTTTCAATATTGTGTTCAATTATTTGCGTACTCTGAATGTCTTCTCGTTGTATCAAATACCATGGCCTTGTGTGTGGCGCAACTTAGGCACGTACGGTATCACGCCCGGGGGACGACTATCGATTCCACAAAATCGGGACATGACAGAAATAATCTGAAAGAATATGGTATAATCGCCTTAGTATTTATTTTATTAAGGAAGGATACAAAAATAGTCAAATTTGTCCATGTATTTTCATTAAAAAATCCGAGAATAGATTTTCTATAGTAGCAATATATGTGGATAATATAAATCTAATTGGGTCTCCTACAGAATTAGAGAAAACTATAAAGTATTTGAAGAAAGAATTTGAAATGAAAGACTTGGGAAAGACAAAACTTTGCCTTGGTCTGCAAATAGAACGAAGTTCTAGTGGAATATTAGTGCATCAATCCCGATATATTAAAAAAAAATTAAAATGATTCAGAATGAACTAAGCATATCCACTAAGTACACCTATGGTTGTACGCAGTTTAGATTTGGATAAAGATCAATTCTGACCAAGGTGAGAAGGTAAAAAATGTTCTTGGTCCTGAAGTACCGTATTTAAGTGCTATCAGAGCACTATTATATCTAGCATAATGCACAAGACCAGACATTGCATTCTCTGTTAATTTATTATGTAGATATAGTTCTGCATCTACTCTTAGACATTGGAATAGAATTAAACACATATTAAGATATCATCGTAGAACGACTGATATGGGATTATTTTATTCCTGTGATTAAACTAACATTTCTCGTCTAGTTGGTTATGCAGACTCGGGTTATCTTTTTGACCCCCATAAGGGTTGCTCCCAAACAGGTTATGTGTTTATTAATAACCATACAGTTATATCTTGGCGATCAACAAAGCAAGGTTCAGTAGCAACTTCCTCTAACCATGCAGAATTAATTACACTCCATGAAGAAACAAGAGAAAGTGTTTGGTTGAGATCAATCATTCATCATATAATAGTAAATTGTCAACTACCCACAGTTATATATGAGCCAGCAACAATATTCGAAGACAATGCGGCTTGAATTGCCCAAGTCAGAGAGCGATTTATCAAAGGAGATCGAACCAAGCACCTTATACTAAAGTTATAGTATGCACATGAGCTCCTAAGGACGAACGTAATCGAAGTCAAGCAAATAAGATCAAATAAAAATTTAGCCAATTTGTTCACCAAGGCACTACCAAAGACCACATTTCAAAAGTTGGTACACGAAATAGGCATGCGACAACTTAATCATCAGACCAACAAGCTGTTTACAGATCTATTGTATAGGGAGTATGGCTTGTAAATAATATTTTTAAATTCTGCGTGTTATACTCTTTTTCCTTAACTAAGATTTTTTTCACTAGATTTTTCTTAGTAAGGTTTTAATAGGGCAACAAATGCGCATATACCACCGACTAATTAATGGTGAATATCCAAGGGAGGGTTGTAAATATGGATAATTCATCATATTTGTTTGATATCTTTTGGAATTATCATAATTGCTTGATATCATATCTTTTGGTATTTACTCTCTTAATTACCATCATTAAATGTCAACCTCAATTGTAAGCCTATATAAAGGGTTCATCTCTAATTGATTTATATGGTGAATAAAAAGAACCAATTTCCTCTGTTCTTTCTACTTCATATCAAAGAGGATATTAAGTTAAATTGGATAAATTTGGTATTAATTTGTACCAACTTAGGTGACATATCCTAACCTGCTTTCATAAGGTAGAAGTATATTTCAAACATATGAATAATGAGAAAGAACCAAAGGATTTGTTTCATCTCTTTGGTGATTCACTCTAGTTTGGAAATTTATATTAAAGTCGATGGTCGTCCTAATCTCTTGTTATATATATGGCTTAATTAATCTCTTGTAATTATAACTTTCTTAGTTCTTACAAATGACAACAACAACAACAAAAACGTGTGTGCTACGTAGACGTAGGAGAAATTTTTTGAACCACGTTAGATCTTGTGTTTGCGATTTGTTCTTCTTTGACGGTAGCATTTTAGGCATAAGTGATGATCCGCCTATTTTAGAGAAAATTGAGGGATTGCAAGAGCATAGAAAATCCCAGATGATCGTCATCAAGATAAAAATGAGCATCATATATTTTAATGGACTGATGCAGATATATGAGGTCCTTAATTGGATCTTGGAGATCTTTAAGTATACGGAGGTCCTTAATAAGAAGCAAGGAAAGCCACTCACATATTGGTTCAATAGAGACACATTGGCTTGGTGGAATAATATGCAAATATGAAGAAACCCATTGACTTATGGTAGACGCGACGAATGATAGTAGTAAAATTTCTTCCACTAGACTATAAGCAAGTTCTCTTCTAGCAGTATAAAAATTTCCATCAACGATAATGTTCCATACGAGATTATACGATGGATGAACAACTTTCTCTCTACTCTTACTAACTCTAGGAAACAAATAGTGCAATAAATGGATCAATTTGTGATCGAGCTTCCAAACAAGCTTTAATTTATGGTAAATATGCACACCATGATTGATATTATATATACCCCAACCTAGGCCCAAAGTCCCATGTCTGAGACTGTTAAATCCCTTATTAGATACGAAAGTTGAGCTTGACCTAGATACGAATGCTCTTATACATAGATCATGGAGCATCTCATTAAGATAATAATCAAATTTTTATAAAAGATTTAATATCTATCCTACCGAATCTTTAAACTCTAACTTGGTAAGGAAGGAAGTAATCTATAATTATCCATTGAGGCTGTAAACACCCTAATTTTTAGAAAATTTGTAATAAAAATTTTCCCGGGATTTTGGTGTTTTCTGGAGGAAGAAACAAGGTAATAAGGAGTTAAGTAATCTTAAATACAGTTAATGGTGTTAAAATAATATAGAAATAAGATTTTATGGTGTAGCAAGGAAAATCGTGCATGTGGTATTTTTCGGTGAATTATTTAGACTCCGGAGTAGCGTTTTAAGCCTTAAAGACTACTAGATCTTTTAAAACCCAAACTCAGCTTATTGGATCGGGTCTCCCGGGCCAACCCAACCCAAACCCGCATGAAGCCCTAGGTCGCCGGGAGTACTATAGCAGTATAAATTCTTCTCCTTGGCGTTCGTGCCAGACCGAAGCCGTAGCCGTCATCTTCACAGCGACTTCTCCATCCGCCGTGTCCAGCGTCGACACAACCGCGCCTAACCCCGATCTCCCTCTACACGAACAGCTTCCCCCGCCCGCATCAACCCTCGACGCACGCCTCGAACAGTCATGCCGCCGAGTCAGTTCGACTTCCTCCGCAGCGCCTTACTTTGGTCGACGCCGCCGCTGCCGGACTCATCCGCCGCGTCTCCCCTCCCGAGCGAGTTCGACGACTCGCTGCCCTCAACCCAGCCGAACCGACGATTCCGCTGCCCCGTCCTCCCCTCGTCGACCCAAAGCCAACGCTGCTCTCGAGTTGCCCCGCGGATCCGAGTCAGAACTCTAGACTCGACACAGTGTCTCAGCGGACACGAGAGATCTCGATCGGACACAAGTAGCAGAACCAGGACACGACCAGGACGCGAAGTGACCTTCGGACACGTGAAATTTAGCGCTCACGGAGCCCTGTTCAGGTACCATTTTCTCCCACCTTGTAACTCCATTTTAGTTTTCGTCAGTTGCTATGCGTAGACTGTCTAACCCTCTCGGTGCCCGTGCAACTCGCTAGGTGCATCGCATCCTGTGGTGATCGTACACCGCGATCCAAAAACAGGAAAAATAATACCCCGTTTCACCCCGGAACTGAGTGTGCCCTGCCAAACGGGATGACTTGGTCGTGTGCGGTCTTCACAGATACGTGTGCGTCATTGATACGGTCGTGTGGGATTTCGCAGAAGCTGATTCGGAGGTGCGTGCACCCCGGAATCAATGCGTATCCGCGAACAACACCCCGTATCCGACTTTTCTAGAACACGCTGTAACTTGGTGTACACATGTCGGATCGAGACGAAACTTGCGCCATCGGACTCATAGCGATACGCTGGTCCTGTGACCCAAGTTTGGTTCGATTCTGAGAACGTTGACAAAATCGCGTATCGTGGGCCCACAGGCTCCACTTGACGGGCGATTTTGTGATCGGCTCATCGGAATCCAATTCTGGAAGTTCCGTTGGGTTCGTATCATAGTTCCTGACTTGTAGACACTGAGTTTGAGGAATTTGGAGACCCTTGACTCTGACCCACTTTTCGGTGCAAAGTGGCCCACATGTGGACCCCGCTTTGGCCCAAAAATGACCTTTTTGCCCCTGAGTCCAAATTGGACGTAAGGACAGGCATTTCTATCAGTTTGACATCTTCTGAGGCTATTGGTGATATTTATTACAGCTTTTGGAGTAGTACATACCGGATCCACAGATACAGGGACAGTTGTTGGTATTCGGACATCAGGCAAGTGTACATTGCCAAACTTTGCAGTCTTTATATATGTTTTCTTACTTTCTTATATTTCTGTTCATGCCCAACCTAGGACCGTGTGACGTACTTAGCGTCCGATTATCAGTCGGGTGACAACCCTGTACGCAGTGTTGGGTACTGTCATTTAGATATGGACTTTCGTGATACTTGTTATTCTCGTACTTGTCTTATCAAGTACCATATGACCCAGGACACTTGACACTGTTCATGAGGCAGGATATTCCCGAGATATTCGTGGTAATTCTGTATAGGATACAGGACTTGACATAGATACTATATTCATAGATACATATAGCTTGTTGCATTAGTGATGATCCCGCTTGACATGGACATGAGACGTTATGGTCATGATATGCGTGGTTACATGGGGTGGGAAGAGACACACAGGCTACAGGCTATTTCTTATATATATACTACTACTATTGTGAGGCCGTAGACTCTCGTAGCAGAGCTAGGCACATTACTTGTTATTACCACTACCGGCTCCCCGACACAGAGCTTGTAGTGGCACAGCCTGAGTACTCGTGCTGCTCTCACTTGCATTTTCACATAGATGGTTACTTACTTGCCCTGTTACTCCATTTATTTTTTGTACTGCATTTATTTTGGCATGAGCTTTCTTGTACCTTGCTATGTCCCCTGAGGATCTGGATCCGAATTATGTCCCCAGAATTTGAGGACGAGATCTATCCCGAGATATACGGGACCGCAGCAGGAGCTGATCCAGGAGCTGTACCGCCATCCGAGGATGAGGTGTTAGCCGAGGACTTCTCCTGAGCATCCATGTTTTTTGGCTCAGTATTTACTTATTTATTTCAGTCATTTATTTCTGGTCTGTTGAACCATTGTATCAGATATTTATCGGGTTGTTCCCCGAAGCATTTTGTTGAGACTAGCTGATGATTTACATTTTTGTATTTACTCTGTGGATCATATTGTATACCTTGTGTGGATGAGATTAGTTGTGCCATGATTGTCGTAGACTTGTTATTTTACAGCTTAAGTATGCCCTGGTGGATCCATTAAGTTGGGTTTGTCCATCAGTGCGTGCTGCTGGCCATTGCCACGTATCCGGTCCCTCGGTATTTTGGGACTGGGGCGTGATATGGTTTTTGTGGTGGCCCATGCAGGTCTACGACTAAATAGTTCGATTTTAACTTAGGGACCAAACCAGCCTGCCCTAAGGATAGGATAGATTGTAGGATCTCATCCATTATTTAAACCAGTATTGAACTCTATATCGAACTCGAAATTGTTACTTGAACTGCATCCTGTGTTGATTCCTTGGTGCCTTCTTACAGTTTATCTTTTGGATTGCAGATAAATGGATCCCAGGAATGGAGACGAGATTCCTTTGGATACGCCACATGACGCTGTGGTTACTTATACAGACGGAGTGACCCCAGGGGATGGAGGACAAGCATCGCAGAGCGATCAGACCGGTTAACCTAATCCAAGGTTCCGGAGAGATGACATCCCACCTCCACTACAGTTCACTCCCCAGATGCCAGTTTTCCCGCCCGGACAAGCCATGGACGGGCAACAGATGTTCTAGATGATGTATGCCATGATACAGGTCCAGCAGCAGATTCAGCAAGAGGCCCATCGCCAGGAGGCAGAGTATCTGAGGACCAGCCTGGTGTCCGCATTGGAGCAGGCAAATCCCCCAACGAGACGAACAACGACGGGATCTATCACCGATTTCCGTCATCTCAAGCCTCGTACATTTTCTGGCAAAGAAGGGCCAACCGAAGTTCATGAATGGCTCACTAACATTTAGCATCAGTTGGAAGCCGCTGAACTTCCGAGAGAAAAGTGGATGACTGCAGTCAGAATGTAGTTAACTGATAATGCGCATCACTGGTGGCTAGCAGAAGAAAGGAGGCTCGGACAGGACCGAGTCACTTGGGAAGAGTTCTCCAGACTCTTCCAAGAGATGTATATTCCGGCAGTTGCACGATCAGAGCTCAGAGACAAGTTCAACCGCCTCATCCAAGGCAGTATGACAGTGGAAGAATACAACGCAGAATTTATACGCCTAAGTCGCTTCGCTCCAACCTTGATTCTGATAGAGGAAGAGAAAGCTAAAAAGTTCTTTGATGGACTGAAGTTTGAGCTTCAGAGATTGATTGGCTCGGTCGCACCTACATCTTATACTGAGGTCCTTGCAGCAGCACGACGCATGGAGCGCGTCACTAGAAGGGAATCGAATCTAAAGAGGCCAAATACATCCGTACCAACCAAGACAGCACCTGGAGATTCTGCAAAACGATTCCAGAGGAGTATACCAGAGAGAGCAGCACATAAGGCCATATCTCTTCCTACCTGTCACCACTGCAGCAAGGTAGGACACATTGAGAGAGATTGCAGGCGTAAGTTGGGACTGTGCCTGCTTTGCGGATCAGACCAGCACTTTTCTAGAGACTGCACTAAACCAAGAGAGGGAGCACCGAGACTGGCCTTGCCTGCACCACGACCAGCTCATCCAGCAGTAGAAGCACAGCAGACAGGAGCTGGAGGAGTTAGACCACCAGCTACAGGGGGCTATCAGCAGAGACCACTACTAGCACCACAGGCAGCCCTATTTCAGCAGCAGCAGCAGCAGCAGAGAGGTCCAGCTCAGGGAAGAGGCCAGGCATTCACATTAGCCATTGAGCAGGAGGCTACAACAGGCGAGGTCATCACAGGTACTATTTTAGTAGCTTCATTACCAGCTGTAGCATTATTTGATTCTGGAGCATCGCATTCATTTATAGAAGCTAGCTTTGTAGCCACCCATAGAGTAGCTACCGTACCCCTTCCGAAGATGAAGAGGATTCTTACGGGAGGTGGAATTATTCCGGTTAGTGACGTCTGTAGATCATGTTCTGTAGTAGTTTATGACAGAGAAATACGAGCTCAATTTCTGATCTTTTCCATGCCTGACTATGATGTTGTACTTGGTATGGACTGGTTAAGTCAGTACCATGCGACTCTTGATTGTCGGCTTGGAAGGGTTATATTTAGACCGCCTGGACATCCAGAATTTGAGTTTCTTCGAGGAGCAGTAGAGCAAGGAGTTCAGCCTACTCTTAGGATATTATCTGTAGAAGAGGAGACAGGTCACCCAAGAGTCATATCAGAATTTGTGTATGTATTTCCTGATGATCTTCCAGGTTTACCACCTGATCGAAAAATAGAATTCACAATAGACTTAACTCCAGGAGCAGAGCCTATCACTTCATCAGTTTATCGGCTAGCACCTAAGGAGTTAGTGGAGTTGAAAGAACAGGTTGATAATCTTCTAGAGAAGGGTTTTATTCGACCCAGTGTTTCACCTTGGGGAGCACCCATATTATGTGTGCCAAAGAAGGATGGAACAGTACGGTTATGCATTGACTACAGGGCACTGAATGCTGTGACTATCAAGAACAGGTATCCCTTGCCACGTATTGATGACCTATTTGATCAATTGAGTGGTGCAAGGGTATTCTCGAAGATTGACCTTCGATCCGGCTATCATCAGATCAAAGTAAGGAAGGAAGACATACCGAAGACAGCTTTCAGGACCAAGTATGGACATTATGAGTTTTTGGTGATGCCGTTTGGTTTAACCAACGCGCCAGCAGTATTTATGAGTTTGATGAACAGAGTCTTCCATCAGTTCTTAGATAAATTTGTGGTGGTGTTCATAGATGACATCCTCATATATTCCAAGAGCCATGAGGAGCACGAGGAGCATCTAAGAATCGTGTTAGAGACCTTGAGACAGGAGAAGTTATACGCCAAACTCAGTAAGTGTGAGTTTTGTATGGACAAAGTACCTTTCTTGGGACATATCATATCAGGAGAAGGACTTTCAGTAGATCCAGAGAAAGTTGCGACGATAGAGACTTGGCCTACACCCACATCAGTTGCAGAAGTGAGAAGTTTTCTCGGACTTGCGGGATATTACCGAAGGTTTGTAGAAAAATTTTCGAGGATTGCAGAACCGATGATGAAGCTGACACGCAAAGACCAGGAGTTTATATGGACAGAAGACTGCCAGAAGGCCTTCGAAGAACTGAAGAGAAGATTAACAACAGCCCCTGTCTTGACTCTTCCTTCAGGGTCAGGAGGTTTTGTTGTTTACAGCGATGCATCAGGTAGCGGATTGGGATGTGTTTTGATGCAACATGGCAAAGTCATTGCTTATGCATCGAGACAGTTGAAGGTTCACGAGAAGAACTACCCAACACATGATCTGGAGTTAGCAGCAGTTATATTTGCATTAAAGATTTGGAGGCACTACCTTTACGGAGAGAAAGTAGACATCTTTACAGATCACAAAAGTCTGAAGTATGTATATACTCAGAAGGAGCTTAACATGAGGCAGAGGCGTTGGCTTGAATTGATGGTAGATTTTGACATCGATCTGCAGTATCATCCGGGAAAGACGAACGTCGTCGCAGATGCACTAAGCAGGAAGCCTATAGCTTATTTCTTGACGATGCAGCCAGAGTTATTGAGAGATCTACAGGAGCTTCAGATAGAGGTTGTCTTACCGGGACAGAATGGCTTGATGGCTAATCTTAAAATTAAGTCATCACTCGTGGAGAAGATTAAGGAGGCATTGCCCACCGATGCTAGATTTAGAAGGTTGAAAGAGAGGACAGAAGCAGGCATGCAGACAGGACTTCGCATACACGAAGACGGAACATTAAGATTTAGAAACCGCCTGTATGTTCCAAATGGAGAATTGAGACAGGAGTTAATGACTAAAGCACATAGCTCTATATACTCTGTTCACCCAGGAGGAACCAAGATGTACCGAGACTTGAAACAGTATTACTGGTGGCATGGAATGAAAAGGGAGATTGTAAGATTCGTGGCCAAATGCTTAGTCTGCCAGCAAGTAAAGGCCGAACATCAGAGGACTGCAAGTATGTTACAGCCGCTTCCTATACCAGAATGGAAGTGGGAGCACATCACGATGGATTTTGTCACAGGATTTTCGAGTTGCCCCAGCGGAAGAGACGCAGTATGGGTTATAGTGGATCGACTCACTAAATTGGCACACTTCTTGCCATTTAGAGTTGGACAGTCCACAGAGGTACTAGCTGACATGTATATATGACAAATTGTCAAACTACATGGAGTGCCTGTTAGTATTGTATCGGATCGAGATTCGAGATTTACCTCTTATTTCTGGAGAAGCATGCAAGAGAGTCTGGGCACCAAACTCAAATTCAGCACGGCATACCACCCACAGACAGATGGCCAATCAAAACGCATAATTCAGATATTGGAGGATATGTTGCGATCATGTATGCTAGACTTCGGAGGATCTTGGGAAGATCATTTGCACTTAGTAGAGTTCTCCTACAATAACAGTTATCAGGCCAGCATCCAGATGGCACCATTTGAAGCATTATACGGAAGGAAGTGCAGATCGCCTATATATTGGAGTGACGTTGGTGAACGTCAAATACTGGGTTCAGAATTGGTAACGCAGACAGTAGAAAAGGTGAAACAGATTCAGAATCATCTACGAGCAGCTCAGGACAGACAGAAGCATTGGGCAGATACGCACAGACGTCCCCTAGAGTTTAAAGAAGGAGAGCATGTGTTCTTAAGGATTTTGCCCACTCGTGGTACTATCAGATTCGGAAGCAGAGGCAAGTTGAGCTCAAGGTATATTGGGCCATTTGACATTCTAGAGCGCGTTGGTGAGGTGGCATATCGTCTTGCATTACCACCATCCTTAGAGAGAGTGCATGACGTATTCTACGTCTCCCAGCTGCGAAGGTACGTGACCGACCCAAGTCACGTAGTCGATCATTCAGAAATCGCAGTGGGCCCAAGCTTGAGATATGAGAACAACCAGTTGGCATCCTCGACGTCAGTGAGAAGACATTACGGGGACAGACCATCAGACTGGTCCGAGTAGCTTGGAAACATCATTCTCCTGGCGAATCGACTTGGGAACGAGAAGATAGTATGCGCCATCGTTACCCCCACTTGTTCGAAGAGGCAGTTGAAGACTAAGCAACCTTGTAATTCAACAATCCTTTCTTTATAGCTTATCCTTTGATATCGAGGACGCAATCCTTTTAAGGAGGGAAGATTGTAAACACCCTAATTTTCAGAAAATTTTTAATAAAAAAAATTTCGGGTTTTTGGTGTTTTCTGGAGGAAGAAACAAGGTAATAAGGAGTTAAGTAATCTTAAATACAGTTAATGGTATTAAAATAATATGGAAATAAGATTTTATGGTGTAGCAAGGAAAACCGTGCATGTGATATTTTTTGGTGAATTATTTGGACTCCGGAGTAGCGTTTTAAGCCTTAAAGACTACTAGATCTTTTAAAACCCAAACTCAGCTTATTGGATCGGGTCTCCCGGGCCAACCCAACCCAAACCCGCATGAAGCCCTAGGTCGCCGAGAGTACTGTAGCAGTATAAATTCTTCTCCTTGGCGTTCATGCCAGACCGAAGCCCTAGCCGTAGCCGTCATTTTCACAGCGACTTCCCCATCCGCCGTGTCCAGTGTCGACACAGCCGCGCCTAACCCCGATCTCCCTCTACACGAACAGCTTCCCCCGCCCGCGTCAACCCTCGACGCACGCCTCAAACAGTCACGCCGCCGTCAGTTCGACTTCCTCCGCAGCGCCTTACTTTGGTCGACGCCGCCGCTGCCGGACTCATCCGCCGCGTCTCCCCTCCCGAGCGAGTTCGACGACTCGCTGCCCTCAACCCAGCCGAACCGACGATTCCGCTGCCCCATCCTCCCCTCGTCGACCCGAAGCCAACGCTGCTCTCGAGTTGCCCCGTGGATCCGAGTCAGAACTCTAGACTCTACACAGTGTCTCAGCGGACACGAGAGATCTCGATCGGACACAAGCAGCAGAACCAGGACACGACCAGGACGCGAAGTGACCTTCGGACACGTGAAATTCAGCGCTCACGGAGCCCTGTTCAGGTACCATTTTCTCCCACCTCGTAACTCCATTTTAGTTTTCGTCAGTTGCTATACGTAGACTATATAACCCTCTCGGTATCCGTGCAACTCGCTCGGTGCATCGCGTCCTGTGGTGATCGCACACCGCGATCCAAAAACAGGAAAAACAATACCCTATTTTATCCGAAACTGAGTGCGCCCCGCTAAACGGGACGACTTGATCGCGTGCGGTCTTCACAGATACGTGCGCGTCGTTGATACGGTCGTGTGGGATTTCGCAGAAGCTGATTCGGAGGTGCGTGCACCCCGAAATCAACGCGTATCCGCGAAGAACACCCCGTATCCGACTTTTCTGGAATACGCTGTAACTTGGTGTACACACGTCGGATCGAGACAAAACTTGTGCCATCGATACGCTGGTCCTGTGACCCAAGTTTGGTTCAATTCTGAGAACGTTGATAAAATCGCGTATCGTGGGCCCCACAGGCTCTACTTGACGGGCAATTTTATGATCGGCTCATCGAAATCCAATTCTGGAAGTTCCGTTGGGTTCGTATCATTGTTCCTGACTTTTAGATACTGAGTTTGAGAAATTTGGAGACCCTTGACCCTGACCCGCTTTTCGGTACAAAGTGGCCCATATGTGGACCCCGCTTTGGCCCAGAAATGACCTTTTTGCCCCTGAGTCCAAATTGGACGTAAGGATAGGCATTTCTAGCAGTTTGACATCTTCTGAGGCTATTGGTGATATTTATTACAGCTTTTGAAGTAGTACCTACCGGATCCACAGATACAGGGACAGTTGTTGGTATTCGGACATCAGGCAAGTGTACCTTGCCAAACTTTGCAGTCTTTATATATGTTTTCTTGCTTTCTTATATTTCTGTGCATGCTCAACCTAGGACCGTGTGACGTACTTAGCGTCCGATTATCAGTCGGGTGCCAACCCTGTACGCAGTGTTGGGTACTGTCATTTAGAGATGGACTTTCGTGACACTTGTTATTCTCGTACTTGTCTTATCAAGTACCATATGACCCAGGACACTTGACACTGTTCATGAGACAGGATATTCCCGAGATATTCGTGATGATTCTGTATAGGATACAGGACTTGACAGAGATACTATATTCATAGATACATATAACTTGTTGCATTAGTGATGATCCCGCTTGACATGGATATGAGACGTTATGGTCATGATATGCGTGGTTACATGGGGTGGGGAGAGACACACAGGCTACAGGCTGTTTCTTATATATATATATACTACTACTATTGTGAGGCCGTAGACTCTCGTAGCAGAGCTAGGTACATTACTTGTTATTACCACTACCGGCTCCCCGACACAGAGCTTGTAGTGGCACAGCCTGAGTACTCGTGCTGCTCTCACTTGCATTTTTACATAGATGGTTACTTACTTGCCATGTTACTCTATTTATTTTCTGTACTATATTTATTTTGGCATGAGCTTTCATGTACCTTGCTATGTCCCCTGAGGACCTGGATCCGGATTATGTCCCCAGGATTTGAGGACGAGATCTATCCCGAGATATACGGGACCGCAGCAGGAGCTAATCCAGGAGCTGTACCGCCATCCGAGGATGAGGTGTTAGCCGAGGACTTCTCCTGAGCATCCATGTTTTCTGGCTCAGTATTTATTTATTTATTTCAGTCATTTATTTCTGGTCTGTTGAACCATTGTATCAGATATTTATCGGGTTGTTCCCCGAAGCATTTTGTTGAGACTAGCTGATGATTTACATTTCTTTATTTACTCTGTGGATCATATTGTATACCTTGTGTGGATGAGATTAGTTGTGCCATGATTGTCTTAGACTTGTTATTTTACAGCTTAAGTATGCCCTGGTGGATCTATTAAGTTGGGTTTGTCCATCAGTGCGTGCTGCTGGCCATTGCCACGTATCCGGTCCCTCGGTATTTTGGGACTGGGACATGACAGAGGCTATATGTAGTTGAACCTCTAAATCTTCTTAAGTTATGTACTTTCCTACCCTAAATTTTTTAATTCCTTTGTTCTTAATTTAGCTTGAGCATCGGAGTGACACTAGGGAATTACCTCGCTCCTCTCACATGTGTTAATCTACACTGGTGAAGAAAAAGGCATGATTAAAGAAGAAGAAATTCATTAATCCAACCCACAAACCAGCCCAAGTTTCCTGGTGATAGAAAAATATCAATCAGATTGGCGCCCACCATGGGGCCTGAACACACAATAGAAGGTTAGGAGCCTTACCTAATTATCATCTTGTAACACCTTTCTTCGTGTATTAGTATTTTATATGAATATAAATGTGTATTAATATATATATATATATATATATATATATATATATATATATATATATATATATATATATATATATATATATATATATATATATAGTATTATATTTTATGGTATCTTGACAATGAGATTGAGTTTACTCGTAATACATGAACTCGTGTATATTGATGGTATAACATGATTCTTATAGTGTGAGCTCTCGATCATGAATACCGTGACTTGCCCTTATGTCACGACCCGTACCCGGATGATCGGGCATGAGTACGTGGCAACGCCCAACCTACGTCATAGCATGAAATAGAACGTTGTACTAGGTCAACAATATTATTTATAATATCTCACAATATCAATACCATAACATGTCAATAATAACCTCATATCCACAAGGAGGAAAAGAAGAATATAATGGCAATATCAATACTCAATCACAATAAAACTATAGAAAGATGAATGGCACAATAATGATATAAGAGTATCAAGAGAAGTCTAGAAATATACATCATAAATTATCAATGAGTCTAGAATCTAGCTATCTCAATAACAACATAAGTCTCAAATATAATACAACTCAAAATATCCCAAAGTTGGAAACAATTCTAATACAACAAGAATTGTTATAGTAGCTAAGCCACTACTAGTGTCTCCTATACTGGAACAGGATCCTCCTGAGCCACTGTCTCTGACTCTACATCCACTACGTCCTGAGGTCCATAGTGTATAGGATACTAGTCATCTAAATAATCTAAAATATATATCCAGTCGTGATTGCAGCGAAGCACACCTCTAACAGCAGTTCCAATAAATAATAAAGACTATGTAACAGTAAATAAAGATAAATACAAGATATATAGAACAAGAGCAAGAAATATACAAGATATGGAATATTTAAATAAATACAAGGATATTTAGTATCATATACAAAAGTCAAGAAATACAACTAGCTAAGTGAGTTAGTACTAGCTTCAACATATGATCGGCTTGGGAACTTGAACAAGGATTATGGTCTGGTTAATCATACGCGCGGTGTATTATTAACACTAACAAGGAACAAGACATGTACAAGAAGGGTATGATCTCATATCTACACTAACACTATTTGCCCCCAATTGGTATAGTGGATCCAACCATGACATGCTATGACACGGGATTCTATAAGAAGGTAGCAAATATTATGATGAATCAGTGTCTATACAAGTACAAGAACAACAAGGCTTGCACAAGATATACCAAGATACACAAGGAATAACATCTCATGACAAAATCTGGAAAATACCAAATAGTGTAACTACGTGTCAAGAAATAAATATAACTACACTACATATAAGAAACATAGAAGATATCATAAACGGAAAACTATCAAAGAATGTACTCGCTTAGAATCCGGGGTGAAGTGTCAATAGTATCCGTAACAGTGCCTCAAAGACCTAAATATGAAATATCATATCAACATATGTTTTGAAATAATAAACAAATTAAATTAGTCAAATTTTAGGTCTTTAGGCCATCTCTAAGTCAAACTAGGTCAAAATAGTCAAACTAGCTTGACTCTAGGTCAAAGTAGTCAAACTTGGTCAAACTAGTCATTTCTAGATTGTATTAGCCTATATCTAAATTTTTAGGTTGATATCTTGATGATACTAGCTATACTTGCTAACACTAGGTACTAGGATACCCTATAATATCAATATCAATATCAATATCAATATTAATATTAATATATATCTTATACTAACTATTAATACTACGTAATAGGTTACCATATATAATATGTATATCCAATATACATACTAGTTAATATATATCAACATGTAACTTATATAATCAACATATAACTTATATACATATATATACTAGTTAATAATACTAGGTAGTATATATATATATATATATATATATATATATATATATATATATATATATATATATATATATATATATATATATATATATATAATTACCAAAATCTCTATTACCTAGTATCAATACCCATGACCTTAATACCTTACCTACTAACCAAATACCAATACAAAAACCCATAACTAATACACATACACTAGTCTAATACCTATATCATAACTAATATCTTAGTTTAGAACTAGTACCTTGGTATCACAATTGATATAGCTAGTATCAACAGTTACATTATTCACACTACTCAACACATTGGTATCTTGAGATACTACCCAATACCAATTACCTTACATTCCTAATACTCCCTATCCCTTAACTTACCAACAATACTTTATCCCTAATAACTAGTACTCACCCAAAATAATAACACACTAATGAACACAATGATACACCCAACCCGACAGTCCTTGCTAACCCTTACCCACTGCTGCTACTAAAGCAGTTGCTACTGCTGCTCCTGACTTCTTGTTAACCTGACAACAACACCACCACCACCAACAACAACAACAATAACAATCACAGTAGCAAGTATATTGTTGATGCTGCTGCTCCTTGCTATTGCAGAACCCGACTGGTATCAGACCCCGCCCCCATGTTGCTATTGTGTAAGTTACAGTGTACTCCCTCCCTAACTCCATTAGTCCATGACACAATGAGATTACCCTACACTTCCTAAAATTCACTCTCAACAAACTCTACAGCTATCACACCACACGCACTAATACACTCAAGATACACAACACACTCAAGCTAACAGTCACCCCATAAATATATATAGACACACACATATACACTAATGATATACATATATATGTATCAAGCTTATAATTATATATATAGTTACAACACATAATATATATAAATCTAGCAATTAGAGTACAATAGGACACAATATATATTAGCATGGCAATTACTCAAACACAAGTAGTGCATCACCCAAATATCACACTATTCTATTATACTCTTGTGATACACCCTTGATACTCTATCAAACTATCACCCAACTCTCCACAAGGATCATGAACAAGTAAAATATCATAATTAAAGCCTAATTAGAGTGATATCTATCTAATCTAGTACTTGTGGCAAAATATGAAATGTATATCACTCGTATCGAAGGAAAAATCCCCAAAATTATTTTGTATCATAAAGTATCATAATACGGCCTACTCGTATCTATTTTGGACACATTACTAGTCTCACACAACCAATCTAGTATTAATTTAGTCAAATTGATCAATTGACAAATACATGGTGCACCAATCTCAAATTTCCCCCAAATTGAGCACAAATACCAATGTAACATTCACAATAGGGGTCCCTAGAGGCCAATTCTTCTTCCTATATATAGTCCTAGTCCATAGGTGGGTTCCTAATGATCAAATTGCATAAATAGAACCTAATTAAAGAGAGAATTCTGAATTATATCTATTGGAAGATGAATTCCTAATGCACTTCTCCAAATGGACACAAATAGGGCTCAACTTGTGCAATCTCCTCCTCTTTGGTGATCCTTGCCTTTTTCTTGCTTCTAGATCTACTAATGGTGAAGAATAGTAATTGGAAGTGATTTGGTAGAAATTTGGTGGAGAAATGAGTTAAATTGGGGAATAACTCAAAATTGGAATAAAATAAAATAAAATGGAGAGGGGAGGAGAGAGAAACTCTCCCAGTAAAATGGGCTGGCCGCTCCTTGCCCCCTCTCCAAGCAATGTGTAATGACTCTACTACCCCTATTGGATTGTCATAAAGAGGAGTTAATTAGGGAAAAGCTTATATTCCTAACGAAGGGTTTAGTTTAAACACTAATTAATCAAAGGATGACTAATATTGGGTCTAACTTTAATATTGGGTCCATGGTCCATGACAAGTCTAAATGGATCCATTAACACAAATCCAATAATTAATCTAGCCTACTAACAATAAATAATAAATACAATAATTAAATATATAACATGCACAATAATTAAATAATTATGAAAATACCAAAATATTCCTAGTTAGAAAATATGGTAGTAACACCTTATTTTTGGATTTCTAACGGTGTAATTTCTCTAATTTTCTCGATTAGCCTGTATTGAGTATAGCACAAGTGTATCTCATAAGATACTCATAGAGTTCTATAATTGATTAATGACTTATGCAGTTAATAAGTATTTCTTAGATTTAGTGAGTAACCGGGCTTTCTGGCAGACTATCCGAGTCCTGTAGAGAACCATGATACTACCATGTAACATGCTTAGCAATCAGTGATAGAATGGATACCTAAAATAATATTTATTATACTTTAACTGAGAAGACAACATATCGTGGTATACTACCAGCATACCACGATATATCGCTAGCATGATTTTTGTCATAGTCCAGTCTCAAAATTTGTAGGACCAGGCCACGTGATAATGGTCAGCTATATTTTAAGTGATATCCAGCACAACTCGAATACGTATATGATGTCTAGAAATCATATCAAACTATCTATAAGTCTATGTCAACTAACACATATACCTATATCAATCCACACATAAACATAAATAGAAGAAATAGATAAAAGTACTAAGCCCCCCCCCCCCCAATAATATACCTCTATCTTGAACAAGATCAAAAAAATGATGGAGCTTGCAAATGCTAGGCTATAACAACAGTATGAAACAATAAAGGACGAAAATAAACTAAGAAAGAATATGATGGAGGTATCGACTAAATATACTTGCGAATCATTAACTATCCTATAGATGGAGCTCAGCAATAAATTTGAAAAAAATAAAGTCCTCGGAGGGACGTAGCAAGTTACATAATATACATATCAAAATAACGTATAGTAAATAGCATGCAAATAACAAATAGGTAATAGAGTATCTTGTGTAAAAACTCTTCAACCTAGAAACAGAGTATCTTGCACAAAAATTCTTCACGCATGAGGAAGCTCTCGCAAAAGTAACCTTCTCGTTGAAAGGATGCTCCCGCGGAGATGTCTTTTACTCGAAAAACTCCCATAGGAAAATCCCTCTTACTGGAAGGGATCTTCTGTGGGAATCTTCTTGTCTGATTCAATGGAAGATTTTTTTTTCTTCTCTTCAAAAGAAAATTTTTTTAACGGGAGCTTCTCTACTGTGGTAACCCCCATAGAAGGGGGGATTCATGCCATCATTCGGGCACGTCGCACCATCTATCGTATGATACCTCATAAGAGGCTTGAAGATTGAGAGGATGGCACTTTTGTCATTTTTTTAGCGCCAACAGAGATCTTACCCTACATATTAGAAGTAGATTTAGTTGGAATCGATTGATTCATCGATCGAGGTAGCAAGCTGGGGACCGAGCATAGGGAGAGAAAAGCATAGGAATTGTATCATGGACTATTAAGAGATGCATATAGCCCCTCCTGCAAGGGCAGGGAACAAAGAAAAAGATTACCTAACCATCAGTGTTAGAGGTACCATTTCGAGGAGAAGAAAATTTAAGAAACCAAGTCTAGCTCCGGAAAGAGAGGCAACCGGAGGAAACAAAAAAAATGATGATATAGGGAACTTTTGATGTATTCTTAGATTTGGTGGAGATCAATCCATATTTATTTAATATGAATGAGAAGATCCAAGTGTGCTTTTCCCTCTTTATTATAGAAGTTTTTTGTGGGCTAAGCAGAAAGATAGAACTTCTTCTTTCCTAAACATCCGTTATGAGTTCTCTTCTTATTAACAAAATCCAGCCGAGACTTCAAAATCTGATTAGTGATAGACTAACTGGATACTTGATCTTTCCATTCCATGTGCTCAAAAAAACTTTAAGATGATAAAATTGTTGAGCTGTTAAGTCAAGAAAAAAGAATTTTTTGCAATTGTACAATCATCAACCCTAGATAGATTGACCTTTGAGTTATACCCTAGCTACTTTTAGACATCAAGATATTCAATACTCAATTACTCACTTTTCCCTCTTGGCGTGGGACTTATAAAATATTCGATCTTTATTATTTGGCAATTTGTCTTTTTGCCCCGTAGCTGATAGGACTAAGCAACCTTGGTCCTCGGAGGGGTCACTACTAAATTACTCTACCTAGGAGATAGGGGGCACTCCCTGCATTGACTTTGGATTCTAGCGCAAAAGAAGAATAAGCACAAAACAAGTGCCGAAGGACCTGAAGAACATAGAGTTTTGGTCCTACAAGAAGAAAGTTTGAGTTTTTAGTACTAATAAAAAAAAAGCTAAAGGGGGGAAAGCCATAATGATCAGAAAAAAGGTTGAAATAATCCCACATATAGATAGGGGCTGGTCTTATTATTATTTGTGTTTATGCATTATTTGATTATGGCATGCCATTATTTCCATACGCATTGTCACTACCACATTCTAAAAATAGGGGTATTTTCGACCTTTTATTTATTATTAATATTATGGTATTTATATTAAATAATTTCTCAATATTGTATTTAAATTAAATAATTGCATGAGGTGTATTTAAATATATTATATTATATACTGTGTTCTTAACGTCTGAGTTGGTAGACTTGACCTAGAGGCCACTAGACGAACACCTGATCGAATAATGGGGATTATGTATTTAATTGTTTATTTTAGAATTAAATTATTGGAGGTTTTATTTAATTACCGTAATTTATTTAATTGTGCGCGCTGTCGTTGTTTCGATATTTGGAGCGTTACCTGACTTTTGCCTTCCAACAAATTTCACAACCTTGCCCTAGACGTGCCTGCCTTCCATTCTGCTATTTTTATAACTCATAATTATGCTATCTGTACCTTTATTTTAGCCACACAAAAATCATCGCGGACGTTTATTTAATTTATGAATAAATTCTTATTTTGTATCGTTGTGCGTTCCAATCGAAATTGGAGGCAATCTTGACCTATTTTTCGTCCGACCCAAATTAGGGTAATATTCTGTTCTGAGTCTTCTTCACTATTGGTATTGATGACCTGACCTAATTTTGGCCCCATGTACTCCTAATTAATTTTAGAACACAACTTACATTTATTTCTAATTAAATTGAGGATAACATTTTGACTGATTTCGTAAATCCTAATTTAATTCCAGTACCCGATTGATTAAGCCTGTACCAAACACACGAGCCCCCTGACCCTACAAAACACCGAACACCAAATCGCCCGCCCAATTTTTATTATTTCATGTGTCTGTGCAAATACCCAAATTTAAGGGGGCTAATTTGTAAATTTGAATTTTTGGTGTCAACACCTCATTTGTTTAAAAACAATGAGGGAGCCCAATTATTTAACTAAGTCACCACCCTCATCCCCACATGAAATTTCTCCATGTCAAATCTGGACCACTCATTCAATGGGTGCATCCTCACCCTTGATTTCACCCATACTCTCCCCTATTTAATGTCATATCACCCAAGCCCTAATCCCCAAAAGGGAAACCTAGGAAACCCCCCAAGCTCCCCAAACCGTAGCCTCCTTCCCCATCCAAAAATTTTTCTTTCTTCTTCTCTTTTCTCCTTCTTCTTTCTTCTTCCTCTTTCTTTTTGAAATTTCAAAAGAGAGGGGGGGGAACACTGTTCACCCGGGAATCATCCCCGAGCTTTGATCCCTCCGGCGGCCAGGCCGATCCCGCTCCGTCAGCCCCTTTCTTCGACCAACTCCTCACTCCACCACCCCGACCCTGCACAACTCCGGCGCCGCCACGAGTCCACTGCTCCTCCTCCATACTCAGCAAGCAGTACCCTGCTCCGGTCGGCTGAGTCGACCCCGCCCGGCCGAGCTTCCCGCTCCAAGCTCCCCACCGTACAACCACTAACTCCCCTCCATCATCTTCGCTGCATTAGCTCTTCCCGGCCATCTCCCCTAGCTGCTGTCCCTGTACTCAGGCTCCGGCCAAGCTCCGGGCAGTCCCCTTCACTCCGGCCTCCCTCTGCTCTTCAACCTCCTCTCCGAGCCATTCACTCCGGCCTCCCTCTGCTATCAACCCCGGCCTCACTGATCGACCCCATTCCTCCCTGCTGCTCCTCCCTACGCCGAGCACCACCCCGTAGCTCCCCGGTCGAGCACCCTCACCTTCCTCATCTTCGTTCATCCCGGAGCCCCTGACCCGAAGCTCCTCTAGCCCGCTGTCCCGGCGTTGAGCCGCTCCGACCAGCATTTCCCCATCACCATCGAGCCACCCCGCTGTGAGCTTCCTCTTCCTCTCCTTCTTCCCTCCTTTGTGTATAGTATAATGTAAATGTATGTACATGTATATTACGTATTTAAATTTATATTTAATATAGATTTGTATATGTAATGCTTATGTGTGTGTACGTGTGTACGTATGTATACATAGGTGTATGTTTGGTGATATATATATATATCGTATATTCTCTATTTTGGTATATACTCGTATTCAATATATTAGTATTAATATATTAATACGTATAATTTTGGTAATATATATATACCTATATATAAATGTATGTATTTTTTTTGGGTGCAAATATACATATATTTATTTGGTATAATTTTATATAGTATATACATATTAAAAGTATTTTTGTAATATGTATAAACATATATATGAATATCAGTATTTTGGTATATATATAGATATATAAATATGGTATGTATTTTACATATATATATGTATTATATATATTTATTTAATTGGGTGTATATATTAGAAGTATTAATGTTAGTAAAGATATGTATATTTATATATCTCTACTAGATGACCCGAGTATGGATACGGACACCCCGTAACTCCACCTGACCTATAATCCTGTGAACTGTTAGTTGACTGCCATGCGTACGTTGACGTATTGGCAAGTCCTATACCGATTTGATCGTCTGTCTTGCCCAGCAACCGCAGACGCGACGCCCGTGCAACTTGACGCACACTGAGCCTAGATTGACCAGTGCCATATCTGGCAGAGCCTCTGACTTCATGTAATTGTGTTATGCTAGTATAGCGTCTGATACAAGGTTACATTTATTATATGTTTATAGGACTGTTGGATCCTCCAGACAATACTCTGGGACAGGACATTGGTTTTACCAGCTAAGGACCCAAGGCGAGTACATTCTCTGATTAGTTTCTAATTTATGATATCTCCTATGTTCACTGTATCTAGTATAGATATCCGTGCTTTTGACACGTTTGTTACACGGATTGGTATACACGGATCTCGTCATGAGATATTATTCCTTATTCATGGTGTAGCTTGTACAAGACTTGTTCCTTGTTATCTTGTGCATGTACAGACACAGAGACCCGGGGAGATTTGCTACCTCCCTAGGGAATCCCGTGCCATAGCGTACCATGATTGGATCTACTATACCAGTCGGGGGTGGAGAGTATTTTAGTGTAGATATGTGATCATACCCAACTTTACATGAATCATAGCTCACCACACATCTCACGTCGGGTGCAGCCTGACCATTTACATACTTCATAGCTGTTACGTGTGATTAGCCTGACCTCTACATGCATCATAGCTAACCAACGGTTAGCCTGACCTTACATGAATCATAGCTAATCATATGTAGCCAGCCTGATCAAGTTCCCAAGTCGATCATATGTTAAAGCTAGTACTCACACACTTAGTCATAGGTTTCTTGCTCATTGACATATTATTTCTTTCCCTGCATTTACTTACAGTATTTCCAGTATTTCCTTTTTGTACATTTCTCGTTCCTATACATGCATCTCGTATATTTTCATCTAGAACTGCTACATAGTTTATATCATTAATATAGAACTGCTATTTAGAGATGTACTTTGCTCCTTCCTGACTGGAAAATATTTTCCAGACTGTGACCTTAGTGGACTTGTTTCTGACACTTGGGGATTGGATGTTACTGATTACAGGTATGACTATTTTGTCGTTAGACTTGTCTTGTATTTCTTTGCTTACCTTGATATCTCATCGTGCTTTAGTTTATGTGATTGAGTACTTCCAGCATTATTTCATAATATCCACGTCTCCTTATGGAGTTGGGTATTCATGTGAGTTGATTAGATAGTTACATGACCTAGACAGCGTTCTACCGCCGATGCTGCGGCGTAGGCTGGACGTACCCGCGCACTCGTGCCCCTAAACCGGGTGCGGGTCGTGACACATTTTTAATGGTGGCCCATACAGGTCAGACTTCGCAAGTTGTGCGATGTCGTGGTAGTGCGACATCATATTTGTACTACTACGTGCCTGCTATAGAATATAGGACATAGGATACTAGGATGAGAGAGGATACTCAATCACAAATTCTTGAGAGATTCCTGGGACGACCCCTTGAGAATCTTATTATAATTTCTAATTTTAAATCCTTCACCTTGTTTCCGTCTGTCCCCACCCATTGATATTGAATTTGATTATTGTTGATCAATTATTAAAATTAGAATCTTGGTTTTATTGTAGAGTTGATTTCATGCCGAGATGAATTTTACGGACTAAATTTTACGATATCATATGATGACATATATGGATGAGAACAGTGAGAAAGGTAAAACGTCTGCTTGGGTTATGGAACCTAGAGTTATCGCAGCCGTACCGGTTAGCGAAGATTCTAGATGACATGACTGTAGGGTTGCGTACTTTAGTTACGGAACCTGTCGTTTATCGCACATATGCTTACTAGCATGGCGAGGATTCTCAGCGTCATGAATTCTGACCGACGTGTATGATTATCAGGTTGTGTCTTAAAAATTTGTTCTTAAAGTATCATCTCAACACTTATCTATTACTGTTATACAAGACTTTATTCCATCATTTCTTTTGGTTGCTAGCAGTAGAAACACTTTCAGTCCTCAATCCAGACTTTTTGAGCTCCTATTCTTTGAGGATTCCTTATTAAGTATGATAATTAGTGACTTGTGATTATGTCTGACTGAGTGTTGCTAGTAAGTTGTAAGTATTTCCTAGTTGGACAGGTGAGCAGTAGGCTTTAATCTAGAGTTAGCCCTTAGCATAGTACCTTGTACCAATGGTTCTAGGATAAGTGTCATTAGAGACTATAAGTAGAGGGATAGTGTAGAGTATCAGTGATAGTTCCCAGAGTTAGTATCAGAGCCAGTATACCGTCCTGGATAATCGTGATTATGTAATTGAGTGATCTATGTAAACAATTAGGTATCAAGAAATTGTGTTAAGATTTAATGGAGCATGACGTTCAATTTGATGATTTAGATCGGGTGTGTTAAAGGTAAAGAAATATATATGCATGAGGAGTAATAATGAGATGTCATGAGAAGAGAAATATCGGAATTAGTAATAAAAATGGTAAAGCGTATCATGGACTAGTTTAACAGGCTATAAAAGGTTAAAAGGAAATACATATACAACAATCGAGATGAGGAACCATACACATACCCATGAGAGTAAAGAAACATGAGTGTAATAGAGGATTCAGGTGATCATGAGTTCTAATGAGCTTGATGAGATAATCCATTAATGGAACTAGTGATATAATATCAAGAGTGCTAATGGTTCTATATCGAGGATTAGTCGAGAACGACGCTCAAAATAGTAAGCACTCTGCGTGATGATAATCGGATGATATACCAGTTGACATAAATTAAAATCATGAAAGAAAATACAGGTAACGATAACTTTGATCATTGGAGGTAATAGTGCAAGTGATTCGGGCAGTACAATTTAGTACACAGTTGTAGACAATAGAGGTATTGAGTGCACCTCGAGTATTAGAGACTATGAGCACTTATATGTAAATTGGTGGATTTATAAATTAAAGAGTGGAAATGAATTTTTACTTTGAGAATTATTGAGAAGTTGAGATTGTGTCATTAAAATTTTTGAGGATTTCAAATATTGATTCAATAAACATGGTCAAGGCTATAAAGATTTTAGAAGTGATTAAAAATTTTATTTCGATGTTGAGTATCTGACTTTGAGGAGGTATATGCAATTTATTTTTAAGTTGATCGAGAAGTTAAACCTTGATGATTATTTTGAGGATTAATTTTTATGGTAGATAAGAAATATGAATATTAATATATGAGTAGATGATATACATGTGTAAGGATCTGATAACTTGAGCATGATTGAGATGGCACCGCAGACTGACATGGGTATCCATCTAAAGTTGTATTGGAAAGAGCAGTACTTAGTATGGTGTTATACTTGGTGTGCACTGGAGTGATAAGAACAAATAGTATGGACAATCGTAGTAGGAACGAGAACTAGCAGTGGGTGTACTATAGTAGAACAGGGGTACCTAAAGAGATAGAGGTATCAAACTTTACGTGTATCTTTGATCTATGATTGTGTTGGAGGTTCTTGGTATCAGATTTAAGTATTAATAAGCAGGTGTATGCAATGAGGATGTAATCATGGATGTTATGGACTAAAGGTTAGTTGATAGGGATATCAGTGTACAGGAATAGGAATTAGTTAGTGAATATGCTAGAGTTAAGTGTATGTTAGAGATAAGGAATACTGCAGGAAATATGTTAACAGGTTCTTTCTTTTTTTTTCCTAATATTCTTTTTCATCTTTTGATTGATTGATTCCCTAGTACCGTGGTTTGTATTCGTAATTTTCTTGTTAGAATGTAGTTAGTAGTACCCCCTGATACGGAGACTGCAATACCATGATAAAAGACACATGACCGTACATTTTTTATTATAGGTTGTATGACTGTGGATAATTTTTTCTTAGACCATGATCATTGGGGTTTTTGACCATAGCAAGGATCTATGACAAGGTTATGACTTGACAAAAAGGGACAAGATGATTAAATTTGTGGATACGCATTAATTTAAATAAAGAATTAAGGGGTTAGTATAACAGAATTGATGGATAATTAATTTTACGAAGATCGAGGTATGATTAAAATTCGAGGATAAATACTAACTTAAATGGAGAGTTAAGAAATTAACATGGCAAAATTGAGGATTTATTAATTTTAGGAAGGTTATGATACGATAAAATTGGTGATGAAAAAAAAAATTTGAGAAGATTTAGGAGATTGTCATTATATTTATTTGACCGCAAGTTATGAATTTTAAAAAAAAAATTATATTAGACGTTGCAGTGTCGCACTGTTGAGTATTTTGAGGAAGAAAGAAACTGAAGAATCAGATCATTGATGGATTATTGTTGGATTCAGACTTTTTGGGACGAGATTCAATACATTGATTTAAATTAAATTTGAGGAGCAGATATCAAATTTTGAGTATTTAATTAACTTAAAATTTTGGAGGAAATTGTGAGGAAAATGGACTTTGATTTTTATTTTCGAGGATACTGCAAGAATACGATAATTTCAGAATTTTTTGAGATTGTGAAATGGCAAGGTGGATTACTACCTGATTTTGTGGCTGACGAATTTAACTATTGATGGAAAATAAAATAATGAATAAACACTACTATGAGGACTTTAAATTTCGAGGACAAAATTCTTTTAAGGAGGGTAGACTTGTCACTACCACATTCTGAAAACAGGGGTATTTTTGACCTTTTATTTATTATTAATATTATGGTATTTATATTAAATAATTTCTCAATATTGTATTTAAATTAAATAATTGCATGAGGTGTATTTAAATATATTATATTATATACTGTGTTCTTAACGTCTGAGCTGGTAGACTTGACCTAGAGGCCACTAGACGAACACCTAATCGAATAAGGGGATTATGTATTTAATTGTTTATTTTAGAATTAAATTATTGGAGGTTGTATTTAATTACCGTAATTTATTTAATTGTGCGCGCTGTCGTTGTTTCGATATTTGGAGCGCTACCTGACTTTTGCCTTCCAACAAATTTTACAACCTTGCCCTAGACGTGCCTGCCTTCCATTCTGCTATTTTTGCAACTCATAATTATGCTCTCTGTACCTTCATTTTAGCCGCACAAAAATTGTCGCGGACGTTTATTTAATTTCTAAATAAATTCCTATTTTGTATCGTTGTGCGTTCCAATCGAAATTGGAGGCAATCTTGACCTATTTTTCGTCCGACCCAAATTAGGATAATATTCTGTTCTGAGTCTTCTTCACTATTGGTATTGATGACCTGACCTAATTTTGGCCCCATGTACTCCTAATTAATTTTAGAACACAACTTACATTTATTTCTAATTAAATTGAGGATAACATTTTGACTGATTTCGTAAATCCTAATTTAATTCCAGTACCCGATTGATTAAGCCCGTACCAAACACACGAGCCCCCTGACCCTACAAAACACCGAACACCGAATCGCCAGCCCAATTTTTATCATTTCATGTGTCTGTGCAAATACCCAAATTTAAGGGGGCTAATTTGCAAATTTGCATTTTTGGTGTCAACACCTCATTTGTTTAAAAACAATGAGGGAGCCCAATTATTTAACTAAGAGTCACCACCCTCATCCCCACATGAAATTTCTCCATGTCAAATCTGGACCACTCATTCAATAGGTGCATCCTCACCCTTGATTTCACCCACACTCTCCCCTATTTAATGTTATATCACCCAAGCCCTAATCCCCAAAAGGGAAACCTAGGAAACCCCCCAAGCTCCCCAAACCGTAGCCTCCTTCCCCATCCAAAAATTTTCCTTTCTTCTTCTCTTTTCTCCTTCTTCTTTCTTCTTCCTCTTTCTTTTTGAAATTTCAAAAGAGAGGGGGGGAACACTGTTCACCCGGGAATCATCCCCGAGCTTTGATCCCTCCGACGGCCAGGCCGATCCCGCTCCGTCAGCCCCTTTCTCCGACCAACTCCTCACTCCACCACCCCGACCCTGCACAACTCCGGCGCCGCCACGAGTCCACTGCTCCTCCTCCATACTCAGCAAGCAGTACCCTGCTCCGGTCGGCTGAGTCGACCCCGACGTTGAACTTCCACCCACCACTGCTCAAGCTCCGCCGGTGCTGCTCCGACCCCGCCCGGCCGAGCTTCCCGCTCTAAGCTCTCCACCGTACAACCACCAACTCCCCTCCATCATCTTCGCTGCATTAGCTCTTCCCGGCCATCTCCCCTAGCTGCTGTCCCTGTACTCAGGCTCCGGCCAAGCTCCGGGCAGTCCCCTTCACTCCGGCCTCCCTCTGCTCTTCAACCTCCTCCCCGAGCCATTCACTCCGGCCTCCCTCTGCTGTCAACCCCGGCCTCGCTGATCGACCCCATTCCTCCCTGCTGCTCCTCCCTACGCCGAGTACCACCCCGTAGCTCCCCGGTCGAGCACCCTCACCTTCCTCATCTCCGTTCATCCCCGAGCCCCTGACCCGAAGCTCCTTCCGCCCGCTGTCCCGGCGTTGAACCGCTCCGACCAGCATTTCCCCATCACCATTGAGCCACCCCGCTGTGAGCTTCCTCTTCCTCTCCTTCTTCCCTCCTTTGTGTATAGTATAATGTAAATGTATGTACATGTATATTACGTATTTAAATTTATGTTTAATATAGATTTGTATATGTAATGCTTATGTGTGTGTACGTGTGTACGTATGTATACATAGGTGTATGTTTGGTGATATATATATATCGTATATTCTCTATTTTGGTATATACTCGTATTCAATATATTAGTATTAATATATTAATACGTATAATTTTGGTAATATATATATACCTATATATAAATGTATGTATTTTTTTTGGTGCAAATATACATATATTTATTTGGTATAATTTCATATCGTATATACGTATTAAAAGTATTTTTGGAATATGTATAAACATATATATGAATATCAGTATTTTGGTATATATATAGATATATAAATATGGTACGTATTTTACATATATATATGTATTATATATGTATTTAATTGGGTGTATATATTAGAAGTATTAATGTTAGTAAAGATATGTATATTTATATATCTCTACTAGATGACCCGGGTATGGATACGGACACCCCGTAACTCCACCTGACCTATAATCCTGTGAACTGTTAGTTGACTGCCATGCGTACGTTGACGTATTGGCAAGTCCTATACCGATTTGATCATCTGTCTTGCCCAGCAACCGCAGACGCGACGCCCGTGCAACTTGACGCACACTGACCCTAGATTGACCAGTGCCATATCTGGCAGAGCCCCTGACTTCATGTAATTGTGTTGTGCTAGTATAGCGTCTGATACAAGGTTATATTTATTATATGTTTATAGGACTGTTGGATCCTCCAGACGATACTTTGGGACAGGACATTGGTTTTACCAGCTAAGGACCCAAGGCGAGTACATTCTCTGATTAGTTTCTAATTTATGATATCTCCTATGTTCACTGTATCTAGTGTAGATATCCGTGCTCTTGACACGTTGGTTACACGGATTGGTATACACGGATCTCGTCATGAGATGTTATTCCTTATTCATGGTGTAGCTTGTACAAGACTTGTTCCTTGTTATCTTGTGCATGTACAGACACAGAGACCCGGGGAGATTTGCTACCTCCCTAGGGAATCCCGTGCCATAGCGTACCATGATTGGATCTACTATACCAGTCGGGACTGGGGAGTATTTTAGTGTAGATATGTGATCATACCTAACTTTACATGAATCATAGCTCACCCCACATCTCACGTCGGGTGCAGTCTGACCATTTACATGCTTCATAGCTGTTACGTGTGATTAGCCTGATCTCTACATGCATCATAGCTAACCAACGGTTAGCCTGACCTTACATGAATCATAGCTAATCACATGTAGCCAGCCTGATCAAGTTTCCAAGCCGATCACATGTTAAAGCTAGTACTCACACACTTAGTCATAGGTTTCTTGCTCATTGACATATTGTTTCTTTCCCTGCATTTACTTACAGTATTTCCAGTATTTCTTTTTTGTACATTTCTCGTTCCTATACATGCATCTCGTATATTTCTATCTAGACTGCTACATAGTTTATATCATTAATATAGAACTGCTATTTAGAGATGTACTTTGCTCCTTCCTGACTGGAAAATATTTTCCAGACTGTGACCTTAGTGGACTTGTTTCTGACACTTGGGGATTGGATGTTACTGATTACAGGTATGACTATTTTATCGTTAGACTTGTCTTGTATTTCTTTGCTTACCTTGATATCTCATCGTGCTTTAGTTTATGTGATTGAGTACTTCCAGCATTATTTCATAATATCCACGTCTCCTTATGGAGTTGGGTATTCATGTGAGTTGATTAGATAGTTACATGACCTAGACAGCGTTCTACCGCCGATGCTGCGGTGTAGGCTGGACGTACCCGCGCACTCGTGCCCCTAAACCGGGTGCGGGTCGTGACACGCATACATACAAGGTCTTAACAATGCCTTCATTATACTAATTATGGAGTTGGCTCATGCTAGATGAAATAAGCCTTTATTTTAATACTTCAGCTGGATATAAAAGTAGTCTCGACCCTAAGAAAGCAGGAAGGAGGGCAAAAAAAAAGAAGCTGCAGCACTGTTATCGCTACAATAAGAACAAAGTTGCAAATTCTTGTCCTTTCGTCATTTATATTGCAAAAAAATGAGCTGTTATCATTAAGGGCCCGAGATATATTATATGTTGTTGCATAAGCGGGGGGGGTACATGATTTAATGGATCCACACATGTATATCATGAGAAAAAAAAAGTCACGAACGACGAAGCCCATATCGCATGATTGATGGCTCATAACATTTACTTCGTGTCGTGGAAAAGTGAAAGAAAGCATGAGTAATATATTGCTATTAAAAGCATATACGATAGAGAAAGCATAAAAGATTACATACTAAATCCCTTTTGTTTTTTAGTATTGCCCATGTTTGTGTGAATTTTTATGAAAGCTTTCTTAATAGTAACCACTCCTTAAGTTGAAACTAGTTTCTTGAGTTGTTGTTTGGGATCAAGAATCTAGTTTTTAGCTTAAATAGATCGAGAAAACCTTTAGGGAGGACTGAGAACACAAACACCACAACACCCATGTTGCCATCGGTAAGCAAGTTTCCCTCTTTTATAGGATTGCCTTCGCCAATACAGTTCAATTGAGAATATAGTCTTCTTTTTTTCTCTCCAAAGTGGCATAACCAAATTGGAGAGAAAAAGGCGAACATGCCCACTTTGTGAAGACCATTAGGCGCCTGAAGGCGAGGGAAGTAATATGACTATTACGTGCCCGGGTGATGGCACTACTTCCTGAAAGAGGTTTCGTTCATGTCGGTAGCTAAAAGCAGGCTTTACTCCCCTTTTTTGAAATAAAGAAAGAATGATCAAAGTATAGACTACTCATTGTAGTTCTACCTAGAGAAAAGATCATGAAAGAGGCGATCTGAATAATACATAAATAAATAAAAATGGTCTGGCCTGCATCCGCTTCTTCACGAGATTGTGTTCCATCTCATTCTCTAATTTGATGGGCCTTTATGTTGTGTCTGGCCCTGCCTTGACTTCGACTACTTCTACTCTCTATCCTCCCTTATGTTGACTCTATGGTTCACTATGAATTATGTAACTCCCACTTTTTACCTTAGAAATATTTTGATAATTTTGTAAATGCTAATTTTTATTTTATAATATTATTTTATATATTAATTGTTATAACTAATTTTTTTAGTTGTTAGTGGTTTTTTAGTGCTAATTATGATCATAGATTAGTCTAATTAAATTACTTATTTGTCATGAAGAAAATATTCCCTTTTAGTGTAGAGATTCCTTCTTTTAATTAATTAGATTTCTTTCTCTCATTAATTTAAATTTTAATTGGATGATGGAATGGCACAATTAGTAATTAGAACCAATTACAAGTCCTTGTAGTGGACCACATTGTCATGAAGATATTAGAATTTTAATTTCCCTCTATTTATTCCTACTTCTTTTCTAAGCAACACCAATTCATGAAGAGATTCCTTCCTTTAATTAATTAGATTCCTTCCTTTAATTAATTAGTTTTACCTTCATTAGTTACTGAGGCAGCTTCTTTGGATAGTGCAATAGTTTGGTAACTTGCAGATAGGTTATTTCAAGCTTGAGTATTAGTATTGATTATTGGAGTGTAACTTCACGTCTAAAGGTGGTTCCTGGTTGAGCATTAGGCATCACTGTATAAGTTGGAGATAACTCATAGTGTAGTATCCCTTGTGACAACAGTCTATGGTAAATGTCAGAGTATAGTTAGTAAGTAGTACCAATGGTATCGTCAGGAGGAGAGTATCATACCAATTTATGATTCTAGGTATTGGTATCATGCCATCATATATATTTTAGATAGATATAGATTCATATAGTTGAGGGCTCCAAGTATCAATCGAGTATCATGAATTTGTGTTGGGTATTAAGGGAGCATGATATTCTATTGGTTCTTGATACTTGGTGGTGTCATGAGGAGGAAAATGTATATCCAGGAGAGGTACTAGAGAGTGTGCCATGATATAATGGTACCCACAAGTGTATAGGAGAGTGTGATAGTGATAGAGTGTGTGTTGATGAGCATTGTTATGGGTGTTAAGTAAAGTCAAGGAGTTAGTATTTGTGTACCAGAATGTCTGGAGAGTGCAAGTATTCAGAGTGTATCAAGATTAGAACGGGTAACATGTAATATGTGTAGTGTGCCAATTAGTATCAGGGAGTAATATTTATGAAATAGTATTAGTTAGGTGCATCGGTGTAATATTAAGGGAAGGTATAGAAGGAGTGTCAAAGGGAGTAAGGTGTAGGTATTTCAGACAGTAAAAAAGAAGAGTAACCTGAGTAGGGGTACGTTTCAGTGATGTGGTCATTACTAATGTAATGGAGTATAGGAGTAGTTATGTATCACTGAACTGTATAATGGATAGAATTGTACCAGTATGATATAGTAGTGTGTTAGTACAATAATGGGTAGGAATTATTTATATGTTTATATTGATACCAAGGTACAGATGACTATACCAGAGTAATTGTTAAGTGTTAGTGTATGGGTTAGTATCAAGATACCAAGATGAGAGGAGTATCAGGTAAATTCTAATCAGTGAGTGAAATTAGTGTATCTTGTTTCTAGGGTAGTATGTGTAATAGTAAGTATTTATACCAGTATTTTTGTGTTTATACTAGTGTGAGGTGCAGTTTTAGATAGCAGGGTTTCAACCTAGGATGTTGAGAAGGATAGGTTAGTGATAAGTATAGGAAACGAAATAATTGTTGATAGTGCTCATGTGTTAGTGTCAATTGGCCTTGAGGGAGTGTTTGTAAGTATCAAGACCTAGAGTATCTCAAGTATCAGGGAGATTTGAGATACAAGTAACCTAGTATCTAGTGTATTATTTACAGAGGAGATACAAGAGTATCTTAGTATGAAGGTACCATGAGTGTCATATATAAGAATTTGTGTCATGTGTGGGCAGTGTCAGGAATTTAGGGAGGTATCCTACAGATAGTATCCTAGAGTGATAAGTGTATATTAATAGGATACAGGAGTGCATGGTAGTTGGGTGTTATAAATGTATGATCAGTGTCAGTGACAATATAGTTGTCACATCCCAGTACCGAAATACGAAGACGGACATGGCCAGCTCTCCTGTATAAGGTATATAATATCGTATGGCGGTCACGACTGTAGAAAGACAAGGGGGTGCATGCTACAATCAAGTCCCCTAGGGTCTCAAAACAACTATGTCACATTCATTCAAGCAAGTGACAACAACATAAAACATGTGAGATAAAGTCGTAAGGCATCCCAAATGCTCCAACAAAATATTCTAGAGATCTAACCATCAAAATGTTAGGCTAACAGAAAGTCAATAGTTACAAAACCGAGATTAACTGCAATCTGATTATATTACAGGTATGTAAAAAGGAACTGATATCCAGACATGCTGGCTAACAAGTGTCGATGGCTAAACGCCGAAAAGAGTAGAATGTACAAGACGAGCAGAGATCAAGAAAGCCACCCATGCCCTTCAGCGACCATTCGTCTGGTACGATCATCGTAAGGGGGGATAACCTGGATCATCTGGTGCTGGCTCAAAATCTAGCCATACAAAACCAGTGGGGTTAGATCCCAAATAGCAAGTACTACAAGAAAGCACAAATGAAGAAACAAAAACCAGATCAAGCATATAGTACAAGAGCCAAAAATTATTGGCGCATGCCCCATCTTTGGGATAACATGGCACTACTTCACCAAACAAGGACAGAAAATGCCATGCCACCCAAGATAAGGTACGTCACATAATTATGTTCAAGCTAGGATTTATGTATCGTAGTTTGATCCATATTCCATCATAGCACAATGACTCAACTCCCCAACCAAACAAGGACAGAAGTTGAACACCACACTATGACAGTCCATGTCCTTAAGCTACTAGCAAAATTATAATCACAACAGTTTAGAATGGACAAACAATGTTACGGCTTGTTATCTGGAGTATGGGTTATCCTAGATATAATAATAATAAGCATCCTCAGATCGTTCCATGTCGAGCAGGGCTAACCGAGCCAATATTATACAAGCAGAAAATTATGATTGTACCAGTTTCTCGTAGGGCCACCGCGCTAATAAATCAGTAACAGTTCCAACCTTCCTATAGAGAAAATATTGGCTCGGTCTTAAATATAAAAAGGTCAAATATTGTACTCCACTACATGCGGATGATATACAATATCCGTGGTGTCTAGCCTTGCACGTCATAAAAATAATCACAGGATGGTCCATCATGCACAATCTCGGGATGTCATTCCCTCCCCATGTTCTAATCATCTTTTATGTTACCTAATTAACCCTACAGTGATATAGAATTCCCTGTCGTAGCCACAGGAATATTCTCCTTAATGATGTCATACAGAGTACGGACATATTTGATACGAATCCATTTAATATAAGGAGTCAAGTCTGGATCCACCCAAATTTAGATGCAACATTCAATCAAGCAATAACCTAGCCACGCTATGGTTCTGACCCATTATCACTTTCGTGCCAAGAATTTAGAAATATAATATTATGCACCAAGCAGGAATCATCATGTCACGTTCAGTGTACATGTTGGCCAATGTCCCACACTCAGTATACAATATAGCATTTATAAATAGGCGAGCAGGACAAGTGTATCGGTACGAATAGAATAACCAAGTCAGGATACCAAACCTATCAGTTGGTCAAATAAATCATGTTTGATTAGGTCATGAGTCACAATTAATTAGGAATCTCATATCTCATATGATCGAGTCACGGTCATGAATGCCTCATCAATTTCTCAAATTCTGGGATCATAGATCATCAATTATGGTCAAGCTCAACTAATCTAGAATAGGCATCAAGTGCACAACAGGACCCATGCATGCATAATCAATCACAAGATGTCCTGGGCCAATGCTCTTTGTAAGTGCCAATATAGGGTAGTCACGAATAGTGGCGCACTATGTGCGAGCAAGCAACTAGATGGCACACAAACCTATAATACTAGGTCCCAGAAGTCATGGCGCAAAAGTCTATAACATGGCACATAAAATCGATAATAGAGCAGTAGAAAGATGTGGCTCACAAAATCAAGAATTACAAGAATAGGCGCATTCTACTCATGCAAGCAAACTGGCGCACAAAGCAAGAGTTATGAGAATAAGAAGTGGTGCACCTTTGATAGTTAATGCACAATGTATCAATTGTGCGTTGGTCTGCTGATTTGGTTAAAAAGTGCGCTAAGGAGAAAGTTGGTCAAAAGTGTGCTGAAAAGTAGACTGGCATATTTCTCGGTTCGTTCGATAATACATCAATTGTGCGCCAGAGGATAAAATCTTTCAAAAGTGCGCCAAGAAGGATTTTTTCAAAAATTTATCCCCTTGACATATTTTTGTAAAAAATTGGCAGTACTCTTAAAGTACGCACGAGTATGGAATACGGGTCACATTCAACATGTGCCCATAGTGCAAATCCTCATATGTACTTCTTGTCAATGTTCTTTTTCTCCAACCGACCCACCATTGATGCACTCAGAGCTCAAACTCGAGACTATGACAGTGCTCTATTCCTTAAGCAACAAGAACCAGAAATCAAGGGAAAATCCAAGCTCAAAATCAGGGAACAACATCTTTTAAAAATATCTCATTTTTAGGGGATCATTTCCTAGAAAAATATACTCATGAAAAATCTCATAATAAAATCAAGATAAAATCATAAACCACCTCAAATATGGAAACTCCAAGAACTAACTATAATCAGAACATTACTAGAAACTAATTACTAAGAATAAAACTATAGTCGTTCATGTTTCTTCATATTTGCAAGATATACTTGTCTATGAAGAAAACCAAGAGCAAAAATGAACAAGTGAGGAGAGAGAATAAGAACAAGGATATATATACCCAAGGGGTTGATGGTGAACCGTCGGATCTCTCCAAAAAATTCAAGCCATACACCTTACCTACCACCACCACACCATTGATATTAGCCAATATGCGCCAAGCTTCCATTCACCCGTGCACTTGAAGTATAACCAAAGTGCGCCAAAAATAAAAATACTACCAAAAAGTGTGCCAACTTGAGCATATTCTAAATATACGGGATAGGGGAGTGATAATAGTATTCATGTCAAGTGTCATAGGATAGCAGAGTAAGAAATACATAGTTACATGTTGACAAAGGTATGTAAATGACCATGAGAGAGATAAATTGAGGTAAGATAATTAGTTATAAGCAATAGCATTAGTGAGTACCAATTAGGTAATGATCATTGGGTTAGTGTTAAATTAGGTATCATAATATATAGGGATGAATAAGGATATCCATGTGAGTGCTAAGTAATAGATGAGTATTCCAGTATCTAGTGAGATGTGTTGTGCTAGGATATTTCTCTTCATCACAGTTTTAAACGGTAAAGTTCCTTTTTGATGTAGATTATGTCATTTAGTGTTAGTATTGATTGTCAAGAACCATGTTCTTGGAATGCAACACTGGTCGTTCCTTTCACCATCTTCTAGTAAATGAGTTAGAACATTAGAAATTGAATTTATTATAGTAATTCATATCCTTTCTCCTAGAATTTAGGATATAGACTGTTTATAAGCTTTTTGTTTGTATCCTGGAAGATGTTGAGAAACGCTTCCTAAACTGTTGAAGATGATCGTATTTCCTGATCATCCTAAACACTTCATGTTTCCTATTCTTCATGTTACGAAGAATTCCTTGATCTCGTTACCTTGAGAAGTATCGTATAATCTATGTATGTTCTATCTCCTTTTGGTATTAGTACCTACCTTAAATTTTGAGGACACAATTTTTTTAAAGGGGATAGGATTGTAACTACCACTTTTTACCCTAAGGATATTTTGATAATTTTGCATATGCTAATTTTTATTTTATAATATTATGTTGTATATTAATTGCTATAACTAATTTGTTACTTGTTAGTGGTTTGTTAGTGCTAATTATGACCATAGATTAGTCTAATTAAATTAGTTATTTGTCATGAAGAGAATATTCCCTTTTAGTGTAGAGATTCATTTCTTTAATTAATTAGATTCCTTTTCCTCCTTAATTTAAATTTTAATTGGATGATAGAATGGCACAATTAGTAATTAGAACCAATTATAAGTCCTTGTAGTGGACCACCTTGTCATGAAGAGATTAGAATTCTAATTTTTCTCCATTTATTCTTACTTCTTTTCCAAGCAACACCAATTTATTTCCTTCCTAAATTTAGATCTAGAATTGTATTTCCATTTTATTTCTTCACCAAACTATTTTATTCCACTTCCATTGAAGAGCAAGAGCTTGGAGCACAAGGAGGAGCTTGAGGAGGAGTCCAATTATTGGAGGATCGTGTCCGACTCATCTCTTTCGTGTCCAAAATTGGAATTCTCCAAAGAGGCTACCAAAATACTAGGTAATTCTCTCGATTTCATCAAATTCATGGTTAGGAACACGCCTTGGTCATGTAAGAACCTTCCTATGGTTAGATTTGGCCTTCCAATGGTAGATCTAGGTACTATGAGCCCTCAATTTGGTAGATCTAAGTTGGTATCATAATTTTGGGGCTCAATTTGGGGAAATCTTAATTGTGTCCATGTAGAGTTTGATTTGTGTCCTAATAAGAACTATTGGTGTATATTTGATAGTGTGTTGGTATTCTTGTGTCCAAAATTGGGTATGAAAAGTGTGTATCATGATACGTCATGATACGATAGTGTAGGATTGGTATTTTTTATGCATTTGTGTTCGAATGTGTCAATTTCATATATATTTATTTGAATTATTCAATTTTACTTAACTATAGTTATATTTTATATATATAATGTGTTCATAGTGATTTGGTAGTGTATTTTGGTGATTGGAGTGTGTATCATGAGTGTGTCATAGATTTTGGTGTAATACTCGTGTGGTGTACCATAGGTGTTTTTGTTATTACTTGTGTTAGTAATGGCGTTGTTGCTAGAGTGTGATGTGTACACTAGGTGTTTATTGTAGTGTCGTTAGTGTGCGTGTGCTCATTATTTGCGTATGTTAGTATGTATTACATTTGGGAAAGTGAGAGTGCTCAGATTTGGGAAAGTATTATGTGGCTATTGGGTGGTTCACTGTCTCGAGGAGGTAGGATCGTCTGCACTAGCCTTTGGGCTCGGGCAGACAAGTGTGTTAGGGTGCAAGGCATTAGTGGGTGGTTACAGAGTTGGCTTCAGTCGAAATTGATTGCAGGCAAAGGGTTGTCAGTGTTGGTGTTTGAAGTCCGCAGCAGAAGAAAGCTGTAACAATGGGGGAACCCAGGTCTGCAGTTGTAGTTAGGGGGTCAGGCTCAGTTTAGACAGTGGATTGTAGTGCACTTATGTGCACTGCATTGCATTATTGTTTCTATTGCTAAGAGTTTCAGGTCTGCTAGGGGGGACATGGTCGAGTTGCAGTGGCATTTGTCTGCAGTGATTCAAGGAGTAGCATCTAGGAGCTAAGGGCAGATTGGAGTTCGGGTTGCAGCTGATGGAAGTTCGAGCAAAGGTCAATAGCAGCAGTAGCTATTGATTGGGGAGGTATGTATATGTTGTTAATTGATGGGATCTCGAACCAGGCCCTTTCAAACTAGAAACTTAACCTGGCACATTAAACCTTATTGGCAGTATGTATATGTTGTTATGCTGCTATTTCATCACTTCTTCCTTGAGGTTATTAGTGTATGTGAGTGTAGATGGGAGATATTGTAGGTGTATGGGTGAGTGCATGGTCAGAATGAGGTTTGAGTGGTGTTAGAGAACTAAGGTATCGGTAATAGGTTAAGGTAAGGTAATAATTACGGGTAGTAGGTACATGAGTATACTAAAGTATTGGTGAGATATTAAGGTATCAGGTAGTTTTCAAGATACAAGGTAATGTTATCTAGAAAACCTAGTTTAGCAAGGTATTGACCTAGAATACTTAGATTGGTCTAGTTTGACTCTAAAAACCTAGTATTAACCTAGTTTGACCTAGAAACTTAGGTATAGCCTAGTTTTAGTTAGTGTTGACTAGTTTGACCATAAAGTCAACTCATTTGGTAAAATGAACCTAGAATCAAGGTATCGACCTAGTTTGACTAGTATGATCTAGTTTTGACCTAGAAATATAGTTTTAACTTATTTAAGACTTATTTATGACTCCAAAATACTTTTTTACATTGATAGATCATATATAGATCACTTGGACTCCAGTTCAGACACTATTTGATATTCATTACTCTTGACCTCAGGCAAGTATATTCTCTGACAGTTTTTTTCTATATGGTAGCTTCTATGTTATATGTATTTAGTATTGTTATACTTGATTCCTGACACGATGGTACACGGATTGGTATATCTTTGATCTCCATCATGAGATATTATTTTTCGTGTTATTCCTGTATATAATACCCCTGTGCAAGTTATCCATGTGCATGATATTCATGTGCTGGTATTTCGAATTTTCTTGTGATTGTGATGTGTCATGGTTTGGATCCACTATACTAGTCGGGGGCAGAGAGTTTTAGTTAGATATGTGATCATACCCTTACTATGTGCATGTCCCTGTGAGTGCTAATCATACACTTCACGTATGATTAACCAGGCCAAATTCTTGTGCAAGTTTCTAAGCCGATCACATGTCGAAGCTAGTACTCACACACTAAGCTGGTTTACTATTTTCTTATTCATGTATATGAGAATATATTACCCTGCTTATTTATATTCCCGTATTTTTATTACCAGTTCCTATTTCGGTTTTCTGCTCTTATTTTATTATCATGTATTTCTTTACTATTTACTATTTTATAGTCTTTATCATTTATTTGAAACTGATGTTAGAGGTATGCTTCGCTCCAATCTTGACTGGATAATATTTTTCAGTGTTGACCTCGGAGAGATGCTATAATCAGGACTACTTTTGCATTATGGACCTAGAAGTGACCTTTGGTGAGATCTATGCTAGTGTTCCTCTATCCCAGTTTTATGTTTCACATTATTTCTCTTAGATTGTTATTTAGATTATTTCTTCCTTGTTCATTTCTTTTTTTAGAATATTGTGATTGAGTACATGATAGAATTAGTTGTATTAGTAAGATTGATAGCTAGATATTTATGACCTAGACAGCGTTCTACGTCTTTGTTGCGGTGTAGGCTGGACGTTCCCACCTACTTATGCTCGAACATCCGGGTGCGGGTCATGACAAATCACATGGTCGGAGGCATGCTCCTCTTATGGGTCATCGTCGCTGTCGGGACGTCGACGAGCTCCTACTACTGGAGGGAGAGGGGAAGTTCTACCTCGTCAGTGCATTCATTGCAGGTAGATGAACCACGCTTCGAACTTCTGTTGGACAAAGTTTGGTAAGCCAGACTCGACACATCAACAGTCTGATACACTTCAGTTTTCTCCCTCCGTGGTTAATTTTGCAACACGAAATCCTTGTTCTCCTATTGTTTCTCGTCCTAGGTGTTCGATGGTTATATTTACAGAGGAATATGAGCTTCTTGGATACTAGGTTGTTCCACCTCACTCCTTTATTGCTGGACAAACTTTTTCCTCAAGTACTAGTGCATTTATATTGGCCAGTCTAGTGGTTGACCTCTAAACTCTGGTGCTTCTTCTTATGTGAGACGTGCTCCTTCCCTTTTTAGGCTTGTGATAAAGGTACTACAAAAAATAGTTGGGGCTAGCCCAGTATTGGGGCTAGCCCATTAATGAATGAACTTTACTCATACTAGCCCAAATATTACTCATACTAGCCCAACCTCACCCCCAACCCCCCCAAACCTCTACCACAGCCCAACCTTGGTTGGAGCCCTCCTCCTCCACTCCTTCCATTTAAAACCTAAAATTTTGTAATCTCCGTCTCCTCAAATTCCAACCATTAATCAATGGCTCTCAAACTCTCAAAAAAATTAAGGTACAATTCTTCCTCCTCCTTCTCCTTCTTAATTTTTTTTTATTTTTTATTGCATTTCAAAAAAATTCCAAATATTTTCTTTCCAATCTTTGTTAGAGGCTTAAAATTATAGTGAAATAAGTTAAAATAGGTTTTGGATGTAGTTTTGACGTATTTTTGGAGTCTCGAATCCTGTTTTAGGGTATACAAGTTCGAATTTCCTCGAACGTTCGGGACAGAAACATGTCGAACTGTAAATATTTCTACAGTCCTATATACATTATGGACTGTTGAAATATCTGCAGTCCTTTATGTATAGAGGACTGTCAAAATTTAAATAGTCCTATATACATGTAGGACTGTAGAAATTTCTATAGTCCTGATTGTTCAATTAATTTTGGGATATTAAAATATATATCTTCTTTGCCTTATAGTCACGACCATCAGAAGGGCCTTGAGGATGAAGGTATCATAAGAAGATGCCCAACTACATCGATGCGTAAGGAACAAAATGTTGAGCGTGCTGTTGAGACAACCCTCACTATCGTCGACCCCGAGATACCCCCTCAAGTTAGGAAATATCGACTGAAGAAGATTGTAACTCGTTCGTAGAAACGTGCTCCTAGTACTTCTGGTTCTCTTCCTCCTCCGATGAAGACATATCAACCGTCCAAAATTGGCCAACTGATGGTTCGGGACCTTCTCAGCATGCAGATTATCCAGTCGAGACTCGGCCACCAACCCTCAAAAATTGACCTATTGATGGTTCGGGACCTTCTCAGCAGCAAGATAGTCCAGTCGAGACTCGTCCAAACGGTTGCTTTATGTTGCCATCGATCGAGAACCATATTGCATACCAAATATGGAACAATCTGGTAAGTACATTACGTTATTATAATTTTATATACAGTTCTAAGTTCTAAGTTTATCCAATTATTTATAGATAACTATATTTTATATACAGTTCTAAGTTTATCCAATTGTTTACTTTTCAGGAGAGTTCTCGTATGTTAACAGTGAACAACCACGGCAAAAAGTGCAATACATAGGGGTTTGAATTTTTTGAAGATGACATCAAGGCTAAAATCAATCCCATCGTTTTACAAAATTTGGGTAACTACTCATATACGACGGTGGACAATGCACTCATATCCGTATTTGTAGAACGATGGCATCCAGAAACCAACACTTTTTATCTCCCAAAAGGGGAGTTGACGATTACCCTGGATGACATCCATCATATATTGGGACTTAGGGTTGATGGTCGAGTCATGATGAATCACACTTTTGACGAATCGAGCATTAACTTTTACGATCATATTGTGGATTATGTATCAGGTGGTCTGGGAGTTGAAGCGGCGAGCTTTACAACCCTTCAAGACTTCAAGAAGTCGTACGGACTTCCTTTAAAATATTTGGAGGAGACATTCGATGATCCAGACCCCGAAGCCAATAATAGCGATAATGTGGCCCGTGGATATATACAGTTTATCTTAGGGGCTGTCGGCATTCCGGATAAGTCTGGAACGTCGATACATGCTAAATATCTCTTGAATTTGACAACATAGACACGGTGGGAGAAATATCTTGGGGAAGCGGTATACTAGCATACCTTTATCGTGAGCTTGGTGTGGCATCCCGCGTCGGTTCTAAGACAATATCCGGATGCTAGACACTACTCCATGTAAAGATATATCTTTATCAACTTGTGTACATAATAAAAAAAATTGTTGTAAATTTTTTTCAACTTGGTTACGTGAAGGCATGGATATACGAGCACTTTCCAACCCTGAAGTGGGCTAAACTTAACCGAGGGTATGACGAGCACCTTCCTAGAATGTGCAGATGGAAGCCAAGTAAGGAAGATGCCAAATATCCACACATGTTGGCCACCCTACGGAATGCACTTGAAGATATGACGATAAAAGAGGTGAATTGAGACCTAATTTTTGTATGTTTGGTAACATTATGCTAAATGTTATGCGTTACAAATAGTTTGGAATACATATCATGATTTGCGACAGAGTAGTCGTCTATTGAAACCAGTCGCTTTATATCATGGTCTGATAAGTTGTCATGAAATCGAGGAGCCTTATATGCCTGATAGAGTGCTCCGTCAGTTTGGCTACGTACAAACAGTCCCGAAGCGCACATTGAAAATGATAAGTGCTCCGAGAGGTACAAAACCCCTAAACTATATTCTTGCGATGTTCAACTGGGTCTCGAACTTCTTCACTGAGTGGCAACGTCACGTTATTAGAGAAACTGAATGACAAGCAGCAGTTAATATGATAGACTATAGCGACAACTACATTACCTACTATGATGGTGTCGGACTACCTACGTTGTTCAAACGCGGAGGCGATATTGTGCGTGTACCATCAGATCTCTCTGCCAAATATGTCTTGTATACTGCATTGGTCAAGATGGTGAGGCAACCAACTTTCAGTTTGAAGATATATAAATGTTTATAACCTAACAAATTTTATGAATTGTCATCAATAGGCTAGAAAAGCGAAGAAGTTGGAAAGAAGTCAGTTGCTAGGGTGAGAATTATATAAAAATCAATGAGGAGCTACAGTACATCAACAACACTGAAGATTTTCCTTTTTTGGAAAATAGGGAGCAACGTACAAAGAGGCGGCATAAAGTTTAGGCTATGTTTCAATTGATATAAAACTTTGTGTTTCGAGTATTTTGTTACATTTTGTGTTTCAGGATTTTTGGGTTATGATCTTAACATGTTAAACTTTGAAGTTGGTTGTAACTTTGTGTTTCGAGTTTTGATTGATTATTTTTTGTTTAAGTTGATTGTAACTTTGACATGTTAAATAGATATTGGGACTGTCAAAATCTTCGATGTCCTAGTTTTGATTGGTTATTTTTGTAAATTTTATATATATGTGTAAAGATAAGGGATTAAAATTAGGACTTTCAAAATTTTGACAGTCCTAATAGCTACTGGGACTGTCAAAATCTTGACAGTACTATAAGTGCCAGAATATACCAACTAAAAACTAGGACTGTCAAGATATATATGTTTTGTAACTAGGAACTAGGACTGTCAAAATTTTGACTGTCAAGATATACCAACCAAAATTTCAAACTAGGACTGTCAGAATATTGGTACTGTCAAAATCTTCACAGTCCTAGTTTTGATTGGTTATGTTTTGTAACTTTTATATATATGTGTAAAGACATGGGATTAAAACTATGACTGTCAAGATTTTGACAGTCCCAGTAGCTATTAGGACTGTCAAAATCTTGACAGTCCTAGTTTTGATTGGTTATGTTTTGTAACTTTTATATATATGTGTAAAGACAGGAGATTAAAACTAGGACTGTCAAGATTTTGACAGTCCTAATAGCTATTGGGACTGCCAAAATCTTGACAGTCCTAGTTTTTTGTAATTAAAATTTTGACTTATAACATATATATATATATATATATATATATATATATATATATATATATATATATATATATATATATATAAGTTAAAAAAGATACCAAAACTCAACATACAGGACTCATTGCACAACATATATTACTTCATTTTATTTCTTTCATACAAAATTATAAAATTACCGTACTTCACTATCACGCTACAAAAGTACAAGATATTATATTCTATTTCTATTGCATACAAAATTACAAAATGATACAAAAGTATAAGATGTATCAATCGATTAGAATATCAAAGTAGTCCTTAGGCAAGATTTTGGGATCCTCCATCTTCATCATCTTCTTATAGCAAGCAATTGCATCCATGTAAGGTGTCGTCCATGCGATCGCTTCCTCCGGTGCGTGTTTATACCAAAGCGTAGAAGGTGGAGGAATAGGAGCATGACCGATCAACCTTGGGATGACAAAGTGTTATCCGATAAGTCCTATTGAACATAGATTGGATAGTTTGTGTTCGGTCGGGGGAGCGCACATTGGAAAGAAATGATTGTTAATGCCTTCTGAGATAATTACAATAGGTATCTTATACCTATTAGAGAATACGTATGCAGCAGGCGGGACATCCATGTAATGGTCTGGTCCGGTAAATGTGTCAGTACAAGGTATGTTTGCCAACAAATCTCCAATAATTTCTTCGTCGAGTATCTGCCTATAGAAGGGAAGACGATACTCCAACTTCTCGTACAGCTCTTCCCTAACATGTCTCCATCCTGCTTCAACTAAATAGCCAAGATGTATTGCGAGTACATGAAATCCACAATGGCCATCCTTAGGAACATCAACAATAGACCAAAGAAAATTTCGTATCTTAGGTAGAAAATTTTGAATGTATAGACTGTATGAATCAGAGAAGTTATCTAAACCCTCGGCCGTGACTGCATCGTTCGTTTTCTATTTTTTTTCCCTTCGAATAGTAAGCTTACTCTTTCTCTTCGAAATTATCATACTTTCGATAACCGACTTTGACTCAACTTGCTCTAAATTACGTTCAATATGTTCAAACAATGATGGATCTCTTTTAGTTTACTCCACCACCTTTTTTGTGCTCTACTGATTCTTGAGTGTGGTCCTTCCTTAGGATCTCGAACAACAGATGACTCTTACAATCGAGTTATTGCCGGGACTATAATTTTTTAGATTTTTACCTCAATAGATTTTTTCTCCGGTTTTGATGCGACACACCACCTTGCCTGAAGGAGTTTCACTTGTGGCAAAGAAAAAACTCATCGTAAACTTTTACCGTCGGCATGATCGACAACTGTCTCCAACGTCGATCAACAACATCTATTAGAATAGGTATAAATTGACGGCGATATTCGTTAATCTCATGTGCACAAGGAAGGCCGAGTGAATGTCGATATGAACAACCGCAAACCTCGGGATCAAAACCAACGAACTTTGACCTACCAATCTTCTCAAACAATAAGCCCAAGGCCTTGTGAGATATTACATGGATTAAAGCATCCAAGAGGTGTTCATGCTTGTATTCATGCTTTGCAATATTGAGGCTCATCTCAAATGATGCTACAATCTCATTCACCGTGGAAATCATCATCAAATAAATCGATTGCCAAACGGAGACAAAATTACCGACCGATGATCGTAGATATCTTTTTAAACTTGAGTGTGATCCTTCGACCCGTGTAAACACCCTGATTTTTCAGAATAAAATTTTGAAATAATATTCCCGGATTTTTGGTAGCTTTGGAAAAGAACCAAGGTAATTAAGGATTTTTAAATGCGGTTATTTAGAATTTAAAATATGATGGAAATAAGATTTTTATGGTGTAAATTAGAAAACCGGACAGAGGATAATTTTCGGTGAATTTATTGGACTCCGGAATCTTTTTAAAGCCCTAGAAACCATTAAATAGTTAAACCGAATTAAACTCGGGCCAAATGCCCAACATCCCCATGAGAGCCGAGGCCAAGCCCAAGGAGCGTTGACCCAGCCCAATCCTAGGCCCAACCCAAGAGGGGTTGACCAGTCAAAACTATTCTAGGTCAACCCAATACCATGTTCACATATATATACATTTTTCCTCTTCCCTATTTTTTATTCCTAAAACCCAAATAGAAACCCAGCCGACCTTACCATCACCCGACTTCAGCAGCCGACCGGCGGTGGACCCTCTCCCGTGTGGCCTGATCACCAGCCCGCTCAGGCTACAGCCCCGCCGACCGGCAACCCGTGCTTCCCGACCGCCCGCTGTGTTTCCCGACCCATCCGGCCGATCCAGCGGCTGACCCCAGCGCCGCTCCGGCCTGGACTTCTTCCCCTCAGCGGCGGAGCAGCTCCCATTCGGCCGCTGCCGACCAACTGATCTGGGCGACACCCCAGCGTCGGTCCGGCCTGGACTTCCTTCCCGCGTGGCTGAATAGCCCCGACCAGCAGCGTGCGACCCCGACGCTCGGTGCAACCCCCTCCAGGCCGACCCCGCCCTCGACCGACCGGCGTTCCTTCTGCTCCGCCTAGCGAGCCTCCCCTCGCCGACCAGAGCAGCCCCTATCCGCCGGATCATCGACGGAATCCTGAACCTAGTCTGGACACAGCAACTCGGTCGCAGGACAAGGAGTTGACGCTCGAACGCGTGAAAACTCAGATTCACGGAGCCCTGTTCAGGTATCATTTTCTCTCGCCTCGTAAATCCGTTTTAGTTTCCGTCAGTTGCTAAGCGTCCTGTGGTGATCGCACACCGCGATCCAAAAACAGAAAAAATAATGCCCCGTTTCACCCCGGAACTGAGTACGCCCCGCCAAACGGGACGACTTGGTCGCACGTGGTCTTTGCCGAAATGTGCGCAACGTTGATGCGATCGTGTGAGATTTTGCGGAAGTCGATTCGGATGTGCGTGCACACCGGAATCAACGCGTATCCGCCGACGACGTCCCGTATTCGTCCTTTCTGGAACACACTGTAACTTTGTGTATACACGTCGGATCGAGACGAAACTTGCGCCATCGAACTCGTAGCAATACGCTGGTCCTGTGACCCAAGTTTGGTCCGATTCTGAGAACGTTGACAAAATCGTGTATCGTGGGCCCCACAGGCTCCACTTGACGGGTGATTTTGTGATCGGCTCATCGGAATCCAATTCTGGAAGTTCCGTTGGGTTCGTATCAACGTTCCTGACTTGTAGACACTGAGTTTAAGGAATTTGGAGATATTTGACCCTGGCACGCTTTTCGGTGCAAAGTGGCCCACATGTGGACCCCGCTTTAGCCCGGAAAGGACCTTTTTGCCCCTGTGTCCAAATTGGACGTAAGGACAGACATTTCTAGTAGTTTGATATCTTCTGAGACGGCTGGTGATGTTTATTACAGCTTTTGGAGTAGTACCTACAGGATCCGCTGATACCAGGACGACTGTTGATATTCAAACACCAGGCAAATGTACCTTGCCAAACTCTGCAGTATTGTTATATATTTTCCTTGCTTCATTATATTGCTGTGCATGCTTAACCTAGGACCGTGTGACGTACTTAGCGTCCAATTATTAGTCGGGTGCCAACACTGTACGCGGTGTTGGGTACGGTCATCTAGAGATGGACATTCGTGACACTTTATATTCTCGTACTTGTCTTACCAAGTATACTTTGACCCAGGACACTTGACACTCTTCATGAGACAGGATTTTCCCGAGATATTCGTGGTGATTCTGTATAGGATACAGGACTTGACAGAGATACTATATTCTTAGATACATTATGACTTGTTGCATTAGTGATGATCCCGCTTGACATGGACCTGAGACGTTATGGTCATGATAGGCGTGGTTACATTGGGTGGGGAGAGACACACAGGCTACAGGCTGTTTTATATATATATCTTCTATTATTGAGAGGTCGTAGACTCTCGGAGCAGAGCTAGACCCACTACCGGTTATTACCGCTACCGGCTCCCCGACACAGAGCTTGTAGTGGCTCAGCCTGAGTACTCGTGCTGCTCTCACTTGTATTTTCACTTAGATGGTTATATAGCTTACCCTATTTATCTCATTATTTGCTGCACTGCTTATATTTTGGCTTGTATATTTTTTGTACCTTGCTATGTCCCCTGAGGACCTAGATCCGGATTATGTCCCCAGGATTTGAGGACGAGATCTATCCCGAGGTATACGGGACCGCAACAGGAGTTGATCCAGGAGCTGTACCGCCATCCGAGGATGAGGTGTTAGCTGAAGACTTTCCCTGAGCATCCATGTTTCATGCTCAGTATTTACTTATTTATTTCAGTCATTTATATTCTGGTCTGTTGAACCATTGTACTAGATACTTATCGGGTTGTTCCCCGAAGTACTTTGATGAGACTAGCTGATGATTTACATTCCTTATTTATTCTATGGATCATATTTTATATCTTGTGTGGATGAGATTAGTTGTGCCATGATTGTCGTAGACTTGATTTTACAGCTTAAGTATGCCCTGATGGATCCATTAAATTGGGTTTGTTCATCGGTGCGTGCTGCTGGCCATTATCACGCGTCCGGTCCCACGGTATTTGGGACTGGGGCGTGACATGGTTTTTGTGGTGGCCCATGCAGGTCTACGACTAAATTGTTCGGTTTTAACTTAGGGACCGAACCAGCCTGCCCTAAGGATAGGATAAGTTATAGGATCTCATCCATTATTTGAACCATTATTGAACTCTATATCGAACTCGAAATTGTTACTTGATTTGCATCATGTTTGATTCCTCTGAGCGTTCTTACAGTTTATCTTTTGGTTGCAGAGTAATGGATCCCAGGAACGGAGACGAGATTCCTTTGGATACGCCACACGACGCTGTGGTTACTTATATAGACGGAGTGACCCCAGGGAATGGAGGACAAGCATCACAGAGCGATCAGACCGGTCAGCCTAATCCAAGGTTCCGGAGAGATGACATCCCACCTCCACCACAGTTCACTCCCCAGATGCCAGTTTTCCAGATGATGTATGCCATGATGCAATCCCAGCAGCAGATTCAGCAAGAGGTCCATCGCCAGGAGGCAGAGTATCTGAGGACCAGCCTGGTATCCGCATTGGAGCAGGCAAATCCACCAACGAGGCAAACAGCGACGGGATCTATCATCGATTTCCGTTATCTCAAGCCTCGTACATTTTTTGGCAAAGAAGGGCCAACCGAAGTTCATGAATGGCTCACTAACATTCAGCATCAGTTGGAAGTCGCTGAACTTCCGAGAGAGAAGTGGATGACTGCAGTCAGAATGCAGTTAACTAATAATGCGCATCACTGGTGGCTAGCAGAAGAGAGGAGGCTCGGACAGGACCGAGTCACATGGGAAGAGTTCTCCAGAATCTTCCAAGAGATGTACATTCCGGCAGTTGCACGATCAGAGCTCAGAGACAAGTTCAACCGCCTCATCCAAGGCAGTATGACAGTGGAGGAATACAACACGGAATTTATACGCCTAAGTCGCTTCGCTCCAACATTGATCTCGACAGAGGAGGAGAAATCTGAAAAGTTCTTTGACGGACTAAAATTCGAGCTTCAGAGATTGATTGGATCAGTTGCACCTACAACATATACCGATGTCCTTGCAGCAGCACGACGCATGGAGCGCATCACTAGAAGAGAATCAAATCTGAAGAGGCCAAACACCTCCGCACCATCCAAGACAGCACCAGAAGATTCTGCGAAAAGATTCCAGAGGAGTATTCCGGAGAGACCAGCAAATAGGGACAGACCTCTTCCTACTTGTCACCACTGCGGCAAGGTAGGGCACATTGAGAAAGAATGCAGACGTAAGTTGGGACTATGTCTGAGCTGCAGATCCAACCAGCATTTTTTCAGGGACTGTTCTGAACGCAGAGACGGAGCACCGAGACTAGCTTTACCTGCACCACGACCAGCTACAGGAGCAGTAGGAGCACAGCAGACAGTATCTGGAGGAGTCAGACCACCAGCTACAGGAGGCTACCAGCAGAGACCACCACTGGCACCACAGGCGGCCCTATTTCAGCAGCAGCAGCAGAGAGATCCAGCTCAGGGTCGAGGCCAGGCATTCACATTAGCTGTTGAGCAGGAAGCTACTGCGGGCGAGGTCATCGCAGGTACTATTTTAGTAGTTTCATTACCAGCTGTAGCATTATTTGATTCTGGAGCATCGCATTCATTTATAGCAGCTAGCTTTGTAGCCACCCATAGAGTAGCTATCGCACCCCTTCCGAAGATGAAGAGAATTCTTACGGGAGGTGAAATTATTCCGGTTAGTGACGTCTGTAGATCATGTTCTGTAGTAGTTTGTGGAAGAGAAATGCGAGATCAATTCCTGATCTTTTCCATGCCGTATTATGATGTCGTACTTGGTATGGACTGGTTAAGTCAGTACCATACGACTCTGGATTGCCGACTTGGGCGGGTTATATTCAGACCGCCTGGACATCCAGAATTTGAGTTTCTTCGAGGAGCAGTAAAACAAGGAGTTCAGTCTACTCTTAGGGTACTAACTATAGAAGGGGAGACAGGTTACCCAAGAGTCATATCAGAATTTGTGGATGTATTTCCTGATGATCTTCCAGGTTTACCACCTGATCGGGAAATAGAATTCACAATAGACTTAACTCCAGGAGCAGAGCCTATCACTTTATCAGTTTATCGGCTAGCACCTAAGGAGTTAGTGGAGTTGAAAGAACAGGTTGACGACCTTCTGGATAAAGGTTTCATTCGACCCAGTATTTTACCTTGGAGAGCACCCATATTATTTGTGCCAAAAAAGGATGGAACAGTACGGTTATGCATTGACTACAGGGCACTGAACGCTGTGACCATCAAGAACAGGTATCCCTTACCACGCATTGATGATCTATGCGATCAATTGAGTGGTGCAAGGGTATTCTCGAAGATTGACCTTAGATTCGGCTACCATCAGATCAAAGTAAGGAAGGAAGACATCCCGAAGACAGCTTTCAGGACCAAGTATGGACATTATGAGTTCTTGGTGATGCCGTTTGGTTTAACCAACGCGCCAGCAGTGATTATGAGCTTAATAAACAGAGTCTTCCATCAGTTCTTGGATAAATTCGTGGTGGTGTTCATTGACGACATTCTCATATATTCTAAGAGCCACGAAGAGCACGAGGAGCATCTCAGAATCGTGTTAGAGACATTGAGGCAGGAAAAATTATATGCCAAACTCAGTAAGTGTGAGTTCTGTATGGACAAAGTACCTTTCTTGGGACATATCATCTCAGGAGAAGGACTTTCAGTGGATCCAGAGAAAGTTGCGGCAATAGAGACTTGGCCTACACCCACATCAGTTGCAGAGGTAAGAAGTTTTATCGGACTTGCGGGATATTACCGAAGGTTTGTAGAAAAATTTTCAAGGATTGCAGAACCGATGAAGAAGCTGACACGCAAAGATCAGGAGTTTTTATGGACAGAAGACTGCCACAAGGCCTTCGAAGAATTGAAGAGAAGATTAACAACAGCACCTATCTTGACTCTTCCTTCAGGGTCAGGAGATTTTGTTGTTTACAGTGATGCATCGGGTAGTGGACTAGGATGTGTTTTGATGCAACATGGCAAAGTCATTGCTTATGCATCGAGACAGTTGAAGGTCCACGAGAAGAACTACCCAACACACGATCTGGAGTTAGCAGCAGTTATATTTGTATTGAAGATTTGGAGGCACTACCTTTATGGGGAGAAAGTGGACATCTTTACAGATCACAAAAGTCTGAAGTATGTATATACTCAGAAGGAGCTTAACATGAGGCAGAGGCGTTGGCTTGAATTGATGGTAGATTTTGACATCGATCTGCAGTATCATCCGGGAAAGGCGAACGTTGTCGCAGATGCACTAAGCAGGAAGCCTACGGCTTATTTCTTGACGATGCAGCCCGAGTTATTGAGAGATCTACAGAAGCTTCAGATAGAGGTTGTCTTACCAGGACAGAATGGCTTGATGGCTAATCTTAAAATTAAGTCATCACTCGTGGAGAAGATTAAGGAGGCATTGCCCACCGATGCTAGATTTAGAAGGTTGAAAGAAAGGACGGAAGCAGGCATACAGACAGGACTTCGCATACACGAAGACGGAACATTGAGGTTTGGAAATCACCTGTATGTTCCAAATGGAGAATTGAGACAGGAGTTAATGACTGAAGCACATAGCTCTATGTAATCCGTTCACCCAGGAGGAACCAAGATGTATCGAGACTTGAGACAGTATTACTGGTGGCATAGAATGAAAAGAGAGATTACAAGATTTGTGGCCAAATGCTTAGTCTGCCAGCAAGTAAAGGCCGAGCATCAGAGGACTGCAGGTATGTTACAGCCGCTTCCTATACCAGAATGGAAATGGGGGCATATCACGATGGATTTTGTCACAGGATTTCCAAGGAGCCCCAGCGGAAGAGACGCGGTATGGGTTATAGTGGATCGACTCACTAAATCAGCACACTTCTTGCCATTTAGAGTTGGACAGTCTACAGAGGTACTAGCCGAAATGTATATGCGACAAATCGTCAAATTACATGGAGTACCTGTTAGTATTGTATCGGATCGAGATTCGAGATTTATATCTTATTTCTTGAGAAGCATGCAAGAGAGTCGGGGCACCAGACTCAAATTCAGCACGGCTTACCACCCACAGACAGATGGCCAATCGGAGCGTACCATTCAGATCTTGGAAGACATGTTGCGATCATGTATGCTAGACTTCGGAGGATCTTGGGAAGATTATTTGCACATAGTGGAGTTCTCCTACAATAACAGTTATCAGGCCAGCATTCAGATGGCACCATTCGAGGCATTATACGGAAGGAAGTACAGATCGCCTATATGTTAGAGTGATGTTGGTGAACGTCAAATACTGGGTCCAGAATTGGTAATGCAGACAGTGGAAAAGGTGAAATAGATTCAGAATCATCTACGAGCAGCCCAGGACAGACAGAAGCATTGGGCAGATACGCATAGACGTCCCCTAGAGTTCAAGGAAGGAGAGCACGTGTTCTTGAGAATTTTGCCCACCCGTGGTATTATCAGATTCGGGAGCAAAGGCAAGTTGAGCCCAAGGTATATTGGTCCATTTGACATTCTAGAGCGCGTTGGTGAGGTGGCTTATCATCTTGCATTACCTCCATCCTTAGAGGGAGTGCATGACGTATTCCACGTCTCACAGCTGCGAAGGTACGTGGCCGACCCAAGTCACGTAGTCGATCATTCAGAGATCGCAGTGGGCCCAAGCTTGAGATATGAAGAACAACCAGTTGGCATTCTCGACGTCAGTGAGAAGACCTTGCGGAGACAGACAATCAGACTGGTTCGTGTAGCATGGAAACATCATTCTCCGGGAGAATCGACCTGGGAACGAGAAGATAGCATGCGCCAGCGTTACCCCCACTTGTTCGAAGAGGCAGTTGCAAACTGAGCAACCTTGTATTTCCATATCTCTTTCTTTATAGCTTATTCTTTGATTGCGAGGACGCAATCCTCTTAAGGAGGGAAGATTGTAAACACCCTGATTTTTCAGAATAAAATTTTGAAATAATATTCCCGAATTTTGGTAGCTTTGGAAAAGAACTAAGGTAATTAAGGATTTTTTAAATACGGTTATTTGGAATTTAAAATATGATGGAAATAAGATTTTATGGTGTAAATTGAAAAACCGGACAGAGGGTAATTTTCAGTTAATTTATTGGACTCCGGAATCTTTTTAAAGTCCTAGAAACCATTAAATAGTTAAACCGAATTAAACTCGTGCCAAATGCCCAACATCCCCATGAGAGCCGAGGCCAAGCCCAAGGAGCGTTGACCCAGCCCAATCCTAGGCCCAACCCAAGAGGGGTTGACCAGTCAAAACTATTCTAGGTCAACCCAACACCATGTTCACATATATATACATTTTTCCTCTTCCCTATTTTCTATTCCTAAAACCCAAATAGAAACCCAGCCGACCTTACCATCACCCGACTTCAGCAGCCGACCGGTGGTGGACCCTCTCCCGCGTGGCCTGAGCACCAGCCCGCTCCGGCTACAGCCCCGCCGACCGGCAACCCGTGCTTCCCGACCGCCCGCTGTGTTTCCCGACCCATCCGGCTGATCCAGCGGCTGACCCCAGCGCCGCTCCGGCCTAGACTTCTTCCCCTCAGCGGTGGAGCAGCTCCCATTCGGCCGCTGTCGACCAACTGATCTGGGCGACACCCCAGCGCCGCTCCGGCCTGGACTTCCTCCCCGCGTGGCTGAACAGCCCCCACCAGCAGCGTGCGACCCCGACGCTCGGTGCAACCCCCTCTAGGCCGACCCCGCCCCCGACCAGCCGGCGTTCCCTCTGCTCTGCCTGGCGAGCCTCCCCTCGCTGACCAGAGCAGCCCCTATCCGCCGGATCATCGACGGAATCCTGAACCTAGTCTGGACACAGCAACTCGGTCGCAGGACAAGGAGTTGACGCTCGGACGCGTGAAAACTCAGATTCACGGAGCCCTGTTCAGGTATCGTTTTCTCTCGCCTCGTAAATCCCTTTTAGTTTCCTTCAGTTGCTACGCGTAGACGATATGACCCTCTCGGTGCCCGTGTAACCCGCTCGGCGCATCGCGTCCTGTGGTGATCGCACACCGCGATCCAAAAACAGGAAAAATAATGTCCCATTTTACCCCGGAACTGAGTACGCCCTGCCAAACGGGACGAATTGGTCGCACGCGGTCTTTGCCAAAATGTGCGCAACGTTGATGCGGTCGTGTGGGATTTCACGAAAGTCGATTCGGATATGCGTGCACACCGGAATCAACGCGTATCCGCCGACGACGCCCCGTATCCGTCCTTTCTGGAACACGCTGTAACTTTGTGTACACACGTCGGATCGAGACAAAACTTACGCCATCAGACTCGTAGCAATATGCTGGTCCTGTGACCCAAGTTTGGTCCGATTCTGAGAATGTTGACAAAATCGTGTATCGTGGGCCCCACAGGCTCCACTTGACGGGTGATTTTGTAATCGGCTCATCGAAATTCAATTCTGGAAGTTCCGTTGGGTTCGTATCAACGTTACTGACTTGTAGACACTGAGTTTAAGGAATTTGGAGACATTTGACCCTGGCACGCTTTTCGGTGCAAAGTGGCCCACATGTGGACCCCGCTTTAGCCCGGAAATGACCTTTTTGCCCCTGTGTCCAAATTGGACGTAAGGACAGGCATTTCTAGCAGTTTGATATCTTCTGAGACTGCTGGTTATGTTTATTACAGCTTTTGGAGTAGTACCTACAGGATTCGCTGATACCAGGACGACTGTTGATATTCAAACACCAGGCAAGTGTACCTTGCCAAACTCTGCAGTATTGTTATATATTTTTCTTGTTTTATTATATTGCTGTGCATGCTTAACCTAGGACCGTGTGACGTACTTAGCGTCCGATTATTAGTCGGGTGCCAACACTGTACGCGGTGTTGGGTACGGTCATCTAGAGATGGACATTCGTGACACTTTATATTTTCGTACTTGTCTTACCAAGTATACTTTGACCCAGGACACTTGACACTCCTCATGAGACAGGATCTTTCCGAGATATTCGTGGTGATTCTGTATAGGATACAGGACTTGACAGAGATACTATATTCTTAGATATATTATGACTTGTTGCATTAGTGATGATCCCGCTTGACATGGACCTGAGACGTTATGGTCATGATAGGCGTGGTTACATTGGGTGGGGAGAGACACACAGGCTACAGGCTATTTTATATATATATCTTCTATTATTGAGAGGTCGTAGACTCTCGGAGCAGAGCTAGACCCACTACCGGTTATTACCGCTACCGGCTCCCAAACACAGAGCTTGTAGTGGCTCAGCCTGAGTACTCGTGCTGCTCTCACTTGTATTTTCACTTAGATGGTTATATAGCTTACCCTATTTATCTCATTATTTGCTGCACTGCTTATATTTTGGCTTGTATATTTTCTGTACCTTGCTATGTCCCCTGAGGACCTGGATCCGGATTATGTCCCCAGGATTTGAGGACGAGATCTATCCCGAGGTATACGGGACCCCAGCAGGAGTTGATCCAGGAGCTATACCGCCATCCGAGGACGAGGTGTTAGCTGAAGACTTTCCCTGAGCATCCATGTTTCATGCTCAGTATTTACTTATTTATTTCAGTCATTTATATTCTGGTCTGTTGAACCATTGTACTAGATACTTATCGGGTTGTTCCCCGAAGTACTTTGATGAGACTAGCTAATGATTTACATTCCTTATTTATTCTGTGGATCATATTTTATATCTTGTGTGGATGAGATTAGTTGTGCCATGATTGTCGTAGACTTGATTTTACAGCTTAAGTATGCCCTGATGGATCCATTAAATTGGATTTGTCCATCGGTGCGTGCTGCTGGCCATTATCACGCGTCCGGCCCCACGGTATTTGGGACTGGGGCGTGACAACCCGGTTCATAGTGATTATGCCATATGCTTCACCATGTTCGTCCATGCTAAGACGAATTATTCCTTATGTGGTTCTAGCTAAGTATCTTTGATATAAGAAATGCATGTCGTGTTACTCGTCTTCCACTTTTGTTTGAACCTGTACCATGTTGTGTCGTAGCTGTCTTTAGTACTTGCTCGCCATACAAGACTCCAATCACTGTAGAATTCTTCGAAGCGAAGCTTGTCGATTTTACCATCCATATTTTTAAATTTGCTCTTGCATTGAGCTTGTATATTTCGATTTATATGCCAAGTGCATAGTAGTCTATGCACATGAGGAAATACAATATCTATAGCATTTATCAGTGCATATTCTCTGTCGGTAACAAAAACAGAGGGCTCTTTGTATCATGTGTAAAGGGATTGTAGTTTCCTCAACGCCCAAGTGTAATCCTCAACTGTCTCACTCTTCATAAAACAAAAAGCGACTGAAAATATTTTTCCCATAGACGTAAACCCAACAATGTAAAAAAGAGGCATCTTGAACTTGTTAGTCTTATATGTACAATCAAGGGTCAATACGTCTGCGAATGACCTAGCCAAGTGTGTGCAATCAGGATGAGCCCAAAACAATGAAAGGAGTTCATTATTTTGTGGATGTCTTCTATGGTACTCCATATAGTGATGCTCGTCAAGAAACTTCAATACTTGATGCATCGCCATTCTTTCTTTCATACTATTACATTTCTCTCTCGTTAAAGTATATAGATCGTCCTCATGGTTGACTTGTTCTCATCTTCTTTTTGTCGCACGACAGAATAAATTTGTTTAGGTGCAACTCTGGAAAGGAACAATTCTTCAACCAACTTTCTCTCATCCTTGTTCAACCGTGCCACGTAGGCATGACCCGTAAGTGTCTCTAGAATAGGATGATTGTGTATTCCATTCTTAACTTCGACTATCCACTTCACATCTTCTACTTTTACAATCAACACCTTAAATAGACAACCACATTTTCTTGTCCCAACGTTTTTCTTAGAGACTTTTTTTTTCAACGACAAATTTTTTTTTCTCGATGGTGCCTGAACACACCTCATCTTTCTCAACCCAGCTCTAAATATTTTTGGCCCGGCCGAGATCTGATCGATCTTGCAATGACAATGACTATGTTATGTCGTCTTCCAACTTCTCTGCACCAATCTAATGCTTCTTCATGGGATGCAAATCGAATATCTGTTGAGAATACATTCTCCACAACAACCTCAATAGCAGGATGTACCACAGCATCTGTACAAGGTTGGTCCTATAACCAATATAAAATAATATAAAAATTAATAATTTCAAATAATTGGTAGTCAAAATTAGGACTGTCACAATTTGTACAAACTAATGTATTGAGTAGACTATCAAAAAAATTCCAGTCTTGAAGAAAATAAGTTGTTCAGCATTTTATCTTTAGGACTGTCAGTATTTTGACAGTCCACATAGTCTATAGGACTGGCAAAATTATGACAGTCCTATATTTATATAGGACTGTCGAATTTATGATAGTCCTATATTTATATAGGACTGTCGTAATTTATATAGTCCTTACACGATGACTGTTGACTATCGAAATAGGGTTGTCATTTTGCGTACCGTAGGTGCTTAGGAACAACCGACATGTTCTTCGGAATGAGCGGAGTGCACATTTAATGGATTGCATGATCCGACTTCTTCATCGAAGAGAATTTCGTACATGGCTCCTACAATAGTCGAATAAAACTAAATAATTTGGTGACAATAGAATGCTTGAAAAACTTATTCATCGTATGTTATCGAAGACATACCGAATTTAACAAAGAATATTCGTTGGAGAATCACCAAATCATAATTTTCTTCCACTTGGGACCACAACAATCAAATTCCAAAGTTAGGTTTAGGTTTTAGGACTTGGAAAGAATGATGGATTCTTCATTTGAAGGTGAAAAAGAAAGAAGAGAAATGGTTTTTACTTATATAGGTTGGTATGGACAGCCCTAAACAAGTTTTAGGAGTGACAAACTTATAATTTTTAGGAGTTAAAATATGAACAGCCCTAAGTGTTCTTTGTAGCGCCCTTATCACAAGCCCCTTTTTACTTGGTTATTTTAGTCTAGTCATCCATCTATATAATGTGAGTAGGCAACCCTCAGATGTTACTGTGACTGGTAGTACTAGGCCATCCTCTTGATTATGTTCTTTATGCTATTCTGCATTCCAGTTAAGATGTTGTCCATTAATCGTTTTACACTCTTAATTGTTCATTGACATTTTTTTCGTCAATCTTCGCACAGGAACAGGATTGGTGAGGGCATTTTATGGAACGAACAATAATAATTATTATTATTATAATAATAATAATAACTTGGTGGATATGGAAAGAATTTTGTTTGAATGTATCAAATGGTCCAGCATGTTTTCTCTGAAATAGGAGAATTTGTCACTTTGTTTACAGTACATGTGAGGATGATATGAGAAATGAAGTTAAATCAAGTGATATGCACTATAAAAGTAGGGTCATCAACAGTTGAGACTAATCAAAATAATCAATTGACAGCCATGATATTAGTATATAGTTCTTTTATATTCAAATCACTCACATAGTAACTAATTCATACTCTTATAAGCATCATACAAATATTAACAATTTTGACAACAAAATGAGAGTCTTTCAAGAGGTTCAGAATGTGCTCAAATCACCATTTAGTTGTTTTGGTGGTGGTATGTGTAAAGTTAAAAAGTGATAGCAAGACTAACAGACAATCAAACAAGAAGCCACAAAGTCAGAAAGACTTCTTTCTTTTCAGTATTTGATAATCATCACCATATCATAATGGAGTCGGTTATAGAGCTAGTGAGCCAAGCTTCTTTCTTTTCTTCTCGGTATTTGATAATCATTATCATATCAGAACGGAGTCGGTTATAGAACACGTCAGCCAAGCTTCTCATTAACGATATCGAGCTCATCTCTTTAATCAAATTGAATCCATCTTTAGCACCACCACCATGATACTCATGGATGAAATAAAACCCAATATATAAATGATTGTACTAAGAAATCAATGAAGAAAGGAACATATTCTAGTAAACTCCTTGCAACATCAGTTGGCTATGCATGAGCCCATTTATTCTTTGGACTCCATTCAATACCCTCTCTTGCATTTCATACATGGTCTTCATATAAAGGCCTTAATGATGTGTACTGTCCTTAGGTAGGTTGAATGAACAGGTTCCGAGGACAGTTGGTATTTCAATTTAAAGTACAACTGTAGATGAAATGGCAGTAATAGGTGTAACCACCAAATGAACTAATATAAGTAACAAGTAGACACCATCAAATGAACTAATACAAGTAACAAGTAGACACCACCAAAAGAGAGAATTGTGAGAGGGTTGGGACAGAAACAAGTCAAAACCTGAGAACAAAGCAAACTGACTCATCTTAGAATTACAACTGCTTTACATGTCAACAAAAACTGGTGGGGCTTGACATCACTCAGTAACAACTAGGTCGGAATTTAAACAACAAATTTATACACTAAAACATAGACTACATTTTGTATAAATCTAAACTCCTATGGGGGGGAACTAGCAGTATCAATCCAGTATTTGGTACAAATTTCATCTTGTAATGTTTGACGAAAGTGCTGAAATTGCAGATTCCAGCAGGATCCCAACCTTCTCTCTTAATCTTGAGACAGAGTGCACCAAGGACCCAGATGACTGCAATTCGCAAAGATCAGCGCCCTCACCATTAGGAAGCTGTCGGGTTCGGAATAGCTGGCTGGACTTCCAAATACCTGAGAACAAAGCAAACTGATTCATCTAGAACCATCATGATTTACAACTGCTTTACATGTCAACAAAAACTGGTGGGGCTTGACATCACTCAGTAACAACTACGACAAAACAATTCCTCCGAAAAATCTTAAGGTCGGAATTTAAACACCAAAATAATAAATTTATAAACTAAAATATTGCACCACATTTTGCATATATCTAAACTCCTATGCATGTGGGTGGGTGGGTGGGTGGGTGGAGAATCTAGCATTATCAATCCAGTACTACTTACAAATTTCATCTTGTAATGTTTGACGAAAGTGCTGAAATTGCAGATTCCAGCAGGCTCCCAACCTTCTCTCTTAATCTTGAGACAGAGTGCACCAAGGACCCAGATGACTGCAATTCGCAAAGATCAACGCCCTCACCATTAGGAGGTTGTCGGGTTTGAGATAGATGGACTTCCAAATACCTTCTGAGACTGGCCTCCACGATATCAACAAGTCCAAGCGATGGGTGAGTGTGCATCCACTGGGACACTATAAACCCAGCTAGGAGGCTCTGCCCTGCCTGGACAAGCTCTGATATGAAACATGGTAGTAAAAGCCTGACAAATAATAGCAACCTTTTCCGATCAAAACTGGCTTTCTCATCAACGTTCTTGTTTGTCAGCAGACCTTGCTGACAAAGGTGGGCGAGGTTTCCCATCATATGGCAAAGATACAAAAATACCCTACCAAAACTTGGGTCGACAACAATATCTTTTAGGAGTCCAGATGATAATACAAGTATCAGCAGCTCGTGGTCACTGGCAGCATCTGAGGGGGAATTGGTGGCAGTTCCTTCTACATTTTTGAGTTTAGCATCAATCACGCCTAAACACTGCATTTGTGGTCCCTTATAAGGGAGCAATAGCAGCATCTTCAAAGCCATGAAGCAATCAATTCCAACTACAAGCTGATACAATTGCTGGGCTTCATCCTCTTCTAGCAACACTCCAACTGTCTCTGCCTTTGATGAAGACGAGTCCAGCAACTCAATCGCCACATTGGGCTTTGAAATACCAACAAGCCTTCTGATTGTCTCCATCCAACAAGCATGGAAGGGACGTACAAAGGTGGATGTATCTTGCTTTCCTTTTGTCTTCCCCGGGTCTTCCTCTGGAAGGTTCTCCCAGCCCTCATTATCCCATTCATCGTTGCTCCAGTTGTTAATTTCTTCAACTGATGATTCGGCTGCAGTGACCTTGTGTTCCGCCCCCCTAGAAGAAAACAACACTTCCCACTCCTCCAAAACAGCTTGTAACACATGAAGATGTGACAGAGTAGTAGAAACTTCAGACAAATGTAAGAAGCATGATACAGCAGAGTCAAGGGTCATCAGATCCTCCGCAGTAATCTTCATATTTGGGGAGATTGCTGTAACCAACTGAGACGACTTCAAGGCTATCAAAGTGTTGGTGATAGTGCTGGCAGAGCCATCAGCCTGTTGTGATACGGTCATACTGCTATTCTTTGTGAAGTAGGAATTTTCCCATGCTTCCCATGGCTCGACTTTTGAAACAAGTTCAGCCGGAAGGCTACTAAGATTTTGACCAGTTATGGCTTGCATAAGCTCCAATGCATACACCCGTAGATGGCTCTCTAACTGCATGTCATCAGAATAGGCACTCAATTTTCCCCAAACATGAGATCTGACCGTCTTCAGATCTTCCATGTAACTACCAACCTCATCCAATCTGCTCAGAGATGAGAGCAAATGTAGCAAATCCTGGTTCTTTCCAGAATCATTACTCAGTTCCAATAAAGCTTTGTCTGTCAAACTAATATAAAGTTCCGCAAGGTTAGCAAACTTGCCATTTGAAGTTAAGTTTGTCAAATGTACCTCAGAATATATTTCAGCAACTGACTTGAACCCACATCCTGAAAGGATTATCGATATGAAGAAAGTAAAGATGTCTGTAGTTAAATCACCCTTGACACCCAAATTAATGTAACCCGTAAGAGTGTTCCAACCATGATATGCTGAAATTTCTTCTTCCATCACTAACCTTCTCAAAGTATTCAGGCATTGTGCGAGATGTTTTCTATCAAAGCCTTCATCATCGACCATCTTGATCCAAAAGCTCAATAGCACAGCAAGACAATCTTTCCATGCAGAATCATCAGATGGTCTCCATGGCTCAGGAGGTATACACAGCACGCAATATTTTCCAATGATGTATGACCGTTCTGCCTCTGGAAGAGATTTGACATATTTTTTGCAACTGTCGTACTTCAGTTCAATTTTCTCTATTAGAGATCGCAACTCACCTGAACTCATGTTATTGATAGCGGTCTCTTTAATCCCTCTCTCCAATGATGCCAAACAATCTAGAATGTGATGCTTATAAACATCATGCCATGATATGAGACCCGTTGTGGCTTCCTTCTCGTCATAAATGTCAGCAAGGGCACGAACCATATTTGCCAAGATATCCACAGTAGATTCATGGATGTTACTGGAAATTTCCTCATTGAAATTCTCAAAATTCAAATCATCTAAACCAGCAATGTTTTTAAAGTTTAATGCATCAATAGAGGATACACTCTGGCATTCTCGTTCAAGAATTTTGTAAAATTGAAAGGGCTCAAGCTTTCTTCTATGTTGATGATTTTTGTGGCTCAGTGTCACTAACCCCGTTTCTTCATCCTTCCTAAGACGCAAGTAGCAAGCAGAGAGAATACTGTAGATGTAGGAAAGACGCTGCTTCTTACGCCCATCAATTTCTGGATAGACAATCGAAGAAATCATATCTATGACACCCTTAGCACATCTGATTATATCCTCTCTAAACTCTGAAATTTCTTCCAGAATATCATCATTATCCCAACATTCAGAAACAAGAGCACAGCCAAAGAAGCGTAGTAGAACCTACAAAATTACAAGGAAAAGGAGCATAGTCATATAATCGGTGAAACAACAATAGAGGTACTAGCATGCCAACAAGTACTAAAAGTCATATAATGTTTGTTTGTGTGAGAGAGACCTCAGTGCGATTCAACCCATATGTGTCAGCCAGCTTTACTGCTTCCTTAAGAATGTGCTGCTTCTCTGTTTTTACTGAATTAATTAAGGAGAAAATGGCATTCCTGATATACTCGGTATCCCCAGATAAAAACCGGGAAGCTTCTATGCCAGGAATTATTTGCTCCAGTTCTCTTGATTGATCGGCTAGGCGTTTCTGCTCATCCAGTTTCATTTTCCACTCTCTCCAGAAGGCAGAGTGTGCTTCATCAATAGCATCAAGTCTATCTGGTTGAGGAAAGGAAGAAACAGGACACATCGGATTGATGAATTTCAAGCCCCGGGGAATGCACATTCAGAAAGATAGCATGGACACCAAGTTTCATTCAATTAATTGCTTATAAAATACAATAGGTATTCAAACAAGATGAACATTCAGAAAAGCCCCGGATAATTACTCTTTATCAAAATACAATATGTATTCAAATATATCGAAATACTTTCTATCTACTTATGTGATTCTTAATATTTTGTTACATAGTTTGTAGATTTCACTCATTAGTTATGTTCTAGGTCAGATTATAACTGCTTTGAGTAATTTCTGATGACCTTAGCCCAAATATCAATATATATTACTTGCTTAAGGTTATCCCCTGCATAATCCACGGACTTTGTATAACTTATGTAAAATTAAACTGTATTAATCTTCCTTTTGAAGTATACGAACTTACTGATCATGTTGTTATCTTATATTATAAATAAGGTAAATCATGGAAAACTATATTTGAAAGGATTTGTCAGAGCACATTACCAGAATTTAATGATACATTTTTCTCTTGAAATTTTTGAAGTAACAGCTTCTTTCTAGCATCAGGATTCAAGCATTTTTTCTGCAAATTCTGTAGTGAACTATATGCCATCCCCATATTCATGATGTTATACATTTCCTGATGTCCTTCTCTTTGTTTCAGCTGCTCCTCTATTATCTCCACTCCTTGAATAGCATCTGTGAGATTTAACAGAAATGAGCATCCAAGTACATCATCCTCTTTAGTGATTGGGGGTTCCATAACAGATTTTGCAAGAAAGGCAACCAAGTCATCATTTGGGGCAATATCATTCATAGCCAACCAATAGAGAACATTGATAACTGCTTGCATTCTTATGGAGCTACAATATCTTCCAGAAGGAACTTTTACACCAGGAGCTCTCTTACAATATTCTTCTTTCCTACTCAGTTCAAGAAGCCAAGGAAGCTCTAATGCAGCAAATGATAGAAACTTCCTATTTTCTCTTAAAATAGAATCCCAAACAATTCCATCTTCAGTTAACAGTTCTTTGCCAACTGTTGAGATCGTGTCCTTGATGTCTTTGAAGTGAATTAGATCATCACTCCCACTTTTGTGAAAGGAGGAACTATGTTTTATGGTTTCAGAACTTTCTCTCAGATCAAATATGTCTTGAACACTAGTTACAGGAAGTGATATTATTGAGGATCCTTGATTATAGAAGTTTGGAGGAGTGGTTTGAGTTGAAACCATAAGCTCCTCACATTGCATACGGATATCAAAATCTTTCCATGCCTGCAATAGTTCACTAATCGATTCGTTGTCGCAGTAGCTCAATGCAAAACCCAAAAGCTTCTTCCTAGAACCTGTGTCCATATTGTCAAGCTGTGGACCCCTTGCAATTGCAGCACATAGGTCCCAGACCGATCCATGGCCCTTCTTTGCCAATACGAGACATAGATCAAAAGCCAGTTGCAAATCACCTGCTACTGCTGCTTCTCTCGCAATAGCTTCTTCAACCACTGCTACATCATCCAGGGAGCTCAGACCCAAAAGTTTGGCAATTTCAATAAGTTCTTCGACATTGACATAAGCTCCAGTATGGCTAGAAATTACCATGTTAATAATCTCCATAGGGTTTCTTATCTGTCTAAATTGCACAGGAAGAAGAGTCACCCCAAGATTTGGAAGCCTGGTGGTGAGAGCTTCAATGGTATCAGCTTCTGCTTGGACATTCTTGCTATTAGGAAAGAGACTTAAGCATTCCCTAGCCTTCCATATCTGTGAAGTTTTCAGTAATATTAGAAAATGAAAAAGAAAAAGAAAAAAGTACTTAACAAAAAATATTAGTTTAACATTTATTTTTCTTGTTATGATACTGAAGTACACGTCTCAGATAAAGATAAATGCATATGTAATGTATAAAGGGGATACTCAAATGCACATAACACCTTTTAGCCACTCTTTTTTATCCGTCTATGTTAACAAGATATCAACAAAATTGATGTGACAAACAGACAACATTATCAGGTAGAAGTAAACACATGCTCTACAATCTCCGAAGAATTCTGTTTATTGAAAACCAACTTAAATCCGGCTCTGAAAGGCACATAAATTGCTTTATTGAGCTGTACAATGTATTAGTTAACAAATATATTCACCAAGTACGGGCATCAAAAACCTAGCTTGTTAGTTCCATTTGTTAGTTGGTATTTCATGTAACCCATCCATATTCATCAAACTCTGATCCTTCTATGGAGTTGTGAAGGAGACGCTATTGATGATTTTCTTTGATCGTAGGTTATCATAGTTCGGGAATGACTACTCCATGTTTGGAACACTCTTTTTTGAAGAAGGATGCTAAATGTTGTAGTAATAACTAAATGGGATATCCTTTTATGTTCAAACATAAGAAATTAAGAGAATATTCACCTCGAGACAAGAAAGACTTGATGCTGAGAAAAAATACTCCCTTGCTGCTTGAATGACCAGATATTCAGCTTTTTCTGTTGAGAGAGCCACGGATCCAGTCCCTTTGAGGTAGTTTCTTGCAAGTGAAAATTTACCAGCTTTCAAAAGTCCCCTACAAAATTCTATTAGCATAAACTCAGTATCAAGGAAAGGAAATGCCTTTTCCTGGAAGCATTGCATATCACGCCACATGTTAGCCCAATCATTATCTGTTCTACCAGGTTGACAACGACCAAATTTTGATAAAATAAGACGAATAAGTTGTTTTACATTCTTTTCATCTGATTGAGCACCCAAAAGGAAGCTTATTGGTTTTGGAACCTGTCCAAAAAAAACATGGCATAAGAGCTTTATGTCAGCAGCTTATATTAGTCATTGTTGAAGAAACATCAAAAAATATATATATATAACTCAAGGAATTAAGATCTGACAGGGACATCGACCATGTGCATGCAGCACTCATGAATTATTGACTGTCTTGTTACAATATTTTTTTATAGTGTGAACCCATAAAATGTAGGGAACATTAGAGAAGATATCTGAATCGTTACAGCCAAGGCATCATGGTGGCAATGACTTAAAGGAAAATTAAGCATTTAAAAGGATATCAGGAACCAGTTCAGAAGAGCCATAGGATCTTAGTTTAATAAGCTGCTAGAAGTAGGGGTAGGCGTAAACGGACTTGGACTGAGGCTGTGAAAAAGGGTATGACATTTGCTAACTTTAGACGAGAAATTTCCGTTAACAGAGACGAATCAAAGTAAAGAAATCACGTAGTCAACCCCAATATTTTGGGATGAAGGCTTTGTTGTTGCTGCTGAAATAACGTACCATGCACACTTAAACTAGAAAAGAATGATAAACGACACCGACAACTAATAATTTTGATAAAGGCTCTTAGACAGTGTTGCCCTGTTTTTCGCTCAATTGAAACAAATATTATGAATGTTATCCACCAAATACAAACAGTTAAAAACCAGTATCGTTGTAGGTCAATATTGGATCCAAAAAGGCCAAACGATACAAGTATTTGTATCGGCCTATCTGTGAACCTTGATAGTCGAATAACATTACTGAAACAAGGGCTTGCGATGGAGCTTGATGTTAGAAAAGGATTAATGTAGATTGTTGATGTAATTGACTTATTGGTGTTCATAACATTTTTGGCATCTACGATACAACTTGCACATATTGAGGAAAGATTTTATCTTTGATTTGAGCTTAACTAGTATAACTTAAAAACATATCCAAGTAAAGATTTCTTTAGATGGCTAGATGAGATAACAAACATATCCAACTGAAGAACTAAGACCTATTGCCTTTATAAGATTGTACCAATATACGAAATGTTCCATGGACTAATGGCTATTGTACTTTACATAAATTGTAAAGAGTCCTAGTCTCTAATCGAATGATATTAAAAATTGATGGCTCAACATCTTAGCGTTCTTGCTTTCTTGCCTTGTTATGAACTACCTTTTTTAGGATAGTAGTGTCAATGTGTTGTGTTGTACCAGGGTAGATGCTCTACAATTATAAATGAGTTCCTAGTCACAATAAAAATTTAAATGGTTACGATAGATCAATTGTTGGGTGTCCCCACTAGGTTCTATTTTTGGATATACTATTCTAGCCATGAGGTTAAGCTGAAATGAGAATGCCATGACAGATGAAAGGTAATACATTAAAGAAATATAATAAAAAATGAATGCTTTGTTGGAACTTAAATGTGATGAGAATTAAGGATAGTATTAAAGAGAATAGCTTGAAATGGTTACAACATATGCAACAAGGACTAACAGAATCTACCAATTAGGAGTGAATGAACTTAGTTAAAAGAACTGCTAGAACTAGGGTCAAGTAAAGAAACTTGAATATAGCCTACGAAGAAAGATATTGACATTTAGTAATGATAGGGAGGAGAATGTCGCTTAAAAGAGGTGGTTTGAAGAAAAGGATTCATGTAACTGACCCAAAAAATTTGGGATAATCTGTGTTGTTGTATTGGTATTCGCATGTAATGCTCTGACGGTTCTTCGTGTTTTCAGATGAATGTAAAAAAACATATAAAATAAAAATAGATGAATATAAATGTGATTGTGTGTCATGTTTCTCCTGTATCCTACTTTTTCAGGATGTCATATACTGGGGTGTCCATGTTGTATCATATCAACGTCCCCCTGTTCGTGTCCATGCTTCATACAACTTGGAACTAGCAAATCTTGACTACATTAGGGTTTCACCTCACCAATTGATGTTGATTATAGCCTTAGAGAGGAAGTCCTTTCAGTTATTTTAATTATAACTTAAGTATGGGATTCACAAGAGAATACAACTAAGGCTTCAACAATAAAGTGCAGCACATAAAACTAGCAACATTGGTTAGAATTTCTGTATGCAACCTAAAATATAATGAGTACCGGTAGTTTTGACAAATAAAACTGTAAAACTTAAAGCGAAAAGACTTGAACCTGATAATAAGCCAACAGCCTTCCCACTTCTACATGCCCTTCTGTAATCTTTATCCTCTTTTCCAAATTATTTTGAATTGCATTATCATCAACTTGCTCTTCAAAGCCTCTAGAATTTGGGGTTTCAGAATTTCCATCTTGCACATTTGCTGATTGCATTTCTGGTTTGGTCTGTTGACTTCTTATGAAAGAAAATCTGGAAGTCCCAAGACCCTGAGGAACATGCCTTGAATTAATATCCTTGCTTCCCTTCTCTCTTAAAATTTTCCGCGGAAGCTTTGACAGAATGGCTGCCATCATATTCCACTGATCTGTAAGAGTGCATAAATATATGCACCCTAGTGCAGTTTCTATCATTTCAGCTTCATCCTTAAAAATACCATCTACTGGGTGATCTCCACATCCATTTTCAATGACTGCCAAGCATATGTCTAAATTGTTATCTGCAGCGATCTCCTTCAACCATCTAACAAGGAACGAATCCTTTTGTTCATGACATGTAGAACGGGGGCTTCTTTCTAATTGATCTTCAGATTCTACTGATTCAGAGCAAAACCGTTTTTTCATGAACGGGATAGCTTTTTCCTGCAGTGTTTCCACTAGAAGTTCCTCTTTGACACCCTTGAGCATCATTCTGAACTTCTCATAGTCTGACAATTGTTCCCACTCAACAAGACTCGTAGTAAATTCTCCATCATATCCGTGTGAATAGATAAGTTGATGTAAGTATGAGATGTCCTCATGGAATTGCTGCAGCTCCATTATGCCCTTGCGACTGGCAAACTCCACAAGAGCGAGGCAGTTGTCCAGCTGCCCGGTTAAATTGTCAATATCCCTAGTTCTTTTCTGGTACCACTCACAAAGTTCAGAAACCGATGGCCAGCTAAACTCCATGGAATATTTCAGAATATATTCGGTTCTTATTTGAGAAAGCTTCTCAAACCCACTAGGTAGATTGATTATAAAGCTCGCCATCTTTTCACATTCAACCCAATCCTCATCCCTTAAAGCTATGGTGCTTGATGGAGAACTGCCTGGGAGCAACTGACTATAAGACTGAACAGGTACAGTTTCAGGGACAGCAGACAAAACATCCAAGATACGAGGAGAAAGAGAATATGGATGACGCCTGAATAGTAGGTTAAGGGCTCCAATTTTGCCACTTTCAGCAAGACCTATAGCAGCTTCAACGAGTGGCACAGCACGGAATTTTCTATATTCTTGTGCTGAAAACCTGCAAGAAGAGGAATATAAAATATGAGAATAAGAGAAATGTCTAATTCTAAGTGATTAAGCAACAGTACCACATAATTTACATAAAAGAATCATGATTAGTAAGCACGAGTCAATGGAAATGAGGCAGAAACAATGAAGTTAAGTGTTTCTTCTCAAGCTAACTACATAATTACACCATAATATGGAAACATGGTGAGTTGATTTCTCTTATCGATAAAAGGAGGTAGTAACTTGTTAGAAACATAAATACGGCCATTAAGATTATCCACTTGTCTGTGTCAAATAAGTAAAAAGTTGTGTTGTAATCCAAAAAAAAATTAATAATAACAGCCCAACCACTTCATAATATTTGTCTGATTCATTTTGAGCAGTAGAGGTTTGAAGGGTTTCAAATAATAGCATCTTTCACCATAGTAATGAGCATGTCATCTTCATTAAGAAATATCCCACACTTAGGTGTAACTGGAAGGTGGATTTCCCAAAATAAACAGTGGCTAACAATCAAATAATAAAAATAACTACAAAATTGATTTGCACTTAAAATTTGTTTAAAACTACATACTTTAAGAATATGTACAAAACCCATGTACAGCTAACATTCTACAAGTCATCTTAAATATTATTTGTAGAAGGTATAGCATCCCTTATCAGATGGGGATGAGGTTAAATGCTGAACTTGAACTGTGAGGAAAAATTTAATCAATGGGAAAAAAACTGAGGACAAAATAGGATAGACACTGGACTTCAATAATAACCGAAGTTAAAACTATAACCCTGTTCAAATAAGGCGAAGTACTTCAGTATGATATCTTTGTTATCTTTGATCTCCTCCAACTAGAACTATAATGTAGGAAACCGAAATCTCAATCCTCCCCCCCCCCCCCCCCCCCCCCCCCTTCTCCCACCACAGTGTGGGTCTGTAAGTAATATCTTAGCACTCATACCAATGTATCTATTGATCTTCATTGGAGGTGCCCACAACAGTGTGGGTCTGTAAGTAATATCTTAGCACTCATACCAATGTATCTATTGATCTTCATTGGAGGTGTTTGCAACTTTTTTCTGCACCATATCGGCATTTGTCATCACCTCCAACTACCCACATATGCACTCATTTCTTATGTTAACCGCACTCATTCATCTTAGCACTGTCATTTCAACTAGTCAATTTTAGAACATGTTTCTCAACTGCCCAAACACTTTAATCCATAAAAGATGACAGATCTTTGTAGCTATCTTATAGATAACTTTGATAGAAAAAATCTCGAGATAAACACAGTTGACAACTTTGGGAAATATGTTCACATTAGTCATGGAAATAAGAAAGTTAATGATCTACATTCGGATCTTTTGGATCGGTGCTAGTCATGAACTATTCAAAACATCAAAAGTTGGGAAATATGATGGTTGAAACTCATGAAGAGAATAAGTAATTGGCTCTTGTTCTAAAAGAATTCAAACGTGATTCCGTATGACTTCAATTTTCTTAGTGTTCTAATAGTTTTAGACAAACATAAATGATAAATTTTGTACAAATTAGATGTCTTTAGAAGGATTTAACTATTTATTTATTTATTTATTTGTTAGGCCTTGTGCAACCAAGGAGAGTACTCCAAGTTCCGTAAACCATAAAGAGTCTACACAAAGACATACGATGATACAATTTGCTTGGGGAATTGCATGCATCTCTATGACGAATTAAGCCAAGAGTTAAAACGGAATGGCATTCCCATAATCACGTGGAGTCCACTTCCCTCCCCTCCCCTAAATCCATTAGTGTTGAACTCTTGCTACCGTCAACGACAAGTAGCAGCATATTTATTTGAAACCATGACCCATGCCCAAATCTACAATTAGTGACTATAAGCTAGAAAAAAGTCAGAGCTTCCGCCTCGATGATAGTTGGACGATGCTTGTACAGGGCTCTATCAAATTGATAACTCTGTGTATCCAAATAGTGGAAAGGGCTGAACTGAATTCATTCTATTTTTCTCTTAGAAATTTTGTGGTTAGACAAATTTTCAAATATTGAGTTTTTTTTTAATTGTAACCTTTCAGTTAGGTTTCTATGACTTCGTCTCTTGATTTTATCTTATCCTACAAATAATTTACAGTGTACATGTCATGCCCTAGGTTAGAGACAAGACAACTTCTCAATTTCCAGTTTCCATTTCCAAAACCCGAGTCCTATGGAAGCTCTATTCTTGGAGAAAAATGGTTTCTTGAGTTGTTAGAGTCAATTGGAGATTATACTGCAATATTTTTACTACCCCGTCTCTTACATTTGCCATAGCCACCTGAATTGGAGGTTTCTGAATCTGTTATCTATGGTCAGTTGGTATATTCCTATTTTTCTTAACATTTTGGTGAATGACAAAACGATGGTAGAATAATGAAGATAACAATGGTTAAATAAGGATACAGAGGATATATTTTGTTTGTAATTAGGGTAGTGTAGCTTAATAATAGTTTAACACATTTCTTGTTCAAAATGATGGAAGAATCATATTTGCTATATTTTTTGTAGTTCCACTTATGTATGTGTAGTTCCACTTATATTTCCATTGCAATTTGCAATTATTTAAATTTTTCATGGTTTATTTTTCTAAACCTTGGCCAAATTTTCTAAATTTCTCCCAAATGTCAAACTTTCTGACCATGCTGAATTATTCCTAAATGCGAAAGTTGTGACTATGACCATCATATGGGTTTTCAATGAGTAAATTTCCTGATGAATTCTCTATACAAACGTCATTCAAGGAAACTCTTTCCTTTTTCTTATAATCATGCTCATGACCTATGTATTAATCAATCAACATTTGCTTGATAGAATTGACAAGTTTTATATACAAAACAAAGAAAAACCAGTCGAAGAGGCATTACCTTTGGAAGCACATGCTACATATCATCTATCTTGAAAACAAAATTTTGAGAATAAAGACCAATAATTCTTACTTATGGAAGTGAAAAATCAATTTCTTTAGCAACTGAACAACTAATACAATTTCCTAACAAATTTCTCTGTTTTATACTATAATAATATAAAGATGGACCACAAATAATTGACAACAGCATCAGGTTAAGTGTATAGGAATGGAGATCAAATAGGCCTCATCTCCTCACTATATTTTAAATTTTCTTATACCCAAACTTTCATGAAGTCCTACAAAGCAAATAAAACATAAATCTACGTATTCAGTTCATAGATTGTTCTTCTGCTTTTCAATAACAAAATAACTATGTATCAAAGATTACCATCAATCCAAATGCCTTCCTTTTGATAGTTTGAGAAAACCCTACCTCTTGGGAAAATATTCATGTTATTAATAAGAAAATTTACACTGCAGAGCCTGTATTGAGTAACATTCAAACTCAACATTTCAGACAATGTATATGTTCTGGTAGATACTGCATTGCCATAAGGGAGAAGAAGATAATAGTATGCCGTATAAAGGCAATTTAGTTGCAATAATCATCAATCCTACCATGAAATTTAAAGAAAGACTACGCACCTTCCCATATTTATCCCTACAAATGTCTCCAACTTGTCTCTGTATTGCAACAACTGAAGCCTCATAATTCGAAAATCCCAAATTATGTTGGATTCACAAGTTTCTGAGTCTGAGAACTTAAATTCATCAGTAATACGCAGCCCATAAGAAACTAAAGCCTTAACAATATCTTCAGTTTGTCCTACTTTATCCACACATTCTGATAGTACAAATGTTCGATCCTTAATTTCTGTTAGAAACATATTAATCTCCTGGATTCCTTGGTCAGAATGCAGCCATTGTGCTTTGTAAACTTCATCCTTGTCCAGCCTATGATGATGAGCAAAGTCCAAAGCAGCCTGGTACTGTTGATTACTAATTATAATAGTATACATTTCTGAAATGGATTTCCCAGATAAGGACATCAACCTCCAGCAGAGCTTACCAGTATCTAGCTGATTGTAATTCAAAGAAGCCATGTGCTCGTTAAGCTGCTGATTCCTGTCTTCTATATGCTCAGACATAGATGTATTTCCATCCGGTGATCTGCCCTCCAAAACAAAAATATGTCCTTGACGATACTTCACCCTTTCGATGACAGGCATACAAAATACAGGGTCATTTTCTATGACTTTTCTACCACCTACTACGCTATACATGGTGATATTTCCATTACTCTTTGCAAGAACAAGAATGGCATCTGTCCACCAATTCAGGTCAACTATATCATGCAAGTACTCCTTGCTCCCATGTGCCAAATTATCAGTCATGTGTGAGTACTTCCTTTCAGCAGTGGAGATACAAGATAGTGAATATTTTTCAGTATCGAGGTTAAAAACATCTACCCGACCAGTCATATCTAGAGCAGCGATATACTTAGCGTGTGGTGAGATTGCCACTTTTGGAGTTGTAAAAGTATTACCATGCCCTTTTGAGGATAAGAAGACGCCTTCAAACTGAGAACTACTGCACAATATCTGTATCTCTGATTTTGTAACTATACGCAAGAGATGAAGAGAATAGAAACCTGAGAAACACCAAAGAAACTTCATAACTCAACCAAGATGCTCGACCCTAAAAGAATTTTGAAAGCTAATAAAAATACATAATAACTGCATGGATATCATTCCGCATTGACTTGCCTGCATCATCTCCAGAGTTTGTTGAGGCACCAGAAGCACTAACAAGGACCACCAAAGAAAGATCTGGATAGAAGTCGAGGCAAGACACGTTATTAGGATATTGTATCTTTTCTGCTATATTTTTTGAAGTTGGAAAAGCAAATATTTCTGCAGTTGGCTCCCGAGTAAGCTCAACTTGATGAAGCAAACCATCAGTTGTAAAGAAGTAGAAATCACTCCTGCAAAGCATACTGTGTCAAAATGTGATTTAACAAGAAATATTAGGATGTACTATGATAAGAACGTTTTGTTCTATATCATGGCATCCATGGTATAGGAGTTCCCTTGTCAATGCATGCATAGGTTCTCAACACTGAACTGATTACCAGGATGACTTTTTTGAGTTAAGATCATCAAGAACAATCAAGTCAAGAACAGGTGCAGACAACTTCAATTGGCTCCTAGATCTCCTTGCTATCTCCTCCCCATTTGATTTGATAAAGAAAAGGTTACTCATGTCATCAATGACTCCAAGAATCCCCTGAGGTTCCATCCAAGCTCCATTAGTAAATACAGATAGTTTGTCATTACCTGATTCCACAAAACCAGGATTAGGTAATTCTTCCTCATATTAGAGTAGGGTTCATCTATTCAATAAATTTCAAAATAGTTGCACCTTAGAACCATATTATGTGACCGGGAGCATATTCAATATTTGCACTGTGCCCCTATTCCTTTTATGAAATACTGAAGTAATAATTAAAAAGAAACTCACTGATAAAGGTGCCAGTGGGCTCCATATAGTCATTGTCCTTTTGCAGAATAGTTATCCGATTTCCAACAGCTAGAGCAACATAGTCACCATGAGCAGAGGCAAAAAGGGACATCCTTCTATTGAATGACTTTGGCCGCTTGTACTCAACCCATTTCTCCTTAAGCTGTTTTGCGCCTGCATAAAGCAAGAGAAGAGAGAAATCTTTAATGGACTTCTTGTAAAAGAGAAAAACAATTCAAAGGAAGAAGTAAATAATACAACTTCCCAAACTACTTTTCTACCTACACAATGATGTCGGTTGTGCCTACAAGATAAATATAATTTCAAACTGCTCTAGCTTATGCTTTTCCATCACAATGCCATCAATAATAAGACAACAGCAAACAACAGAATATATTAGGTATACGTGAAAACAGGCAATTTCATTAAAATCTCTTGCTCTGTGTATGTGCATGTGAGTGCGTGAGAGAGAGAGAGAGAGAGATGGGTTCTTAATCATTCCTTGCAGTGTCGTATCTAATGGAAGGTCTAGAATCTCAGGTCATGACAGAAAGATACTAATCAGTGTAGAATACAGTCTAATGGTTACATATGCACGTGAATAAACTTCACAAAATTAATATATTGTTTCCCTCAAGAATGATCACATGATTTGTTTCTAACAAAACTAGTATATATGCACGTGCTTTCATACTACTTGGAAAGACAGACAATAGTCTTTTAATTTTTTTTACTACTTGAGAAGAACAAAGTTTCTTAATTTTTTTACTATTTGGGAAGACCAAACAACATACCCCTTAATTTTTTTTTATACGTAATTACCTAACTACCCATGTTAAATTTAATGAACAATTTTAATTAGTAAACATAAATAAGGATATTTTTAGAACAAAAAAAATTCACAGCGAAGCCTAACTTTTCTTATTATATAGTAGTATAGATTAGTGTAATCAAAGGTTGGCACATTTCCCAACGGTAAAAACCAAAATTCTACTACAGCATTCAACTAACTATACTCGACTATGAAATAATTACAGATGTGAAGTCACAAAAGTATTACAGTTAGCATTCAACTATACTCAACTACGAAGTCATGACAGATGTGAAGTCACAAAATTATTTACAGTTGGTATGATAACAAGCAATCAAACCATACATTGGAGAAGTTAAACGCCAACTGAATACCCAGTGTTCTAAATGGCTGTTGAGGTGGCCGCATAGGCGGCGCCTAGACGCTACGCGGCCTCTCTCCGCACCGCTTTTGCGGTAGGATGTGGAGTAGGCAGCCAACCGAGACTTGGCGGCGAAGGAGGAGTAATAGCTGACAAGATATTTTGGCCAAAATATTTTGCAAGCATTATGGACCTATGGTTCAATTTTACAAGACTAAAACTTCATAAATCTTTGTTTTACGACTTAGTCATACATGAAACACGCTTAAAATATGTATATTGTGCAACAACAACAAAAGTAGTAAAATAGTAAAAAATGTCCAAAATGTATAAAGTGCCTGGGCTGTAAGCGCGCCGGCCTACCGCCATTTAGAAGCTTGTGAATACCTTGAAGGGAAAGATATGATAAAAAACCTCCTTTTGAATCTCTGGCCACCTGATCTCAAGGAAAGGGGGGATATAATTAGAATAGGAAAGACATAAATAAAAAAATCCCTATTATTTGAACAAATAGTTGGAGAATTTGACCTCTTCCCGGAAGGAATCTGAAGAGAACGATAGCTCGGCATGGTGACCGATCTCAAAGAGAACCTCCTCCGCAGCAGATTGCTGCTCTACTCCTCGCTCCATCTCCTGATCGGTCCTTTCCCTACTCTAAATTTGACTCTCTTTTCTATGAAGGATTCGGCAACATGTCCTCTTTAGAGTGCCCAATCCTCTCCTTTCTTTTTCTCAATCTTCTTCTTCTGAATCTCCTCTTTCTTCCCTTTTGTATTTGACATATTAAGTTACAGACCGGGTTCAGGTTGGCATTGGCCGGTCCAATAATAAGTTGCAGACCGGGTTCAGGTTGGCATTGCCCAAACACAAATCTGGTCTAATAAACCAGAACAAATTCTAAAAGTGTGAATCCAGATTTAGAGCATCCACATCGGAAATGGTTTCAATTGCTATATTTTGGCTACAGTCAAAACTTGTAACAATTGAAGGCTACAGTGGACTATTGCCCACACTTAAAAAATATTAGCAAGCCAGTAAACACTCCAAATTCAGAACATGTCCTAGCTTGTGAATAGTAATTCAATCGGGCCCACCAAGAGGGAAAAGAACCAATTGCTACTTTAGTCAAAATTTGTAGTAATTGAAGGCTGCGGTGGGCTCTTGTCCCCGCTTGAAAAATGCTAGCAAGATAAGAGACAGCGTGTCCTAGCTTGTGAACAGAATTTAATTAGGCCCACCAAGAGAGAAAAGAAGGAAGAAAAAAATATTAATTAAGAAAAAGAAGAAAGAAAAAGAATGAGTAAAAAAAAAAGGAGGTTAATTTGGTGTGTTATTTGGAGTGTGTCATTGCGTGTCAATATGAAGGGGACACTCCAAAAGTATTAACTTACACGATTTCTAAAAATATTGAAGTATGATATGGAGTGTAACAACTGTAGATGCTCTTATTCTCTCTCCCTCAACTAAATATATTTCATCTTCTTCTTCTTCTTTCCAAGGATAACATTATTAGGAGACAAGGATAAGATTACAAATTTAGTAATTTTAATTTTTGCATGGACATCTCATGACTTATGTAACATGCATGCATGAAGAAAGGGTACAAAGGATAAGATTACAAATTTAGTAACTTTAATTTTTGCATGGACACCGCATGACTTATGTAATATGCATGCATGAAGAAAGGGTACATTAGTAATTTTCCCTTGTCTCCTAATGATGTTATCCTTGGAAAAAAAAAAAGAAAATATATTTAGTTGTTTCCTCCCGTATTAAATAGAATCCATATTTAGTAATTTAGTCAGAGAAATCGAGATCCATATTTGCTAATTTCTTTTCAGTCTAGTTACATTGACAGGAGTGTAAGTACGATATAGTACAAAAATAATGATATGTTGTTACGTCCTAATGAATTTCGAATTGTTTTTGTCGTGTCATGTGTCAAAAAAATATCATACATGTGTGTTACCGATTTTTGAAGTATCCATGATTCCTAAATTTGACTGAATTTTGGAAACAATTAGAATAAACCATTTTAGGAATTCTAAGTATGCTTACTTGTATATAAACATATTCACTTTAGAGGTTCTAAATACGTGTACTTATTTATAATCAATTCTCTTGCTATGATTAGTTTTGGAGATATTGTATTGATTATTATTACTTCTTATTGATTTTGGCTTGCTCATTGAAAAAGTCGACAATCATACCTCTTCCAATTTCTTGTATAGATTTATCAGTTTGTCTTTATTACTTTTTTTACTTCTCTTGTAAGTGAGCTGCAAGAGAAAGATATTTTCATATCGTTCATTTATGATTGGTATTGTTATAAATTGTGGTCTGATTAAAGAAATACTAATGTAGTTGAATCTTCTAAAAGGATAAGGGACTACTCCATGTAAGACTCGAAGTTATTTCACAATTGACCAAATTAGATTTGGCAGGTCCTAGAGTATTTCGAAGTATATGTATCATGTCCACTACTCGGACACGAATACTATAACTCATTGTGCATCACCTTATCTTATCCAATCTGAATCTATATATGCCATACATGGCACGTCGGCATGGACACTCCAAATGTCAGTGTCGTGTTTGTGTTTGTAACCTCGGTGTACTTAACATGTTGTTAGCTCACTAATAATAATCAGGTTAGTTTAGTATCAGTGCAATGCCAATGTCTACAACAAAAGATACCAAAGATTTGGAATAAAAAATAATAAAAAAGTTGTGCAAAAATTTGGAAATGAACCCTAATTCTTCTACTTCAATTGTAATAGTTGCAGAAGAACCCATCTATAAATTCTAAAAAATAAAGAATTATATTCAGTTTCGAATAATGAAACCCTAAGATTATCTTGGTCGGTAGCACTCGTGGAGATCAACAATTGAAGGTAGTTAAAGGCCATTGGATCCGGCAGATGTCAATGACGAGGAGAAAGAGGAGTCGTTGGATCTCGAAAAGATAAAAGAAGGTCGGAGTTGTTAGATTCAAAGTAAAGTTGTTTCAGATAATTATTTTCTATTATCTTCTTCTTGGAGCTACAGGAAACAAAGATTAGGAGTGTTGTCGAGTCGGTCGGGTATGGATAATGATAATTTTCTACCCATTAGTTGCATAATCCAAGTTTTGACCAATTTATTAATTGTTTTAACCTATTTATTAACACTCTTGTTCGAACATGAGTGGTAAAATAACATGAATTTGTGAATAAAGAAAGTGCATAGAAGAATGTACCACTAATGTCAAAGAATCCTAGTTTTGTCGATCGATAAAATATAGTGATATGTGATAAACAACCTTAAATTAAAAAAATATATGTATATATAAGATCTGAATTTCACACCGAACCTCACAAATAAGAACAAACCCTAGACATTAAAGTTGTTCACATTTTTTTTTTAAGTATCACAAATGCCAAAAGTTGGTAAAGATATGTTTTTAGAGGAAAAATTGCATAGCAGTGGATTTTTATTGTTGAGTGATTACAAATCGTAAGTGGTGTGACAAAGCAGCATGCTCATTCCAATAGGTTGGCTAGTGTGATTTAGAAAATAACTTAAAATTTCAGGTGAAAGTTTATTATAAAAATTTATAAACCAATCATAATGTGGTTGTTTACCAACTAGGTCAACATTGGATTGCTAGCTTTATAAAGAAAGTGGGGTAAATAATAAAACAAACAAAGACTATTGTAGAAGCATGGAAAGATTCAAGTCCATGCGCCTAAAGAAGCTATGTGCCAAACTAAGTGAGGCCGCATACACCTAAATGTTCAAACACTATGCGGCATAATGCTCATGCGACATTCAACCAAAATGAATCATGTCTTCGTCTATACGGCACATGCAGTGACCCTGAGAGCATGCGACAAAGATAATCTAGTTGCATACATCATTCTGACACAGCATTAATTGCTCTGATCGCTTCGTAATATGTGCAGACGACGGTTACGCAACAGAAGTTAGTGCTTACGTCATTATCATAATTACTTTTGTTAGTTACATTTGTGTGATGCCATGTGGCAGTGTTCCTATGCAGCTAGCGTCTATGCGGCAAAGCCTCTCCAATTATATTCCTGTCACTACCATATTTCTAGAATAGGGGTATTTTTGTCATTTTGTATTTTTATTATTGATATATCTTTATTTCATAATAATTGGTATATATATATATATATATATATATATATATATGATGGTTGTATGTTAGCCCTTTAGTTAGACTAATTGTTATTGGACCTAACTGAACCCAACTAGACTTGTCATGACCATTAGTGCAACCCATTTGGTTTAGTCATAGTTGACTAGTTATAGAAGAGGGAATGAGTCAATAATCTCTTGTAATTAAATTAGAAATCCTCTTAGTTAAAAACTATTTATTAAATAACTCCTCATGATAACTTCGAGGACATTTTAGACATTGTGAACAACTAACCTTAACCCTATAGGTGTCTGACCCTAGCATATAGAGGGAAGAACCTCATTATTTGCCACACTTCATTTATTTCCTCCCTCGTTTATTTTTTCCTCAAAATTTCTTCATTCCCTAAACCAAATTCCTCCAAACCAATCATAATCCCTCTCATTTTCACCCCCAAGGAAAGCTAGAAGCGTGAAGATTGTAAGAGACTAGAGGAAGATGAGTCTTGCTAGGAGTTGATGTTAAATTCTCATTATTGTGCCATTTGAAGGAGCCACATTGGGAATCCATCTCCCAATAGGTAAAATTCTAAAATTCTTCTCCAATTAGATTCTAATTATTTTATTTGAGCATTAGGAACCCACCCATGCATTAGAGCTACCTATATAAAGAAGAACTAGGTTGATATGACCCATATTGTGACTTCTACATTGAGTTTTATGTCCAAATTTGAGAAAATCCGAATTTGGTGCACCAAGTGTTTGATGGAATGTCTATTGTGCCATTTATACCTTATTTACTATATTAGATGTGTCCAAGATGATAGGAGTGGTGGTATCATAGTGTATTGAGAGTATCAAGAAAGTATCATGGATTTGGTGTCATGGGGTAGTTCACACCAAGTGTATGATGAATTGCACGTAGTGTCTTGTATTGGAGTAGTAAGTGTACATGGTGTGTGCCTGGGCAGCAGTGTGCACTTAGCCAAGGTTTGTCCATGCCTGCACTGACAGTAACCAAATCAGGCATGTGCATGTTGTAGCAAGGTCTCGGGTAGAGCGTTCTAGCATGAGCAGGCATGTGCATGTTGTAGCAAGCAAAGTATTTTGATAGCAGTAGCATAGGTAGCAGATCATGCCCATACTATAGCAGTAATTACTGATTGCAGTGCATAACTAATGACCAGTAAGTGTAGTAGGCCTGTGCATTGAGAGGAAGGACTGTGACAGTGCACAGAATTGCACTTAGGATAGTGCAGTGAGGTGTAGAAGTGTACTAGTGAAAGGTTGTGATGCATGTATTTGTACATGAGTTGAGGAGGTAAAGTGTCGATCTGTAATACTCATATTAGTGATTCATGTAGTATTGAGTCTAGAGATGGTGTAAAACTTACATATCGTGCAGAATCATATTAGCATGTGCTCTATAGTGTGTGTTTGAGGGTAGGGTATTAGGGAGTTTTTGGCTTTGTGTAGTCTAGAGGTATAAGTGATTCATGGGGTGAGTGACAAGTAGGTGCACTTGTATATGTGCACTAGTTATTAGTAAGTGTTTTTGGTGTCGTAGTGTGAGCATAGGAGTGTATCCATGTCAGGTAGGGAGAGCACAACTATACATATAATAGTGAGGTTCGAGTGACAGGGAAGTGTTGTGACAGAGTGATTTAAGTTAAGCAATGGCAACAGTAGTGGTAGAGGGTGTAAGTGTGAGTATCCTAGTGTATCACTTGGAGGTTGGGGTAGTTAGGATCAGTAGCAACCACAGAAAGGCATTAATATTAACAACATGGAGAGGGCAGGTTAGTTAGGATGTTGGTTTTGGTTCTAATATCAGTTGAGGTTCTAGTAGCAGGTGAGTTCGGTTAGTTTCAGTCGTGTGTTGGTATGGTCAGAGGGTGTGTGCAGGCTTTGAGATTTGGCATGGTTGAAGGTGTATCAGATATGAAATAACTTAGGTTATTAGGGAATCAGTAAGAGGGGGGTTAGATCTAACAGTTGTTTGAGGTAATGATGGTATCCAGAGGGTTTAAGTTGGGGTTTGAGTAGAGTATCAGTTGAGGATGATATCAAGGTATTAGTTTAAATGTTAAGGTATTAACAAGATACATAGGATACTATAGGATATGAGTTATATATATATATATATATATATATATATATATATATATATATATATATATATATATATATATATATATATATATATCAGTATTATTTGATATAGTTTAATATTAGCTAGGTAGTAACTAGTATAAGCTAATTACCTTAGATTGACCTAGTATGGACTAGGGTATGGACTAGTATACCCTAGTATGGACCTAGAAGTGGCCTAGAAATATCACACTTAGCTATTTACACATGTTTATCATTTCAATTCATACTTTAACATTGATATTCTATCTTTAGGACACTTGGACTTTGGTTTGATCACCGTTGACTGTTCCTCACTTCGGAACACAGGCGAGTACATTCTTTGACAATTTTCGTTATTTTTGATGATTACTATGATTCTAGTTGTAGTGTTATACTTGATTCCCGACATAGTGGATACACGGGCTAGTATTGTAATCCCCTTGAATTTTAACTAAGGTTATTACAGTAAAATTGGTATATTTTATTTTATTTAAAAGTATTAGTATTTTATTAGTGCATTTACAAAATAGTTAATTGATTTTTTTTTTAGAAACCCGTTCTCCGTTGCAATCAATTTAGATGGGCAATGTGAACTCAAAGACCGAAACTTACTTATATAACCCCTAGCCAAACACGACCTATTAAGCGCATGACTTCGGTATTATATTTATTCGAGTCCCTACAGGCTCCAAAATAATATTAAACACCGCACGCAATTATTTAGTTAAAAGCCGACCTTTCTTGAATAATTAAACCAAACCGAGACCGAACCCCAACTTGAACCAGCAAACTAATTGGTCTAGCCTATGCACAACACCACACACCCATCCCCCATATTTTTACACACCAAACACTATTTTTTCTACACCAAATCCCATATTTTACTCTCTTTTAGTTTAAATTCAGCATTTACCTATTTTGGCATGTTCCAATGGACCATTTTACTTATATCGCACCTCATGTACATCATATGGGAGAGGGGGGACCAACCCGCAGCCCAAGGAGGCTTTGCCATCAGTTAAACAAGTTTATACACCCTCACCTCCTTTTAACCATTGGATTTTAGCTTATATCCATCCATCCATTCATTTATATAACACCAACATATATATATATACCACCTAGAAAATCCTACCCATACAATTAGCAACCGAACTCCTCCCTCATCTTTTGTGTTCTTCTTCATTTTCTTCCCATCTTCAACCCCACCCACGACAGCAACCCCGCCGACAACAGCAACCCCATCGACTACAGTAACCCCACCGTCGACTACACCACCACCATCGACCGCCTCCCCTAGGCCGTGGTCCACAACATCGGCAGCCACCCCTAGCAGCCGTGTGCCCCTCTCCACCACCCCACGGTCGCTCTCCGTCGACTACGAATTGACCTAAAGGCGGAGTAACTCCTTCGTGAAGTCAAAAAGCAGTCGGACTTCAACCGAACCCGTAGGCATCAAGACTTGGTAAGTTGATCAAACCCTCCTTCCTTTATGTGTGTATGTATATATTAGAGAACCAAGAACCCATCCATGCATGATCAAGAACCCCCTCCTTTCTTGTATATAACTCATGCAACCTACTAGTTGATCATGCAAGCACCTTCATAGGTTGGTTTAAGTTGTAGCATGCAATATAAGTTGTTGTATTTTAAAGAATTTAAATTCAGATTTTAATATTAATTTCAAAAATTATTGAGTATTATTTCAGATTATATATATATATATATATATATATTAAAGCATGTAAATTTGGGTCTTAGACTATGGACAATTGATCACTAAGTTGTAAGGAACTTGTACATGTGTATTGCATGCGTAACATAACGAGTATATATATATAAAAATATGCATGCAATTATAATGTTAAATTATACATATTATATACGAGTATGCGTGTTCTCCATGTTATAGTTAAACGTAACATGGGGTGTACGACAACGTACAACGTACCGCACTAGTCATGCGTAGTGTCATTGACACCAACAACGCGACATGGTTGACGAGCGTGTGACGACTCTATAATTTATATAAAATAGTAAATATTATAATTAAGTATTTATTTATATATTACTAACAGGGTACGTCGGAGATGCAGCACCATCGGACATGGACTTGGGACTCGCTACATCGCAGCAGCAGGCAGAAGGCAAGTGTACCTTGCCTTGTTCACAGTAGATTGTGCTATATTATTTTATTTTGATATTTCTTTTATTGCTTGTAATTGTTATGACCTAGGACCGCCATGATACTTAGCTTCTGGATTACATTCGGGTGCCGACTTCCGTACGTGGAGTTCGGGTATCGTTAGTTGCATTATCAGCGCTTACCTACTCGTGCTACTCTTGTATGATTTACCATAGGACACTGTACTCGACTTTCATGTACATGAGCCACTCTTGAGATATTCGAGAATCCCGACTTCTATTTTAGGACAGGGTTGGAGACTTGTACTAGTGTTATTATTTACATCTTGACTTGATAAATAGAGATTGTCTTGCGTTTCGTGACATGAGACGTGAGATACATGGGGTTGGAGAAAACTTACCGTACCGCTGGTCTACCAAACTCTACTAGTATTATAGTACGCCAGGTACCTTGATGGGGCTTGTACGTACCTACTACTATTATTACTACTATCACTAGTACCCCTAGTATATGTATGAAACCCGGTGGTTTAGCGGACAAATACGTTTTTACTTGCATACACATAGATAGATTATGTTAGATACCATGAGCACACCTCTTTTCATTATTTCTCATCATTTACTGTACTTGGCTTGATTTATTCTTGTACCTTGCTATGTCCCCTGAGGACCTGGATCCGAATTATGTCCCCAGGTATAGCTGAGAAGAGTTACCCCGAGGTTTACGAGACATGAGCTGACGTTGGAGCAGTACTTGCATCAGAGGACGAGGTTGTGCTCGAGGACTTCTCTGAGCACAGTTACTATTTCATTTACTTTTTATGTTCTTTATATATTGAGACTTGTTTCTGTGACTACTGGATAGATGTACTTAGTTTTATTTTATTTTTTACTTTTGATGACGGGTTGTTCCCCGTGATATTATATAGTTTTGGGCTTGCGATTTTATCCATTTTCTTGACTATTATATCTCCTTGTATTATGATTATTGTCTGTGGATGAGATTAATTTAGATTATATATCATGACAGGAGTAGTAGACTTTATTTATCTATATTACAGCTTAAGTGCACTCTAACGGGTCCATTAAATTGGGTTTGCCCATTGGAGTTGTGTTGCTGGCCATTGCCACATAGCTACTCCCTCGATATTTTAGGGCTGGAATATGACATAGTTTTTATGATGGCCCATGCAGGTTTATGACTTATTGGTTTAGTTCCAACTTAGGAACCGAGCAAGCCTACTGTCACGACCCGCACCCGAAAAATTGGACATGAGTCGTGGGTACGTCCAGCCTACGCCGCAGAATCGGTAGTAGAACGCTGTCTAGGTCACAACTATCTATATCTCACAATAATCTGTGAAGATAACCTCTTCAAAAGGAGGAGAATATTACAATATATACATAAACTCAATCACAATAACTAGGGGGGAGAATAAAAGCTCGATAAGATATCAACAAAAGAAATAAAGAACCAAAGAGAGCAAGTACAATATCCAAAATATACAGTCCAAGTCTAAGAGTCTACAATATCTCACAGTAGCAGCAAAATAAATAATACAACCATCCAAAACCAACTGGGAACAAACCCAGTGAAACCCACCTAGCTATACTAGGGCGCTAGCGGCGTCTCCTCAGCTGGGATGGGCTCCTCCTCTATCTCAGGGTCGCAACACCCGTCGACACCTGGCCCGTAGTAAGTAGGGCAAAAGTCCTCAGGATTCTCTGAAAAAAATATATCCAGTCAGGATTGGAGCAAAGTACATAACTCTAAAAGCAACTCTACATACATGGTAAGGTGTATATGACTAGCAATAGAAAAGAATACAAGATACACCGGAAAGTAAATACATGGTAGAACTGATAAAGTAACTGCAATGTAAAACTGGAGAACAATACAAGTAGCAGAGAAGTAACTGCATGTGAGAAAATATGAATACTAGCTAAGTGCCTTGAGCACAAGTTCGTTATGTGATCGGCTTGGGTTGCACATGATTTATTCTATGATAACTTCGTTATGCATGAGTTGCATAACCAACATACACATGAATATTGTTTGGATTTGATCACATAACCAACTTCTACTCTCCTCTCCCACTAATACTCTTGGATCCAACCACGACATGCTACGTACATGATAAATAACTCGTGCACATGAAAGCGAGAGCACACGAAGCACATGAGAATCAATACCCGAAGCACATGATGAAATACACGTGATAGAGTACCCGCTGAACACGGTAAGGGAAATAATATCTCATGACGGGATCCAACTAGTACCAGCTCGTGAAATAATGTGTCAGAATCAAGTATTAACAGTTCAAGAACAGGTGATATATACGCTATCATGAAATAGAAACAATCAGAGGTAGGTACTCGCTTGACGTCCTGAGCAACTGGTGAGGATCGAGATCCGGACTGGCGTCACAAAGACCTATTACAAAAAGCAAGGTTAAACAGGATTCTAAAGAGTTAAACATATATAAAATAACTAAAAACAAGCTTCTAGGGTTGTTCTAGGTCAAACGGGTCAAACCGATGAAATTTGGGTTAAAAAGTCAACCTGGGGTCCAAAAAGTCAACGCTAGGCCGAAACTAGGTCAAAGGTTGACTTTGGCGAACAACCGGGGCAATTACGGTCAACTCTAGTTCAAACTAGGGTGCCCCTAAAATTCTAGGTCAAAACTAGCTCATTAAGCTAGTAAACCCTCAAAATGGCCTCTTTGAGATACCGGGATACCCTCGGTATCCGATATCTCAACCTACGCTATATACCCCGCCTATACCCTCTAATATATACCCTAACACGTATATATATATATATATATATATATATATATATATATATATATATATCACTCAACTGCTGCTGCTACTACCTGCTGCTGCTGCTGCCACTAGCTGCTGCTCCTGCTCCTACTAGCTGCTGCTACTCCTACTCCCTCACTAACTCACTCACCTTATCACTCACTCACTCACTCACTCACTCAAACACACATCCATATATATATATATAAAAGCTCACACACACACACACACACACACACACACACACACACACACACACACACACATATATATATATATATAAACACACACAACCACCAACGCCTATATGCACACTCACCCACACACATATAAATACATATATATAAATATATAAATATAAACTCAAAAATTCTAATACACACTCCCTAAGGCTAAACCAAACCTCGCACAAGCCCAAAACCTAGAAACCAAATCGAAATGGCCATTTGGTTATTTCGACGAACACGTGGAGTGCAGTTTGCGATACCTCGTGAAACACACGCCAAATCTAATCGAAATCGACCCAAAATTTACCTACAAGTTCTAATCGATGTCTAGAACCTCACAAAAATGCTAACTCTCTGACCCTAGGTCCGTGGCAAAATTCTACATCCACGTGGAACCCACGGAGAAGAAAAAAAATCTCCAAATCGCCCGAAACGCCTAAAACTCCACGATACGACCTCACGTATCCGAACGGGGACACGTACCTACTCTTAAGACACCCAAGCACGTCTACCTAGGTCCGTCTAACCTAGAGCAACCCCCAAAATGGGCCAATCTCGGATTTTACCCAAAATTGACACAAAACCCTATGTTAAAGTCTCCAAACCTATCCAAACAAGTTCTAACTTTCTCCCATGGGTAGCCCTAAGGTCTAGGAAAGTTCTAAACAACTAATTACACTATATTAGAGTAATCAGTAAGAGAAAAGTTAGGGTTTACCTCTTGAAAGTTGAAATTCCAATGCCAAAGTCTCCAAAAACTCCCAAATTCACCACACCAAGCCTCCAAGCCTCCAAACCAAGCTTCTACACCAAGTCTAGGCTCTACACACCTAGGTTAGAGGAAAATAAAAGGTTAGGGTTTGCATTAAAGAGGAAAGTAAATGAAGGAAGAGAGGAAATGTGAAGAAACTTACATGGAAATGGGTGGGAAGTAAAGAAAGAAGTAAAGAAGGAGAATGGAGAGTAGAAAAATGAAGTGGGAAGAATGGAAAGGAAGGGGGGCGGCCATGTAGAAAATATAGGGTTAGGGTTTGGGATCCTAACACAAAGACCATAATACCCTCAAATTAAGTAATCCAAACTAGGGTTTTAGGTTTAGGGTTTCTTAAACCATTCTAACTAATCCAAAACAACACAGCTAAATAATTAAAGAAAATAAAATAACTATTCTACACCAATAAGTAAGTCTGAAAAGGGTGTTGGTTGGGTCTGACATGGGTCCACTAGGGTCTGACATGGGTCCAAACTAGCCAAAATCCTAAAACAACCAATAAAATAAATACATGCATCCAATTAAATATAAATACAATTATTAATGATCAATACACAATTTATCAAATTAAAAAAAAAACATATTTTCTAGAATTGGGTAGTGACACCTGCAAATTAAGATAGAATAAAATTATAGGATCTTATCCACAAATTGACACGTTCTTGACCTCTATACCGAATTCGAAATAATTCCTTGACTTGCCTCATGCTTTGAATCATTGTGTGATCCTTATAGTTTACTTGTGTGCAGAGTAATGGATCTACGAGCCAGCGATGAGACTCCCGTGGGTACACCACAAGGTGTTGTGGTTACCTGCAACGATGGGGTGATGTCACCGGGTGGAGATCCCTCCACTCAACAAAGCAATCAAGCAGATCAACATGCCTCGAGGTTCCGGTAAGACGATATTCCACCACCACCGCAGTTTACCCCACCGATGCCAGTTTTTCCACCATGACAGCCTATAGACGGACAACAGATGTCCCAAATATTCTACGCAATGATGCAAGCACAAAAATAGGTTCATCAAGAGGCCCATCAACGCCAGACGGTGAACTTGAGGAACAACATAGTGACAACACTGGAGCATTCAACCCCACCAGCGAGGCAACCATCGACGGGATCCATCTCAGATTTTTGTCAGTTGAAGCCACATACCTTTTCGGGCAAGGAGAAGCCCACTGAAGTTCATGAGTGGCTCACAAACACTCAACTTCAATTGGAAGCAGCTGAGATTCCTAGAGAGCGTTGGATGATTGCTGTCAAGATGCAGTTGACAGGCAATGTGCATCATTGGTGGCTATCAGAGGAGAGTCGGCTAGGCTCAGGCTGAGTCACTTGGGAGGAGTTTTCTAGACTCTTCTAATAGATATAAATTCCATCCATTGCCATAGCATAACTTAGGGATAAGTTCAACCGTCTCACTTAAGGCAACATGACAGTAGAAGAGTATAATGCAGAGTTCATCCATTTGAGTCGCTTCGCCCCTACTCTAATTCTAACAAAAGAGGAGAAGGCAGAGAATTCTTTGACAGACTTAGTTTTGAGCTACAGAGATTGATCAGCTCCATTGCACCTACTTCATACACTGACGTCCTTGCTGCAACGCGACGCATGGAGCGCGTCAACCAGAGAGAGTCTAGCTAAAAACGGCCGCACCTACTAACACCAGGCAGAGTATCCCAAGGAGGAGATGCAAAGAGACCTCACATGCACCAGCCACTTAGAGCAGCCTCGCAGGCACCGCCAATATATCAATATTGTGGCAAGCGAGGTCATATTGAGAGCGAGTGCAGACGCAAGTTGAGACTATGCTTGGTTTGCGGATAAGAGCATCACTCAACATGTGACTGTACGAGGGCACCTATGATTCACCGACCAGCCTTACCAGCACCGAGACCAATACAGCAGCCACCTAAGCCAGTCTATCCCGCACTAGGAGCGCCATAGGCGGGAGTTGGAGGAGTCAAACCCCCAGCTCCAGGAGGATATCAGACGAGGCCACCCTTGGCTTCATAGGTAGCGCTATTCCAGCAGGCACATCAGCAGAGAGGACCAGCCCAGGGACGAGGATAGGCTTTTGCCATGACTATTGAGGAGGTAGCTACTACATGAGAGGTCATCGCAAGTACCATATTAGTAGCTTCATTACCTGTTGTAGCTTTATTCGATTCAGGAGCATCGTATTCTTTTATAGATGCTAGTTTCGTAGCCACACATAGAGTAGCTATCACGCCCCTTCCGAAGACCATAAAAATTCTTACGGGAGGCAAAATCATTCCCGTTAGTGACACTTGTAGATCTTGTTCGGTAGTAGTTTGTGGCCAAGAGATGAGAGCCTAATTTCTGATCTTTTCTATGCCGGACTACGATATTGTACTTAGTATGGACTGGTTGAGTCAGTACCATGCTACTATAGATTGTCGGTGTCATCCCCACTTTTCTAGCTAGGGGCAATTTGGTAGTTTGACCTAGTTATTTAATTTTAGGAATATAATATTAATATTAGTGGGCCATGTATATTTATTTGATGCTTGTATTAGTAATTTAATTATTAGAGTGCTATATTTAATTAGAGGCTTGTAGCATTTAATTTAGTTAGTGGACTAGCCTATTTAATTTGACTTATGTTAGTGGACCTAACTAGTTTAGATTAGATCTATGTGCCAATATTTAATTCTAGTTAGAATTGAGCTCAATAGTAAGCCCATTCATTAGGAGGATGAATTAATTAGTTAAACCAATTAGACTAGAACCTTCCATCCTTAATTAATTCCTTCATAACAAGACCCAAGGGGTATTGTGGATATTTTATAGTAGCTTAAAGGAGGGGGTAGAGGTCAGCCACCATAGAGGGTGGAGAGAGACTTCCTCTCTTCATTTTTTATTCTAAATCTATATATAGAATTTCTCTCTTCTAAATTCCTTCATCCCTACACCAATTCCTATCCAATTTTTTTTCCAATTCCTTTCCTATTCATCATTGAATGTTATTAAAACAAGGAGGAAGCAATAATCTATAAGGAAAAAACAAGGAACTACAATGAGGAGCAAAGATTTACAAGTTGAAGGCTCTTGACACTCAATTTAGAGATTTTATTGAAAATCTATCTCCCAATAGGTACAATTTAATTTTCTCTCTCTAATTGGACTCTAAGTCTATAATTTAATTATTAGGAACCCTTACATGTACTAAGACTACCCATAGGAATTGAAATTAGGTTCATAGGAGGCCTATAGAGAAAGTTATGTGGTATTTTGTGTCAATTTTGGAAATTTCTAAGATTAACACATCTTGTGTTTGTCAATAAGTCAATTAGACCAAATTAACATGTGTTTGATTGTGTGTGACTAGTGTCGTATCCATAATTGGATACGTATAGGTCGTATCCAGATAATTTGGCGATACAGATTGATTTGGGGGTTTTCTTTCGATACAAGGATTTGAGCATGTCACATTTTGACACAGACACATAAATGAATAGCTAACACCTCGTGTTACTTCTAATTATAATTTTAGACTTGTTCATATCCTTCGGGGTATGTTTGGTGGTATGGTGGAGCCATATCGCAAGCGTATCATAGATTGAGTGTGATACGGGTGCGGTGCACTCCACATATTTATTTTCTTGTATTTTAATTCAATTTACCTTGGTTATAGCTATTAGGATATTATAATTATAATTGTTATATGATATATATGTATATATATAATTATGTGTATGTTCTATATTTTATTTTGATGTGTTGGTGGTCATGGGAGAATAGGAGAGTGCATGTGCATCATTAGTGTTGTTATATATATGTATGTGTGTGTGTGTGTGTGTGTGTGTGTGTGTGTGTGTATGTGTGTGTGTGTACAGATATATGTATGTATGTGTATAGGTGTGTGTATGTGTGCTAAGGGAGTGAATAAGCAGTGAATAAGGAGTGATTAAGCAGTGAATAAGCAGTGATAAGAAGCAGTGAATAAGCAGTGAATAAGCAGCAATAAGCAGCAGCAGCAACAGCAGTAAGCAGCAGCAGTTTGAGTGCTTAGAAATTAAGTTGTAGATAAGTTAAGTTAAGCTAGTTAATAAGCTAAGTTAGTTTATATTGATAGTTAGTTATGTATATATTGTTAGTGAGTTAAGTGTATATATATATATATATATATATATATATATATATATATATATATATATATATATATATATATATATATATATATATATATATATATATATATATAGTGAGTTAAGTATATATATATATATATATATATATATATATATATATATATATATATATATATATATATATATATATAAGCACTAGTTAGCATTGGTTAGTATTATTTCTAGTTTACCTTGAGTTACACCAAGGTAATGAGAGTTGAGGTATCTTGGGTATGTGTATTGAATATCCGATGGGTATGTTAGTTATGTTAGTTAGTATAGTATTGTTATAAGTATAAGTGCATGTTAGTGTATAGTGAGGTATGTTGGTTAGTGAGCTAATGTTAGATATTTTATTACCTTGTGATACCAAGATAATATCAAGGTATTGGTTTATACTCAAGGTATTGAGTTTGTATATCAAGATTGGTGTGTAGGTGGTGTGACACCGCATTTGGTTCAAATCCAAGGTATCCACTTAGCATTAGTTTGGCTAGGAGTACTATATATTTTTGTCTTGTATATATATTATAGTATTTTTATATCTAATAACTTGCGTATCTTATGATACGGTATTTTGTTAGTATCCTAGCATAACTAGTATAGCCTAGTTACATAATGTATGGATCCAATATCCTAAAGATTGACTCATACAACCTAGAAATAGCTAGTTTGACCTAGTTTGACTGTTTTGACTTAGAAATGACTTTATAACCTAGAATTTGACTAGTTTAACTTATTTTTATTTTAAAACCTTGTATTAATGTAATATTCCATATATAGGTCTGTGTGACACCAGTTTGGATAATATTTTACATTATTTACTCTGGACCTCAGGTGAGTACATTCTCTGATAGTTTTTATTATTGATAATTACTATAATACAAGTATTTAGAAATATTTTACTTGATTTCGACACAGTGGTTACACGGACTGGTACTATATGGATCCTGTCAGGAGATGTTATCCCATTATCGTGTACTTTGGATACTCTTTCATATGTACTTTATCGTGTTCATCGGATATTTTTTGTGCTCGTGTTCATTCGTGTACATTCATGTTCTTCGTGTACTCATATTATATTCGTGTTTATGACGTGTCGTGATCGGATCCATGAGTATTGGTTGGGGGAAGGGAAGTGTTAGCTAGATATGTGATCAAAGCCTAGACAATATTCAATGTTCAATATTCAATGTTTAAGTAGACAATATTTATCCAACGTTTAAGTAGACAATGTTCAACCAAAGCCGATCACATATCTAACTAGTATTTCAATCACTTAGTTTAGTTACAGTTCTTCACATATTCTATTTCATTGTCTTATTCTATTTTATCATGATCAATGTATACCATATTGCTCTTGTTTATTTGTTTCTTTCTGCCATAATATGATATTGTTCATTGTTTCTCGTCTTGTATTATATTCTCTATTTTTATTTATAGTCATTATTGATTAATTGGAACTTCTAATGGGTTGTACTTTGCTCCAATCCTGACTGAATATATTTTTCAGATGACTGGTTAGTGAGGATGTGTCCCACCTACTACGGGCTAACAGATGGAGTGTCACCTGAGGATGTAGTGCCAGATACTGAGGCCATTTAGATTTTTATATCTTGTAGTAGTTGTTTCTAGTTAGATTTTGGATTGCATTATTATTTTGAGATCTTGAGTTGTGTTTAGATGTTGAGTTGGACCTGTGATGTATTGAGACTTGTATTTTTTTTCTTCCATTCCATATCGTGCTTATATCTTCTTTTAGTTTTTATATGTGATTGAGTATTGACTACCCTTTATTATATCATCATATTGCTCCTATATTTGGAGTTGAGATAGTATGACATGTATTATATATATTATGTGAATGTTAGATAGTATAGAAGATCGAGACGGCATTCTACCACCGATGATGCGGCGTAGGCTAGACATACCCACGTACTCGTGCCCCTACACCGGGTGAGGGTCGTGACAGTCGGCGTGGACGTGTTATCTTTAGACCACCTGGTCATCCGGAGTTTGAGTTTCTTCGGGGAGCCAAAGAATAAGGTGCCCAGCCTACACTTAAGACACTCACTGCAGAAGAAGAACCAGAGCACCAAAGAGTTGTAGCAGAATTTGTGAATGTATTTCCTGATGATCTTCCAGGCTTACCCCCTGATCGGGAAATAAAATTCACTATAGACTTGACACCAGGAGCAGAGCCTATCACCTCAGCTGTGTACAGATTATCACCTAAGGAGTTAGTGGAATTAAAAAAGCAAGTTGATGAACTCTTAGAGAAGGGTTTTATTCGGTCTAGTATCTCACCGTAGGGAGCACCCATACTATTTGTGTCGAAGAAAGATGGGATGGTACGCCTATGTATTGACTATAGGGCACTGAATACCGTAACCATCAAGAACATGTATCCCCTGCTGCGCATTGATGATCTATTCGATCAGTTGAGTGGTGCCCGTATATTCTCAAAGATCGATTTCAGATCCGGCTACCATCAGATTGGATTATGGAAGGAAGATATATCGAAGACTGCCTTCAAGACCAAGTATGGACACTATGAGTTCCTAGTCATGCCATTTGGTTTAACCAACGCACCAGCTGTGTTTATGAGTATGATAAATAGGGTCTTCCATCAATACTTGGATAAGTTCGTGGTTGTGTTCATTGATGATATCTTGGTATACTTCAAGAACCACGAAGAGCATGAGGAGCATCTTAGGATCGTGTTAGAGACATTGAGACATGAAAGGTTGTACGCTAAGCTCAGCAAATACAATTTTGTATGGATAAAGTGCCTTTCTTAGGACATATCATCTCAGGAGAAGGACTTTTAGTTGATCCGGAGAAGGTTGCAATAATAGAGACTTGGCCCACACCTATATCAGTTGCAGAGGTTAGGAGTTTTCTCGGACTTGTCGGATATTATCGCAGGTTCGTACAGAACTTCTTTAGGATTACAGAGCCTATGACGCGGTTGACGCATAAGGACCATGAGTTTGCATGGATAGAGGATTGTTAGAAGGCCTTTGAGGAGCTGAAGAAGTGGTTAACGACAACATCAGTCTTGACCCTTCCTTCAGGATCGGGATGATTTATAGTATAAAGTGATGTGTTAGGCAGTGGATTGGGATGTGTTTTGATGCAACATGGCAAAGTTATCACTTATGCATCAAGATAATTGAAGGTGCATGAGAAGAATTATTCGACCCACGATCTTGAGCTAGCAGTAGTAATTTTTGCACTAAAGATATGAAGGCACTATCTTTACGGAGATACGATATAATTTTTTACTGATCACAAAAGTCTGAAGTATGTATACACTCAGAAGGAGCTCAACATAAGACAGAGGCGCTGGCTAGAGTTGATGGTCAATTATGACATAGATTTGCAGTATCATCCAGGCAAGACGAACGTTGTAGTCGACGCACTTAGCAGGAAGCCCACAACTTATCTCTTGATAGCAACCCCAGTTATTAGAGGATCTTCAGGATCTTGGGATCGAGGTCATCATGACAGGACATAGTAGATAATTGGCTAACCTTGAGGTTTAGTCGTCACTAGTAAAGAGAATCAAAGCGGTATTGCCTACGGATGCTAGATTTTGGAGACTTGGAGAGAGGACGGAAGTCGGTATGCAGACGGGACTTCGGATCCATGAGGACGGAAAACTAAGGTGTTGAAATTGCCTATATGTTTCGAATGGAGAGTTGAGACAGGAGTTGATGACAGAGGCACATAGCTCTATTTACTCTATTCATCCAGGAGGTATAAAGATGTACCGAGATTTGAGGCAGTATTACTGGTGGCATGGAATAAAAAGAGAGATTGCGCAGTTCATGGCAAAATGTTTTGTCTGTCAGCAGGTTAAGGCTGAGCATCATAGGACCGCTTGTATGTTACATCTACTTCTTATCCCCGAATGGAAGTGGGAATATATTGTAACACCCCCTTCCGCTCAAGCGGACTGCCGATTCAAACGGCAAAAGTGCATTATCCCGACCCGCTTTGCTCAGGCAAGAATACTCGTTTGAGGTAAAGGATATCCAGACTTATCCCTTCAGGAGTTTGGCTTAGGCTTTCAGAGGCTCGCTCGGAGTATCACTCAACCGAGGTGAATCATCGCTAAGGTGGGTGGCTACGGTGAACTTGTCTTCGCTTAGCCAGCACACTTAAAATATGGAACGATACATGCTAGTCGCTAGGTGAATCACCCCATGCATGCTAATAAGAATACGAACGCACCTAGCTAAGAGAATAATCCCAACTTGTATTACTTGTGTTAGAACATGGAAATAAAATATTGCTTATATATATATAGACCCTCGCATACTACCTTTGCCTCGTACAACTGGACCCTGCTATGCCTCGATAGAAATGATATGTATATGCTCTTCTTAGTGCATTGTTCACTTGTTTACACTGCACGACTCTAGATCATATCGCTCGAATTTTTTTTTACGGTTTCACTCCTCGGTTTACCTTCGGACCCGAGCCAACGAGAATGCTTAAGTTTTTAATATGAATGCATGCTTGCCTGCTTAGTGTAGTTTATACATATTGTCTCATTCAATGTTTGCTACACGAAATACCATGCCACAATCAAGAACACTGTCGTGTATTGTGCATGCATCGAGTCAGCCAGAAGACTATCGAATAGTCCGTCTGTGCGATATGAACCTGAAAGTATCCAGGACCGTTAGGTCGCCAAGGCATTTTTCGAACTAGGGGACTGCATCAAGGGACAGTAAAGCAAGATAATATCGTAATACCTCAGAAAAGTGATACTCGTCTTGCACTCAATCTAACGGCTCAGGGAGATTATGCAAAGACAGATCATGCTATGTGATTGTCTCATGCTCGTATTGCCTTAGATTGCATCAAGCCAAGTTGAACACTGAACGGGAATTTTATTAAGAAGAAATGAATCAACAGCTCATGGAGAAAAGCTCGTTCAGTAAAGAATAAGAATTATCGTTATGAATCTGGATTGACCCAAGACTTGCATGTCGCGGACAACTTGTGCACAAGGTTTATGTGGTTTCCGCGGTCGATTGCCAGGGCGCTGGGACCGGTCCGATCCGGATAGAAACATTATGAATGGTCATATGTTATGTGATAGAGTATTCTGTAATGGGGGTCGCCACCTACGTTGCATATCACTTTTAGTCTCGAGACCATGAACCCGTCCTTCATGGCTATGCCAGCAACAATCGTTCAAATAGATAAGTCATCCTCGCTTAGCGGCTATCCGCGTGCGAGTCATTGTATTGCATCAAAGAGAAATCTGAATTAGCTAAACAATATGTATAAGAAACACTTGTACGTATGGAATACTTCAGCGTCAAATGCAACACACCTGATATTATATATGACTCGTGCACCCGATATGAATCTCGCATTGAAACACTTGTATTTGCATATGTTATTGCCCCTGAATGTTTATAAGTGCTTATGCTCGAATTAACTTGGTTTGCCTTGGACAGGGAAGGACAAATGGTAAGTTGGTAAGTCTCGCCGTGTTCCTCTTATATCGCACGGTGCACTGCCACACGAGTTAGGCTACTCAAATCCTTGCCATAAAACTGATTCTAAGGCAACTAGAAAGAAAACATAATAGTTGGTGCACGAAACCTATGTTACGTGTTTGGATTTGTCGAGCGAAAGAGTAGCCTCCCCACCAGTGCATTCATGTACTGATAATCCACCAGGTTGCTTGCAGGATGCGGGAGAACCTCGTTCGGTGCGGATGCCTCCTTCGTGCGTGCTAAGGCATGGAGTTCACTCTGGAGCCTTGGAGCGTTGCGTCCGGAACTGAAGCACATATACAAGATATAATGTTGGAACATCGTATGTACATCATTCCACAAATGTAGCCACTTGGCACACTTTTACTGTTTCAGAGAGAGAGAAAGGCTTGAGCGACTTGTAATCTCGGCCAAGCGCCGCCTGTAACACTTGTTTACATTAATAAAGAGTTTATTTTACTTCAAATTATATTATTTAATGCTTCCGCTATTGTTGACTCAGTAAACTTGTTACCAAATCGCCTATGCGTTTACAATTTTGCTGCACTCGGACAATCTGTGCGACTCTGTGGCTAAGACCTCTTACTGCCAGCCAACGAACCACGGCCTTGCACGAGCGCAATTCACGCTCGTGCGACATCATGCCCAGATGGGTCAAGCGATCGTCCTACGGGAGCGCTGTCGTGGTGATTCTCGCCTAGCGGGGACGGCCGATTAGCCTGCGGGAGATCGGGGCATGACAGATTGGTATCAGAGCTTGGCTATACGCCTTTGGACTTTATTTCAATTTTCTCAGTTTCGAAAGCTCGTTCGTGGGTTATGTGCACACTCTCTCTTAATGTCCCAAACAAAATGTTACAATAATAAGTCTAAATACTTTCAAAAGTGCATTTGAATGATGTGATTGCTTGTATGAAATTATGATGCATTGGCCTTTGTGCCAACCTATGCTAGCCCCTTTGGGGATAGTCTCGTGCTAGAATTGTGACTTATGTGCAAAATCCGAAATGCCTATACGTGTTTACCCAGCTGGTTAGTACAAAATTGAATATTATCCTAAACAGGTTAGCTTCACACACAGTCTTTCGGCTAAGTTGTACAGAGTATCGCGCGCCAAGACCCTTTGGTGCAAGCTAAGTTGCAACGAGAATGGAATATCGTTCAGGAATAAGACAAGTCAGGCTTAGAATGTCAACCGATAAAAACATTCTTGGATTTATCGCTTAGGCGAATAAGAAGAATCGTGCTTGGATTTTGAGAAATAGCTCGAACGGTATTTCGTATCAAAAGATACAAATCGATTGAATATATTTGATTTGATGACTCAATTTCGAGTGGTGTATGGATCATTTAGAAATATCCAAACGAATTCATAGGTCTCGTACGATAATCGAACTGAACGATTTGAGTTTGTCTCGAACAAAAACTGATAAGGCTTATATCAAATCGAAATTATGGAAATATAAATCGATATATCGTTAAGGAAGCTTGTTAGAAACTTAGAGGATCGTACGAGCAATTTTGGATTGAGACAAATAAATAGAACTTGAATACAATATCGCTCGAATAGAAGTAAATTCCAAATGAATATTGTAGTTCGACGAAAGGGATGAACGAAAATGGATTTAGCTTAGAGTTCAGAAGAACAATCTTGAAATTAAGTTCAAAATGATAACTCTAGAAATCAGTCCCAACGAGAACGGCTATCCTGCGGGAGCGCCGGCGTGGTGATTTCACGTACTGCAGGAATGATCGAACTCACGAAAACATGTTCGATGATTATTCCAAATGAACTCGATGAATGGAACGTATCAAAAATATAGAAATAGACTTGAGTTTGAGTATAGATTTACAGAACGGTAATACTAAAAGTTGAATATTTTTTTCAGACGATTTAAAATTACTGCATGAACGAATATAACTTGGATGGAGCAAAGTAAAAATATAAGGTATATTGATCGTATCGAAGATAACTATAACATTCAAACATTCTTGTCTTGTGCGAGCGTAACTCTATGCTCATGTATGCATCACGTCCGGATTAGGACAATTATCCAGCGAGAGCTTTGACGTGATGATCTTACGTCCAACGTGGGTGATCAAACTTGCGGGAGACCGGAGCATGACAACCAATGGATCGTCTTAACTTTTGGTCTGATACGATAAGATAAATTTGGAATGTAAGTGATCAAAAATATTTTAATAGATAAGTTAGCCTAGAACCCGGAATAAATCACGCTTGATGGTTTCGTGAACGGATACATGAATCAGGTTGAATAAATTAGAGTTAAACTAAAGGCATAGAATCGAATCTTGGCTTGGTGGACTAGACTTAAAATGGATAAGTATTCTATCAAAACATGTTTGGAGAGATAGACTATGCAAACCACTAGGCTTGTCCTGCATCTTGAATATTATGGATTTCGCTGAACGAACTTGAACCCCCATGCAAACGAACATGTTATTGAGAGTAGGATAATCAGTGCTCGATGCTTAGAAATTTGAGTGAAATGAGCTTGGGTAGAATACCCCATGCAAATAAATATTGGTTTGACCATAGGAATTGGGACGAGCATCGTGCGACAAATTTGCACGATGTATCATGTGCTTGAACCTGTACCTATGACCTTGTAAGCTGACATAGTAATTAGGCAGACGACCTTATGCCGAGTGAATAAACCTGTGTTACCGACTTTACCATTGCTTGAACAAGCTACAGAACTGGGGCAACAAGACTTAGGGTTAGACTTGGGAACGGTAATGTGCTAAGTTTGACCCAAACGGAGGAACGCTAGTCGGTAAACCAAATAGATCATGCTTAACGGTAGTGCAAAATGCTTAAAACTTGGGTTGGAATGGAAAGTGATATGGATTTGATTGACCCTATCGGAAGTATCCTCGTGATTCAGTAAAATGAGAACCCTTAAGATTTTTGCAAGTAGCTTGTCCAATTTTACTATCTCTAAGTTTGGTTGAATGCATATGTTTGAGGGACGCCTTGAACGTGTGCATGAATCCAAGACTCAATGATATATGAAACTCGAGTGCTAAGACTTCGCTATCGCCAAGTTGGTTGACATGCATGTGTTTAAGGGACGCATCAAATGTGTGCACGATCCAGACTCGCGATATACTGATCTCAAATGCTAGTGCAAGTGAATATCTATTTGAACAAGTATAATGACTTATATAAGTTTGTCTCAGCCCTAGATCATTAATCAAGATCGATTGAAACGTACCACGCATTAAGCAACATGCCCTGCGCTAAGACGCAAATGAGACAGACTCAACATACACGCAACACGTCGTAAGGATTGAGTAGTAGATTATATTCTAACGGATCTAGTGGTACCGATTGTTAAGATTGGGACAGATTCGATAATGCGATAGAACGACTTGCCCTCTGGAAGTCTCGAGGATAAGACTTTTTCTGAGTGGTGTATGATGTAACACCCTATTCCGCTCAAGCGGACTGCCGATTCAAACGGCAAAAGTGTATTGTCCCGACCCTCTTTGCTCAGGCAAGAATACTCATTTGAGGCGAAGGATATCCAGACTTGTCCCTTCAGGAGTTCGGCTTAGGCTTTCAGAGCCTCGCTCGGAGTATCACTCAACCGAGGTAATTTATCGCAAAGGTGGGTGGCTACGGTGAACTTGTCTTTGCTTAGCCAGCACACTTAAAATATAGAACGATACATGCTAGTCGCTAGGTGAATCACCTCATGCATGCTAATAAGATTATGAACGCACCTAGCTAAGGGAATAATTCTAACTTGTATTGCTTGTGTTAGAATATGGAAATGAAACATTGCTTATATATATATATAGACCCTCGCATGCTACCTTTGTCTTGCGCAATTGGACCCTGCTATGCCCCGATAGAAATGATATATATATGCTCTTCTTAGTGCACTGTTCACTTGTTTACACTATACGACTCTAGATCATATCGCTCAAAAAGTTCCTTTATGGTTTCACTCCTAGGCTTACCTTCGAGCCCGAGCCAACGAGAATGCTTAAGTTTTTGATATGAATGCATGCTTGCCTGCTTAGTGTAGTTTGTATACATTGCCTCATTTAATATTTGCTACATGAAATACCATGCCACAATCAAGAACACTGTCGTGTATTGTGCATGCATCGAGTCAGCCAGAAGACTATCGAATAGTCCGTCTGTGCGATATAAACCTGAAAGTATCCGGGACCGTTAGGTTGCCAAGGCATTTCCCGAACTAAGGGACTGTATCAAGGAACAATAAAGCGAGATAATATCGTAATACCTCAGAAAAGTGATACTCGTCTTGCACTCAATCTAACGACTCAAGGAGATTATGCAAAGACTGATCATGCTATGTGATTGTCTCATGCTCGTATTGCCTTAGATTGCATCAAGCCAAGTTGAACACTGAACGAAAATCGTATTAAGAAGAAATGAATCAACAGCTCGTGGAGAAAAGCTCGTTTAGTAAAGAATAAGAATTATCGTTATGAATCTGGATTGACCCAAGACTTGCATGTAGCGGGCAACTTGTGCACAAGGTTTATGTGGTTTCCGCGGTCGGTTGCCAGGGCGCTGGGACCGGTCTGATCCGGACGAAAACATTATGAATGGTTGTATGTTATATGACGGAGTATTCTGTAACGGGGCTCGCCACTTGCGTTGAATATCACTTTTAGTCTCGAGACCATGAACCCGTCCTTCATGGCTATGCTAGGGACAATTGTTCATATAGATAAGTCATTCTCGCTTAGCGGCTATCCACGTGTGAGTCATTGCATCGCATCAAAGAGAAATCTGAATCAGCTAAACAATATGAATATGAAACACTTGTACGTATGGAATACTTCAGCGTCATATGCAACACACCTGATATTATATGTGACTAGTGCACCCGATATGAATCTCGCATTGAAACACTTGTATTTGCATATGTTATTGCCCCTGAATGTTTATGCGTGCTTGTGCTCGAATTAATTTGGTTTGCCTTGGACAGGGAAAGACAAATGATAAGTTGGTAAGTCTCGCTGTGTTCCTCTTATATCGCACGACGCACTGCCACACGAGTTAGGCTACTCAAATCCTTGCCATGAAAATGATTCTAAGGTAACTAAAAAGACAACATAATAGTTGGTGCACGAAACCTATGTTACGTATTTGGATTTGTCGAGCGGGCGAGTAGCCTCCCCACCAGTGCATTCATGTACTGATAATCCACCAGGTTGCTTGTAGGGTACGAGAGAACCTTGTTCGGTGCGGATGCCTCCTTCGTGCGTGCTAAGGCATGGAGTTCACTCTGGAGCCTTGGAGCGTTGCATCCAGAACTGAGCACATATACAAGACATAATGTTGGAACATCGCCTGTACATCATTCCACAAATGTAGCCACTTGGCACACTTTTACTGTTTCAGAGAGAGAGAGAGGCTTGAGCGACTTATAATCTCGGCCAAGCGCCGCCTGTAACACTTGTTTACATTAATAAAGAGTTTGTTTTACTTTAACTTGTGTTATTCAATGCTTCCGCTATTGTCGACTCAGTGAACTTGTTACCAAATCACCTATGTGTTTATAATTTTGCTGCACTCGGACAATCTGTGCGACTCTGTGGCTTAGACCTCTTACCGCCAGCCAACGAACCACAGCCTTGCACGGGCGCGATTCACGCTCGTGCGGAATCACGCCCAGATGGGTCAAGTGATCGTCCTACGGGAGCGCTGGCACGATGATTCTCGCATAGCGGGGACGATCAATTAGCCTGCGGGAGATTGGGGCGTGACACATATCACCATGGATTTTGTTACAGGATTTCCGAAAAGCCCCAGTCGGAAGGACACAATTTGGGTTATTGTGGACCAACTCACCAAGTTGGCACATTTTTTGTCGTTTCGAGTTATCACGCCCCAGTTCCAATTTTAAGGAACTGAGTCACGTGGCAATGGCCAGCAGGTATACTTTGACGAGCATCCCAATCTAATAGACCCGACGGAGTGCACCTAAGTTGTAAAGTACAATGATAAAATCCAACATATGACACATAGACAGTAAAATTAAATCTCATCCACAGACATCTGAATATATAGCACATTGAGAAATCATGACTACTAATGTGCAGAAGGGAAATAAGACTGGGAATGTATCATAATACAAATACGAGTAGAGTCACACGGTAACAAACCTGCTAATACAAATACTGAATGAAAGGAAGTAGTAAGATAACTAGGGCCGGTATCTGCAAATAGATAATAATACCGGCCCATGGTGAATCCACTACTAGAGATCAAACAAAGTCCTCGGGAAGGATATCATCCTCTGCAACAGGTCCTGCTCCTGGATATACATCCGGTTCGTACTCCGGGTAGTCCTCCTCGCCTAAGACTGGAAGGAAACCACGTCCTCAGAGGGACATAACAAGGTACAAAAACAATATGCCATAGTATAACAGAAAGAAACAAGTGCAACGCCGGTGTAATCTAGCATAACCACCTAAGTGAGACACAACTTTGAAGACAATATTCGACGCGTGATATTTTTAAATATAAAATCGTAGCTCCGAGGCACAAAGACACACGGGGCGTACCGTAGCTCCGAGCACAAAGTCACACGGGTGATACTACGACTCCGGATACAGGATCACTACATAAATAGGAACATGTACATATATAGCAAGGGGAAGGGATTGGCCTCATCTTCTCGAGCAACAACGGCAAGGTCGACGAAGGCTCAGCCTGCTAGAGAATAGCTCAATATCCATCTTTGAGGGTCACATCATGAGATATAGCACATTCTTCTCTGATAGGCATGGCGGTTGTCTTCTTCTTCCCTATTTTCTTTTACATGTACAATGTCAACTTTTTAAAAAATGGCAGAAAGATGAAAGAAAGAAAAAGAACAAAAACCTAGAACACAAAGATATATGTACACGCGTACTTTTCTCTCGTTCAGAGCAGAAATAGTCACTTTTGCGCACTTTCCCTCGTTCAGAGCAAAAATAGTCATCTTGGTGCATTTTTTTCTCGTTCAGAGCGGAAGCACCCATTTTGGCACACTTTCTCTTGTTCAGAGTGAAAACAGTCATTTTGGTGCACTTTTTCAATTATTAGCGAATCGGCGCACGTTTTCCATTATTGACGAATTGGTGCACTTTTTCCATTATTTGGCTAGTCGACGCACATTTTCTATTATTTGGCAGATTGGTGCATTCGATGTCTGTTTGGGTACATTAGCGCATAAAAATGTGCTTATATCCTTGATTTTTCATAAAAATGTGTGTAGTTCTCTTCTTCATGAGATTTGTTGACTCCTTATTTGTGGCTTTTGCAGTTGACGTAAGTACGGATCCTCTGGCTGTACTGATGGGTTCCACTGCTGGACTTCTCTATTCTAATTATTTAGAAGACTTATTACATACCGAGTTTCCCCAATCCGATAAGAAGATGTCCAGTACTCGTCAATTATTGATAACTGGACAAGGGAAACAAATATTGACATCTCTGATAAGCAGCGAACCTCTCACTTCCTTTGAGAATGAGACATATTCTAAGTCGACTTTCTTGTTTGGTGATGCCATTCATCCATTTTCTCAGCCTAAGAATAAGAAGAAGAAGTGGTTGTTCATTATTTATGGTAGGGTCATGTATCTCTCTGAGATGACAAGAAAATTTTCGCTGTCTGTCTTTTTCCATGCTACATATCTACGAAAGATGGAGTGGGATTTGACTCCCATTACTAATGGAGCCAAACCAAGGAAGATCAGCTATAAGCAAGGTCGTTTCTTTAGTTCTGATGATGGACATTCAGTCCAAATAAAAGGACTTTATCCTGGGAACGTACCCAGTAAAGATTCTTCGCTGATTCAAACTATCAAGTCTCCTTTGTTTGCCAATATTTACACTGATGCTGAAAGAGTTTATCCTCAGAAGAACGTTCGACTGCCAGGATGGTTGACAAATGAAAATATCTATTGGCGTCGGGCAACGACATGGACATTGGATGAATATACTCAGAACCTCATATCTTTGGGTTTATACAATGCCTTGTTAGCGACTTGCTATGACATTGCGCCCAATACCATTTGTTCTTGGCTTTGCTAGAGTGATATAACTCTAGCACTGGAACTGTTTTTACTCCTCGTGGCGAGTTGGAGTTTGTGCTACTCGAGATAAAATACGTATCTGCACTACCCATGGGGAGGTTCCTTATGAAGAATACGTACCTACCAACACGAAATTGGTGAATTTAGCACAGACTAAGCCGCATCTGGTTGAAGTATATCAGAAGCTGATGTGCCACTACTTGGCCTGTAATCATTATCACAATACTGATTCTAGCACTATCTTTATCAGAAAGTGGTTCCAATACCTCTTCAATGATAGAAGCAAGAATGCACGAAGATTTGACTGCTTTGACCTTTGAGCTCTACTAGAGTTGAAGAGATCATGGCAAGTCATAATATCAAAGATAAGTCCTTGGAGGATCGTGTGGAAGATTTTGCAGCATGCACACATGCTATGAGCTATCTCAGACTTACTCGTACGGAGATTTTGTCTGAAGCTTTGTTGGCCGGATATCTCTCTTTGTGGCTCCGAAGATGGATAATCCTCGAAAGTTCAGGCTCAGTGGACCATCTTCATAGGAATATTTTGTTTTCTGCAGTGTGTCTGGTCTTCAATCATTGACTGGCATTGCTACAGGCTATGGTGTGTCATTTGAACGCGGGTTTGTGAGAAATTGATTATAAATTGGCAGTAGATTCTCGACGAGATAAATTCTCTCGAATAGAGCTTCCATTCACCTATTTGATAGGCTGGTTTATTTTGCACAATCGGAGTTTGATGGCTCCCAGCTTGACTCAGGCTGATGGGACAGAACACATGTTTCTTTGTAGGTATAGGCTTTCTAATTTGACCTATACTACGCCTTTTTAGACCAGCGAGCTTTGAATATGGGGAACAATTGGAGCTTTTACTGTGTTGTTTTCAACGTGGCAACTGAGCGCCATGGTTTGAGTTTTATTGACGAGGGAACTACCATATCGAGGCTGCCAACATGGGTCTTTTCATGGTTAATGTTTATCTGACCCTCTCACTTGGTGTACATAAATGACAACGGTTGCACATTTGAACCGTATCTACCTAGTCGCTTTACAAGGCAATATGGCTATGATCAACTGCACGTGGAGAATGCTACTACGTGCTTAGCCAATTTTGGAGGTTTAATTGATGGCACTCGGGGATGGAGATATTTCATCACGGGTTGCACGGGAGCCACTTTTACTATGCCTGGACCCAAACTTCATTGTATGCCTATTGCATTCTTTTGCCCAATGTTATTGCTCCATAAACCAATTCCACGTGAACTTCGATATGCGAGTTAGTTTTCGAAACCCGACGAAAGGAGTCAATCCGAAGTCCATAAGACCTTCTCTAGTTGAAGAGGAGGATGACGCGCCATTGGATGAGATATTGGAAGCTCTTCCATATGTAGAACCAGAAGCACCTGCCCCTGCCATAGTGGAGCAAAAATCTTGAAAGCATAGGATTATATCGCTTGCTGAGGACCGACCTGCTAGAAAGAGAGATGCTATCACGAAGCCTGGGAGGCCAAAATCAAGGGTTTATGTTCCTTCACACAGGATTTTAATTTATGAACTGACTAGTTCGCCAGAGCGGCCAGGACTGTCCTTCTCTTCTACAGTGGTGCAAAAAATTAGCACTTTCGTCCTTTCCCTTATAGGAATAAGTGTCGCTCCTGTTGTCGCAACAATCAATTTTTCGGATTCTATCCTTGATGCAACGACTCAATTTATCATGCCGATTGCACTCGTACCTCCCTATCGCCAATGGATCCAAATGATCAACCTGCTCCGGAAAGTCCTGATTCTGGTATAGAAATAATTTTATCTTCTCGGGATAGAGTCGGTAAGCAGGTCGAGTCACATGCTGACATTGCCGCTATAGCCCTCGAAGATATGCCTGGTCAGGACGTTCAGGCTCAGCCTCAATCTGCTATAGTTATAGCTGGGCTTGAAGATGCTTCAGAGAAGATTGATTCTGAAACTGTAGCTTTAGAGGCGGTCATAACGTTGAGTGATTATCATGATTTGCTCATTCATGCCGACTTCTCTGAGGTGGAGGCTTCGTTTATGGGCCTAAGAAATTCCTTGGAGGGGCAGACTCCTGAAGACGAATATGTACCGCCTTATGTTGGTACATATCTCTCTATTCTTTCTAGACCATAAGTTATTGCGTTGCATGCTTCATTGTCACAAATTCATGAATCGATACCTCCAGCTAGCAAAGGCCAAGGTGTCACTTCTTTCCTTAACTTGATATGCATATATCTTAATTACAATTTGTTGTTTATTAATCATATTATTTGTTTGATTTTTTAGGTGATGAGAATGTGGCAGGAGTCGCTCCAAAGAGGGCTGAAGAAATGGTGGTTTCGCATATTGAAACAACTTCAATTACTGATATCATGGTTCCGACTGCGTCTATCGCATCAATGCCACCAGTAGCTTCAACTGCTCTTGTGGTTGAATTGACCATTATTGCTGAAATGGCTTCCATAATTAGCCCACGAAAATGAGCGACGGGTTCTTCATCTTTTGTCCCCAGTATAGGGGCTACAAATATCATGACAGCTTTCTTCGTGCATCATGGTCGAGGATTAGCAAAATTTTTTGTGACTCCGAGTTCAAGCACTCGTTTTGATGCTTTAGTAGAAGCTTATACATATGCTTTCTACGCAACATTGAAAGAGTTGATAAATATGGTGCTCGAGAAAGGTTTATCCTTTGGGGATGTGAGGGATGCTAGCTTGTCCATGATCCAACTTATCAAAAATTTCAAGGAAGAATCTAGGGCTGCTGCTCTTAAACAGATCTCAATAGGCCTTAAGCAGCCTATTAATGAGTATCTGCATCTTAATAGTGGGGACATATCGACTTTAGTTCTGACTGAATACGAGTCAATTGCTACTGATTTCATGGAACTTCGGACCACCTTCCAAGAATATATGCGATTCATGTTGAGAAGACTGTGCGGATAAATGCTTCTATGAAAGAAGTGACTTCTTCTCTGTCTCTTCATCGTTATGTCCACGATGAACAGAATGATAAGGAGATATAGCTCCAGACTCAGGTCAAGAACTAGAAGCCCAGCTCAAGCAACCGAAGGAGGAGTTTAAGGTGGTTGTAGAGCGACGTCGGGAAGAGCTGGTTCATTATGACTTAGCAAGGAAACAACTTTTGGAGCTTGAGCACAACAAGAACGAGCTTGACCATGCTCGAAATAACATAATAAAGTCAAATGATTCTATGTCTCCTTTTGTTATAGATGACTCCAGAATGCTCGAAGCACATAGAATAGCATCATTGAAAAAGGATCAACAACTAGCTCGGCTGACCCAGTTCCTTCTTGATCTTTCTACTCCCTCTGAATGAGCTCCATCTTATGCTCTTCCCTATTTTGTAAATTTCTCCATGAAAATATATTAAAACTTCTAGCTTTAAACAATACTTGTTTGGTGTGGACCCATTATTTATTGCATATCTACTATTAGATACAAATAGTAAGTTAGAATGAAAATGAAATCAGAGGTAATGTGGACATGATATATTTTTAAATAGGATTCCACTGAATATACCCGCTCAGAGGTATTATAAAGATGGCAGGATAATTCTGTGGGAGAACTTGGTAGATTTATCACTCAAGGCATATTCATGCTGAGTACAAATGATAAATTTTACCAGATACATTACTATCAGAGGTGATATGGACGTGATTAGTTACTAGTTTATACCACCGGGGAAGAAAAGAAAGAGTAATTCAAGGGTGAACTATTATCTCCTCTTTAGGAGATAATAAATGAAATATAATTCAGAGGTAATATGGACGTGAATCATATTACACTTATTGACTAGAAAGTAAACATGTGAGATTATTCTCAACCCAACTGGGGATCAGGAATAGGATATCCTTAAAACAACTGGGCTTTAAGAATTAAATATTTTGGTTGGAAAGAATTGTTTAGGTGATCTCAACGAGAGTGTTCCGTTAGATCTGAGTATTGTCCCGTTGGGGAACTTTGAGGACCTATTACCCATGTATTATTCAAAAATAAATATAGGTAATAGTTTGAGGACGTGTAGGCTATGAGTTGCTGGGGATTAAAAATATATCTTCCTTTAATCCACTGGAAATGGAGAAGAATATGTCGTGCTTAGACATAATACTTCTTAAGGAATTTTTCGTTGATAGTCACCATTATCAAATCTTTATTGTCTTTATCATCTAGGGCAGTTGACACCAAATTTAAAGAGAAAGCATATTTGAATATGTCACCCATGCTTTCGTCAGAATTCCACAATGATGAGTCAGAGGAATAAGAATGTGTCTCTTCTTCTGATTCTGAACTTTCAGGACTTGTTGGTGGTGTGACATATCCCAAACCACGACCAGTCCGTTGGTAGTATATTTTTGGCTTGCCTTTAAGAGAGAGATGACGTATAGAAGTCCATATGCCTTTTCCATAATTTAGTCCCAAGCCAGATTTTAAGTTGTAGCTCATCCTTGGTATGATTTTCTTGGCTGGTTGGCTATAACGATTGTATCTTTCCCATATCCTTATAAGAACCATCAGTCTGTGCGACTCTTTTGTTTCTAGCTTTGCCAAAAATTATATGACGTTGCTTGTCCTGTCTCGCTGGGACTATGAAGTATGCTTCCTCATATGGTTCATATAATGAACCATATTGGAATAGAGATGCCACGGGTATGGACATAGGTTCGTAGAAGTGAAGAGCCTTTAAAAAATTTCCTACAAAGGGTTCAACATCAATGTAGTGCGAAGTAGAGTCTTCTTTATTCATGAAATATAAAATTTCTTTATCTTACACATAGTCTGCATAATCTTCAGCCTTGACAGGAGGCTTGGCAAGATTGATGACTAGAGGATGGTTCACTGATGTTGATGGCTTGTTACAACAAAGGTCGATAATAAGTGGTTCATTCTCCATTGTTGGTTGTTTATTGCATCGAAGGTTGATGACCAATGGATATGACTTGTGCAGGTCGATGCCGAGAGGCTTTGAAGGAGTTGGACGAGTAGTATGTCCTTTGAATCTAATTATCAGAGGCTCTTATTTTGGAGTATTTTCAACTTCATCACTAGCTTGATTAGCTTCATCTTTCATATACTCTGGTGTATAGAGTGCAGAGTCAGCAAAATAGGCTTCGACACCTTTGAAAGGGTTGAAGTCATCTACCTCTGTTTTGACCTCTCCTTTACTATTTACATACTTGAAGCATTGATATAGGGTAGAGGGTACAATTTTATGTTCATGTATCCATGTTCATCCCAGCAAAACGTTGTAGGATACGTCAGAGTTAATCATATAGCATGTGACTTTAGTACATAGATCGCCTATCTAAATTTTTAGGAGTATCTTTTCTAGTGGCTTACTTCTTCCAGCATTGAAGCCTAGAATAGTAGTACTAGTAACAGATTGGTTCTGCATCGGTGACTTCAATCCCCTCAGTAGACTTTTAGGAATGATGCTGAGTGAAGAACCAGGGTCGATGTGGATCCGGTTTACCTTACTAGATCTGATGTAAATGGTATAATACATAGGCCTGTCATGCTGATTATCTTTGGGTAGCATGTCATCTTGCATGAATATGATATTAAGAATATTCTCGATCACGCTATGGCATTGATGATATGCTAATGGCTCTTCATCAAGAGTCTTGAGTTGAGCTAAGCATGAGTCAACATGTATCAAAGCTTCGCTCAATGCTTCACGAGTCTCCTTCGACTAACGAAGCAACTCGAATATGCAGAGTCGGGCTGGGGTATTGGCCAGTTGTGCCAATGTGTTAAAATTGTAGGGCTTTTTAAGTCCTTGGGGTGTAACGACCCATTCCGTTCAAGCGGAAAATTGATTCAAATGGCATAAGTACAATGACCCGACCTGATTTGCTCAACGAGAAGACTCGTTTGAGGTAAATAATTTCCAGACTTGGCCCTTTAGGAGTTTAGACTTAGAATTTCAAAGGCTCGCTCGGAGTATCGCTCCACCGAGGTGAATCATCGCTAAGGTGGGTGGCTACGATGAACTTATCTTTGCTTAGCCAGCACACTTAAAATATGGACAATACATGCTAGTCGCTAGATAAATCACCCCCTGCGTGCTAATAAAGAATACAACACACCTAGCTAAGAGAATAATCCCAACTTGTATTGCTTGTGTTAGAACATGAAAATAAAATTTGGCTTATAACTTGGACCCTTGCATGCTACCTTTGTCTTGTGTAAGTAGACCCCGCTATACCTCGAGTAGAATGATATATACTCTTCGTAGTGCACAGTTCACTTGTTTATACTGAACGTCCCTAGATCATGTTGCTCAGTATGTCCCTTTACGGTTTCACTCATCGCTTTACCCATAGACCCGTGCTAAATATAAATACTTATGTTCACATAAATGAAATACTTGCTTGCTTATATGTTAACTTGTACTTGTTGCCTCGATTTAATACTTGTAACTTATATGCATGCCATAATTTATCGCACTTCACTATTTGTGATCCACTTAGTTGAGGCATGAAGGCTATCAAGATAGTCATTCTGAGCCAAGTATAGAACATTGAAAGTATTCGGGACCGTTAGGTCGTCAAGGCATTTCCCTAACTAGGGGACTATATCAATGGACAGTTAAGCAAGATAATATCACAATATCTCTGAAAATTAATACTCCTCCTGTACTGAATGTGATGGCTCAGGGAGTCGATACTATACTGATTGAACATAAAATTGTAATTGTATCTGTACCTGCGTGAATATGGAAAACTTGAGGATATGCATGGTCACGGACAACTTGTGCACAAGGTGGGTTTTCGAATCCAGTTTTGCAGACGGTCATCAGGAAACTGGGGCTGATCCGATCTAGATGGAGCCATCTAGTAGTCGTCTATTATGGGTGGGATGGGTACAATGCCACATATTTTGTTTCCACACCATCTTTGCCTCGAGATTATACCGTCCTTTATGGCGTCATGCCAATAATTTTCTGTCATATAGATTAAGTTAGCTCGATTGCGGCAACCCGCATGCGAGTTATTGCATTATAGGCGACTGCTCTGTGTAACACACATGTACCTATAACTGCATCTGAAATACATGAACGATATAAATATGATACACTTGTGTATAATTGAACACTTGAACATCTACTGCAACACACTTGATAATCCGTGTAACTCGTGCACCCGAAATATAACCTCGCTCATGACACTTATGTTAGCATATGTTATTGTCCCTGGATTTTATTATATATGCTCGTGTTCAATTTAACTTGGTTTGCCTTGGACAGGGAAGGGCAAATGGTAAGTTGGTAAGTCTCGCCGTGTTCCCTTATATCGCATGGCATACTGCCACACGAGTTAGACTTTTTATAAATGCCATAAAACTGATTCTAAGGCAAAACTAAAAAGATAACTTAATAGATGATGCATGAAATCTATATAATGGGTTTTGATTTGTCGAGCGGGCGAGAAGCCTCCCCACCAGTGCATTTATGTACTGATAACCCACCAGATTGCTTGCAGGGTATGAAAAAATCTTGTTCGGTGTGGATGCCTCATTCATACGTGCTAAGGTATGGAGTTCGCTCTGGAGCATTGGAGTATTGTGTATGGAACTGAAGCACATATACAAGACATAATGTTGGAACATCGCCTATGTATCATTCCACAAATGTAGCCACTTGGCACGCTTTTACTGTTTTGAAAGAGAGAGGCTTAAGCGACTTGTAATCTCTACCAAGCACCACCATAAAACTTGTTCAATATCAATAAAGAGTTTATTTTAATTTTATACTTATGTTATTCAATGCATCCACTATTGATGACTCTGTAAACTTATTACCAATCGCCTATTCGTTTCTTATTCCGCTGCACTCGGACTATCTATGTGACTCTGTGTCTTAGACCTTTTATCGTCTGTTTGAATCATGGCCTTGCACGGGCGCGACTTATGCTCGTGTGGCATTACGCCCAGATGGGTTAGATCATCCCGTGGGAGCGCTGTCGCGGTGATGCGCGACTAGTAGGGACAGTCGATTACCTGTGGGAGATCGGGGTGTAACATGGGGTACATTCTTCTTCATAGATTTGTCGAAGCATACTTCCTTTTGCTTTGCTTTCTCTGCCATAGTAGGCTTCAAGGGACCAGGTTCGGTTGTGGCAGAGCAGCAGAAGTTAGCAAAGTATGAAGAGTGTCAGGAATATCTTCCAGGATAAATTCATAAGTTTTATGATAATCTTTGCCGGACCTGGTACCAGTCATGGCTTCTTCTTCGAACATCGGAGAAAGAAGTACCATGTTACAGGACTTGTATTTTTTTATTATGCCCTTTCTTGGATTGAGTCTGTGGGCTGGTCACGTCGTAGCCCAGTCTACTACGAGATTTATTGGATTATCCTCGGAGTTGTAGAGGAATACGTCGCCCCTTGCCAGAGTTTAAACCTTCAGCTTTCTGGAAATTATACCTATTTTTTGCATCAAGCGTAAAACTTATTAGCTGTATTGATAAAATTGGGGGCGATTCTCCGCAAGCACCTGAGTCAAGGTCGATGCTTTAATGGTTGCAGAAGGAGGAGGAGGAATTTGTATAGGAATACCTTCATAAGCACTGAATATTTGTTGTGCCTTATATAGCGGAATGCTGCCAATCATTGACCATTGTCGGTGTGTCAAGCGAAGCTTGCGAGTAGAGCTTGGTGGGGCAAGTTCAGATTTTGAAATCTGACATTGAGAGATATATCTTCCTAATGTTGGTCCTGATATCTGTCTGAATGAGGATTCGAATAAATCATATTGTATGATTTATACTTCTTACCCTTATTAGATTTTGAATTAGAAGATGCTGCTCTCTGGTCCCAATCTGGCAACAAGTCGGGATGAATCCATATAATCTCGCCATGATCTGTGGTAAGAGGCACCAATGCCTCTATTTGGCTTCTAGGCGACAGAAGATTTACCACTTCCATAGTAGCTCGAGGTATTGGGACAATGCCGTTTGAGACTTCTTGTGCTTGAAAGTCACCGAATTGAAGAGATACCATATTGGCAGTAACTGTCTTTTCTTTGTTGTGAAGGGTGATAGCTTTAGTATCTATCAACTGATGTATCTTTTTTTTCAAGATATAACAAGTCTTGGTAGGATAATTTATGTATCGGTGGTACAAGCAGTACTTTGGGTTATCTGTTTTACTAGTCTTATTTGGTCACCTGACTTCAGACAACTGTAACTTTTTGCTTTTTATCAAATATTCAAAAATACTGGGGATATCGCTCTCGTCAAAGAAATATTCTTCCTTAGGCCTGGAAGATTCTGGAGGATTTGTACTGGAGGAGAGGTGGGTCGCTTTGACAGATTTATCGCCAAGGCCTCATTTCCTTTGTTGTTGCGATTATTCGCACTATTGGAGGGACGCTTCCCTTCCGCATTGGTCATTTGTAACCCTAAATTATGTGCCATTTTTGCGTTGCCTTCAGCAACTTTGGCCCAGATGATGAATGCCGTCCAGTCTTGAAATTGAGTTGGACCTATCCAGAGCCCTATTATAGGCAGTAGTTCTTTTTGCAGGTATCAATGAACGCAGAGTCCAAAATACCAGGGGTAACTTCAGAATTGCCTGTCGAAAATGCTCAATGAATTCACGAGCGAATTCCTTCTCCTTCTGTTTGATATCGATGATTGAAGACATCGTCATATCCATGCTTCCCTCGTAGAATCGTGAGAGAAAAAGATACTTCATGTCCTCAAATGGGAATATGTAGTTATCAGGTAAACTACGATACCAATCGTAGGCTATGCATGCCAAGCAACCCACGAATAATCTGGTAAAGAGAGCATCCTCTTTCTACAGATGAGCCATCATCATATTGAAATAATTGTTATATTGGCTCGGTGATGTCCTACCTTCAAACAAGACTATCGATTGGGGTTTGTATTTAGGAGGGAACGGGATATTATCCTAATGAAGAGGATAAGGCTGTTTTACCCCCAGCTTGTGGAGTTGGTCTTTGTTCTTTAAAACATCGACATGTTAATGCAACTCTCGGATAGATTCGAGAGGATCTTCTGGTCGGAGTGGTGTGGCTGACTGATACGATATTGGTTGAACAAGAATCATCACCGGCGGAGATTCACCCCCAATGTTGAGAGGATTAAGAGTTGGTGCTACTAACTCTAGGTTTATGACCGCTTCTGGATTTGTGTTATCCTGCAGAGGTGTTGTTCCAGGAGTAGGCTACACAGGTATGAATGAAGCCACTTGGACGGGTGCTGGTATAGCAGAATGTTGGGTTGTCATTATTTAATGCATATTTTGCATCATAGTGTGCATATCCTTGAGATCGGCCTCTAGTGAGTTGAGACACTGTTCAGTGGATTTTGATAGAGAAGCGTCATGTTCCTCACCGATGGCGTAAATGCTAACATCCCTGTGTATGACAGAGGAATTGGTAAAAGGAACCGTGCAGTTGGAGTCTATACTGTTAGTTTCAGTATCGAGGGGATTGCTACCCCCAGCCTCGGATTATGAGGAATCTGGATTCTTCTGACGAACGAGCTGCCATTTTCGATAATGAGTATTTTGGTATACTCCTTCAAAGGAGTTGATGAACTTATTCTTGATTGTGTCATACCACGGGAAAGATGCGAAGCCATATATGCTGAAGCAAAAAGAGGTTCGTTATCATGCTCCTGGTTGTCAAATTGCTTTGTATGTTGAGGCTTAGGAGAAATAGTGCAAGTCAATCGGTCAAACACAGACTATTTTGTTGATGCACAACAATATTCTATTATAACATTATGACAATTATAATGATGTTTATTAGAAAATATCGTTATAATGTCAGAGGGGCCCCTCTCCTTATATTTTTGTACAATAAGCTCGTGTAAATCAAAAGAGGGAAGAAAATAGGAGGAATAGGGCAGACTCTGCCTCTTTACATGAGATATATTGAATCTTCTGTGCATATCTTTGGTCCCTTATTTATGGAGTGATGTGCTGGCTTGGTTGACAAGTGATTCTTCATATCTCGAGTTTTTTCTCTTCAGGAAGGAAAGAAAGTTGTATCTAACAGTCCTTTTCTGCACACACGCATAATTAGCATGTTGTGTAGAGATCGCTCATGTTTGGCGCACATTTTGTGGTGCAGATGAAGTTGGCATAGTTCATCTACATGTATTTAATTTTGTACGAAGGTGTTGATCTGGCACACGAGTGCGCATAATTTTCCCTCCATTGTGCGCATAATCAAGATGTTAGAAGAATGATTCTCCCTGACCAACACTTCATTTGTGCACTGGTTGGTTTGGACAGTAGTGTCCATGCCTTGTTTGCCTCACATATTGCGACAAATATGCGCGGGTTGAGGATCTTGGGTGTGGATCACCCTTTGCTTAAAATTATAAGATTTGTACAAATTTTACCCTTGTTTAACGCAAGAGATTCAGAAGCTTGGGTGTGGATCACCTTCTTCTTGAGATTGCATGAGTTGTGCGAATTAAATCTCTTATTTAATACAAGGAAATTGTCCACCAAGTCATTGATCTGAACAGAATTGACATGAGAACTCTCATCAATTAGAAAGCTTTTTTTCTTGTTGGCAGCAATTTCGGAATATGCATGACGAGGTTTGGGCACCCAGCATGGAGCATTTCTTCATATGCATATTTTTCTCGACTTGAATTCGGATAAGGGGAGAACACTACCCCCAGCATGGAGCATTTCTTCATATGCATATTTTTCTCGACTTGAATGCGGATAAGGGGAGAACACTACCCCCAGCATGGAGCATTTATTCATATGCATGTTGGTTGAACTTCACGACCACGGTCTTCTGCGTTAGACAGAATGTCACACTCCAGTCCCAAAATATACGGGACCAGGCCACGTGGCAATGGCCAGCTAATACGTCTCCGAGGGATTACCCAATTTAATGGATCCGATAAAACATACTACGCTGTCCTAAAATACTAACAAGTCCAATACTAACATACAACAGGTAAGGTCTAATCTCATCCACAATATATATAAGAAGTACTGAAATAAATACTAGAAAATAAGTGCAGAGTCTGAAATATCATAGTACATTCCAGATATGTCTGATGGGAATAAACCCACTACAAAATAAGAGTACTGAAATACAGAATAAAGAGTACGACTAGAGCATCGGCTAACTAGATAAGGAATGCTCCAGTCCTAGACGGAAGGCCTACCAATGATCAAGGGAACTTTTATGGAAGCACCTCTAACTCCTCCTCGGATGCGAACCTTGTCTCCTGCCTGGGTCCGTACACGGTAGGATAGTAAGCCTCATCCAAATATAGAAGGGAACCAGGACCTCAGAGGGACGTAACAAGATACAAAAATACATGCAAATATAAATATTGAATAAAATAAAGGGGTATTCTAACCATCTAAGTGAATGCAATATGAGGACAACCTTGGTACGTATGGGTAGGTGTAGGTATTACGTCCACACTCCGAAGAGCATGGTATCTGTACATGTAACGTCCACCATTCCGAAGAATAAGGTATCTGCAAATATATACGTCTGTATCGCTCCGAAGAATGCGGTATCTGTATAAAGGAAGTCATTGGATCCGTGGCTCCTTCGGATACTATGGATTCCAATGTGTGTATCCCATACGTCTATCAGTTATCCTCCCCACCCAATACGGATATATAAGTCGAATACATGACGTGCATACCACGTAACTATATGCCAAAGTCTCAACTAACTAGATAACCCTGATTACGCACTAAATCGTGATGGTGTCACACGCACCGATAGCTAGTCGGGTACGTGAACTCGTATCCCAATATGAGTTTGTCATCATGATACGTGTAGAAGTGTCAGGGTCTAGAAAGATATCAGAATATCCTCACAATGATAGGTGAGTCTGCTAGTGACTAAGTCAAATACACTACTCATCGACGTATTTGTCGACTGTACCCTAGTCAGTCTCAGACGCGCACAGTTATATGTATATTGTAACAAGATATCATACAACAGTTTATAATTTAAATTAAATAATAAATCAGGCAAGGTATACTTGCATAGGTCCTCAAGCTGCGAGTGCCAATAACCTGCTCCCGAAGCCTCGTCTGAATGGTCCAGCAACCCTATATATAATATAATAATATGATCATCAGTCACTACAATAGTACGCACAGGAAAACAGCTATGCTGTACTTACGAACTGACGCAGGGGTCACAACTGGTCATCTAGTTGGGTCGCGCGTGCATATAGCTAAAACGTATATGTGTTATATCCTCAATTATCGTGTACACCAAGACAAAGAATTAACAAGATATGCTATATAAAACTAATACGTATAATATAGAAAATACCCTGTCCTAGCTATCATGTTATAAAAATATGTTACAAATTAAATGACGTATAATACTAAATCATAAATCCTATCTAACATATTAGGGTGCACTAAACCAGTGTCTGAACCCTGGTCAACATAGTGCTCCTTATTAAAAATACTCATAATTTATTATGAGGTAATTATTAACCTAAATACCTATTCTAAAATATTACACTTAAACACCACATACACTACACGTGTCTATACCAATACGCCGACATATACGTACACGACGAATAATAGGAATATACCTAGTCGATGATTTGTGTTCGGGGGGTTGTCCGCTGCACGAGGTGGCCGGTCTCCGGCGTGCACAGTGACTATGGCGGCTACAGTGGCAGTACGGGTCACAACAGCACGTAATAGCAGCAGCTCCGGTAGCAGCTACAGCGGCAGCGACGGTGGCAGGGTGGTCGTGGTGGTGGTTACTGATGGTAGGGGGTGGCCGGGGTTGCTGGCTAAGGCGGTGGTGCAGGTGGCCGATCGCTGTGGTGGCGGTGGGGGTGACTGGGGATGATGATGACGGTATTGTTAATGGTGATCGGGATGCTGGTGACGGTGAAGGGAGTGGTGGAGACGACGGTGGTGGTGGTAATGGTTATTGGTGGTGGTGGAGACGGTGATGTGGGGGTGACGGTGGTGAAGACGACGAGGTCGAGGGTTGCTATGGGGGTGGAGACGAGCGGAGGGGAGTCGGGTCGAGGGAAGAAGTGTCGGGTGGTGGTGATGGTGATGATGAACGAAGGTGGAGGTGGTGGTGATGGCTGCTGGGTCGACATCGACGGGGAGGGAACAGGCGGAGGAGATGGTGGCTGAGGTGGGGGCAGTACGTGCTAGATGATCGGAGAAGAAGGAGGTGGTCGGAGGAACGGGTGGCGGTGCTGCACAGAGGTGTCGGGTTGAAGGGGGTGGCCGGGTGATGAATGGATGATGGTGTTGTTGGTGACGACGGTATTGTGGTTATTGCTGGCACGGATGTTGGCGGTGGTCGAGGGCGGGGACAGGCGGAGGAGGAAGTCAGGCTGGTGGCAGTGGGGGTGTGCAGAGGTGGTCGGAGGAAAGGGAAGGCGGTCGGAGAAAAAGTGGTACGGGTGGGTGATGGCGGTGGTGATGTTGTTTTCTTTTAGGGTTTCTTTGGGTATGTGGCTGCTGTGGTTTGTTTTAGAGAGAGGATAAGTGTAGTATATGTAGGAGAGAGAGAGTGGGATCTCCTTGGGATTAGGGCCGACTGGGAAATATTTTTGGGGTGGTGGAAAACCTCAACATGATGAAGGAATGGCTAGGATGGAGATGTTTTGAAATGGAGGGTGAGGATGAGAGAAGGGAAAGTTTTAGGAAGTACAATAAATGGGGGGAGAATAGGGTGGACCGGTCAAGGAGGGGGGATGAGGTTCTTCATGTGTTGGGTCCAAAGGAAGGGGGACACCTCATTGCATATTTGCATAAAAGTCCCTTAATAATTGGGAAATTACACATTTAGTGGAATTTAGGATTGGATGAGGCAAAATACCATATTTGGTGTGATATAGTGGGCTAAAATGGTGTATGGTATTTAGTATGAACCTTGAGGGTGTGAGTGGGGGTTTGGGTTAGAGTTTGGTCTAGTTTTGGGTGAGGTTGGGTCCTTACACCAATTTAATTAAAATTAGTGTAATTTGTGCTCTTTAATTAATTAAAAATATATAGGTTTAAAATTGGGTGGGACACAAGTGTCATAGATGTATTAGACTCAGAATAGAATATTATCATTAATTGGGTTGGACAAAACGGGTTGAGATTGTGTCTCCAATTTCGATTGGAACGGACAAAGATGCAAAGTTGAATTTAATTGAATTTAAACATGGACGTTTGTAACGAATATTGTGCGACTAAAATAAAGTATAAAAGAGAGTATCTATGAGTTACACAAAGGTCAGAATGGTAGGCTGGCATGTTTAGGAAAAGTGTATGAAATTAGTTTGAAGGTAAAAGCTAGTGTAGTGCTCCAAATATCGAAGCAACGGTAAGTTGCACTAAGTGATATAAATATTGCACAATAAATCTAAACCACTGTGTTCTAATTCTAATTGGCTCCAAATTAACCCTAGTCTCTCTATCTAAGCTAAGTAGACCTAAATTTGGTCGAGAGATTTTATAATCTACCCAACTTATAAGAATTTTGTCCTCGAAATTAAAATAAACACATAATAAGCTATAACTCATCAAGCAATGCTACGGGCATACCTAGGACTGGTGGAGTCTATTGACATACTGGGAACACTCCTGAGCCTGATGTCGTTTCGATCCGCACCTAAAACATTGTCCTAACCTTCTTCTACAATCTTTCTGGACATGTCCCTTCTTTCTGCAAAAATGACATGTTGGTAGCTCTACCTGTTGATACGGCACAATCCCCTGTTGCGTCTGCACTCCTGAATGACGGATCGGTCCTCCTGTTCCTGGTTGTGCCTTAGCTAGTATAGTTATACTGGAATGCCTCGATCCTCTGCTAATAGCCTCTTGGATCCTAGCCTCTAACAGAACCTTCTCGTAAGAGATCCTCGCCTAGGTGGTAGTGTACCTCTATAGCTCATACGTCAGACCATGATGGAATCTCCTGGCGTTCTCCAGATCTGCCATCAAGCTCCGTCTCAAAGTCTCAGTCTAATTCTACTGTGCCTACATCATAGTCTGGAAGAACTGGAACATCTGCGACTGTCCCTCCGGATGTGGCATCTAGGGTGGAAAGGGTGGAGGTGGTGGCAGTGGGTCCTCTGGCTGCGTCGTAGGTGTCTTCTCGGATATCGGCCTCTCGGTCTACGGCATCGGCGTAGCCCTCAAAGTCTGGCCCTCGTAGTACTGCATCAGGATAGTATGAGAAGTCTGACCCTCGTGCTGCTGCGTCGGGTCGTCAGGAGAAGTCTGGTGCCAATGTATAAGCGGGGCCTGTGGGATCAGCGGGGACTGTGGTAGTGGCTGCTCTCCGGGTAGTCCCTGGGATGCCTCCTCCATCGGTGCAGTGGCGGATGGCACTACGGTACCGTATACCTCGTATCCGCTGTGCAAGTTTATTTTGCTGTAAGAGATGGAGCTACATTAAAAGAGTACGTGAATAACAAGCAGGATGCAGATATTCAAATAATCAAATGCGAAGGAGGTTCAAAGGCGGTAGTCAAGGTGGATGACATCTAATAATTTCTATTCTATTGCAGGCTCGCTGGGTATGTTACCATACCACAAGTGATAAACTGGACCCGCATGGGCCACCACTAAAACCATGTCACGCCCCAGTCCCAAAATACACGGGACCAGGCCACGTGGCAATGGCCAACTAATATGTCTCTGAGGGATTACCCAATTTAATGGATCCAACAAAACGTACTACGCTGTACTAAAATACTAATAAGTCCAATACTAACATACAACAGGTAAGTTCTAATCTCATCCATAATATAAACAAGAAGTACTGAAATAAATACTGGAAAATAAGTGCAGAGTCTGAAATATCATAGTACAATCCAGATATGTCTAATAGAAACAAACCTACTACAAAATAAGAGTACTGAAAGACAAAATAAAGAGTACGATTAGAGCATCGGCTAACTAGATAAGGAATGCTCCAGTCCTAGGCGGAAGGCCTACCAATGATCAAGGGAACTCTGATGGAAGCATCTCTAGAACCTCCTTGGATGCGAACCTCGTCTCATGCCCGGGTCCGTACACGGTAGGATAGTAAGCCTAGTCTAAATCTAGAAGGAAACCAGGCCCTCAGAGGGACGTAACAAGATACAAAAATATATGTCAATATAAATATTAAATAAAATAAAAGGGTGTGCTAACCATCTAAGTGAATGCAATATGAGGACAACCTTGGTACGTATGGGTAGGTGTAGGCATAACGTCTACACTCCGAAGAGCATAGTATCTGTACATATAACGTCCATCATTCCGAAGAATGAGATATCTGCAAATATATACGTCTGTATCGCTCCGAAGAAGGCGGTATCTGTATAAAGGAAGTCATTGGATCCGTGGCTCCTCCGGATACTACGGATTCTAATGTGTGTATCCCATACGCCTACCAGTTGTCCTCCCCGCCCAATACAGATATACAAGTCGAATACACGACGTGCATACCACGTAACTATATGCCAAAGTCTCAACTAATTAGATAACCCTGATTACGCACTAAACTGTGATGCATGTCACACACACCGATAGCTAGTCGGGTACGCAAACTCGTATCCCAATATGAGTTTATCATCATGATGCGTGTAAAAGTGTCAGGGTCTAGGAAGATATCAGAATATCCTCACAATGATAGGTGAGTCTGCTAGTTACTAAGTCAAATAGACTACTCATCGACGCATTCGTCGACTGCACCCGAGCCAGTCTCGGACGCACACAGTTATATGTATATTACAACAAGATATCATACAACAGTTTATAATTTAAATTAAATAGTAAATCAGGCAAGGTATACTTGCATGGGTCCTCAAGCTACGAGTGTCAATATCCTGCTCCCGAAGTCTCGCCTGAATGGTCCAGCGACCCTATATATAATATAATAATATGATCATCAGTCACTATAATAGTACGCACAAGAACACAGCTTCGCTGTACTTACGAACTGACGCAGGGGTCACATCTGGTCATCTAGTTGGGTCACGTGTGCACATAGCTAAAATGTACACGTGTCGTATCCTCAATTACCATGTACACCAAGATAACGAATTAACAAGATACGCTATATAAAACTAATACGTATAATATAGAAAATACCATGTCCTAGCTATCATGTTATAAAAATATATTATAAATTAAATAACGTATAATACTAAATCATAAATCCTAGCTAACATATTAGGGTGCACTAAACCAGTGTCTGAACCTTAGTCAACATAGTGCTTCTTATAAAAAATAGTCATAATTTATTATGAGGTAATTATTAACCTAAATACCTATTCTAAAACATTACACTTAAATACCACATACACTACACGTGTCTATACCAATACGTCGACATATACGTACACGACAAATAATAGGAATATACCTAGTTGATGATTTGTGTTCAGGAGGGTGTCCGCTGCACGAGGTGGCCGGTCTCCGGCGTGCACAGTGACTACAGCGGCTACAGTGGCAGTGCGGGTCATAGCAGCACGTAATAGCAGCAGCTCCGGTAGCAGCTGCAATAACAACGGTAGTGGCAGGGTGGTCGTGGTGGTGGTTACTGATGGTAGGGGGTGGCCGGGGTTGCTGGCTAAGGCGGTGGTGGATGTGGCCGGTCGCTGTGGTGGCGGTGGGGGTGACGGGGATGATGATGACGGTGTTGTTAATGGTGATCGGGGTGTTGGTGACGGTGAGGGGAGTGGTAGAGACGACGGTGGTGGCGGTGATGGTTGTTGGTGGTGGTGGAGACGGTGAGGTTGGGGTGACGATGGTGAAGACGACAAGGTCGATTGTGGCTATGGGGGTGGAGACGAGCGGAGGGGAGTCGGGTCGAGGGAAGAAGTGTCGGGTGGTGGTGATTGTGATGATGAACGGAGGTGGAGGTGGTGGTGATGGCTGCTGGGTCGACGTCGACGGGGAGGGAACATGCAAAGGAGATGGTGGCTGAGGTGGGGGAAGTACGCGCTGGATGATCGGAGAAGGAGGAGGCGGTCGGAGGAACGGGTAGCGGTGTTGTGCAGAGGTGTCGGGTTGAAGGGGGTGGCCGAGTGATGAAGGGATGATGGTGTTGTTGGTGACGACGGTGATGTGGTTACTGTTGGCGGGGATGCTGGCGGTGGTCGAGGGCGGGGCCAGGTAGAGGAGGAAGTCGGGCTGGTGGTGGTGGGGGTATGCAGAGGTGGTCGAAGGAAAGGGGAGGCGGTCGGAGGAAAGGTGGTGCGGGTGGGTGATGGTGGTGGTGATGCTATTTTCTTTTAGGGTTTCTTTGGGTATGTGGCTGTTGTGGTTTGATTTAGAGAGAGGATAAATATATTATATGTAGGAGAGAGAGAGAGGGGGCTCTCCTTGGGATTTGGGCCGACTGGGAAATATTTTTGGGGAGGTAGGAAACCTCAACATGATGAAGGGATGGCTTGGATGGAGGGATTTTGAAATGGAGGGTGAGGATGTGAGGAGGGAAAGTTGTAGGAAGTACAACAAATGGGGGGAATAGGGTGGAGCGGTCAAGGAGGGGGGGATGAGGTTCTTCATGTGTTAGGTCCAATGGGAGGGGGACACCTCATTGCATATTTGCATAAAAGTCTCTAAACGATTGAGAAATTGCACAATTAGTAGAATTTAGGATTGGATGAGGCAAAACACCATGTTTGGTGTGATGTAGTGGGTTAAAATGGTGTGTGGTGTTTAGTATAAACCTTGAGGGTGTGAGTGGGGGTTTGGGTTGGAGTTGGGTCTAGTTTTGGGTGAGGTTGGGTCCTTACACCAATTTAATTAAAATTAGTATAATTGATGCTCTTTAATTAATTAGAAATACATAGGGTTAGAATTGGGTGGGACACAAGTGTCATGGACGTAGTAGACTCAGAATAGAATATTGTCATTAATTGGGTTAGACAAAACGGATTGAGGTTGTGTCTCCAATTTCGATTAGAACAGACAAAGATGCAAAGTTGGATTTAATTAAATTTAAACATAGACGTTTGTAACGAATATTGTGTGACTAAAATAAAGTACAAAAGAGAGTATTTATGAGTTACACAAAGGTCAGAATGGTAGGCCGGCATGTCTAAGAAAAGTGTATAAAATTAGTTTGAAGGTAAAATCTAGTGTAGTGCTCCAAATATCGAAGCAACGGTAAGGTGCACTAAGTGATATAAATATTGCACAAAAAATCTAAACCACTGTGTTCTAATTCTAATTGGCTCTAAATTAACCCTAGTCTCTCTATCTAAGCTAAATAGACCTAAATTTGGTCAAGGGGTTTTACACAGAAGTAGTGCCGAGTTGATCTATCGCCTTCTCGTCAGAGGAGAAGGAATTCTCCAACAGAGTCGCCATATTTGTTTGTGAGAAAAAGTTGTTAATACGAAACTTTTGTGTTACAAACTGTTAAAAAGTACAAAAGAAGATCATAAATAGAAATCTAAGTACAATTAATTATGAAAAAGTATAGTTTTAGAGATCTGATCTACAAATGATCACTTTACTCCTTGGATCACTCGACGATGAAGAAATGCACACGACGACAGAGAGATGTAGGGAATGCTACGAACAACTGGAAGAGTTGAACAACAAAAAAGCTCTAGCACAATGGCATGAGGAGCTTCTGTTTCTCTCGCTCTACTCTTGAATTTTAAAGACTTGAAGATTGTTACAAACAACTTGGAGAGTTAAACAACAAGAAAGCTCTGGCACAATGGCACGAGAAGCTTCTATTTCTCTCACCCTGCTCTTGAATTTCAAAAACTTGAGAATTCTAGCCCCCTTTTCTTTATGTCTGTATGTGCCCCCATTTATAGGGTTTAGGAGCAGTTACGAGAGTGTGCACGCACTATGGACAATCAACAATGTTTTACCATTATGCATGCACTTTCGGTGGATTGATATCCCACGTTATGTATGAGTTGGTGCACAACTTGCTTCCCGCTTGACACGTAACTTCATATACGAGGAAAGCATAGGTTATGGGAGACAATTATTTGTATACCTTTCATGAGAAGTATGGCATATAGGACACGCATTCGTAACTGCTCACTGTCGGTTAGGATAGTATGCGCACCTTTGAAGTCGTCTGGAGACTGGCACATTTTTAGTAAAAATGGCACTGGGCACCCTTCTGAGAAAAATGGCACCACGGCGCACTTTTGAAGGAAATGGCACTGCAGCGCACTTTTGAAAAAAGTCACTGCGGTACACTTTTGAAGGAAATGACACTGATGCGCACTTTTGAAAGAAATGACACTGTGGCGCACTTTTGAAATAAATGGCATTATGGCACACTTTTGAAGAGAATGACACTGCGACTGGGTCGCTAAACGACAACCTGGGTCTGCGTGTCATATCTCCGCTGTAATGATGACCTATGACTCTTTGATTTCTGCCTTTGTCAGCTTTCAGTCTGCTGTATTAAATATTGAGAGAGAAGATCATTTGTGCGTCATCGTTCGTAGCATTAAGAAAGTACGCTATTTTTTTACTCTCTGAATAGTGCGCTATCCTCTAAAATTAATGGAAAGTATGCCAAAGTAAGAAAATATGCGTCTTTCTTCTAGAACAAGTAGTAAGTGTGCCATTCTTCTACTGTTAGGTTTATTTATAGAAAACTGTACCATCCCATCTGAGGCACACTTTTTATGCTTCTACAAATATTTCTATCGATTGCCATTCTAAGTCTACACTTATCCGAACGATATCTAAATATCACTCGATACTCGCTCGCATCAAAGGGTCTAGGTGCGCGATAACCAACACAACTTAGCCGAAAGGCTGTGTGCATAGCTATCACATCCGAATAATATTCTAGTTTCGTATGCAAACTTGCTAGTATTAGAGCAGGGCTATCTGGTTCGCACATAACTTACCAATTCTAGTATGAGTCTATTCCTACAAAGTCTGACATAGGTCGACACAAGAGCCTTCGTATAACAATCGTGTACAACCAATCATATTATTCGCATGCACTTTCAAAAAAATAAATTTAGACTCATTGTATGGAACATCCCAACTGGACAACGAGAGAGTGCGTTTGTAACATAACCCATGAATGAGCTTTCAAAACTGAGAGATTTGAGACAAGTCCAAGGACATAAAGCCGTGCTCTGAAACCAATATGTCATGCCCCGATCTCCCACAGAATCGACCACCCTCGCTAGACGTGAATCACCGCGCCAGTACTCCCACAGGATAATCTTTTCTATCAAAATATGATGCCGCACGAGCACAAGCTACGCCCGTACATGGCTATTATGACAGGCAGTGAGATGACTAAGCCACATAGTCGCACAAATAGTCTCCAATGCAGCAGATAATTGAACGACATAAGAAAATGACCATTCGGTAATTAGTTTGCAAAGTCGATATAGCAAAAGCATAGAATAAACACAAGTATAATACAAAAATAAGCCCTTTATTGATAATAAAATAAGGTTACAGCGCTAGGCCAAGATTATGATTCGCTCAAGATCTCTCTCTCTCAAAATAATAAAAACGTGCCAAGTGGCTTACAACATAGGATAATAGATAGGCGATGTTCCAACATTATGTCCTATATATATGCTTAAGCTCCAGACACAACACTCCAAGGCTCCAGAGCGAACTCCATGCCTTAGCATGCACGAGGGGATACTCTACACCGAACGAGATTCTTCCGTACCCTGCAAGCAATCTGGTGGGTTATCAGTACATTGAATGCACTGGTGGAGAGGCTTCTTGCCCGCTCAACGAATCCAAACACGTTCAATTAGTTTTGTGCCCCATCTATTAAGTTATCTTTCTATTCTTGCCTTAGGATCAGTTTTATGGTACAAGATATAAGCCTAACTTGTGTGGCAGTGCACTGTGTGATATAAGAGTAACAGAGTAAAACTTACCAACTGACCATTTGTCATTCCATGTCCAAGATAAAACCAAGTTAACTAGCATATAACATATGAACCAAAAAAATAGTGCACAAACAAAGCTTAGTGTCACGAACGAGTTATTGCCTTAAATGTGTTACGCTTGCACTCAATAACGTATTATGCATCCATATCTCTAAGTACAAAGTGGCATACACTAAAATCTTATCACAAATACTAAGTGCTCTTACCACGACTAGTGCATCATGCATCAGACGAAATGCAAGGATTGGCATGCACGCAATTTTTCGCTTGTACGCCGTCTTAATCTATATGAACAAATGGTCACTAGCATAGCCATAAAGGATGAGTTATAGCCTCTGGACGGATGGATGCAACGTTGGTACCGTGGAGCCGTCTGCACCATCACGCCCAAAATGAACAGCTATCGAAAGTGTTCCCTCCGGATCAGATCGACCCCGGTGCCCCGACGTATCGTCCGCAGGAACACAAAATACCCTGTGCATAGGTTGTCCGTGACCAAACGAACTTAGTCTTCCAAATCATATATCATAAACTTGTTCAAATCCTTATCCATGTTTATAAACTCAAATCTTATTCCAAGTTCACACAATGTTCATAAACACAAATCGGTATCCATGTCTATAAACACATTGGCTCCCATAGCCGCCTGATCCAGTCCTGAAAAAATATTGCTCCCTAAGCTGTCTGATCATAACTCTTAATTAACTTGTCGAGCTGCAGTACCCTAGTTCGAAAACTACCTTGGTGACATAACGGTCCCGAATACTTTCATGTTCAAACTTGCATGAAATGACTATTTGATAGTCTTTCGGCCAAACAAAGTGAATCATATGTCGTATCGTATTCCAGACCGTGGCATGTATCTATGAGACAAGCATTAAAATAAAGTATGTTCTACGTAACCAGCATAGCAAATATGTGTAGCAACATTGTACAAGGAACATACAGAAAATCTACTTGAAATATAAGCCTTTTGTTACACCCGATTCCAGATTTGGTATTTCTTAAATTTCTAAAATTTAATTTTTCCTGATAATGTATTCCTGATGTATTTCTCATGTTGGTTCCTGTCATTTTGTTATTATTATTTTTCTTATTGTTGAGAGAGACTACCCGAGACCAATAGAATACCCATTGGCATTGCCATAGACCCGGTTTATGACTCGCATGTAGAATGGACACTTGGTTCAGTTTATTTGACTAAACCTATTACTAAACCACTTTTCCTCTCCTCTTAGTATATATATGAGATTCTCTCTCTCTCTCTCTCTCTCTCTCTCTCTCTCTCTCTCTCTCTCTCTCTCTCTCTCTCCTCTCTTTCTTCTTCTTCATTTTTCTTTTCCTTCTTACTTTCTCCTTTCTTTCTTACCCCGTGCACCTCCCCTAGTCGAACCCTAGCACCGGACCTAGCTAAGAAGAGGTCGTTGGACTCTTAGGCAAGTACATCTTGCTCAATGATGAACTTTAATTTTTAGATTTTAATATATATATTATTTTTAAAAAATTATTTGTGAAAAATGTTCCCCTTGTGTTCCTCATCATTTTAGTTCTTGGAGTTTTTGGTTTTGGTAGATGGATTTTGGTAGATATGAGTTTTAAGTTAGGGGTTTCCATGGGTTTCATGAGTTTTCCTTGGTTTGGATCTATTAAAACTTAGTATTTTCGAAAACTAGTTGTTCATTATGTTAGAGATTTTTATTCAGTTCAATTTGGCTTTTGTTTTACTTGATTTGGAGTTTAAATAAAGTTTTTATGAAGAGAACAATTCTTTGGTTTTTGCAGCTTTCAGCCATGGCTGAATCTGCTGTTGGAGAAGATGAAGTCTTCATGCGGCCAGCGACCTATGCGATAGAGAGCGCTATGCGGCCTGAGAGGGCTATGCGGCCTGAACTCCTTACCGCATACTGACAGCATGCATCCACCTTGTTGGATGCATGACTGTTCATTACACAAAGCATTCTGGAGCTAATCCTTGAACTGTTTGTGTTTTCACTCGCTGAACGAATAAAAAATTCGCTAAGTACAAGAGGGGCATCTATGCGGCAATCTGAGCATGCGACAAGCGGACTTATGCGGCATTGGCACTATGCTCCTCTCTCTTTTGACGCATAACTCTGCTTTACCCTTGCACATCTTTTTATGATTCTTGTCTTTTCTCCCTGACACACTTTACAGCCTGTCACATCAATCACTTTATGTCACTTCACTGACGCTTTATTTATTGACCTATCACTCAGCACTTGCCCCTAAGAGTAGACTTTAACCCTGAGCATGTGTCCAATGAGTCCATGTGACAATTGGGTGCATGCGACCAGTAAGTCCATGCTGCAATTGGGTATATATGGCCAATTGGTGCATGCGGCAAGTGAGTCCATGTGGCGAGTGGACGCATGTGGCCAGGAATTTTTGTGCACATTTTGTGTTTATTTTAATAATGTCCATTTAATAATTTCTTTTGGTGATTATTGTTGTGTGCTTCCTTATGACGATGTAAGTTTATATTACTAGACAAATTTTTCATGTAGTTCATGAGACAACTTTATATACAAGTTCATAATTCTCCCCACACCGTGAAAATGTTTGTGTATAAAAATTCATTGCATTTGACATCAAAAAATTGAGTGTGAGTATTTTCCAATGTATCACGTATCGCGAATACAATATCTTGTACTCGTGACTCGTCATTCTAGAGAGTTCTCAAGTGTCCACGACTCGAGAACTTGAAATAATTTAGTAATGACTAAACAAGATAAGAATTACCTAGATCATTGGGAGAAAAGAATATTGCGCTACCGGCTACCCCGATCTCTAAGGGCCACAGGCATCATGGAATAACCCTGCTAGTCAAGGGCTCCATGACTGACCAAGTTTACGCGTACCACGGCACTACGAGACAAGTTTATATACAAGTTTATGTTTATAAAGCAAGTTTATGACCACAAGTTTAAGTTTATGCTTATAAGTTCAATTTTTATTTCTGATAAAGTAATAAGTTATGTTGTAGTGATGTTGAATATGCATTTAAGTTTACTCGACAAGCGTACCCTTGGCCATCTGGGTTGACTGCAGAGCCGGTAGTAGCAATATTCTTAAAATATGTATTTAGTAATTAAGGGCTGTGACAACCCTAGCTAGTTAATCATTGCAAGCCGTAGGGCTGTTTGGCCGTACAATGAATGGTATTACTTTTATTTATAGCTCGCTCTTCTAGTTTTATTTTTTTTTCAGCACGTGGTTAGGGTGCTAAGTTCTGCTCGGGTGTGTCACAACCCGATTCCGTGGAATCGTTGAGGCATCCCCTGAATCGTGACCGCCGGGCGGGCCTGGGGTTGCGCCCGCACAAGGCTAGAGATATTTGCATTTGAACACACTTTCAGAGTACGCAAATAAATTGAACACAAGTTGAAACATGGAAAAGTTCTCTTTATTGATAATGAACATCTATTACAAACTCTTGAACGAGTCAGCTAATTTGTCGTACGGGCTTACAAAAGTGTTGACTCAAAATGAGATAGCAGTCATGTACATTACATCCCTTTACTAAACTTCAAAATGATAAAGACCTCCGGGCTGGAGGACGGCTTTGCCACGGAGCTGCATTGTGTATATAGTTGCAAGCTCCTTCCTTCAAGTAATTCAAAATGCGGCACGATCAGGATGCGCCTACAGATGGACTGGATCGGGAAGACGACTCCGGCTTCTCGTTCGGTTCATCTTAGTGCGGGGAACCTGTTTCAACGAGGGTCAGTATGTCGAAACATACTGGTGAGGGTGAGCTAACCGAACTATACCAATCAACATGTTGTTTATATGAAGCATGCATAATATTTGTAGGTTTTCTATCTTTTCTTAGTTCATTTACAAGTAAGTAGCATATAGAATTTACTGAAATAAACTTGTCCGTCTGAACTATCTGCACAATACTTACCATGCCTTCCCTGCCACGAAGACATAAGTTAGTTTGCAACAGGTTTAAATATACAAGGAGTTCACTGGCGTATGCCACAATGGACGTATGAATCTTGAACAAGGATGGAATGCAGCAAAGATTCAGTAGTGGCTACAAACCATCTCGTCCAGATGCAGTAGACTACCGTGAAGTTTCGTCCAGATCGGATCGGTGCCAGTGCCCCAGCAACCGTCTGTAGGAACCAGTGACCTTTTGCACAAGTTGTCCGTGATCGAACGGTATGTTTAATAAGTTAACAGTTCATGCAGTTGAGGCAACACGAGTTCAAGACAAACAGTATTTCATGATTCAGTTCCATAGCCTCCCTGAACAATTATTTACATAAAAGGTATGTTCCATACTTAGCACGTTTATAGAACATTTGAAATGAACTAGCATACAATAAGATAACAGTTCATATGTTTAATTGACAAGCAATAATCCCAGTCTATTACCTTTTTATCTTATAGTCTTTTAGTTATTACTTGGTATCGTCTGATCGGGACAACAAGATTTTAAGAGTTTTTAGGTGTGAAGACTTAGAAGTAGGGCTAGCTAATCGGGATGGTAGCCACTCACTTAGATGGTTGGAAAGGAGAAGGAAAAAGGTGCTTCAAAACTCCGCTCGTAAGCCGCCTACTGCTCGTTCACCTGCATCATGAACAGCTCGATCAATACTTCTTCCTCTCTTTCTATACTCGGAATTGAAGTGTAGTTCAATGAACGAAAATAATGAAATCCATCGAAACCGTTCAAGAAAAATAAGCAAATCCGAAAACTAACTCAAAGCACAAAAGCAACAAGCAACATCAAAATTTGAGACAACAAAGATAACAACGGAGAGGTCCCTCCTGACTCTGCCGCTAAGTCGATCCCGGGGGCATGGTCCACTGAATATGGGAATCGATTCTGAAGAAATAAATCCATAACGAGGACGATTTCTTATTTCAATCTATCACAATCGAACGATACCATCTTGTGTTTCTTAGCCGCGCTCCTCGAATAGGAGGAATGGGGCGTTACAGGGTGATGGTCTGCAACCCCGATCCTTATTTGGTTTAAGGGTTACGGTCCTGATCCAGAGTAGTTCCTATGCCCTCTTGCCGCTCATCGTCTTACTTTCCTTTTTAAGCATTTTTGTTATCAGTTCTTACAGTTATATTTTAAGACAAGTACATTGGTACTGTACAATTCTCAACCTGCATTTATTCTTATCTGTCTCTTTTATGCTAATATTGTGATATATTTTGTCTATCACCTTGGGCTCCTTTGTGGTACTTGTTGCTTGGGGTTCTATTCATACTGGTTTTGTATGGCCAGATTACCCCGAGGAGAACCAGGATCCACCGCACATCTAGCAAATAGCTCGCACTCGTAGGACTGCGGCCGAAGCTCGCGAGTGGGTGTCCTTCTTCCACCCTTCGTCTTGATTATTTTATTTTGTGGTGTTTAGCTAGGGACATAGTTAGCTCTTTATATTTTTGAGACTGCTGTCAACATGATGTATATATTAGACCATGGCTGGTATATTTGATCATGTATTATTATACTCTGCAAGTGCAGCATTTTGTATTCACTAGCTTCATGATCATATTTGATATATAATTTGAGATGCCTCCTTGCTTTCATGTATGATATACTCTTATAATTGTTGTTGATGGATTGAGATAATAGAATTTGTCGACCTTAGGACTGGCGTCATATCATGCTAGAGTTCACCCATTTTTCTTCTAGACAACCTTAACACATTGCGGCTTACTTCGATATTCTGCAAGGTGCGGTTGGCCATGTCAGTTCTCGTATTTACCCAGTATTATGGGAGCGAGGCGTGACACCTTTACACTAGTACGAGTCTAAAGAGTTTGTGAGAGGATTGAAATATTGCAGAGGCATATAGTGCGACGCATAAGGAAAACTATCAAGTTACTTCTTTTCGTTATTCTAGACAAGCAATACAAGATGGGATTATTTTCTTAGCTAGGTGCATTATATTCTTTATTAGCATGCAAGGGGTGATTCACCTAGCGACTAGCATGTATTGCCCGTATTTTTAAGTATGTAGGTTAAGCAAAGACGGGTTCATCGTAGCCACCCACCTTATCGATGATTCACCTCTATCGAGCGAGACTACGAACGCGCCTTTGAAAGTCTAAGTCTGAACTCCTAAAGGGCCAAGTCTGAAATCCTTTGCCTCAAGCGAGTATTCTTACTCAGCAAGGCAGTACGGGTTGTCGCACTTGCACCATTTGAATCGACTATCCGTATTGAGCGAAATGGGTCATTACAGTATCAAGCCTTCTGTAACACCCCGTTCTGCTCAAGCGGATTGCCGATTCAAACGACAAAAGTGTAACGTCCCGACCCACTTTGCTCAGGCTAGAAAACTCGTTTGAGGCAAAGGATATTCAGACTTATCCCCATAGGAGTTCGACTTAGGCTTTCAGAGGCTCGCTCGACGTATCGCTCAACCGAGACGAATCATCGCTAAGGTGGGTGGCTACGGTGAACTTGTCTTTGCTTAGCCAGCACACTTAAAATATGGAACGATATATGCTACTCGCTAGGTGAATCACCCCCTACATGCTAATAAGAATACAACGCAAGTAGCTAAGAGAATAATTCCAACTTGTATTGCTTATGTTAGAACATGGAAATAAAATATTGTTTATATTCAGACCCTCGTATGCTATCCTAGATCATGTAGATCGAAAAGTCCCTTACGGTTTCACTCCTCGACTTACCTTCGGGCCCGAGCTAATGCGATTACTTAAGTTCTTTATGTTGCCTTGCCTTAATGTTTGCTACATAAAACTTACGCCATAAACAAGTAACACCATCATGCGTTGAGTCAGCCAGAAGACTATCGAATAGTCCTTCTGTGCAAATTGAACCTGCAAGTATCCGGGACCGTTTGGTCTCTAAGGCATTCCCCGCGCCAGGGGAATGCATCAGGGCAAGTTGTTCATTGATCAAGAATCCTGTCAGGTTTACAGCTGAATGATAATCATATCAAGTTTACCTCTGAACGAGAACCTTTGTCAAGCAAAAATCATGAATCACAGCTCGTGGAGCAAATTGCTCGGTTCAGAACAAGAATTATGTATTATCATATCAAGTTATGGATTTGGAAAGACCCTGACCTGCATGTCGCGGACCACTTGAAAAAGGTGATCTTCGGATCTCAGTTCCACGGGAGGCCTTCGGGGCATCGGGGACGATCCGGTTCGGATGGAACTCTATTGTATAGTCTATTGTACTGGACGAGATGGCGTATAGCGCCCATTATACTTTTTGCTGCATACCATTCTCACCAGTGACTAGTGTCCTTTATGGCTAAGCTAGCGACAATTGTTCATATAGATAAGTTATCCTCGCTTAGCGTCTATCCGCGTGAGAGTCATTATATCACATCCAGTAAAATGGAATTACCTGATAATCAGAGTAACTCGTGCACCCGATATAAAATCTTGCACGAAATACTTATGTTTGCACATGTTATTGCCTCTTGATTCATTATATATGTTGCTCGTGCTTGATTAACTTGGTTTGCCTTGGACAGGGAAGGACAAATGGTAAGTTGGTAAGTCTCGTCGTGTTTTCTCTTATATCGTACGGCGTACTGCCACACGAATTAGGCTATTCAATCTTTGCCATAAAACTGATCCTAAGGCAACTAGAAAGACAACATAATAGTTGGTGCACGGAACCTATATTATGTGTTTGGATTTGTCGAGCGAGCGAGTAGCCTCTCCACCAGTGCATTCGTGTACTGATAATCCACCAGATTATTTGCAGGGTGTAGTGCCTCAAATCCCGATCCGACCGGGATGTGCACTACGTAATTGGGCTTGTGGCTAGTCCGTTTGAGTCATAACTTAGAACTTCGGCATCTTCTTGCCACGGACGAAATGCGATGATCCTTTCCAACTCATGGAAAGGCCTCTATTGAAACGAGTCCAATAGTTTTCGTGTTTGGTTGCTTGGTTTTCTTGATTGCCGCTTTGGGATTTGATTTGGTGTTGCTTTCGATTTGCTTGGTTTTCGCTGCTGGTTTTATCGTTTGGAGCTTTGATTCTTGGGGAGTTCGGCAGGGAAGGATAGGCAAGATTCTAATTGGTGCTCGTGCTGTGCAGGTCCGCGTAACTGACGTTTGATCGTCGCTAGGCGGGAATCTTCGTTTCAGCTACCTTTTCCTTAACCAGTGAGTGGTTTGGACCCTTCTTTCCTACTTCTTCACGCCAACATCTTTAATGTTTCAAACGTTCACTCGATGATGCCCGGTTGGACGCCTAGGAAATCCTTGCCACAATGCATGCCAGCCACTAAGAAAGGAACAGGGGATTTTTGTAGACTAATATTTCTATATGCTTGCACACCTTATAACTGAGTTTGTTTATAATGGGGATTGGTTGTTGGTGGTGGCCTAGTGCCTCGGACGGAGTTTGGACCTATGGGATATCAAAATCGGAACACCGCGTTGAGAAAATATGAACTGTTGCATGAGATATATATTGCTGCTTAACTTCTTTTTTTGTTTCAATCGATGCATTGTAGGATATATGAATTGTTCATGCATTTGCATGGTCTGGGACAACTTGTGCACAAGGTTTATCATTTCCTCGAAACGGCTTTCCGGGGCACTGGAACCGTATCGATCCGGAGGGAAATATTTGATTCGTGCTCGTCACGATGCATTGCGGGACCTCCAGCAGGGCTTGCTACCCGGGCTGATAGGGCGCGCCGCTAATGCTTGAATATGTCCCTAAGGTGTCGATCACACCAATGACCGCATAGACTAGAACACATGCTAATATATTGTCTTGTGCAGATGGTAAGTATACTTGTGTTTCGTTGCAGGGAAGGCGTGCATCGGTTGAGTAAGCAATCGATGCACTGGTTGGATTCGCTATTATTTTCATTCCTATCAAAACATGCAACTGATATGAATTGAATTCACTTGCCTCTTTATAGAAGTCATCTTAATGCATGCTCGCCCCTAATAAGCTAGTGTCGATTTAGTCGAGTGGGTTCATCCCGCTCACCAGTACAAGTTGAGTACTGACCCACGTTGTGGGCAACTATTTCAGGCACTCAGACGGTGCAACGCTAGTGGATAGACGAGGAGGCGTTAGGAGCACCTCTATTTTGAAGTATAGTTGGAGTCAGATCATTTTGGAGGCTTGGACTTTCAACCTATACAAGGGCGTAATGTATGAACGACGTGGACTATCTGATGGAGCGCGCCCTGCCTTTTGAGTTTATCTTTTATAATGCAAATCAAGTAGCCGAGAGGCGCATCAATGTAAACTCTATGTAAATTACTCTGAATTATCAATGAAAAAGCATGTTTCTTCCTGCACTGTGTTCAAATCTCTCTGTGAATGTGTTTTATAAATTGTGTTTCAAAAACGGGTTCCTATAACTGCAAGTCCTTGCCTTGTATGAGCGCAACTCCAGGCTCGTACGGCATCACGCCCCAAGCGAGGACGAATCGGTTCCGTAAAGGATCAAGCGAGGACGACCGACCCTTTCGGGATCGGGGCGTGACATATTGGTATCAGAGCCTAGGCTTTACTTCCACGGGATTTCAAAAGATTATAAAGGAGTTTGATACGCCTCTCAATTGAGTTGCGTTCGGCGTCCGCTGCATGGGAAGAGTCGCTTATACAATGAGCCCATAGATATAAAATCTATCGTTTTTGGAGTGTTAACAAGCTACTCTCTTTTGTAGCCATGGCTAAGAAGAACACTGCAACTGCCAGCAGTGCTCAACCCATTCAGAGCGATCCAGCAAGCTCTGGAGAATCCGGAGGAGCGGGTTCAACCGGAATGGCGGAACGGCTTATGCACCTCATGGAGGCGCAGCAGCAACAAGCTGTTACCCAACAAGCTAACATACAAGCGCAGTTTGCTTCTCAACAGAAGCAAATGGATACAATGATGCAACTGATTGCATCCCTGGTACCGAGCAACGGGACATCCGCAGCGACGCCTGTCACGCCGCCAGCCGTGGCGGTAGAAGATGAGTCAGAAGAGACTCAGCCTACAGCAAGGAACTCCTGCCGAGCAGCTGAGTTTACAAAAATGCATCCCCCTACGTTCAACGGACGAGCGGAGCCGGACGTGGTATTGGGGTGGATTGCTAAGCTGGAAGGACTCTTCAACCTGGTTGGCATCCGGGGATCCAAGCGAGTTGCCTGTGCATCGGTTCAGCTGGAACTGCGTGCGCATGATTGGTGGGAGGCAACGAAGCAAGGAATTTACGATGCCAATCCCAACTGCAAGATTACTTGGGAAATATTCAAATCTGCATTCATTGAACAGTATATTCCCCGAGCAGTCCGGCAGCAAAAGGAAGACGACTTCAGCAATCTGGTCCAAGGAAGTCTGTCTGTGGATGATTATGATTCAGTATTCGCTAAGCTAGCAAAGTTTGCTGGGCAATTCTTGCCTAATCAGCAGGCGTGGTGCTACCGATTTCAGAAAGGTTTGAATGACGATTTGCGAAGGGACGTCATCAACCAAAGATGCCAAACATATAGGGAATGTTATGAAGCGGCTCTGAATAGCGAGCGGATCTTTGGGCGCCCTCTCCCAAAGACCGAGGTGCAAACCCCCCGTGCCAATAATAATAAACGTCCTCATGAAACGGGAGGGTCTGGAGCACACAAGCGTTCGCACACGTCTGATAATAGGGGCCAATCCCAATCACTGAACTGCAGCCGGTGCGGCAAATCAGGGCATAAAGTGAATGATTGTCGGGTTCAAGGATGTTTCAAATATGGTCGCCTGGGTCACAAACAGTTTAACTGCAGAGAGGGCAAGCCGAATCAGAATAATGGAAATCAAAACAAAGGGCCTCCAGCAAGTGATGCAAATGCTGTGCCAGTAAATCCACAACGCCAGGGTGCTCAGGGCCGAGTCTATGCATTGACTCGGGATGAGGCATCTGTATCCGACACTGTTGTAACAGGTACTCTACTATACCGAGAATTACCCGCTAGAGTCTTATTCGATTCAGGTGCTACGCATAGTTTCATATCTGCTGATTTTACTGTTGAGCATAAATTAGCTTCTACTGCTTTAAATATGAACCTTTGCGTAAGTACCCCTTCGGGAGTCGATATGCCCGCCCATGCGATCTGTAGGGATGGTTACATTTGCATCGGAGGTAGGAAGCTTTCCTTAGATGTCATTGTACTAGACATCAAGGATTATGATATTATTCTCGGTATGGACTGGTTGGGTGCTTGCCATGCAACAATCGAGTGCGCGAAGAAGCGAGTCGTATTTCGTCTACCCGGCGAGGCAGACTTCTACTATTCGTGCAGCGCTGCACCGAAGACGGCAATGGTGATATCAGCAATTTCGGCTAGGCGTATGTTGCATTCGGGCTGTGAAGGGTACTTAGCTTCTGTTCGAGACACCCGGCGGGAATGTGCAGATGCAGCTCAGGCTGAAGTCATTACAGATTTTCTCGACGTGTTCCCAGACGAGCTGCCTGGAATGCCTCCTGATCGTGAGATCGAATTCAGCATTGACACTTTTCCGGATTCGTGACCGATATCAAAGGCACCTTATCGCATGGCCCCAGCAGAGCTTAAGGAACTTAAAGTTCAGTTGCAAGATCTGTTGGACCGAGGATACATTCGTCCAAGCGTTTCTCCGTGGGGCGCTCCGGTGCTGTTCGTGAAAAAGAAAGATGGATCCATGCGGCTGTGCATTGACTACCGAGAACTGAATAAAGCGACCGTGCGGAATCAGTACCCTTTGCCAAGAATAGATGACTTGTTTGATCAGTTGCAAGGTGCAAGAGTTTTCTCTAAAGTTGATCTCAGGTCAGGGTATCACCAGTTGAAAATCAAATCAGAGGATATTCAAAAATCTGCTTTCAGAACCCGTTACGGACACTATGAGTTCCTCGTGATGTCGTTCGGTTTGACGAACGCCCCTGCAGCTTTCATGGATCTGATGAACCGCGTATTTCGGCCGTTTGTGGATAAGTTTGTAGTCGTGTTCATAGACGACATACTAATCTATTCCAAGAATGAGGCGGAGCACAAAGAACACCTGAAGATCGTGCTGCAGACATTACGAGACCATCAGTTGTTCGCTAAGCTCAGCAAGTGTGAGTTCTGGTTGAACAGCGTGGCGTTCCTTGGTCATGTCATCTCGGCCGAAGGCGTCGCCGTAGACCCGAAGAAAATAGAAGCGGTGGTAGACTGGAAGCAACATACGTCAGCCAGCGAAGTTCGAAGCTTTCTGGGCCTTGCAGGATACTACCGTAGGTTCGTGAAGGATTTCTCTAAACTGGCCTCGCCTATGACTCGCCTTACTCAGAAAGGGATTGCATACGAATGGGGTGATGACTGCGAAGCCAGCTTTCGGGAACTTAAGCGGCGTCTTGTTTCAGCTCCGATCCTTGCACTTCCAGATGGGGTAGAAGAGTTTCAGATATACAGCGACGCTTCAGGACTCGGCTTAGGGTGTGTGCTCATGCAGAGAGACAAGATAATATCGTACGCCTCCAGGCAACTGAAGCCGCACGAGAAGAACTACCCGACGCATGACTTGGAATTGGCGGCGATTGTATTTGCATTGAAGTTGTGGAGGCATTATCTTTATGGTGTTGCTTGCAAAATCTTCACAGATCACAAGAGCCTCAAGTATCTTTTTACCCAGCGGGAATTGAACCTCCGGCAGCGGCGTTGGCTAGAACTTATTAAGGACTACGACCTAACGATCGCGTATACTCCGGGCAAGGGAAACGTCGTTGCTGATGCTCTGAGTCGGAAGCACGTGGGCTCGTTATCTATAGACAACCGTTTACTTCGAGATCTTGAGGCGATGGGCATCGAGTTTCGAGTTCGGCATCCAGGAGTGCAGCTGGCACCACTCCATCTTGAACTGGGTTTACGTGGTAGAATCAAATCAGCTCAGGAGGGCGATCAGTTCTTAGCAAAGGTGCGCGGATTGATCTCGGCGGGGAAGACGTCTGACTTTGTGGCAGGCGAAGATGGGGCCTTACAGATGAAAGGGAGGCTATGTGTTCCTAACGACCCAGAACTCCGAAGGGAAATTATGGCAGAAGCACACTACGCGAAGTATTCTTTACATCCGGGGAGCACTAAGATGTACAAGGACTTGCGCGGGACCTTCTGGTGGCACGGTATGAAGCGGGATGTGGCGACCTTTGTGTCACAGTGCATGGCCTGTCAACAGGTGAAAGCTGAGCATCAGAGGCCCGGCGGGGAACTGCAGAACCTCGCTATTCCCGAGTGGAAATGGGACAACATCACTATGGATTTTATTGTGGGATTTTCGAAGACGCCACGGGGGCACGATGCGATTTGGGTCATAGTTGGTCGTTTGACCAAATCAGCCCACTTTCTTCCCATAAAAGTTACTTGGAGCGTCGATCGGTTAGCACAAATTTACATAGATGAGATCGTCCGATTACACGGAGTACCTGCCTCAATCGTCTCTGACCGTGACGGACGCTTCTTATCTCGTTTCTGGACTAGTCTACAAGCTGCTTTGGGAACCAAGCTACAGTTCAGTACCGCATACCACCCGCAGACTGATGGACAGACAGAGAGGACAAATCAGATACTCGAACATATGTTACGGCTGTGTGCTATTGATTTAAAGACTAGTTGGGACACGCATCTTCCTTTGGCAGAGTTTGCGTACAACAACAGCTACCAATCAAGCATCCAGATGGCACCGTACGAAGCACTATATGGGCGAAGGTGTCGATCTCCAATCTGTTGGGACGAAGTCGGCGAGCGGCAGGTACTCGGGCCAGAGCTGGTAGAGCAGGCAGTTGAAAAAGTTCGCTTGATTCGGGAAAGACTCCGCACAGCGCAGAGCCGACAGAAAAGTTATGCTGATGCACATAGAAGACCCTTGGAATTCTTGGTCGGGGATCATGTCTTCTTGAAAGTGACGCCGATGCGAGGTGTGATGCGTTTCGGCGTGAAGGGCAAACTGAGTCCCCGGTTTGTCGGCCCCTTTGAGATACTAGAACGAGTTGCAGCTATGGCATACAGAATAGCACTACCTCCCGCCTTGGCAGAAGTGTATGACGTATTCCATGTTTCCCAACTACGGAAGTATGTGCATGACCCAAGTCATGTGGTTAGTTTTGTACAGTTGGAACTGCGCGCGGACTTGTCATACTCAGAAGAACCGGTGCAGATACTGGATCGTAAGGAAAAAATACTTCGCAACCGTACGATGTCCTTGGTTCGCGTGCTGTGGCGGAACCATTCAGCTGGGGAATCAACCTGGGAAATGAAATCGAAGATGAAGGAGAAGTACCCTTCATTGTTCATTCAGTCGGAGGTAGGGCCTTGTTCTTACGTTTCGGGTCGGCCTTGTTCTTAAGTTTCGGGTCGAAACTTTTTCTTAGTGGTATATTATGTAGTGCCTCAAATCCCGATCCGACCGGGATGTGCACTACGTAATTGGGCTTGTGGCTAGTCCGTTTGAGTCATAACTTAGAACTTCGGCATCTTCTTGCCACGGACGAAATGCGATGATCCTTTCCAACTCATGGAAAGGCCTCTATTGAAACGAGTCCAATAGTTTTCGTGTTTGGTTGCTTGGTTTTCTTGATTGCCGCTTTGGGATTTGATTTGGTGTTGCTTTCGATTTGCTTGGTTTTCGCTGCTGGTTTTATCGTTTGGAGCTTTGATTCTTGGGGAGTTCGGCAAGGAAGGATAGGCAAGATTCTAATTGGTGCTCGTGCTGTGCAGGTTCGCGTAACTGACGTTTGATCGTCGCTAGGCGGGAATCTTCGTTTCAGCTACCTTTTCCTTAACCAGTGAGTGGTTTGGACCCTTCTTTCCTACTTCTTCACGCCAACATCTTTAATGTTTCAAACGTTCACTCGATGATGCCCGGTTGGACGCCTAGGAAATCCTTGCCACAATGCATGCCAGCCACTAAGAAAGGAACAGGGGATTTTTGTAGACTAATATTTCTATATGCTTGCACACCTTATAACTGAGTTTGTTTATAATGGGGATTGGTTGTTGGTGGTGGCCTAGTGCCTCGGACGGAGTTTGGACCTATGGGATATCAAAATCGGAACACCGCGTTGAGAAAATATGAACTGTTGCATGAGATATATATTGCTGCTTAACTTCTTTTTTTGTTTCAATCGATGCATTGTAGGATATATGAATTGTTCATGCATTTGCATGGTCTGGGACAACTTGTGCACAAGGTTTATCATTTCCTCGAAACGGCTTTCCGGGGCACTGGAACCGTATCGATCCGGAGGAAAATATTTGATTCGTGCTCGTCACGATGCATTGCGGGACCTCCAGCAGGGCTTGCTACCCGGGCTGATAGGGCGCACCGCTAATGCTTGAATATGTCCCTAAGGTGTCGATCACACCAATGACCGCATAGACTAGAACACATGCTAATCTATTGTCTTGTGCAGATGGTAAGTATACTTGTGTTTCGTTGCAGGGAAGGCGTGCATCGGTTGAGTAAGCAATCGATGCACTGGTTGGATTCGCTATTATTTTCATTCCTATCAAAACATGCAACTGATATGAATTAAATTCACTTGCCTCTTTATAGAAGTCATCTTAATGCATGCTCGCCCCTAATAAGCTAGTGTCGATTTAGTCGAGTGGGTTCATCCCGCTCACCAGTACAAGTTGAGTACTGACCCACGTTGTGGGCAACTATTTCAGGCACTCAGACGGTGCAACGCTAGTGGATAGACGAGGAGGCGTTAGGAGCACCTCTATTTTGAAGTATAGTTGGAGTCAGATCATTTTGGAGGCTTGGACTTTCAACCTATACAAGGGCGTAATGTATGAACGACGTGGACTATCTGATGGAGCGCGCCCTGCCTTTTGAGTTTATCTTTTGTAATGCAAATCAAGTAGCCGAGAGGCGCATCAATGTAAACTCTATGTAAATTACTCTGAATTATCAATGAAAAAGCATGTTTCTTCCTGCACTGTGTTCAAATCTCTCTGTGAATGTGTTTTATAAATTGTGTTTCAAAAACGGGTTCCTATAACTGCAAGTCCTTGCCTTGTACGAGCGCAACTCCAGGCTCGTACGGCATCACGCCCCAAGCGAGGACGAATCGGTTCCGTAAAGGATCAAGCGAGGACGACCGACCCTTTCGGGATCGGGGCGTGACACAGGGTACGGGAGAACCTCGTTCGGTGCAGATGCCTTCATGCGTGCTAAGGCGTGGAGTTCACTCCGGAGCCTTGGAGCGCTATATCCGGAACTGAAGCACATATACAAGACATAATATTGGAACATCGCCTGAATATTGCCTTTATATCTTTCCATAAAATGTAGCCACTTGGCACACTTTTATTGTTTCAGAGAGAGAGAGGCTTGAGCGACTTATAAACTCGGCTATGCGCCGCCTCTAACACTTATATTATATCAATAAAGAGTTTTACTCCAATTTGTGTTATTCAATACTTTCGCTATTGTCGACTCAGTGAACTTGTTACCAAATCGCCTATGCGTTTATAATTCCACTGCACTCGGATAATCTGTGTGACTCTGTAGCTTAGACTTCTTATTGCCAGCCAACGAACCACGGCCTTGCACGGGCGTGGCTCACGCTCGTGCGGCATCACGCCAAGATGGTTCAAAGCGATCGTCCCGAGGGAGCATTGGCATAGTAATTCTCGCCTAGCAGGGACGGCCGATTTAGCCTGCAGGAGATCGGGACGTGACAGGTTGGTATCAGAGCTTGGCTATACGTCTTTGGACTTTGTTTTGATTATCTCAGTTTCGAAAGCTCGTTCGTAGGTTATGTGCATGCTCTGTCTCAATGTCCCAAACAAAATATTCCAACAATGAGTCTAAATACTTTCAAAAAGCGCATTTGAATGATGTAATTGCTTGTATAAAATCGTGATGCTAAGGCCTTTGTGCCAACATGTGCAAACCCTTGAGATTTTTGTAAGTAGCTTGTCCGATTTTACTATCTCTAAGTTTGGTTGAATGCATATGTTTGAGGGACACCTTGAACATGTGCACGATCCAAGACTCAAGGATATGTGAAACTCGAGTGCTAAGACTTCGCTATCGCTGAGTTGGTTGACATGCATATGTTTGAGGGACACTTCGAATATGTGTACGATCCATACTCGCGATATGCTAATCTCAATGCTAGTGCAAGTGAATATCCAAATAAACAAGTATAATGACTTGTATAGGTTTTTCTCGGCCTTAGATCGTTAATCAAGATCAATTGAAACATACTCCGCGTTAAGCAATATGTCTCGCGCTAAGGCACAAAAGAGACTGACTCAACATACACGCGACACGACTTAAGAACCGAGTAGGAGATTATGTTCAATTGGATTTAGTTGTACCGATTGCTATGCTTGGGATAGATTCCATAATGTGTTAGTACTTCCTGCCCTCAGTAAGTCTCGAGGACGAGACTTTTTTTGAGTGGGGTATGATGTAACACCCTGTTTCGCTCAAGAAGATTGCCGATTCAAACGACAAAGGTGCAATGTCCCGACCCACTTTGCTAAGGCAAAAATACTCGTTTGAGGCAAAGGATATCCAGACTTGTCCCTACGGGAGTTCGGCTTAGGCTTTCAGAGGCTCGCTCGATGTATCGCTCAATCGAGACGAATCATCGCTAAGGTGGGTGGCTACGATGAACTTGTCTTTGCTTAGCCAGCACACTTAAAATATGGAACGATACATGATAGTCGATAGGTGAATCACCCCCTGCATGCTAATAAGAATACAATACACCTAGCTAAGGGAATAATCCCAACTTGTATTGCTTATGTTCGAACATGGAAATGAAGCATTGCTTTTATTCAGACCCTCGCATGCTACCCTAGATCATGTAGCTCAGAAAGTTCCTTACGGTTTTACTCCTCGGCTTACCTTCGGGCCCGAGCTAACGCAATTACTTAAGTTCTTAATGTTGCCTTGCCTCAATGTTTGCCACACAAAACTTACGCCATAAACAAGTAACACCATCGTGTATCGTTCATGCATTGAGTCAGCCAGAAGACAATTGAATAGTCCTTCTGTGCAAATTGAACCTGCAAGTATTTGGGACCGTTTCATCGCTAAGGCATTCCCCGCACCAGAAGAATGCATCAAGGCAAGTTGTTCATTGATCAAGAATCCTATCAGGTTTACAGCTGAATGATAATCACATCAACTTTACCTCTGAACAATAACCCTTTTCAAGAAAAAATCATGAATCACAGCACGTGGAGAAAATTGCTCGGTTCAGAACAAGAATCATGGATTATCATATCAAGTTATAGATTTGGAAAGACCCTGACCTGCATGTCGCGGACAACTTGAAAAAGGTGATCTTCGGATCTTAGTTACACTGGCGGCCTCCTGGGCACCGGGGCCGATCCGGTCCGGATGGAAATCTATTGTATAGTCTATTATACTAGACGAGATGGCTTATAGCACCCATTATACTTTTCACTGCATACCATTCTCGCCAGTGACTAGTGTCCTTTATGGCTAAGCCAGCGATAATTATTCATATAGATAAGTCATCCTCGCTTAGCGGCTATCCGCGTGCGAGTCATTGTATCGCATCCAGTTGAATAGAATTACCTGATAATCAGAGTAACTCGTGCACCCGATATAAAATCTTGCACGAAACACTTATGTTTGCATATGTTATTGCCTCTTGATTCATTATATATGTTGCTCGTGCTTTATTAACTTGGTTTGCCTTGGACAGGGAAGGACAAATGGTAAGTTGGCAAGTCTCACCGTATTTTCTCTTATATCGCACGGCACACTGCCACACGAATTAGGCTATTCAATATTTGCTATAAAACTGATCCTAAGGCAACTAGAAAGACAACATAATAGTTGGTGCACGGAACCTATATTATGTGTTTGGATTTGTCAAGCGTGCGAGTAGCCTCTTCACCAGTGCATTCATGTAATGATAATCTACTAGGTTGTTTGTAGGGTGCGGGAGAACCTCGTTCGGTGCAGATGCCTCCTCCGTGCGTGATAAGGCGTGGATTTCACTCCAGAGCCTTGGAGCGCTGCGTCCGAAACTGAAGCACATATACATGACATAATATTGGAATATCGACTGAACATCGCCTGTACATCTTTCAACAAAATGAAGCCACTTGGCACACTTTTATTGTTTCAGAGAGAGAGGCTTGAGCGACTTGTAAACTCGGCTATGCGCCGCATGTAACACTTGTATTATATCAATAAAAAAATTTACTCCAACTTGTGTTATTCAATATTTTTTCTATTGTCGACTCAGTGAACTTATTACCAAATTGCCTATGCGTTTATAATTTTGCTGCACTCGAAAAATTTGTGCGACTCTGTGGCTTAGACTTCTTATCGCCATCCAATGAACCACGGCCTTGCACGGGCATGGCTTATGCTTGTACGGCATCACGCCTAGATGGGTCAAAGTGATCGCCCCGCGGGAGCGCTAGCACGGTGATTCTCGCCTAGCGGGGACGGCTGATTTAGCCTATGGGAGATCGGGGCGTGACACCTTCTACCAACTCCAATTGACTGATATTCTACCACCTTCCTTATAGTTTACTGGTATATGAAGGGTGCCTGCACATAAGTAGTAAGGACTGTCCAGGCAGTCGCCAATACTTGTTGTGGTCCTTTTCAGTGTACTTGCTGCTATAATAAATATGCCCAATTTACCCCCTCACCTCTATTGTTACTGCTACTTGCATCACAATTGGTCCAACACTCACCTGAGACTGAATACTTAGTACTACCACTCACCTTCATGTGCACATATTACACACTCTTGCCTATGCACTTAACACACACAATAATACATTGCATATCAGTTAGGATATACCCTATATTACACAGCACTCGAGCTCACTCCCCAAACCACCAAACCAATTGCTGCAGGTGTGTGCAATTGCGTACAGTATAGGGAAGCATATTGTTGGCAGCATTTAATCTACTTGCACTGCAATAACTGAACTGTAACCTGAGCTATAACTAATGATGCTCATACCTACTTGCTATATGACTTCCCATCTGTACAGGAACCCGATCTCCACAGTGTCTGAACTCAATTTACAACACACTCTCAAGCTAAGTGTTAGCACACACCACCCACATGATACTTGAGTATCATGTTTCAAATCTAACCCATGATACTCCTCCAAACTCTCATATTCCCAGAACATGATACAAATATAATCAATCATGACTAACACCAACTCACTTTACAAGTAGCCATCTATAACAACATACACACCAACCTGCTGCTTAAGCCATACTGAATCCAACAGTAAGTAAATACCCACATGACTCCCCTTCATTTCTTCTATTGCCCTGAATAGGAACTTCTCCCAACAGACCATGCACCCTCACATGAATATATATACTGAAACTCATACACTCACACCAATATCAACCAACTTAGCACTAAACAACTAACACATATGCAATACACACAAACCACTCACTACCAACTATTCTTCTCACTTCAATTCTCTCATCCACATTCACAATCACCTAACACATTATCACAAAAATCTAGAGTGCACAAGCTTGTGATACTCATGATATACTCGCATCATGATACCAAAAATAACAAATAGATACCACACAAACACTTTGTGGTCTAAACTCATATCCCCCCCCATTTTAAGGCACAAATTAATATTCCACAAGAAGAAAATCATATATCTAGCCAAATGAGGGCTCCTAACACCTGTATCTAGCCAAATAGAGTCAATTCCACCTATACGAGGATTTCTATAGGTCTAATGGGTGTTCTTAACCATAAATAGAGTAAAAAAAATAGAGATATACCTAGGTTTTTAGTGACCACGTTGAAGAACTCCAAATTTGGACACGAGAAAGACGAAGTGGACACGATCATCAATACTTGGACCCCTCTTCAAGCTTTCTCTAGCAATGATAAGCTCTTTAGCCTCCTTGAAAAATAAAAATGAGAGGGATAAGATTTGGAATGAAATGATTAGTTTTTTTTCAATTTGAGGATGAACTAATTAGGAAAGCAAATGGGACTATTATGAATAATAAAGGCTTATATAGGCTTCCTCTTAGGCTTAGGGTTACATTTAGGAATAGTTTGATATGACTCAAAATTCTCTCTCCATTCTATCATGAATATGATCCATCTAAATCATATGATAGAATATTCTATTCTTGAGTCAATTGGGTTTAATGGACCTAATCTACTCATGAACAACTAATGACTCAAATAGACTCAACCTGTCACTCCCCATTTTCGATATATGTATTTGGAGCATATTAGTTTCCCTGCTTATACTATATGTTGCTTGCATAATTAATTAGGTTGCATGCATGGAGACCAGACCCATTCTTTTTTGATTCAATTAGACCCATGGTTTAATTGTTAGGTTAGTTTATTCATGAGTTGAGTCCATGGTCTAAACCTCAAACCCTAACTATAAAATCCAACATCTTTCTCTCTCTTCCCTCATTCTCTCAATTTCCTCTTCTTCCTTCATTTGGGAAAGTACACCTTGCACCACATGAAAAAATCTCTTGATTTTTTATTCTTACTTTTCCTTGCATTTATTATTCTAATATGTGCTCATGATGATTCTAAATACTTTTAGTACTTGGGGTTTTTGGTTTTAATGGATGAATTTGAGTAGATCTACATTCTAAGTTTAGATTTTTCATGGGTTCCTTGAGTTTTTGGTGATTTTGATCTACTAAAACATAGTATTTAAAAAAAATAGTTTTTGGGGGTGGATGGAGCACTTTATTTCGAGCGTTTTGGCTTTTGGTTCACTTAATTCGGAGTTAAAATTAAGTTTTTATGAAGAAAATAATTTTTTGGTTTTTGGAGTTCTCGCCATGGCCGAACTGCTGCCTAGAGAAGACGAAGTCGTATGCGGCCGGGAGATCCATGCGGCCTTGACCCATATGCGGCAAGTGAGCGTATGTGGCCTTGAACTCATGCGACCTCTGCGGTCGGCGACCATGCGGCTATGCAGCCTGAACTCATAGGGTCTGAGCTCATGCAGTCTGAACTCATGCGGTCATGCGGCCTTGAGCTCATACGACCTCTGCGGTAAGTGACCATGCGACCCATGCAGCTATGCGGCCCGACTTCCTATGCGACAACTGATCCTATGCGGCCTAGACTTATGAGAAAACTGATTCTATGTGGCAGCTGATTTCCATGCGATATTAATCCTTATGCACATGCAGCCCCTTGCACATGCTTTATTGGACTAGTTTTGTTTGAATGTTCCTTTAGACTTTATGGGATGTATGTGTGACTTTGATGACCATAAGAGTATTAGACCCATCTATGCGTCATGACCCGACCACTTCTATCCGTGCTGATACACTTACTACGTGATATGTGTTCCTACGTGCTATATGCTCCTACGCGATTATATTACATGATTACACCGTGGTGTACCTATGTGCTACGTTACATGTGATATGACTTAATCTCCTGTATGGACATAAGGGTTAGTCAATGACCAAGCGTGGCTAGGATCCGTTGATTGTTGTATCATGCTGGGGTGAATCCAAACTGAACTATTAAGTGACAAAGTGGATTCGTATCTAGCATGGTTGTACCATGGTACATCATATAAGAGGAATAACATGTGACCACGCCATGTGATTCCGATTAACAATAGGGTTAACTAGGCAACTTAACTTGTAGAGCATTGAGAGGGAATGTAATATCGAGATCGTGCCTAACTAGCCACCTCCAGTCATCTGAATTGGGGTGTGTAGGCTAGTCCCCATAGATATTGTTTAAATCCTCATTAGTGGATGACAATATCCAACTATTATACTATACTATGTGTTCTATGCGATCTTAACACGGTGGCCTTACGAGGGACCGATGCGCAATACTATATGCTATGCGGCAATTTATGGCTCAGCTAACCCTGCTAGTACCTGGTTCGATCTGAGGATTCCTATATGCATAATATCTCTAGGATAACCCGGATGCCATCTAGTAAGCCATACAAGTGATTGGCCGATTATGTAACTGAACTTGTTTATGTAATGTACCTACAGTCAAATAGTCTAGGGACATCGACTATCATAGTGCGATGGTCTAACCCTTATCCTTGTTTGGTTTTAGGGTTAAATTGTTGTGTCATGATAGGCTATCAACCGAAACTATGAGACATAAATATTATATATATATATATATATATATATATATATATATATATATATATATATATATATATATATATATATATATATATATATATAAACCTGGTTTTATTTCTTCATTCGTGCTTCCTTATGGTACTTGCTATTTGGGGCCTATCCCCACTGGTTTTGCATGGCCAGGTTTAGAGCCAGCACCCGAGGATCAAGCGTACTCCCCACTGAACAATGGCGCGCACCAGACGGATGGTCGTTGAAGGGAATGAGTGGGTTTCTTCTTCCTTGCTCGTTATTGCATACTTTGCTTATTTTGGGAGTTTAGCCATCGGCACTTGTTAGCCGTGAATCTGGATATTTAGTTTTCCTACATAATTGTAATAAATCAGACTGTAGCCAATCATGGTCATGTACTTTTGATACTCTGTCAGCTTTCTTATTTTGCACAGCTGGTTTCCAGAATATCGTGGCAGGGCATTTGGGATGCCTTACTTTCTTGTCATATATGTTATATGTTTACTGCTCTTGCTTGACTGATTGAGACAATAGATATGTTGTGTGACCCTAAGTGACTTGCTTGTAGTATGCACCCCCTTGTCTAGTTACAGCCGTGACCGTCGTACGATGTTCTATACCTTGTACGGGGGAGCTGGCAATGTCCTTCTCCGTATTCCAGTACTGGAGTGTGATAAGTTATTAGTGGTGGCCTATGTAGGTCTGTGTTTTCAGACTTGTGGGATGTTATGATCATAGGAGTCTCAATCAAATATATGGCTTTAAAATTCTAAATTTGTTCTTCTCGAAGCTTGACTATCGGATCAATTATTTTCTTGATTTTTCCCGTCCTATTCTTGATGTTTCTTGTCCTTTTCTTTAGAGCTTCTTCAGTTGCTGGAGCAGCAGGCATGACAGGACAAGGTTCCCCTAGGAAACAACGAAAGAAAGCACTTGTTCAGATTCAAATTCGAGTAGAGCCAATAGTTGGACAAGCTGGCACAGTTGAACCACAAGCTGGACATATTGAGCAACCATCCCCTGAGATTCTTGTACCCCCAGTAGTACTAGTAGTACCAGTGGTACTTGACACCCTGGCGTTACTGAAGATCCTCCGGAGAATGATGGCTATGCAGCAACATCAGATGGCAGTGCAACAACATCAGCAGTTTCAACAATAATAGCATAATGTCTTATTGAGTTAGGGTTTGCAAACGGCCTTGGAAAGAAGAGGAAGGACTGATTCGGGGGCGTCGGTTAGATTTTTCCTACTTAATCCTAGATACTTTGATGACACGAAGGACGCCATCATAGCAGATGCATGGCTCCAAGACATCAAAGTCATTCTAGCGGCGGCGAAGGTTCCGACTGATGAACAAGTTGACCAGGTACGATTGCAGCTACAGGACCTTGCCCGTGACTGGTGGACGTCCGTAGAGGTTGGCTTAAGGCATCTTATCACCTGGGACAATTTTAGAGCTCAATTGGGCCAAGTACTTTGGAGTCGTAGCACAGTATGAGCTCCAACAGAGATTTATCGGTCTCAAGAAGGTCGGTAGAACAGTGGATGGATATAAAGTCGAGTTTTGCAGGCTGAGTAGATTCGCTCCAGATGAAGTACTGATAGTAGCTCGGAGGCACAAGCTTACCATGCAGAGGTTATCGGCAAGGATAGGAGGCCAGAAGAGGTCTCATGCTCAGAGTGGAGGAGGAGGTGTAGGATTACCTCGGACATCATCACCATCACTTGGCGTTCGCATCCATGATTCAGCGCCAAGAGGGCGACAGTTTCGACAGAGACAGTACTGGCTCGGCAGCAGCCAAGACAACAGCAGCAACAACAACAACAACAACAACAACAACAACGCCAGGAAGCACCGGCGGGATGTACTTATTATGACAAAGGTGGCCACACTAGAAAGGTATGCAGGGCAGCCAATGGGTTGTGTATGAGGTATGGCGGTCCAGATCATCGAATTGTCAATTGTCCAATGATGCAGAGGACATAAGGGCCAGTTCAGCAATTCCCAGCGCTGCCAGCACCAGGAGCAGTACAACAAAGAGAGCCAGCGATAGCAGTACAACCATTAGCCCAGTGTCTATTACCGACGCAAGCTGAGATGTACCAGCAACAACAGAACCAGCAGCAGGGCCAGCAGAGGTCACAACAACGTCACTAAGGGAGACAGCAGCGAGGGGCACAGCAGGGCTAAGGACAGGCATTCACCTTGTCTTTGGAGAAGGATTTAGTATCGGGCGATGTAGTGGCAGGTAATATTTCTGTCGTATCTCATTCTTTTATAGCATTGTTTGATTCAGGCGCATCTCATTCTTTTATATCTGCATGATTCACAATACGCATTGGATTGGAGTTTAAGGCGTTGACAAAGAGGTTGAATATACTCATTGGTAATGGGCTCGTAGGAGTTAGTAGAATATGTATAGCATGTCCGGTCGTAGTGTGCGGGCGTTCATTGCCAGCACGGTTGATCGAATTCTCTATGGGTAACTTTGACGTTATTTTAGGCATGGACTGGCTGAGAGACAGTCATGCTACGATAGATTGCCATAAGGGTAAGGTATTATTTAGTATCTCGGGCAAGGAAGGTTTCACTTTTGACAGATCTGTGGAAGACCAGCATGAAGAGAGGATCGCAGCGACAGTGTTAGCAGAAGAACAACTTCCCAAAGTAGTTAAGGAGTACTTAAACATTTTCTCAGAAGAACTACCTGGGTTACCCGCGGTAAGAGATGTTAAGTTTTGTATAGAGTTGGTTCCTAGAGCAGGACCAATATCTTGTAAAGTTTACCAAATTGCACCATCAGAGTTAGACATACTGTACCAACATATAGAAGAACTAAAGGCAAAGAAGTTTATTTGAGCCAGTAGATCACCTTGGGGAGCGCCAATGGTTCTAGTGAAGAAGAAGGATGGGTCGTCACGGTTATGTATCGACTACAGACAGTTGAGCGCTGTAACAGTGAAGAAAAAGTATCCATTACCAAGGATCGATGATTTGTTTGATCAGCTGAGTAAAGCCAAGGTTTTCTCTAAGATTGATCTTCGATCAAGGTATCACCAAGTAAGAGTTCGGGAGCAAGACATACCTAAGACAACATTTAGGTCACGATATGGGCATTACGAATTCTTAGTTATACCATTCGGACTGACTAATGCTTCAGTGATATTTATGGATTTGATGAACCGTATTTTTATGCCATATCTAGATCAGTTCATTATGGTTTTCATAGATGACATTCTAGTCTACTCCAGTAGCGAAGAGGAGCACGAAGAGCATCTTCGAAAGATCTTGCATATTTTGAGGGAACCACAGTTATACGCAAAGTTCAGTAAGTGTGAGTTTTGGTTGGATCACGTGTCATTTTTGGGTCACATCATCTCTGGGGCAGGAGTAGCAGTAGATCTGAAGAAGGTTGAAGCCGTAGAGAGTTGGCCAGTTCCTAAGACAATAGCTGAAGTACGTAGTTTTCTGGGATTGGCAGGATACTACAGAATGTTCGTAGTAGACTTTGCAAGAATTATAGCACTGCTGACTCGATTAACGCACAAGAAAGCCAAGTTTGATTGGTCAACAGAGAGCCAGATATTATTTGAAGAATTAAAGAAAAGATTGATTTCAGCTACGATTCTCATGCTTCCAGTAGGTTCTGGAGGGTTTACAGTATATTATAATGCGTCAGGAAATGACTTGGGTGTGTGTTGATGCAACATGGAAGGGTGATAGTTTATGCATCATGAAAGCTTCGAGATCATGAAAAAAATTATCCGGCTCACGATTTGGAGTTGGCGACAGTAGTATTTGCACTTAAGCTGTGGAGGCACTACTTGTTTGGTCACTACTAGAAAAAGCGGGATTAGCAACGTGTTTTAGCGACGTCAAAGGAAACATCACTAATAATATATAAATTAGAGACTCCATGTAAAAATGTCGCTAGACGTCGTTAAATGACGACATTTAGTGACGTTTAGCAACTTTTATTAAGATTTTAAAAGATTAGTCGCTATAAGTTCAATTAAGGTCGCTAAACGTCGCTAATATGTCTAATTTAGCGACGTATATAGCGACGTTTATATTAAAAATATTTAGCAACGTGTTTAGAGACATCTATGACGTCGCCAAAATTTAATTTAACGATATTTTTATTTGACGTCGCTAAACGTCGCTAAAATTTGGTTAATTATGGCTCGGTTTCGTTTTTCTCCATCTGTCGAAATTTTTTCGATTTCAAAAACAAAAAAAATTCCCCTCCCCACTCTGGCGATTGGCTCTCCACAGCGGCTACTCCGGCATCCCCCTGCTCCTCCTCGAGCTCTAGGTAAACCCTAACTCTCTCTCTCTCCCTCTCTCTCTCTCTCATAGGACACATATGTGACACTAACACAGATACAACACAGACACGACACACACACACACACACACACTGACACTGATCAGGACCTAGGGTTAGGGTTAGGGTTAGGTTTTTTGACCTGGGGTTAGGGTTAGGGTTAGGATTTTTTATCAGGATTGATTCCTAATACCTACCCATCCCCCACGATCATACCCTGACACTACATTCGACACACACATGCACACTAAAATGTATGTGCACTAAACGTCGAGAAAGCAACATGAGTAGTGACTATTGGCACCAAATATCAATGCGTATAGTGTCTGTATTGTTAGTGTTATTTGTGTGGTTGGTATTGATACTTTTATATTAGTTAGAGTGTGTGAGAGAGTGTTATTGAAGTATACAGGGAGGGTATATCAAAGTTGAGGGTATCATAGTGGTGTCCTATGTTAGCAGCAAATGAGTGAGGAGATGGTGTATACTGATACAAGTGTATCAGTGAGCGTGACTCAAGTTGGGTTTTAGATGTGCAATGGTAAATATGTGAGGGGCTCGGATTTGAGTGCCCACAAGCACATAGATTGAGGTACACATGTAAGCATGGCAAGTAGAGGTAACAGCAGCAGTGACCACTTCTTACTAGCAGTGAGCAGGAGGAGACTTGAGGCACATTAGCCCAATGTGCATTAGAGCATGCTGAGGTAAGTCAGTGAGCTAGGAGTGTGGTTGGGGGCAGTTGCAGTTCTTTAGTATGGCACACTATCTGTAGTGTGTTGACTGCACACTTATAGTACGGTTCATAGTGCTATGGGGGGAGAGGTAGTCAGATAGTCCACCGTAGGAAGAACTGCACTAAGCATCAATGTGGGGGAATCAGGTTGATGTTTAGGTGTAGTTCAGTAGGTGTTGTGTTCAGATTTGAATACAGTTAAGTCCAGGGCAGGAAGTTGATTGTTAAACTTGAAGTTGATGACTGTTAGTTCAGTGGCACACTGTCTGTAGTTAGATGATTGATGATGGTTAGTATATGGCGAAGGTTAGTGTCAGGTAATTGTAGGAGTATGATAATTATATATGACTTTTAGTTTGGTATTCGAATTAGAGGCCATGATGTAGTGTCAATTATTAGTAAATGTTAAGTTATATGTTAAAGGGTGGTTAGTGTTACATGTTAGTTGGGTATTATTCTCAGTTTGTAGGTAAGTTAATACTTGATGACTGTTAGTTGATAGGTGTGTGTGTTAGTTTAAATGGTTAGTTGTTTTTAATATTGCTTATTTTAGACTTTGATAAATAAAAGTATGTATTATATCAGTTATGATTTTTATAGTACGGTTAAGTTATGAAGTTAGGTGATAAACCACTATATGTAATGATTTATATGATACATACTGTCAATTTTGCAAAAGTATCTAGAAATGGATATGTATTACTATCTGCGTCATCGTTCGTGGATGTACAACCGTCATCCTGATAACATGTGCGGTGTGCGAGGTAAATTCATTGAGGGTGTACAGCAGTTCCTGCAGTTCGCCAAGGCGTTCCCTCAGTACATGGACGGTACCAAAATTAAGTGTCCGTGTGTGAGATATCGCAACAAAAAATATCATCCAGAAGTGGAAGTCACATATTATTTGTACTCAAAGGGCTTCACACCAAATTACTATCAGTGGACCGCACACAGAGAACTTGTGTCTCTAGCATCGGAGTCGGAGCCTTATATGGAGCTGTATATGGATGTCCACGACCACGATGCTTACGACGACGGGTGGGTGAACATGGTTTATGATGCGGCAGGGCCTAGTTTCAATCCGGACAATTATGATGCGGCGGGACCTAGTTTCAATCTGGACAATTATGATGCAGCTGAGGAGGCACCGAATGTCGATGCTGTAAAGTTTATAGAGTTGTTGGAGAATGCAAGGACTCCACTATATCCTGGTTGTGAGGATCATTCACCGTTGGAGGTGGTTACAAGATTATTGAGCACCAAGTCTGATTTTAACATGTCGCAAGAATGCTATAATCGACTGATCAATTTGATTATAGAGATCTTGCCCGATGGTGCAAAGCTGCCTAAAGACTTCTATCGATCTAAGAGGATGGTGAGATCGCTCTGGATGGGATACGAAAAAATTGATGCATGTCACAATGGGTGCATGTTGTACTACAAAAACGACAAGGATGAAGATGCGTGCAGATTCTGTGGTGCTGATCGCTACAAGGCCACTGTTAGAGGAAAGTCTATCGGTGCAAGAAAGCCTACCGATTCGATGCACTACTTGACTTTGATGCCGCGGTTGTAGCGGTTGTTTATGGTTAAGGAGACTGCAGAAAACATGAGTTGGCACATGCGAAAACAGATCGAAGGAGTATTGGATCATCCATCTGATGGAGAAGCATGGAAGCACTTTGATCGAGAGTATCCAGATTTTGCTTCGGATCCGCGTAATATCAGATTGGGGCTCTCCTCTGACGGTTTTATCCCATTCGGACTTTCGGGATCCCAGTATTCGTGTTGGCCTATGATCGTCACTCCGTACAATCTACCGCATTGGATGTGCATAAAAACTCCGAATATGTTCCTAACCGTTATTATCCCGGGTCCGAACAATCCGAAGAGGAACATCGATGTGTATTTACAGCCTTTGATAGATGAGTTGAATCACCTGTGGGAAGTAGGTGCCAACACGTACGATATTTTTAGAAAGCAGAATTTTTAGATGAGGGCAGTACTTATGTGGACCATTAACGACTTTTTGGCCTATGGAATATTTTCGGGATGGAGCACCCATAATCGTCTCTTATGTCTGTATTGCATGGACTGTACTAAGGCTTTCCGTTTGAAACACGGAGGAAAACCGTGCTTTTTCGATTGTCATCGACAATTTCTGTCGAAGGATCATCTGTACCGGAGGAACATGAATGTTTTTTGTGCGAGAGTTATGGAGAAGGCCAATCCACTGCCAAGGTGGCACGGATACACGATATAGAAAGAGGTAAAAGATTTACCAAGTGCTATCGAAGAGCCTGTTAAGGGGTACAAGTGTGACAGATTTGGTCGCACCCATAACTGGACGAAGAGGAGTATATTCTGGAATCTGCTGTAACACCCCGTTCCGCTCAAGCGGACTGCCATCTCAAACGGCAATAGTGCGGCTGTCCCGACCCGCTTTGCCTCAAACGAGAAGCAAAGGATATCCAGACTTGCCCCTACAGGAATCCGGCTTGGACTTTCAGAGGCTCGCTCAGACGTATCGCTCTACCGAGGCGAATCATCGCTAAGGTGGGTGGCTACGGTGAACTTGTCTTTGCTTAGCCAGCACACATAAAATCTGGAATATTCATGCTAGTCGCTAGGTGATAACCCCCTGCATGCTAATAAATCCAACGAACCTAGCTAAGGGAATAATCCCAACCTGTATTGCTATGCTAGAACATGGAAATGAAATACTGCTTATATGTTCAGACCCTCGCATGCTAAGTCCCTTAACGGTTTTATCTCTCGGTCTACCTTCGGGCCCGAGCAAACTTGCTGATTATGTTCCTTAGAACGCATGCTTGTCTGCTTGATTATTACCGTGTTTTTATCCAAACCCCGGGAGACTACTAAGTAGTCGTTCCGTGCCTGAACGAACCTGCAAGTATTCGGGACCGCTAGGTCACCAAGGCAATCTCCGCCCCAGGAGAATTGCATCAAGGCAAAAGACAGTCACTGAACAATGAAACAGGCAATGCATCTTGTCTTGTACTATTGTTGCCTCAACAGCTTGCCTCTTGTCTTGTACTCTTGTTACCCCAACCAAGGCCCCGTTCGATCATGGACAACCAGTGCACAGGGTAATGGTCTCGCGAGCGATGCTGGGGCACTGGCATCGACCCGGTCCGGGCGAGACATATTGTTCTTAGTCTCTTGTTCGGCGGAATAGCTTGCAGCGCCTCTTGTACTTTGTTGCAAAGCATTCTCGTCAAAGACTAAATAGTCTTTTGTTCGGCGGAATGGCTTGCAGCGCCTCTTGTTCTTTGTTGTAAACTATCTCGTCAAAGACTATACCGTCCATTATGGCATACGCCAGTGATTGCCTTGTAATGAACTTGTTGCATGCTTGCTTGTAAACGAAAGACAAATAAATCATCCTCGCTTAGCGGCTATCCACGTGCGAGATACTGTATCGCATAAAACAAATAACTGAACACCTAAACGATCTTGAAATAAGTACTCGTGTTTGCATATGTTATGCCTCCTGAATGTTTATACATGCCCCTGCTTAGATTAACAATGTTTGCCTTGGACAGGGAAGGATAAATGGTAAGTTGGTAAGTCTCGCCGTGTTTCCTCAAACATCGCACGATGTACTGCCCGACACGTTAGGCTATTCAATATTTGCATAAAACTGATCCTAAGGCAACTAAAAAGACAACTTAATAGTTGTGCACGGGACCTGTATTACGTGTTTGGATTTTTTGAGCGGGCAAGTAGCTTCCCCACCAGTGCATTCAATGTACTGATAATCCACCAGTTTGTATACAGGGTGCGGGAGAACCTCGTTCGGTGCGGACGCCTCCAACGTGCGTGCTAAGGCCAGGAGTTTCCCTCTGAAGCCTTGCAATGGTGCGTCCGGAACAGAAGCACATATACAAGACATAATGTTGTGAATATAGTCCGAATATCGCCTGTACAATCATTCCACAGTTGTAGCCACTTGGCACGCTTTATGTTTCAGTGAGAGAGGCTTGAGCGACTTGTAATCTCGGCTATACGCCGCCTGTAACACATGTTCATATTAATAAAAGAGCTTGCTTTACTTCAACTTGTGTTTTAATGCTTCCGCTATATTGTCAACTCAGAGAACCTATTACCGAATCGCTATGCGTTCATGACTCCACTGCACTCGGACAATCTGTGCGACTCTGTGGCTTAGAACTCTTACCGCCAGCCAATGAATCACGGCCTTGCACGGACGTGGATCACGCTCGTGCGGCATCACGCCCGGATGGATCAAAGCGATCGTTCCGCGGGAGCGCTGGCGAGGGTGATTCCCGCCTAGCGGGGACGGCCAAAATAGCCTGCGGGAGATCGGGGCATGACATGTTGGTATTAGAGCCTGGCTTCTACGCCTTTGGACTTCAATTCGATATCTCTGTTTCGAAAGCTCGTTCGTGGGTTATGTGCACGCTCTCTCTCAATGCCTCGATAGGATGTTCCAACAATAAGTCTAAATACTTTCAAAATGCGTTTTGAATGATATGCTTGCTTGTCTGGTTGTATGCTACGAGTGGCCTTTGTGCCAACCTGTGTGAACCCTTCGAGAGTATCGCTAGTAGCTTGTCCGATTTTTACTGACTCTAAGTTTGGTTGAATGTATCTATTCGAGGGACGCCTTGAACTAGTGCACCATCCAAGACTTAAGAAAAGGTGAACTCGAGTGCTGAGACTTCACTATCACTAAGCTGGTTGACGTGTTCATGCTAGAAGTGCACTTCGAAAGTGCGCACGATCCAGTCTAAGTGATATGCTAATTTCGAAGCTTGTGCAAGTGAATATCCAATAAACAAGTACAATGACTTGTCTAGGATTGCCTCAACCCTAGATTACTGCTTGTCCTCAGTAAGTCTCGAGGACGAGACTTTTTCTGAGTTGGGTAGGATGTAACACCCCGTTTTGCTCAAGCGGACTGCCGTCTCAAACGGCAATAGTGCGGCTATCCCGACCCACTTTGCCTCAAACGAGAAGCAAAGGATATCCAGACTTGCCCCTACAGGAATTTGGCTTGGACTTTCAGAGGCTCGCTCAGACGTATCGCTCTACCGAGGCGAATCATCGCTAAGGTGGGTGGCTACGGTGAACTTGTCTTTGCTTAGCCAGCACACATAAAATCTGGAATATTCATGCTAGTCGCTAGGTGATAACCCCCTGCATGCTAATAAATCCAACGAACCTAGCTAAGGAAATAATCCCAACCTGTATTGCTATGCTAGAACATGGAAATAAAATACTGCTTATATGTTCAGACCCTCGCATGCTAAGTCCCTTAACGGTTTTATCTCTCGGTCTACCTTCTGGTCCGAGCAAACGTGCTGATTATGTTCCTTAGAACGCATGCTTGTCTGCTTGATTGTTACCGTGTTTTCATCCAAACCCCGGGAGACTACTAAGTAGTCGTTCCGTGCCTGAACGAACCTGCAAGTATTCGGGACCGCTAGGTCACCAAGGCAATCTCCGACCCAGGAGAATTGCATCAAGGCAAAAGACAGTCACTGAACAACGAAACAGGCAATGCATCTTGTCTTGTACTATTGTTGCCTCAACAGCTTGCCTCTTGTCTTGTACTCTTGTCTTGTACTCTTGTTACCCCAACCAAGGCCCCGTTCGATCATGGACAACCAGTGCACAGGGTAACGGTCTCGCGGGCGATGCTGGGGCACTGGCATCGACCCGGTCCGGGCGAGACATATTGTTCTTAGTCTCTTGTTCGGCGGAATGGCTTGCAGCGCCTTTTGTACTTTGTTGCAAAGCATTCTCGTCAAAGACTAAATAGTCTCTTGTTCGGCGGAATGGCTTACAGCGCCTCTTGTTCTTTGTTGCAAACCATCTCGTCAAAGACTATACCGTCCATTATGGCATACGCCAGTGATCGCCTTGTAATGAACTTGTTGCATGCTTGCTTGTAAACGAAAGACAAACAAATCATCCTCGCTTAGCGGCTATCCGCGTGCGAGATACTGTATCGCATAAAACAAATAACTGAACACCTGAACGATCTTGAAATAAGTACTCGTGTTTGTATATGTTATGCCTCCTGAATGTTTATACATGCCCCTGCTTAGATTAACAATATTTGCCTTGGACAGGGAAGGATAAATGGTAAGTTGGTAAGTCTCGCCGTGTTTTCTCAAATATCGCACGGTGCACTGCCCGACACGTTAGGCTATTCAATATTTGCATAAAACTGATCCTAAGGCAACTAAAAAGACAACTTAATAGTTGTGCACGGGACCTGTATTACGTGTTTGGATTTGTCGAGCGAAAGAGTAGCTTCCCCACCAGTGCATTCAATGTACTGATAATCCACCAGTTTGTATGCAGGGTGCGAAAGAACCTCATTCGGTGCGGATGCCTCCAACGTGCGTGCTAAGGCCAGGAGTTTCCCTCTGAAACCTTGCAACGGTGCGTCCGGAACAGAAGCACATATACAAGACATAATGTTGTGAACATAGTCCGAACATCGCCTGTACAATCATTCCACAGTTGTAGCCACTTGGCATGCTTTATGTTTCAGTGAGAGAGGCTTGAGCGACTTGTAATCTCGGCTATACGTCGCCTGTAACACATGTTCATATTAATAAAAGAGCTTGCTTTACTTCAACTTGTGTTTCAATGCTTCCGCTATATTGTCAACTTACCGAATCGTTATGCGTTCATGACTCCGCTGCACTCAGACAATCTGTACGACTCTGTGGCTTAGAACTCTTACCGCCAGCCAATGAATCACGGCCTTGCACGGGCGTGGATCACGCTCGTGCGGCATCACGCCCGGATGGGTCAAAGCGATCGTTCTGCGGGAGCGCTGGCGAGGGTGATTCCCGCCTAGCGGGGACGGCCGAAATAGCCTGCGGGAGATCGGGGCATGACATCTGCCATATTGGAGCACCAATTTGATCAGACATAACCTTGATGTCATGCATATCGAGAAGAATGTGTTTGATAATATAATTAATACTGTAATGGAGGTAAAGGGGAAGACAAAAGACAATCCGAAGGCCAGGTTGGATTTAGAAGAAATATGTAGACGTCCTGCATTACATTTGATAGATGAGGGGAATGGAAAGTTAAAGCAACCTAAGTCAGTTTTCTCACTGGAGAAGGAGGATAAAGGAAGACTTTGTAGGTGGATTCAGGGTCTAAAGTTTCCAGATGTGTATATGTCAAACTTGAGAAGATGTGTCAACCTCAAGGAGAACAAACTGGCGGGTATGAAGAGCCACGATTGTCACGTATTCATAGAGAGGTTAATTTCGATTGTATTTCGGGAATTCTTACCGCAGGTCGTTTGGCATCCATTGACAGAGCTTAGCATATTCTTCAGAGATCTTTGTTGTACTAAGTTGCTCGTCGATCGTCTAGAAAAGCAAGAGAAGGACATTGCGGTAACATTATGTAAGCTCGAGAAGGTGTTTCCTCCTGGATTCTTCGACTCTATGGAGCATTTGCCAATTCATCTTTCCTATGAGGCACGTGTTGGTGGTCCTGTCGGTTATCAGTGGATGTACCCCTTCGAAAGGCATCTGAATCACCTAAAAAGAAAGGTAAAAAACAAGGCACGGGTTGAGGGCTCTATTTGTGAAGCTTATGTTCTCGAGGAGATTATAAACTTTTGCTCGACGTATTTCAAACCGCATATTGCTACTAATAGAACGAAATCTCCGAGAAACGACGGCGGATTGGTGGGCAGTATGCAAGACTAACGCTAGAAATACCTTTGACATTGACGAAATAGCTTATCAGGAGGACGATCTCCCTCTTATAACAAATATTGTAGATGTGGACTCAACGGAAGTTACTCATTACACGAGTAATAATGTAGAAGATTTAGAATTATCCGAAGAGGAAGACGAGAACGAAGACGAAGTAGATAAAAGTGAAGACGAGGAGGAGGAATAGGGAGAGGAGGACGAGGAAGGCGAACAAGATGAATTTTCTGAAGATAATTAAAAATAAAATATTTTTCCTGTAGAATGTAACTATATTTTGACTATAGAATGTACTATTTTAACGAATAAATGTATTATATTTTGACTGTAGAATGCTGTGAGATATGTATCACATTTTGACTGTAGAATATACTATATATTTGTGTTCTTCTATATTCATCATATGTTGTTATCAGGTATGACAGAACGACGCAGAGGATTCGGCAGGTCCCGCGGTAGACAGAGTGCTCCTTCGGTACTGCCTACTGTTGGTTTCATATCGTCGTTGCCCAGTACTCCAGTATATCGATCAGTCACATCTCCGACTGTTGGGACGAGTAGTTCCAGGCGTGATAGTACTCCCTCTTCCAGCGTTCCTCCTACTGACGGAACCATGGAGACAGATGAGCATGTCGAGGAGGTTATGCCCACGTTGTCCCAGCATCAGCAAGATCCTCCATGCGCACCTCCAGAGGAGACGAGGACAGAGATTTGGGCCGACGGTACAAAGTAAGTCAATTAGATGGTTTATCATCATATATATCGTGTATTTCTTTATTCATCATATATTAACTTTTTCGATAAAAATAATTATCTCTGTATAGATATCGTCCATCGTCGGTTCAGAGACGCCTGGGCCAATTTTTGAGGAACAACTACGGTGGCCCTTGGATCAACTACTCTGAAGCTCCGGAGGAGAGGAAGGCATTATGGTTTGCGCACTTCCAGGTAAAAGTATATTAAATAAATCCTCTAATTTATGCATATTATATAACTTATCTGTGATGCTCACTTACTGAATTATTTATTGTAGCAAACGTATTTCTATCCTCCGCACCGGGCCGAGTTGATCGAGCGGCTCTTTTTGTCACGCCCCAGTCCCAAAATACCTAGGACCAGGAATATGTGACACGCCAGCTACGCATTCGACCAGACTCTGGTCTGACTCGAATATGTATAAGCTGTATAATAAAGGGCACTATCTAAAAATTTCGTAAATGTAAACATCTATGTCTCAATCCACAATGTACAGCAATATACAAGAAAGAGCTATATATGCTAAAGTCGGCCACCCAATAACACACAAACTCGAATAGACCCGAGAAGAGATAAGTTTACAAAAACTAGGCTACAACAGCAGATGAATAATCAATATGAATAAAGTAACCATAATGCCGGTAGAAATAATATGAGTACCTGGTACAATGCCCGCAAGACATGCAACTCCATCAGCAACTCCAAATGCTCCATAATCGGCTATGCTGCAAAACTGGCAGGGGACCAGGTCCTCAGAGGGACATAATAAGGTACAAAAATATAGCATGCCAAAGTACAACAGAAAGTACAAGTGCAACGACGGTGTAGTCTAGCATAACCAACTAAGTGAGACACAATTTGAAGACAATATTCGACGCATGGGTTGTCCAAAATAAAACCGTAACTCCGGATACGGAAACACACGGGACATACCGCAACTCCGGACAAAGAGTCACACGGGTGATACAACTACACTAGATACAGGATCACTCCAGAAACAGTACATATACATATATAAGCGCGTGCAGAGGAGCCCAAACGTCTAGTAACTGTCTTCTCTATCCCAAGCGATCAACGATTGTGCGTTGAACCTGAACCTCTATCTAACAGTCTCGTCACACAGAAATAACTCAACAGACGCGACCTTAAGGTCGTCCCAGTCTCTGGTCATAATGTCAGTATCATGATACAGGAAATCTGGTATGATAAAAGTGTATAAATGTGTCCTGGGGTGATGATATACTCATGTACGTACATCGAGGTGTTACGAACATCTAACATTCGTTACAAGACGTTATGACGAACGTCTGTATCCGGTTGTGATCCGGACGTGAAGTAACGATCTTAATCAAACACGCGCACAATGTATATAATGAAACAATAAATATCTGGTAACTGAAATACAGGGTGGCAAGGTACACTTGCCTGCATCCGACTGTTGATGACGGGGATCCGATACAACGTCCAAGTCCGCAGGTCCCGTAGTACCTAAAGACGAGATACAAGCTCAATCAACAACTATCACGAGACTAAAATAAGATGCGACACACGTCTAATCATATGCTCAAACTCTGCTATAACTCACAGGGACACAACGCTAGAGGGTTGGCTAAGGTTGACTCAGAGTATGTTACATCTTATCAGTTTTATCTTTCGTACAATATCATCAAACCAAACCTCAATCTTACTATCTTCATCACAATATTCAGTAGTTCAAAACATGATCCAATCCTCAGTTTCACCTTAGTGTTCATAGACGTTAACATGTATATTGACGTATCTCATTCTCAAATGAATAATCAATATTTCTCAGTCCTCAATCACTGACTCATGGTTTGATATTATACCTATTTCACAATCAATCGCTTGCTCTCAATGTCCATCCATATTTTAATATCATAATATTATTTTGCACAATTTAAATAAGCTCAATTAACAATAATCAATATGTGTATATTAAATAGGATAACACCCTAAATGTCTCGTATGGCACTTAAAATATAACCTCAATATTAAGCACATTTCCAACCATCAACTATATATTTCACATCCTCAACTCATGAACATCGTTGCATATTTAAACCATAATCAACCTGACAATTCACCAACACTTGCATATAATAACACTAAAATCTTAATGTACAACAACTCTTAAACTGAATCTAAAATATTCACAACCCCAAATGTATATAACACTAAACCATAAAACCCAAAGTAGCATTCACACAATTCTATAGTTCGATAATAACCGATGCTTGATATCTCTACCTCATTCCATATCAATTAAACCTGCTCCTTATTAAATTCTTTATTATTCATGGAACAATTATACACTAAACCCAAAGATTCACATCCATCATATAAACCCTAAGTATCAACCATGTATTTAACCAACAATTACATATATTCGTAATGTAACCAACCCTAAAACTTAAACATATATAAACCCTAATTAGGTTATAACCAAACAACAATAAAAATACTATACTACACTATAACTATAAGTAGAGGGGAAAAGGGTTCACCTCGACGAGGTGGTGGTGGTGTTAACCGGTGCGGGGTGGTCGTGCTGGTGGTGAAGAGTGGTGGAGGAAGCTCGGCAGGCGGTGGCACGTCGATAGGAGGCGGTACAGTTGGTCGAGCTCGTCGGAGTTGAGGTCGAGCGGATGACTGTCGATGGAGGCTTCTGCACCTGCGGGATGGGTGCAGGGTCGATGATCTTCTCCAACATCCCCTTCCATTTTTGCGACATGGCCCACTCGGCCAGGTTCACTTGCTCCCTCGGCAGTTGTGGGTCGAGTGCCGGTCGGGCACACAGAGTTTCCGGCAGCACTACGCCGAACGAGTACAGTTCTGACTTGTCGGTCAGCTGCTGCCGCCTGAAGTACTCGGGATCGAGGTACCCGAAGCTGCCTTTCACCGCAGTATTTGCGTGGGTCTGGTTCATCCCCGGCGCATCCTTGGACAGCCCAAAATCGGACACCTTGGCGATAAAATTCTCGTCGAGCAAGATATTGGTGGTCTTGACGTCGCGGTGGATGATGCCGTGGCAATTGCGGTATGAAAGTAGTGAAGCCCGTGAGCCGCACCGATGCAGATGTCCAGCCTCTGCTTCCAAGACAATGGCGGGAGGTGAGGTTCGGCCGAGGTGGTCGACTACGGGTGGGTTCGATGGGTGGAGGGCGACGGAAAGAAGGTCGAGGTTGAACCGGAGGTGGCGAGGTGGTTGATGTGGGTGGAGATCATGGGGTGCAGCAGCACACCGGAGTTGCTGGGCCGGCTGGCCAGAGTAGGGGGGCGGCCGGGTTCTCTTGAAGAAGAAGAAGTGGAGAGGAAGAAAAAGAAAAGAAGAAGAATGGAATAGAAAAAGTGGCTGTGAGTTTTAGGAAGGAGGGAGGAGAGAGAGAGGGGTAGTTCTCTAGGCTCCTTGGGATTAGGGCCGGCATTGGGAAGAGGGGAGAAAGAGACATTAAATAGGGAAGTGGGTGGGGGTTGGATGGTGAGGATGAGCCCAATTCAAATGGATGGTGGAGATTTCATATGGAGAAATTTTCTCATCCAAAGGAGAGGGAATGGGGATGGACTTGACCGGTCAAAGGAGAGGGGGCTTCTCCATTTGGCCTTGACCAATGAGGTTTTGACACCTATTTCAATAATTATAACTAAGCCCCTTAAATTTGGATAATTGCACAATAACATGAAATGATGCAAAATTTATGGAAGAAATGGTGTTTGGTGTTTTGAAGGGTGAGGGGGTGTTGTGTATTTTGCATGGGCTTAATTAAATGGGCATTGGAATTAAATTGGGATTAAAATATGATTAGTCAAAGTTGGTATCCCCAATTTAATTAGAATAAATTTTTATGTGCTCTTAAATTAAATGGGGGCACCTGGGGTCTCAATTGGGAGTGACACAAAGGTCATGAATGGTGTAGGCTTGGTGTCAGTCTTGGACCCTTTTATTGGTCCGGCTCAACGGGTTAAGTTGGTGTCTCAAAATTGATGGCAATGACACATGTATGAGTCACAGGATTAAATATGGATTTTAGTTACGAAATATTGTGCAATTAATTTAGAGCACAAGGAAATATGATTTTGAGTGATGGGAAAATCCAACGCCTAAATTAGCGTGTCAAGTCAAGAGTGCAACATTCTAATAGAATTTATGGGCTGATGTTGGGCTCTGAATATTTCAACAATGGTAGGATGAACCAAGGGTCTAAATAAAATAAGATCAAGCATCTGTAACCTTACTTCTAAACCTCCATCATCTGCTGCTAAACTAAAATTTTCTAACCCATACCAGGCTATCTATAGAAATAAATAAGAGAGTTTACACTTTTCTACCGTTGCCGCCAAGCTTATCCGAGATGCTCTGGATGACCAGAAGGCTCATGATCGTACTGAAAAACCGATCCAAGGTTGGATCACGCCTGAACAGTGGACTGCGATGAGGACTAGATTCGGCGATCCGGCCTACAAGGAAAGGTCTGAGAAGGCAAAGGCGGCAAGGCAGAATACTGCCAAGTGGTGTGGTAGTTCGATTCTGATGACGGAACATTTCCGTCGTTTGGTATATTTTTTTCTTTTAAAATATATTATTTTAATATAAGTACGATAAAATGGTAGTAGGAAAACATATTTAAGTTTAGTACTAAATAATTTATTTTTAACAGGTACAGAGGGGTGAGGATGCAAACATGGTGACCGTCTTCTTGGCCACCCATCGCAAGAACGAAAATCTCATTGATGAGAGGGCCTCGCAGATCTATGTAAGTATTACTTTACTTTGTGTTAATTTTAATATAACTTAGGCAATTATCGAGTTTTCAAACCTTTCTAGGCCGAGTATCTTAGGCTGCATGAGCGGGCGACTGCTAGTGCACCTACACCTGGAGAGGCCGGTACTTCCTCGCAGCCTGCTCCAGCTCCGTCGACGGACAACCTATGGGTGACCGCAGCTGGTGGTCTCCAGAGGGTACGTACTATGGTATGGGATCCAATGGCGCCCCGGTTGCGACGCAGTCATCTAAGGCCTCCCCTACAACTGCATATTCCACACAGCCCTCACAGTCGTCGACCAGAGTCCAGGAGGTCGTTGACCGTCAGATTGTGTCTCTCCGTGACGAGTTGCTGTGAAGGATGGAGGAGCAGCCCCGGTCCTAGCCGCAGCCGGATGATCCGACGCTCATCGTACGATTAAATATGCTCGACTGCAGCATCACGGAGCTCCAGGATTTGACAAATGATCTTAGAGCCTCGACAGATCGCAATATCACGGAGCTGCAGGCACAGCTATCGATAGGCGAGAGGCTGACGATGATGCAGGATTCAATGGTTCATAACAGTATGAGACTGTTATCTACCATGGATTCTTACAACCAGCGACTCGCAGACTTGGAGTGGGTACGGCCTCCTGGTGCGCCTATATTGACACAGACTCCACCGATGTTACTGCCTTCTTCATTGACATCGCTGTCGATTTCACAAGAGCAGTATGAGCTATTCTTATCCTTCATGCGCGCCGATGGTCAGCCTCCTGCAGATCCGTAGTAGTATAGTTGCTAGATATTTGTATTTTTTGTATTATTTAGGATGAGATTGTATGGATATATATTTGTCGTATTCTTTACGATGATATTTGCTGGATGCTTTCTTTTCTTCAATTTTATTATATTATTCATATTAAATATGTTATTTTATCGGTGTTGAGTGTTCAACCTAAGGGGGTTGGCAAACCCAAAAATTCAACGGAGGGTTGCTCCGGGTCTATTTGTACAGATTATGATTTAATAAACTGCAGGAATAATAGTTTGGAAATAATTCAGTATTCATTTTTTTATTTTTTCTGTATAATTAGCGACATTTTTGGCGACATTTAGCGACGTATATACATGTCGCTAAATACGTCGCTAATTAGCGATGTTACTATACGTCGCTAATAACGTCGCTAATAATGTCGCTATAAACATCGATGTACGTCGCTAATTGCTGACATGGCAGTATTGCCAGGTCATTAAAGACGTCGTTGTAACATCGCTATATAAGTCGCTAATTAGTGACGTTAGTCAACGTCGCTAATTAGTGACGCTGTGTCGCTAAACGTCGCTAATTTAGCGACACATTTAAGTCGCTAAAAAATGTCGGCATAGCAACGTTTAGCGACATTTTTTCTTTCAGCGACGTGCTTTGTTCTGACTTCTTTAAAACGTCGCTAATTACGTCACTAAAAGTGATTAGCGACATTTTTTAGTCATTTAGCGACGTTTTTTAACGTCGCTAATTTGACTTTTTCTGGTAGTATAGTGAACGGGTGGAAATATTTACGGATCACAAGAGCTTAAAGTATGTATTCACTCAGAAGGACTTGAACATAAGGTAGAGGAACATAATATAGAGGAGGTATCTAGAATTGATGACTATGATGTGGAACTTCAGTACCATCCAGGCAAGGCAAATGTGGCTCTTAGCAGGAGAGGTAGTACATTTATGTTAACATCGCAATGGCACATCTTAGAAGATCTTTGAGAAATGGGGATCGAGATAGTACTTCCGCAAGATATAGGAGTATTGGCTAGTTTATAGGTACAATGTACCATTATAGAGAGGATTAAGGTAGCTCAGGCAGAGGATCCGAAAGTTCAAAAGCTTCGGGCGGAATGTGAGTCTGGACTCAAGAAAGAGTTGACGATTCATGAAGATGGAACTCTTCAGTTTGGAAATCATCTCTGTGTACCAAGCGAAGATATCCGACAAGAAGTAATGATCGAGGCACACAATTCTCAGTATTCAATTTACCCAGGAGATACCAAGATATATCAAGACATCAACCAATATTTCTGGTATAACGGGATGAAGAGAAAGATAACATGATTCGTTTCTCAATGTTTCGTATGTCAGCAAGTGAAGGCCGACCAACAAAGATCGGTATGATTATTACATCTGCTTCCTATTTTAGAGTGGAAGTAAAAATATATCAAGATGGACATTGTGATCGGGTCACGACCCGCACCCGAAAAATCGGGCATGAGTCGTGGGTACGTCCAGCCTACACCGCAGAATCGGTGGTAGAACGCTGTAAAGGTCCGTTCTAGGTCACAATATCTATATCTCACAAGGATCAGTCAATATAACCTCTCCAAAAGGAGGGCAACCATACAATATATATATGCCTCAATCACAATAACTAGGGGAAGAGTAAAAGCACGATAAGATATCACAAAGAAACAAGAACCAAAGAGAGCAATACAATATCCAAATATACAGTCCAAGTCTAAAGTCTATAACATCACAGAAGCAACAAAATAATAAATACAGTCATCCAGAAATATCAACTGGAAACAACCCAGGGAAACCCACCTAGCTGAACTAAGGTGCTAACGGCATCTCCTCGATGGGCTCCTCCTCAAACTCCGGGTAACAACACTCCTCGACACCTGGCCTGTAGAATGTCGGACAAAAATCCTCAGGATCCTCTGAAAAAAATATGCCCAGTCAGGACTGGAGCGAATTACATAACTCTGAAAGTAACTCCAAATACATGGTAAGGTGTATAAGACTAGCAATAGAAAAGTATACAAGATGCACAGGAAAATAAGTACATGGAGGAGCAGATAAAGTAGCTGCAATATAAAACTGGAGAACAATACAAGTAGTAGAGAAGTAACTGCATGTGAGAAAACAAGAATACTAGCTAAGTGCCTTGAGCACAAGTTCGTTATATGATCGTCTTAGGTTGCACATGACTAATCTACGATAACTCCGTTATGCATGAGTTGCATAACCGATATACACATGAATATTGTTTGGCTTTGATCACATAACCAACTTCTACTCCTCTCCCCCACTAATACTCTTGGATCCAACCACGACACGCTACGTATATGATAAATAACTCGCATACATGAAGGCGAGAGCATACGAAGCACATGATAGCACATGAGAATCAATACCCGAAGCACATGATGAAATACACGTGATAGAGTACCCGCTGAACACGGTAAGGGGGATAACATCTTATGACGGGATCCAACTAGTACCAGCTCGTGAAACAATGTGTCAGAATCAAGTATTACAGTTCTAGAACAGGTGATATATACGCTAACATAAAATGGAAACAATCAGAGGTAGGTACTCGCCTGACGTCTTGAGCAACTGATAAGGATCGAGATCCGGACTAGCGTCGAAAGAACCTATTACGAAAAGCAAGAATAAACGGGATTCTAAAGAGGTAAACTGATATAAAATAACTAAAAACAAGGTTCTAGGGTTATTCTAGGTCGAACGGGTCAAACCGGTGAAATTTGGGTCAAAAAGTCAACTCGGGGTCCAAAAAGTCAACTCTAGGTCAAAACTAGGTCAAACGTTGACTTTTACGGTCGACGAGGGCAATTATGGTCAACACTAGGTCAAACTAGGGTACTCCTAAAATTCTAGGTCAAAACTAGCTCATAAGCAAGTAAACCCTCAAACTCGCCTCATCGAGATACCGGGATACCCTCGGTATCCAATATCTCAACCTAGGCTACATACCCCGCCTAAACCCACTAAAACCTATGCTAGCACGCATAAATATATACACATATACATAAAAACCTAACTCTAAATTTAAACCTAGGCAATTGTTCAAAAATCCTGCTCTGATACTCAATACCTTGGGTATCTCAAGGTATTGAGATACCTTGATATCTCAAGGTATTGAGATATCCACTACCCCTCTCTCTAACACTAACCTTCTAGCTATCTATCTATGTATATAAACACCTAGGTATATATATATCTAGGCTAATATATATATATATACAAACACATATGAATATATATATACCCGCATATCTATACATATATAACCACACACACATATATATATAACCCTTACCTCATATATATATATATATATATATATATATATATATATATATATATACTCAAATCTATCTATCTATCAAAAGATCTCTCTCTCCCTCTCGCTACCAGCTACCTACGATTGCTGCCCCGCTGCTAATGCAATGCGCTGCTGCTACAGTGTGCGGCTACGCTCCATTCTGCTGCAGTGCTGCTGCTTCTACATGGCTGCTGCTGCGCTGTTATCCCCCCTCGACACACCACGCACACACATACACAATCACACACACACACACACACACACACACACACACTGTAAACCCCCTCGATTTATTCTGTAGATAGTTAGGGTGGATTTGGAAAATTTTGGTTTTTTTGGTAGCAGATGTCGAGGTTTAGAGTGGAGATAATTTATCTGGTATTTAAATCATTTTAATTAAAACCCTTGGCACGCCCTGGCATTCCTAAATTAATTGGAGCCCAATATCATCCCGTAAATTCCATCGGGCTATTGTACTTTCGACTTGACTCGCCAAATTAGGCACTGGACGTTTCCGTCTCTTAAAATCAGTTTCCGTTGTGCTCTAAATTAATTGCACAATTTTTTGAATCCGAAATCCATATTTAATTTCGTGTCGGACACTTGTGTCGTACCCTAAATTTTGAGATACCAACTTAACCCGTTGAGCCGGACCAACTAAAGGGTCCAAGACTTACTCTAAGCCCCCACCATTTTTGGCCTTTGCGTCATTTTTGGATTTTGACCCCAAGTGCCCCCAATTAATTTAAATTCGCGGGACACTTTATTTCTATTTAAATCGGGGATACCAACTTTGTAAATCCTATTTTTAATCCTAAATTAATCCCAATGCCTTTCTAATTAAACTCGTGCCTAACGCACAATACCTCTCACCCTGAAAATTGCTAAACATAATTTTCTCCATAATTTTTGTGTCATTTTATGTGTTCATGCAATTTTTCAAATTTAAGGGGCTAAGTTGCAAATAATAAAATTATGTGTCATCACCCTATTGGCCATGAACAATGAAGAGGTCCCAAAATGGTGTCCTATTCTCACCATCCACTCACCCCCCTTTCATGAAGAAACCCACCTCCCTTCATAACAAATCTCCACCCTCCATTTTGAATAGGATGATCACCACCCTCCATCCCCTTCACAAACCCCTATAAAGCAAAACCTCACCCCACCCTCAACACACACCACCGGCCCTAATCCCAAGGGAAAACTCCTCTCTCTCTCCTCACTCCTTCATTTAAAACCCTCCATGCAAAAGCTTCTCCACTCTTCATTATTTTTCTTCTTCTTCTTCCTTAGTCTCTTCTTCCTCTTGGAGACCCCGGCCGACGACTCGACTCCGGCCAGGCGGCGCCGCCGCTCCGGCCCGCTGTAGCTGCCCCGCCGGACAGTGCGTCCCCCCACGCTCCGGCTGCAGTCCGCCCCTCCGACTGTGCAGCCCGCTCATCCCTATCCCGATCCCGCGGCTGTGCTCACCCCCGACCCGAGGCTGTGCGCCCTCCACCGCCGCGCTGTGTCGTCCGACCTTCCCGCCGGCGCAGATCCCCCCCCCCCCGCTGTGCGTCCCCGTCCGACCACTAGTTCACCACCACCATCACCACCAGTTTACCACCACCATCACCACTAGTTCACTACCACAATCACCACCAGTTTACCACCACCATCACCACCAGTTTACCACCACCATCAACACCATTAACACCACCAGTTTTCACTACCACCATCGTCACCACCACCCCCGGTCACCTTCTCCGACCGTACCCGGCACCATCGACGTCAAGGTCGACTCTCCACCTATCTCCATTTTATTTCCAGATTTATTTTGGTTAATTAGGATGGTGATTATATATATTTGCTATGCTAGCTAGGGTTGTTGGATTACATATGTGGTTGGTTAGTGTAATATGATAAATGAAATATATGGTTGAGATATATATATAAATTATGTTATGATGATTAAATATTAACATGGATGAGGATCATGTTAATGAAGATTAAATATGAATATGGATGAGGTTGTGGTTAATGAGGTTAATATATTTCTAGTGTTTATGTAGTGTTGATGTAAATGATTAGTGTAGTGTAATACTTGAACTACGGGATTAAGGTTTATATTGGCTAAGGCTAATGATGATTAATGCGAGAATAGATTTTTATGACTTGAGGTAGTGTTAACATGTTTTAGGGTTTATTTAGTGTAGTGACCTTGTAACTTATGTTTTATGAAGATGGATTTGGATGTGGTACTTGGATGGAAATTAGGGTTGGCTTCTACATAAATTATCGTAATTTAATTAAAATATGTACTCGAGAAGAAAAGAGTTTTGACCTTGGAGCCAACTAATCAGGATGTATCGTACATGGTGGAAAAATGTTAGTTTATTTACGAAGAATTAAATCTAGGAGAGTGTACCGATGATTAGCTGATTTGATCATCGTACCGATAGTCAACTGTAGTCAACCCCCTATTGACTTGTCCCTGTGAGTCGTAGCTGAGATTGAGTTTAGGTGTAGATGTGTGTAGCACCCCTGTCTGTCGTAAATTAGATTATTGAATCTGGTTTGTAACTCATCTCTAGGTACTGCGGGACCTGAGGACTTGGACGCGGTACCAGATCTCCGTCATCAGCAGCCGCACGCAGGCAAGTGTACCTTGCCACCCTGTATTTTAGTTTACAGATACTTGTTGTTCTTTATGTACTTCGTGCACATATTTGTGTTGACATTCGACGTAACATCTTAGTATAATTGCTAGATGCTTCACAGTACCTCGATGCATGTACCTGAGTACATCGATACCCCAGGACACATTTATACACCGTGATCTTGCCAGATTCCTGTTTCCTGATACTGACATCATGACCAGAGACTGGGACGACCTTAGGGTTACATCTGTTGAGTTAATTTTATGCGTCGAGACTATAGTTAGAGGTTCAGGTTCAACGCACAATCGTTGACCGCTTGGGAAGAGGAAGATAGTTACTAGACGTTTGGGCTACTCTGCACGCGCTTATATATATGTATTATTTGTAGTGATACCTGTATCTAGTGTAGCTGTTTCACCCGTGTAACTCTTTGCCTGGAGCTGTGGTACGTGCCGTGTGTTTCCGTGTCCGGAGCTATGGCTTTATTTTGGACGACCCATGCGTCCAACATTGTCTTTAAACTGTGTCACACTTGTTTGGTTATGTTAGATTACCCTGTCGTTGCACTTGTACTATCTGTTTACCTGGCATGTTGTATTTCTGTACCTTGTTACGTCCCTCTGCGGACCTGGTTCCCTTCCAGGTGTAGGTTACGAGGATTACCCGGAGGAGTACGGACCGGGCATCTATCCAGCAGCTGTACTCACTGCCGAGGACGAGGTCATTCCTGAGGACTTCGCCTGATCGCTGGTAGTGACTCTTTCCTTGGGACGGTATCATTACCTAGTTACCTGCTACCGTCCCAAGTTATCTTATTGCTTACTTTCATTCCAGCATATTTGTACTAGCGGGTTTGTCCCCGTGTGACTACTATAGTATTTGTACTTGATACTTGTCTGGATATTTCCTTCCTGCACATTAGTTGTTGTATTTACTTCTATTGTGTTCTTATATTACTGCCTGTGGATAAGATTTAGATTGAGTATACTTGTGTTATGTGATGGGTTATTCATTGTACTTCACAGCTTAAGTGTACTCTGACGGGCCCATTAGATTGGAAAGCCCGCCGAAGTACACTGCTGGCCATTGCAGGTCCAATTTAAATCGTCTTGGTCATCTGACTGTGCCAAACGAGCCTGCAAATTAGGAATAGAGTTAGAAATCTCATCTACAAAGTTTGAAACCTTTATATGATACCTCTATCTCGATATCGTTTACCAAATTGTATCTTGTTTATTTCCTCAAACGCTGATCGCAGTCATGACTTCTTTTCAGAGTTATGAATCTCCGCAGTGGATGTGTCGTGCAGCCTGGCGACGTTCCCCGAGACGCGGGATCATTCGGAGAACCGGATCTGGAGCAGGTCCTTCTACTGACTCCAGCTCCCATGGGACAGTCATCAGGACATCCCGAGGTGTCTTCAGACGGACACCAGACTCCACATCAGGCAGGACCTGAGGATCGGAGGATTTTGAGTCAGGAGGAGCAGCAGCTACCACCTCCTCCACCATTCCCACCCCAGATGCCCTTTATGCCATTCCCCACAGGGCAACCGATGGACGGAACCCAGATGTTCCAAATGATGTTTGCGATGATGCAGGCCTAGCAGCAGGCCCAGCAGCAGGCTCAGCAGCAGGCCCAGCAGCACCAGGCAGAGACTTTGAGAGAGAGCATCATGACGGCCTTGGGGCAGGCGTCACCACCAGCATACGAGCCGATGCGAGGGTCTGTCATAGACTTCCGTCGTTTGATGCCGCAACCTTTTGCGGGCACGGAGGAGCCGACGGAGGTCCACGCTTGGCTCACCGGCATACAGCACCAGCTGGAGGCTACTGACCTCCCCCGACACCGATGGATGACGGCTGTCAGGATACAGCTTACCGACAACGCTCATCACTGGTGGCTTTCCGAGGAGCAATGTTTGGGACTGGATCGTGCCACCTGGGAAGAGTTCTCCAGACTCTTTCAGGAGATGTACATACCCTCTACCGCCCGAGCAGAGCTTCGGGACAGGTTCCAGAACCTCAGGCAGGAGAGTATGACTATAGAGGAATACAATTCTGAGTTCCTCCGCCTGAGCAGATTTGCACCATACCTGATCCCCACTGAAGAAGCGAAGGCCGAGAAGTTTTATGAGGGCCTGAGTTATGAGACCCAGAGGCTTATCGGGTCCACAGTCCCCACCTCTTACTCCGGGGTACTACTTGCAGCGCGACGCCAGGACCGCATCAACAAGATGGAGGCCAGCCAGAAACGCTCCTATGCGTCGACATCAGCAGTCCGAGCCCCGCAGGGAGGACCTGCGAAGCATCCTCTGGTATAGCAACAACACCAAAGGGCAGCACCACAGCAGGGAGCAGTCATTCCCACTTGCCATTTCTGCGGCAAGAACGGATATATATTGAGGGACTGTGGATGGAGACTGGCGCTTGCTTGAGATGCGGATCGGACCAGCATGCAGTCCAAGATTGCCCAGATCAGAGGGCTCCAGCACAGATGGTTCACCGGCCAGCCCTGCCAGTGCCGAGACCTTATCAGCAGCCTCCTGGACCGAGGCCGCCTTACGCAGGAGCTGGAGCACAGCGACCACCGGCACCAGGGGAAACCAGAGGAGGCCACCCTTGGCCCCACAGGAAGATCGATACCAGCAGGTTCAACAGCAGCAGCCGAGGGCACCGGCACCGAGACAGGGAAAGGCCTATGCTATGACCATAGAGGAGGCTGAGACAGCCGGAGAAGTGATCGCAGGTACAATCTTAGTAGCTTCATTACCAGCATTAGTCCTATTTGATTCTGGTGCCACACACTCTTTTATAGCTGCTAGTTTCGTGGCTACCCATAGAATAGCCACCGCACCCCTTCCGAAGGTCAAGAGGATCCTTACGGGAGGTGGAATAGTACCTGTTAGCGACACTTGTAGATCATGTTCAGTAGTTGTCTGCGGGCGAGAGATGCGTGCCCGATTTTTGGTTTTCTCTATGCCGGACTATGACATTGTCCTAGGCATGTATTGGTTGAGCCAATACCATGCAACGCTAGATTGCCGTCTGTAAACACCCTGATTTTTGAGAATAATTTTAAGATGAGTTATTCCGAATTTTCGGTATTTTCTGGAATTTAAAACGAAGGTGATGGTGATTTAAAGAATTTTTAAGTGTTGCTAATTGGTATTAAAATATTAGGAAAATAAGATTTTATGGTGTAAAATGAAAAACTGGGCATAGGATATTTTTTGGTGAATTTATTGGACTCCTGAATCATTTTAAAAGCCCTAAGAACTATTATAGAATTAAACCAAATAAACCCAAACCACTGAACCGAACCCAAACCACTGAACCAAACCAAGCCCAGTCATAACGGGTCAGGTCGGGTCGGATCCTAGTCAAACCCGACCCGAACCCGAAACCCAAACTGAAACCCTAAGTCGGTTCCCCCACCGGATTTACTGTTCACCCCTATATATACCCTCGGCGTCCGTGCCCTCCGCCGCAAAACCCTAATTCCTCTCCGCCGCAGCCACGCCTGAACCTGAGACTCTCAGCCACCGCATCAACCTCCTCTCTCCCCCGGACGCCAGCACCACCACCTATTTACCCACCTCCGTCTCCTTCACCAAGCCCTCGACGACGACCCCCGTCCGCCTACCAGAACTCCCTCCTCCTCGGGCATCCACCTCGCCCGAGCCCAAAGCCCCGCATCGTCGACTTTCTCCGCCTGAGACCTAGCCGCCTCAGGGCTCATCGACAAACAGTGACCCTGGACTCGACACAGCGTCTCAGCGGGTACGAGACGCAAGCAGCAAACAGGATACGAGCGGGACATAAACAGTACCCTTGGACACATGGAATTCAGCGTTCACGGAGCCCCGATCAGGTACCGATTTCTCTCACCTCGTAACTCCATTTTCGATTCCGTCAGTTTCTATGCGTAGACTGTATAACCCTCTCGGTGCCCGTGCAACCCGCTCGGTGCATCGCGTCCTGTGGTGATCGTGCACCGCGATCCAAAAATAGGAAAAACAACGCCCTGTTTTACCCCGGAACTGAGTGCGCCCCGCCAAACGGGACAACTTGGTCGTGTACGGTCTTCACAGATACGTGCGCGTCGTTGATACGGTCGTGTGGGATTTTGCAGAAGTCGATTCGGAGGTGCGTGCACACCGGAATCAACGCGTATCTGCCGACGACATCCCATATCCGTTCTTTCTGGAACACGTTGTAACTTTGTGTACACACGTCGGATTGAGACGGAACTTACGCCATTGGACTCGTAGCAATATGCTGGTCCTGTGAGCCCAGTTTAGTCCGATTCTGAGAACGTTGATAAAATCGCGTATCGTGGGCCCTACAGGCTCCACTTGACGGGCGATTTTGTAATCAGCTCATCAGAATCTAATTCTGGAAGTTTCGTTGGCTTCGTATCATCGTTCCTGACTTGTAGACACTGAGTTTGAGGAATTTGGAGACCCTTGACCCTGACACGCTTTTCGGTGTAAAGTGGCCCACATGTGGACCCCGCTTTGGCCCGGAAATGACCTTTTTGCCCATGTGTCCGAATTGGACGTAAGGACAGGCATTTCTAGCAGTTTGATATCTTTTGAGACTGTTGGTGATGCTTATTACAGCTTTTGGAGTAGCACCTACCGGATCCACTGATATAGGGACGGTTGTTGGTAATCAAACATCAGGCAAGTGTACCTTGCCAAACTCTGCAGTATTGTTATATATTTTCCTTGCTTCATTTATATTATTATGCATGCTCAACCTAGGACCGTGTGACGTACCTAACGTCCGATTATCAGTCGGGTGCCGACACCGTACGCGGTGTGGGGTATTGTCATCTAGAGATGGACATATGTGACACTATATATTCTCGTACTTGTCTTACCAAGTGCATTATGACCCAGGACACTGGACACTGTTCATGAGACAGGATCTTCCCGAGATATTCGTGGTGATTCTGTATAGGATACAGGACTTGACCGAGATACTCTACTTTTAGATACATTATGACTTGTGCATTAGTTATGACCCCGCTGACATGGACATGAGACGTTATGGTCATGATATGCGTGGTTACATTGGGTGGGGAGAGACACACAGACTACAGGCTGATCATATATATACACCCCTACTATTGTGAGGCCCAAGACTCTGAAGCCCGAGCTTGGCCCATTACTCATTATTACTGCTGCTACCGGCTCCCCGACACAGAGCTTGTAGTGGCTTCAGCCTGAGTTCTAGTGCTGCTCTCATCTTGCATATCACTTAGCTGGTTATTTAGTATTCCCTTATTGTTCCATCTACTGCTGGAGAGACCCACAGGCTACAGGTTGATTATGTTATGCCGGCTACTCAGTCTCCCGCTGAGCTAGACCACCTCATGATACCACTGCTACCGGCTCCCCTACACAGAGCTTGTAGTTGTTTCAACCTGAGTACTATTGATATTCTCTCTTGCATTCACACAAATGTTTACATACTTACCCTATTATTCTCATTATTTGCTGCACTGTTTATATTTTGGCTTGTCTATTTTCTTGTACCTTGCTATGTCCCCTGAGGACCTGGATATGGATTATGTCCCCAGGATTTACAGACGAGATCTATCCCGAGGTATACGGGACCGCTGCAGGAGCTGATCCAGGAGCTGTACCGCCATCCGAGGATGAGGTGTTAGCCGAGGACTTCTCCTGAGCATCCATGTTTTTTGGCTCAGCATTTATTATTTATTTCAGTCATTTATTCCTGGTCTGTTGAACCAATGTATCAGATTATTTATCGGGTTGTTCCTCGAAGCACTTTGTGAGACTAGCTGATGATTTACATTCCTTATTTATTCTGTGGATCATATTTTATATCTTGTGTGGATGAGATTAGTTGTGCCATAATTGTCATAGACTTTGTTTTACAGCTTAAGTATGCCCTGATGGATCCATTAAATTAGGTTTGTCCATCAGTGCGTACTGCTGGCCATTGCCACGTATCTGGTCCCACGGTATTTTGGGACTGGGGCGTGACACCGTCATAGTTGTGTCATCTTTAGACCCCCAGATCACCCAGAGTTTGAGTTTCTTCGGGGAGCCCGAGAGCATGGTGTCCAACCTACCCTAGCGACACATATTGCAGAAGGTGAACCGATGTACCTTCACTTTATAGCAGAGTTTGAGGATGTGTTTCCAGAGGATCTCCCAGGACTGCCACCTGACAGAGAGATTGAGTTCACTATAGAGTTGACTCCAGGAGCCGAGCCAGTTACTTCCCCCGTTTATAGACTAGCACCGAAGGAGTTGGTTGAGCTGAAGGTTCAAGTAGATGATCTCTTAGATAAGGGTTTCATACGGGCTAGTGTATCTCCATGGGGAGCACCCATTCTGTTTGTACCGAAGAAGGACGGGACGATACACTTGTGTATCGATTACAGGGCGCTAAATACTGTAACGATAAAGAACAAGTATCCACTGCCGTATATCGATGATTTATTTGATCAACTTAGCGATGCATGTGTATTCTCGAAGATCGATCTCAGATCCGGTTATCATCAGATCAAGGTACAGAAAGAGGACATCCAGAAGACGGCCTTTCGGACGAAGTATGGCCACTATGAGTTTTTAGTCATGCCATTTGGTTTAACCAATGTGCCAGCAGTATTTATGTGTTTGATGAACAATGTCTTCCACCAGTACTTAGATAAGTTCGTGGTGGTATTTATAGACGATATCTTGATATATTTCAAGAGACAGGAGGAGCATGAGAGGCATCTCAGGATCGTGTTGGAGACGCTGAGACATGAGAGGCTATACGCCAAACTCAGCAAATGTGAGTTCTGCTTGGATAGAGTACCATTTCTGGGACACATAATCACCGGAGATGGACTATTAGTTGACCCGGAGAAGATAGCTGCAGTAGAGACCTGGCCTACCCCTACATCAGTTACGGAGGTTAGGAGCTTCCTCGGACTTGCCGGATATTATCGAAGGTTCGTGGAAAACTTTTCGAGGATAGCTGCGCCTATGACGCGACTGACGCGTAAAGGCGAAGAGTTTATCTGGACCGACGAGTGTCAGGCGGCTTTCGATGAGCTAAAGAAGCGTCTGACATCAGCACCGATTTGATACTACCTTCAGGATCAGGAGGATTTGTAGTGTACAGTGATGCGTCAGGGAGCGGATTGGGATGTGTGCTGATGCAACACGACAAGGTGATATCCTACGCATCGAGACAGCTGAGAGTTTATGAGAAGAACTATCCAATGCACGACTTGGAGCTAGCTGCAGTGATATTTGCACTAAAGCTATGGAGACATTACCTTTATGGTGAGCGTGTTGAGATTTATACAGATCATAAAAGCCTGAAGTACGTCTACACGCAGAAGGAGCTCAACATGAGGCAGAGACGCTGGCTAAAATTGATGACAGATTATGACATTGAGTTACAGTACTACCCTGGCAAGGCGAATGTCGTAGCAGATGCCTTAAGCAGGAAGCCCATGGCATACTTTTTGACGACACAGCGACAGTTGCTAGAGGATCTCCAGGAGCTTGGAATAGAGATCGTATTGCCAGGCATGGATAGACAGATGGCTAGCCTTGAGGTTCAGTCTACTTTGATTGAGAGGATCAAGGCAGCATTGCCTACGGATGCGAGATTTTGACGTCTGCGAGAGAGAACAGAAGCCGACATGCAGACGGGACTCAGGATTCACGAAGACGGAACATTGAGGTGCAGAGATCGCCTATATGTCCCGAGTGGCGAGCTATGCCAAGAGTTGATGACCGAGGCTCATAGCTCGATTTATTCTATACATCCCGGGGGTACAAAGATGTACCGAGATATGAGACAACATTTCTGGTGGCATGGGATGAAGAGAGAAATTGCAAGATTTGTGGTGAAGTGTTTAGTTTGTCAGCAAGTCAAGGCTGAACATCAGAGGACTGCAGGATTATTGCAGCCACTTCCCATTCCCGAGTAGAAGTGGGAACACATTACCATGGACTTCGTCACAGGATTTCCGTGGAGCCCTAGCGGAAAGGATGCAGTTTGGGTTGTCGTAGACAGACTCACTAAGTCTGCACATTTCTTGCTCTTCAGAGTTGGGCAATCCACAGAGATACTTGCTGACATGTATATGAGGCAGATAGTACGATTACATAGAGTGTCTGTCAGCATCGTATCGGATCGTGATTCCAGATTCACGTCATATTTTTTGCGGAGTATACATGAGAGCCTAGGAACTCGTCTCAAGTTCAGCACTGCGTATCATCCACAGACTGATGGACAGTCAGAGCGCACGATATAGATATTAGAGGATATGTTGAGAGTGTGCATAATTGATTTTGGAGGATCTTGGGAGGACCATCTACACTTGGTGGAATTCTCCTACAATAACAGTTATCAGGCTAGCATACAGATGGCACCTTATGAGGCACTGTACGGTAGAAAATGCAGGTTGCCAGTTTATTGGGGTGATGTAGGAGAGCGACAGATACTTGGTCCAGAGTTGGTGACACAGACAGTGGAGAAGGTCAAGCAGATTCAGAGCCACCTGCGCGCAGCACAGGACAGACAGAAACACTGGACAGATGCGCACCGCAGACCATTAGAATTCAAGGAGGGTGACCATATATTTCTGAGGATATCGCCCACTCATGGTACCATCAGATTCGGAGGCAGAGGCAAGCTGAGTCCAAGGTACATCGGACCTTTTGATATTTTGGAACGAGTTGGCGAAGTGGCTTACCGTCTTGTATTACCTCCATCATTAGAGGGAGTATATGACGTATTTCATGTATCGCAGCTGAGGAGATATGTCGCAGACCCTAACCACGTGCTTGATCATTCGGAGATTACAGTCGGGCCCAGTCTGTCTTACGTAAAGCAGCCAGTTGAGATCCTCGATCGCAGCGAGAAGACTTTGAGAGGGCAGACAATTTGACTGGTCAGAGTGGCATGGAAGCACCATTCACCAGGCGAGTCTACTTGGGAGTGCGAGGATTCTATTCGGCAGCGATTCCCGTACTTATTTGAGGAGCAAGGTATGAATTTACGTACGACATTTGATTACTAGATTATTTTAAAATTCTGTTAGATATTATCGTGCTTTACTTTTAATTTTGGGGACAGAATTTTTCTAAGTTGGGAAGAATGTAAACCCCCTCGATTTATTCTGTAGATAGTTAGGGTGAATTTGGAAAATTTTGGTTTTTTTGGTAGCAGATGTCGAGGTTTAGAGTGGAGATAATTTATCTGGTATTTAAATCATTTTAATTAAAACCCTTGGCGCGCCCTGGCATTCCTAAATTAATCGGAGCCCAATATCAGCCCGTAAATTCTATCGGGCTATTGTACTTTCGACTTGACTCGCCAAATTAGGCACTGGACATTTCCGTCTCTTAAAATCAGTTTCCGTTGTGCTCTAAATTAATTGCACAATTTTTCGAATCCGAAATCCATATTTAATTCCGTGTCGGACACTTGTGTCGTTACCCTAAATTTTGAGATACCAACTTAACCCGTTGAGCCGGACCAACTAAAGGGTCCAAGACTGACTCCAAGCCCCCACCATTTTTGGCCTTTGCGTCATTTTCGGATTTTGACCCCAAGTGCCCCCAATTAATTTAAATTCGCGGGACACTTTATTTCTATTTAAATCGGGGATACCAACTTTGTAAATCCTATTTTTAATCCTAAATTAATCCCAATGCCTTTCTAATTAAACCCGTGCCTAACGCACAATACCCTCTCACCATGAAAATTGCTAAACATAATTTTCTCCATAATTTTTGTGTCATTTTATGTGTTCATGCAATTTTTCAAATTTAAGGGGCTAAGTTGCAAATAATAAAATTATGTGTCATCACCCTATTGGCCATGAACAATGAAGAGGTCCCAAAATGGTGTCCTATTCTCACCATCCACTCACCCCCCTTTCATGAAGAAACCCACCTCCCTTCATAACAAATCTCCACCCTCCATTTTGAATAGGATGATCACCACCCTCCATCCCCTTCACAAACCCCTATAAAGCAAAACCTTACCCCACCCTCAACACACACCACCGGCCCTAATCCCAAGGGAAAACTCCTCTCTCTCTCCTCACTCCTTCATTTAAAACCCTCCATGCAAAAGCTTCTCCACTCTTCATTATTTTTCTTCTTCTTCTTCCTTAGTCTCTTCTTCCTCTTGGAGACCCCGGCCGACGACTCGACTCCGGCCAGGCAGCACCGCCGCTCCGGCCCGCTGTAGCTGCCCGGCCGCTCCGGCCCGCTGTAGCTGCCCCGCCGGACAGTGCGTCCCTCCATGCTCCGGCTGCAGTCCGCCCCTCCGACTGTGCAGCCCGCTCATCCCTATCCCGATCCCGCGGCTGTGCTCATCCCCGGCTGTTGAGCAGCCCCCGACCCGAGGCTGTGCGTCCCCCGCCGCCGCGCTGTGCCGTCCGACCTTCCCCCCGGCACAGATCCCCCCCCCGCTGTGCGTCCCCGTCCGACCACTAGTTCACCACCACCATCACCACCAGTTTACCATCACCACTAGTTCACCACCACCATCACCACCAGTTTACCACCACCATCACCACCAGTTTACCACCACCAGTTTTACTACCACCATCGTCACCACCACCCCCGTTCACCTTCTCCGACCGTACCCGGCACCGTCGACGTCAAGGTCGACTCTCCACCTATCTCCATTTTATTTCCAGATTTGTTTTAGTTAATTAGGATGGTGATTATATATATTTGCTATGCTAGCTAGGGTTGTTGGATTACATATATGGTTGGTTAGTGTAATGTGATAAATGAAATATATGGTTGAGATATATATATATAGATTATGTTATGATGATTAAATATTAACATGGATGAGGATTATGTTAATGAAGATTAAATATGAATATGGATGAGGTTGTGGTTAATGAGGTTAATATATTTCTAGTGTTTATGTAGTGTTGATGTAAATGATTAGTGTAGTGTAATACTTGAACTACGGGATTAAGGTTTATATTGGCTAAGGCTAATGATGATTAATGCAAAAATGGATTTTTATGACTTGAGGTGGTGTTAACATGTTTTAGGGTTTATTTAGTGTAGTGACCTTGTAACTTATGTTTTATGAAGATGAATTTGGATGTGGTACTTGGATGGAAATTAGGGTTGGCTTCTACATAAATTATCGCGATTCAATTAAAATATGTACTCAAGGAGAAAAGAGTTTTGACCTTGGAGCCAACTAATCAGGATGTATCGTACATGGTGGAAAAATGTTAGTTTATTTACGGAGAATTAAATCGAGGAGAGTGTACCGATGATTAGCTGATTTGACCATCGTACCGATAGTCAACTGTAGTCAACCCCTAGTGACTTGTCCCTGTGAGTCGTAGCTGAGACTGAGTTTAGATGTAGATGTGTGTATCACCCCTGTCTGTCGTAAATTAGATTATTGATTCTGGTTTGTAACTTATCTCTAGGTACTGCGGGACCTGAGGACTTGGACGCGGTACCAGATCCCCGTCATCAGCAGCCGCACGCAGGCAAGTGTACCTTGCCACCCTGTATTTCAGTTTACAGATACTTGTTGTTCTTTATGTACTTCATGCGCATATTTGTGTTGACATTCGACGTAACGTCTTAGTATAATTGCTAGATGCTTCACAGCACCTCGATGCACATACCTGAGTACATCGATACCCCAGGACACATTTATATACCGTGATCGTGCCAGATTCCTGTTTCCTGATACTGACATCATGACCAGAGACTGGGACGACCTTAGGGTCATGTCTGTTGAGTTAATTCTGTGCGTCGAGACTATAGTTAGAGTTTCAGGTTCAATGCACAATCGTTGACCGCTTGGAAAGGGGAAGACAGTTACTAGACGTTTGGGCTACTCTGCGCGCGCTTATATATATGTAGTATTTTGTAGTGATACATGTATCTAGTGTAGCTGTTTCACCAGTGTGACTCTTTGCCCGGAGCTGCGGTACGTGCCGTGTGTTTTTGTGTCCGGAGCTATAGTTTTATTTTGGACGGCCCACGCGTCGAACATTGTCTTTAAACTGTGTCACACTTGTTTGGTTATGTTAGATTACCCTGTTGTCGCACTTGTACTATCTGTTTACCTGGCATGTTGTATTTCTGTACCTTGTTACGTCCCTCTGAGGACTTGGTTCCCTTCTAGGTGTAGGTTATGAGGATTATCCGGAGGAGTACGGACCGGGCATCTATCCAGCAGCTGTACTCACTGCCGAGGACGAGGTCATTCCTGAGGACTTCGCCTTATCGCTGGTAGTGACTCTTTCCTTGGGATGGTATCATTACCTAGTTACCTGCTGCCGTCCCAAGTTGTCTTATTGCTTACTTTTATTCCAGCATATTTGTACTAGCGGGTTTGTCCCTGTGTGACTACTCTAGTATTTGTACTTGATACTTGTCTGGATATTTCCTTCCTGCACATTAGTTGTTGTATTTACTTCTATTGTGCTCTTATATTGCTGCCTGTAGATGAGATTTAGATTGAGTATACTTGTGTTATGTGATGGGTTATTCATTGTACTTCACAGCTTAAGCGTACTCCGACGGGCCCATTAGATTGGAAAGCCCGCCCAAGTACACTGCTGGCCATTGCCACTTGTCTCGGTTCCTTATCCATGGAACCGGGGCGTCACACACACACACACACACACACACACACACACACACACACATATATATATATATATATATATATATATATATATATATACACGAACATATATACATATATATAAATATATATATACACACAACTATATATATATATACATATACACACTTACACACATATGTATATAGGCACACACATACACTTATATATACAAACACACATACTCATATATATATACACACACACACACACACACACACACACTCACTCACTCACTCATATATATATATATATATATATATATATATATATATATATATATATATATATATATACACACACACCTACACAAATATATATATACACACACATATACGTACACAAACACATATATATAAATACACACACTCATATAGATATACAAACACACACATATATATATAGACACACGTACATATATATATATATAAACTCATATATACATATATAAATACAACACACACGACACCCCACCAACACACGCCCAATGACCCATACACCTATAATTAACTATAAATATATAAAATACAACCCGAGAACTCTAGCACACACTCCTCGAAGCTAACTTAATGCGCGCACAAGCTCAAAACCAAGAAACTAAGTCAAAACGGCCATTCGGTTATTTCAACGAACACGTGGTGTGCGGTTCGCAAAACCTCGTAAAACGTACACCAAATCTTCTCGGAATCGGACCAAAATTTACCCACGGGTTCTAATCGATGTCTAGATCCTAGAAAAATACTAACTCGTCAATTCTAGGTCTGTGACAAAAATATGCACGCACATAGAACCTACGACGACGAAAACCCCCAAAATACCAATTTCTCCTCGACATGACCTCACGTGTCCGAACGGAGACACGTACTAACCCCCAAAATACCCAAGCATGTCTACCTAGGTCCGTCTAACCTAGGACATCACCCAAAATTGGGCCAATCTCAGATTTTACCCAAAATTGACACAAAACCTAATGTCAAAGTCTCCAAACACAACCAAACAAGTTCTAACTTCCTCCCACGGGTAGCCTTAAGGTCTAGAAAGGTTCTAAACTACTAATTACACTATATAATAGCAACCACTAAGAGAAAAGTTAGGGTTTATCTCTTGGGAGTTGGAATCCCAAGGCCAAAGTCTCCAAAACCCTTAAAATCACCACCCTCAAGCCTCCAAGCCTCCAAATCAAGCCTCCATACTAAGTCTAGGCTCTACACACCTAGGTTAGAGAAAATCAAATGGTTAGGGTTTACATCTATAAAGAATAGAAGAAGAAAGAGAAGAAATGACTTACTTGAGACTTGTTGGAAGAAGGAAGAAGAAGAAAATGGAGAAGAAGAAGAAGAAGAAGAAGAAGAAGTGAAGGAATAAAGAAGAGAATTGGGGGGGGGGTTCGGTTCTGGTCTTGAAAAGGGGGGCCGGCCATAGCATGTAGAAATAGGTTTCCTTAAGCCAAAAAGACTAAAACACCCTCTCCTTTAGTCATGCTAATTGGAATTTGGGTTTGGGATTCCAAAAGTACTCAAATTAACTCCTAATCACTCCAACTAACTAAAATAAAATATAATAATAATTCTAAACCCAAAAATAGCCTCACAAGGGTGTTGGTTGGGTCTGACATGGGTCCAGACTAGCCAAAACCCTAAAACAACCAATAGAAAAATAATACAATCACTAATTAAATATAAATATAATTAATTATAAACAATACATAATTTACCAAATAAAAAAAAATCCTATTTTCTAGAATTGGGTAGTGACATTTACCTAGATCCCTGCCTGGTCGTGATAAAGTTTGGGTAATAGTGGATCGTCTTACATAGCTCACTTTCTTCATTTCCGAGTAGGATAATCCACAGAGCAGTTAGCAGAGATATACATACGACAGATAGTAAGACAGCACAGCATCCCAGTGAGTATTGTATCCGATCGAGATACTCGGTTCACTTCATATATTTGGAAGAGTTTGCACCAGAGTTTGGGCACCAAGTTGAGATTCAGTACCGCTTACCATCCACAAACAGACGGACAATCAGAGAGAACCATCCAGACCCTGAAAGATATGCTACAAGCTTGTACTTTAGATTTTGGAGGGTCTTGAGAAGATCACCTTCATCTCGTTGAGTTCTCATACGACAACAGTTATCAAGCAAGTATTCATATGGCACCCTTCGAAGCATTATATGATAGAAAGTGTAGATCACCATTGGCAAAGGATGATATAGGTGAGCGAAAGATATTAGGCCCAAAGATGATCACACAGACAGTAAAAGTTGCAAGCAAATCAAAGAGCGACTTCGGATTGCGCAAGATAGGCATCGGCATTAGGCAAATCACCATCGTAGGCCTTTAGAGTTTTGTGTCGGTGACTACGTATTCTTGCGAATTTTGCCAACTCATGGAGGCATTATATTCGAAGTTTGCGGGAACCTTAGTCCGCGATACGTTAGTCCGTTCGATATCCTCGAGCAGGTGGGCGATGTTGCTTATCGTCTTGCCCTTCCGCCTTCGCTACGTGAGATGCACAATATATTTTATGTGTCTCAATTGTGTAGGTATATCCCGAATCTGAGTCATATCCTCGACCACTCCGAGCTAGTCGTTGGTACTGACTTGTCTTACAAGGAGCAACACGTATCCATTTTGGACCGAAGGAAGAAGGTGCTCAAGAATTGGACCATTCATCTTGTCCAGGTTGCTTGGGCTCATCACCCTTTGGGAGAGTCGACGTGTGAGAGCGAGGAAGATATCTGGTATCGGTATCTACACATGTTCGACACGAAAGGTATATTCGTTCTTATTCCTTTGTAACTCGAATCTCGCAATTCGTTTACCCATGCTATATGACACTATTTTTCTCCATTATATGATTGAATTTGATTGCATGTGTAGATATGCTTGTAGTTAGTGCAGTGCTTGTTCTGATTTCTCTAGCTAGCCTTGGGTTTGAATTCCGAGGAAAAAAAATTTCTAAGGTGGGTAGAGATGTCACTTTCCATTCCCGATATACGTATTTGGATCATATTAGTTTCCCTACTTATACTATCTATTGCATGCATGATTAATTATGTTGCATGCATAGAGACTATACCCATTCTTCTTTGGTTTAATTAGATCCATGGTTTAATTTATGGGTTGGTTCATTCATGAGTTGAGCCAATGGTCTAAACCTTAAACCCTAACTATAAAACCCAACATATTTCTCTCTCTTCCCTCATTCTCTCCATTTCCTCTTCTTCCTTCATTCAGGCAAGTACACCTTGAACCACATGGAGAAATCTCTTAATTTTTGATTCTTGCTTTTCCTTATATTTTATTAGTCTATTATGTGCTCATGATAATTCAACACTTTTAGTACTTGGGGTTTTCTATTTTAATGGATGGATTTGAGTAGATCTATATTCGAAGTTTAAAATTTTCATGGATTCCTTGAGTTTTTGGTGGGTTTGATCTACTAAAATATAGTATTTTCAAAAAATAGTTTTTCGGATGGATGGAGCACTTCATTTTGAGGGTTTTGGCTTTTGGTTCACAAATTTCGGAGTTAAAATAAAGTTTTATGAAGGAAACAAAATTTTGATTTTTGGAGTTCTCGCTATGGCTGAACTGTTGCCTGGAGAAGACGAAGTCGTATGCGGCCGAGAGATCCATTCGGCCTTGACCCATATGTGGCAAGTGAGCGTATGCGACCTATGCGGTCAGCCACCATGCAGCCATGCGACCATGCGACCGTGGGGCCATGCGGCCTAAACTCATGCGGCTATGCGATCTGAGCTCATGCGGCCATGCGGTCTGAACTCATGTGGTCATGCGACCTTGAGCTCATGCGACCTCTGCGGTCAGTGACCATATGACCCATGCGTCTATGCAGCCTGACTTCCTATGTAGCAACTGATCCTATGCGGGCTAGACTTATGCAGAAACTGATTCTATGCGGCAGTTGATCCCCATGCGGCCTTAATCCTTATACGCGCATGCGGCCCCTTGCATACGCTTTATTTGACTAGTTTTGTTTGAATGTTCCTTTAGACTTTATGGTATGTATGCGTGACTTTGATGACCACAAGAGTATTAGACCTATCTATGCATCATGACCCGACCACTTGTATCCGTGCTGATACACTTACTACGTGCTATGTGTTCCTACGCAATTATATTACATGATTACACTACGGTGTACCTATGCGCTAAGTGACATGTGATATGACTTAATCTTCAGCATGGACATAAGGGTTAGTCAATTACCAAGCGTGGCTAGGATCTATTGATTATTGCATCACATCTTTTGATTGTTGTATCACGCTGGGATGAATCTAAATTGAACTATCAAGTGACAAAGTGGATTCGTATCTAGCATGGCCGTACTATGGTACATCATATAAGAAGAATAACATATGACCACGCTATGTGATTCTGGTTAACAATAGGGTTAACTAGGCAACTTAACTTGTAGAGCATTGGGAGGAAATTGAATCTCGAGATCGTGCATAACTAGCCACCTACAGTCATCTGAATTGGGGTGTGCATGCTAGTCCCCATGGATATTGTTTAAATACTCATTAGTGGATGGTGTCATGCCCCAGTCCCAAAAATACGTAGGACTAGGAACACGTAAGTATGTCAGCCGTATGTATATGACAACTCCAATATATGGAAACCATAACACATACGTACGTTGTATTATGAATATCAAATCCACAAGTGGTAAATATGTCACAAGTCACAGGGTATAACTAAATCCCATCCACAGAATCAGATAAATGAATAAATAATCAATCAACTATATAACTGAATCTCAAGTACGAAGTATCAAAAAATGATAGTCGGGTGGAAACAAATCCACTGCCAAACTAGAATATAAAAGAAACAATATAGGTACATCAACTAATAATCAATGAGACTCTAAGAGAAGACCTTCTCAAAATATAAGTAGCAAGTCCTGATCCGCCCATCCTGCTAATAGTCATGAACATCTACACCTGAAAATGGACCAGGTCCTCAGAGGGACATAACAAGATACATAGAAGCATGCCAATAAGTACTGAAAAATAAACATCCAAGGGTCGCCTAACCATCTATGTGAATGCATTTTGAGAACAACTTTCCAACACGTGGGCTATCTGAATAAATGGGATTGGCATAATTCTCTTGAAGATTCAGGGGCCTACAAAGCATGTCGTCTTTTGAACGCCAGAGGCCGCCAGTAATATATAGGGGTCATCACCGCTACGTATCTCCGACGGAGCGTACGGGTTACAAAAAGGAAAGTGCAAAGGAGCCCAAACGCCTTACTTATTGTTCTTCCTACCCCATGCTCTAAGCATGTCATATCTATGATACGGTAATACCTCTAATAACTGCCAAGTCTCCTAGCATGTAAAGTTTCTATTGGCAGTTATTCCCTATCGCACGTCCCATACGTACAGGAGGCCAAACCCGGCATGCAAGTCCTTGATCTATATGAGACTCACACTCGTGTAACAGATGTGTCACGGCCAATAAAACCTAAGAATGCCTCATGATAATGGGATGGTCACATAAACTAGGTCAACATGCATATACATAATAAAAACAGAATACGACGACTCCGTTGTTGCACTCAAGTTTCCTTGGATGCACAGTTTATATAGCAGTTAAAATATATGAACTAAATGACAGAAATAAAATACATGCAACATATGGAATATAAATTATAGTACAATGGCAAGGTATACTGTCATGCCCCAGTCCCAAAATACGTAGGTCCAGGAATACGTGACACGCCAGCTACGCCTTCGACCAGACTCTGGTCTGACTCGAATACGTATAAGCTGTAATATAAATGGCACTATCTAGATATTCCATAAATGTAAACATCTATGTCTCAATCCACAATGTACATCAGTATACAAGAAAAAGCTATATGTGCTAAGGTCGGCCGCCCAATAACACACTAACTCGAATAGACTCGAGAAGAAGTATGAGTCTACAAAACTAGGCTACAACAGCAGATGAATAATCAATGTAAATAACCATAATGCCGGTAGATATAATGTGAGTACCTGGTACCATGCTCGCAAGATATGCCACTCCATCAGTATCTCCAAGTGCTCCGTAATCGTCTATGCTGCAAAACTGGCAGGTAACCAGGTCCTCAGAGGGACGTAACAAGGTACAAAAATATAGCATGCCAAGTAAACAGAAAGTACAAGTGCACGACAGGGTACTCTATCATAACCAACTAGTGTGACACAATTTAAAGACAACGTTCGACGCGTGGGCTTTCTAAAATAAAACCGTAGCTCCGGACACGGAAACACACGGCACGTACCGCAGCTCCGGGCAAAGAGTCACATGGGTGAAACAGCTACACTAGAAACAGGTATCACTAGAAACAGGTATCACTAGAAAATACTACATATATATAAGCGCGTGCAGAGTAGCCCAAACGTCTAGTAACTGTCTTCCTCTTCCCAAGCGGTCAACGATTGTGCGTTGAACCTGAACCTCTAACTACAGTCTCGACACAAGGAAGCTCAACAGACGCGACCCTAAGGTCGTCCCAGTCTCTGGTCATGATGTCAATATCAGGATACAGGAATCTGGCACGATCACAGTGTATGAGTGTGTCCTGGGGTATCGATGTACTCAAGTATGCGCATCGAGGTGCTGTGAAGCATCTAGTAACTATTCTAAGACGTTAAGTCGAATGCCAATACCCGGTTGCGATCCGGACGTGAAGTATCGAACGTCAACATAACTACGTGCACAATGTACACAACGAAACAATAAAAATCTGTAAACTGAAATACAGGGTAGCAAGGTACACTTGCCTGCGTCCGGCTGCTGATGACGGAGATCCGGTACCACGTCCAAGTCCTCAGGTCCCGTAGTACCTAGAGATGAGATACAAACCAAAATCAATACTCTATTCTACGCCAGACAGGGACGCGACACACATCTACACCTAAACCCAGTCTCAGTTCCAATAATTAACTACTAATTTCACAGTCCCCTATCTCTGATCCTTGATCCGATATAATACGTATCTCAATCAATCACCTGCATAATATCATCAGGCCCCATCCTCAATTTTTACCATAGTCATCACGTGGTTCAGTAGTTCCGGTATGCTCACTCCTCGACAGTACTTACTTATTAAATATTAGGTCTTCCTCAGCCCTCAGTATTATTTCACCCACAATCACTGTTCGTCCATACAAATTTCCATGCACATAAATAAATATGTTAAACCCTAAATCTTAAGGTCTATCATTCAAATTCATTCTATAAACTTAGGAAGAACAATCCCTAAACTCACCTCTACAATTTAATCCTCATTAATCTGTTTAGCATTTCCCCCCATGTAATATATCCCGAACATTTATAACAAATCAAAACCTAAACCTTCAATGAAATCCTTTATCATTTTATAATTTATTTGCAAACACTAAACCTAAACCTTCAATGCAAAAAAAATTATTTTAATCCATGTAATTAACAACTCATTTATAACCCTTAATTAATTGATCTAGCATTTTTCCAATCATGTGTAATATTCATAACATCTAGTTAAATCAAGCTCTAAACTCCCATGCAATTAAGCAATTCTAACATAAACCCTAATCCAATATTAAACCTTATTCTCAAATCATTTTCCCATGCTCATTATCAACACAAAACAATTATATAAACATTAACACTTAAACCCTAGGTAAAGAACTCAACATAACTATTAATCAAGAGAGGGGGAGAGAGTCGACCTCAACGTGGCGGCGTCGACCGGGGGTTGGCCGGAGAACAGCCTGGTCAACAGTGGTGGTAGCTGGTTGTGTTGGCAACGACGGGGGTGGCGATGGAGGTGGTCGTGGCGGTCACGGTGGTAGCATAATTAGACGAAGCAGATCTGATTGAGCTCCAGTCAGGAGCTGCTGTGGTCGAGCTTATCGACTACGTGGAGGAGCCGCTGCCGTCGGCCTCGTCGACCACGCGGAGGAGCCGCTGCCGTCGGCCTTGTCGACTACACGGAGGAGCCGCTGCCGTCGGCCTCGTCGACCACGCGGAGGAGCCGCTGCAATCGGCCTCGTCGACCACGCGGAGGAGCCGCTGCCGTCGGCCTTGTCGACTACGCGGAGGAGCCGCTGCCGTCGACCAAACTAGTGGCTGCTGTGGAGGAACTGCCGTCGGTCGGACTGGAGATTGATGTGGAGGAGCCACCGTCGGCCGGCTGGAGACTGATGCGGAGGAGCCACCGTCGGCCGGCTGGAGACTGATGCGGAGGAGCCACCGTCGGCCGGCTGGAGACTGATGCATTCGGCGGGTGAGCTGCATAGCCGGAGTCGAGAGATGTGCGGACCGGAGCTGCGTTGGGTTCAGTCGTGGAGTCCGGCGCTGCTTGGCCGGCGCTCGGCCGGAGCTGAGCTCGCCGGCGCACTGAAGGTGGAGCGGGGTCAGCGAACACAGTCGGCCGGGTGTGCTCTTCACCAAGAAGAGTGGAAGAAGAAGAAGGGAGGAGAAGAAAATAATGGAGAAGAAGAGAAAGGAGAAGTATGGAGTTCGGCTGGTTATTTTGAGGAAGAAGGAGAGAGAAAGTAGGGGGGATTCTCTAGGCATTGGGATTAGGGCCTGCCTTGGGGTTTGGGAGGATGAGGGTGAGTTGATGGGATGCTTTATAGGGGATTGGGAAAAGAGATGGATGGTTGGGATCAACCCATTCATATTGAAGGGTTGAGATTGATTATGAAGAGGGGAGGGTTTCTTCATGAGGGAATGAGGGATTTGGGATTGGGACCCTATTTTGGGACCCTTCAATTAATCATGACCAATGGGATGTTGCCAACAATTTATTAATTGCAAATAAGCCCCCCGTAAATTCGAGAATTTGCATGGACACATGAAATAACGCAAAAATTGAGGAGAAAATATATATATAATTGTCATGGTGAGGGGGTGTTGTGCGTTAGGCGCGGGTCTAAATTGAAGGGCATTGGGATTAAATTAATATTAAAATAGAATTTACAAAGTTGGTAAATCCTGATTTAAATAAAGATAACGCGTCCCTCGAATTTAATTTAATTGGGGCCCGCGGGGTCAAAATCCAGAAATGACGCAAAGGCCAAAAATGGTGGGGGCTTGGAGTCAGTCTTGGACCCTTTAGTTGGTCCGGCTCAACGGGTTAAGTTGGTACCCCAAAATCGAGGGTAACGACACAGGTGTCCGACACGGAATTAAATACGGGTTACGATTTTCAGAAATGTTGCGCAATTAATTTAGAGCACACAAGAGTTGATTTTAACAGTCAGAAAAGTCCAGTGCCTAATTTGGCGAGTTGAGTCGAGTGTACAATACTTGTACGGAATTTATGGGCTAATAATGGGCTCCGAATAATTAGACAAAGATAGGGTGTGCCAATGCTTTTAAATTAATTGGATTAAAATTCCAGGTAAATATCCTCTACTCTAAACCTCAATATCTTCTATCAAATTTTTTTTTCTGGCCCACTTTAACTATCTACAGAAAAAAATGAGGGGGTTACATTCTTCCCAACTTAGAAAAATTTCGTCCCCGAAATTAAAAGTAAAGCACGATAATATCTAACAGAATTTAAAATAACTAGTAATTAAATTGCCGTACGTAAATTCGTACCTTGCTCCTCAAATAAGTACGGGAATCGCTGCCGAATCGAATCCTCACGCTCCCAAGTAGACTCGCCTGGTGAAGGGTGCTTCCATGCCACTCTGACCAATCGAATCGTCTGTCCTCTCAAAGTCTTCTCGCTGCGATCGAGGATCTCAATTGGCTGCTCTACGTAAGATAAACTGGGTCCGACTGTAATCTCCGAATGATCAAGCACGTGGCTAGGATCTGCGACATATCTCCTCAGCTGTGATACGTGAAATACGTCATGTACTCCCTCTAATGATGGAGGTAATGCAAGACGGTAATCCACTTCGCCGACTCGTTCCAAAATATCAAAAGGTCCGATGTACCTCGGACTCAGCTTGTCTCTGCCTCCGAATCTGATGGTACCACGAGTGGGCGATATCCTTAAAAATACGTGGTCACCCTCCTTGAACTCCAATGGTCTGCGGTGCGCATCTGCCCAGTATTTCTGTCTGTCCTGTGCTGCGCGCAGGTGGCTCTGAATCTGTTTGACCTTCTCTACTGTCTGTGCCACCAACTCTGGACCAAGTATTCGACGCTCTCCCACGTCATTCCAACAAACTGGCGACCTACATTTCCTGCCGTACGGTGCCTCATAAGGTACCATCTGTATGCTGGCCTGGTAACTGTTTATTGTAGGAGAATTCTACCAAGTGTAGGTGGTCTTCCAAAGATTCTCCAAAATCAATCATGCACGCTCTCAACATATCCTCTAATATCTGTTTCGTGCGCTCTGACTGACCATCAGTCTGAGGATGATATGCAGTGCTGAACTTGAGACGAGTTCCTAGGCTCTCCTGCATACTCCGCAAAAATGTGACGTGAATCTGGAATCACGATCCGATACGATGCTGACAGACACTCCATGTAATCGTACTATCTGCCTCATATACATGTCAGCTAGTATCTCTGTGGATTGCCCAACTCTGAAGGGCAAGAAATGTGCAGACTTGGTGAGTCTGTCTACGACAACCCAAACTGCATCCTTCCCGCTAGGGCTTCACGGGAATCCTGTGACGAAGTCCATGGTAATGTGTTTCCACTTCCACTCGGGAATGGGAAGTGGCTGCAATAATCCTGCAGTCCTCTGATGTTTAGCCTTGACTTGCTGCCAAAATATTTTGTCACGAATCTTGCAATTTCTCTCTTCATCCCATGCCACCAGAAATGCTGTCTCAAGTCTCGGTACATCTTCGTACCCCCGGGATGAATGGAATAAATCGAGCTATGAGCCTCTGTCATCAACTCTTGGCGTAGCTTGCCACTCGAAACATATAGGCGATCTCCGTACCTCAGCGTTCCGTCTTCATGAATCCTGAGTCCCGTCTGCAGGCCGGCTTCTGTTCTCTCTCGCAGACGTCGAAATCTCGCATCTGTAGGCAATGCTGCCTTGATCCTCTCAATCAAAGTAGACTGAACCTCAAGACTGGCCATCTGTCCATCCATGCCTGGTAATACAATCTCTATCCCAAGCTCCTGGAGATCCTCTAGCAACTGTCGCTGCGTCGTCAAAAAGTATGCCATGGGCTTCCTGCTTAAGGCATCTGCTACGACGTCCGCCTTGCCAGGGTGGTACTGCAGCTCAATGTCATAATTTGTCATCAGTTCTAGCCAACGTCTCTGCCTCATATTGAGCTCCTTCTGCGTGTAGACATACTTTAGGCTTTCATGATCTGTATAAATCTCCACACGCTCACCATAAAGGTAATGTCTCCATAGCTTTAGTGCAAATATCACTACAGCTAGCTCCAAGTCGTGCGTCGGATAGTTCTTTTCATGAACTCTCAACTGTCTCGATGTGTAGGCTATCACCTTGCCGTGTTGCATCAGTACACATCCCAATCCGCTCCCTGACGCATCACTGTACACTATAAATCCTCCTGATCCGGAAGGTAGTGTCAAAATTGGTGCCGATGTCAGACGCTTCTTCAGCTCAACGAAAGCCGCCTGACACTCGTCGGTCCAGATAAACTCTTCGCCTTTATGCGTCAGTCGTGTCATAGGCGCAGCTATCCTCGAAAAGTTTTCCACGAACCTCCGGTAATATCCGGCAAGTCCGAGGAAACTCCTAACCTCTGTAACTGATGTAGGGGTAGGCCAGGTCTCTACTGTAGCTATCTTCTCCGGATCAACTGATAGTCCATCTCCGGTGATTATGTGTCCCAGAAATGGTACTCTATCCAAGCAAAACTCACATTTGCTGAGTTTGGCGTATAGCCTCTCATGTCTCTGTGTCTCCAACACAATCCTGAGATGTCTCTCATGCTCCTCCTGGCTCTTGGAATATATCAGGATATCGTCTATAAATACCACCACGAACTTATCCCAGTACTGGTGGAAAACCTTGTTCCTCAAGCTCATAAATACTGCTGGCGCGTTGGTCAAAAAAAACGGTCATGACTAGAAACTCATAGAGCGCATACTTCGTCCGAAGCGCCGTCTTCGGAATGTCTTCTCTCTGTACCTTGATCTGATGATAGCCTGATCTGAGATCGACCTTCATGAATACATATGCGCCACTTAGCTGATTCAATAAATCATCGATGTGTAGCAAGGGTACATGTTCTTTATTGCTACGGCATTTAATGCCCTGTAATCGTTATGCAACGTATCGTCCCGTCCTTCTTTGGTACAATAAGATGGTTGCTCCCCATGGAAAATACTAGCCCGATCGAAACCCTTGTCTAAGAGATCCTCCATGATGGACCTTCAACTCAACCAACTCTATCGGTGCTACTTTAAAGACGGGAAAATAACTGTCTCGGCTCTTGGAGTCAACTCTGTAACAACTCTTTCTGTCAGGTGGCAGCCTAAAAGATCCTCTGGAAACACATCCTCAAACTCTGGTATAATACGGGGTACACTGGTTCACCTTCAGCAATGTGTGTCGCTAGGGTAGGTTGGACACCATGCTCTCGGGCTCTCTAAAAACTCACTCAGGGTAATCCGGTGGTCTAAAGGTGACACAACCACAACGGCAATCAAGCGTTGCGTGGTATTGGCTCAATCAATCCATGCCTAGGACGGTGTCATCGTCCAGACTTAACCTCAAAATAATTTCTCCTGTTCTGTTTACCACAATAATCCTCCAAAAGAAAAATTCCTTCTTGCCTAAAGTATAATTTCTCTTCTCCTCAAGGTCTTCCCTAAAATTTTATTTCTCGAATTTCTTCTTTTCGTTATTTATCTCTCCAAGTCACATAGTGCAATTGTAATAATGATGCCACTCAAGCACATACTAAAATTTCTGGTATTAGGTCATCATCTTCCAAGTGAGAGCTTGAAATTTTATCTCCTCTAGTCCATGATATCATTCTTGGTATTGCTATCATATACAACCACTAGTTTCCATCATCAGGCTATGCATTCCCATAAATCATTCTAGGTCATAATCAATAATCCTTCTAGCTCTCAGTACTTCTAAGATCACTGTTACCTCAAGCACGGGTAAGGTACTACTAGGTTCAACTCTCTTGCCAACCTTCCACACTAGTTCTAGAATCCAAAGAACCCATCAATCTATCTTGATAAGGTAATAATCTTCTCCAAGAAAGGTATACGAATTCTGTCTCCTGTCGTCTGGTCTTCGATCTTCTTCTGGAGGGAAGTCATCAGTCACAAGCATTCGTCTCCCCGAACAAATAGGGGACGAGAAACAAGGATAGCGATATTGACGAAGGTTGAACGAATGCAAAGTGGAAGTCCAAGGGCGATAATCACATACAAAGAGATTTTAAAATTGATTATGGATTGAGATCCTATTCAACAATCATAATACCTTTTCCTAATTTGCAGGCTCGCTTGGCACAGTCAGGTGACCAAGACGATTTAAATCGGACCTGTATGGGCCACCACAAAAATATGTCACGCCCCAGTCCCAAAATACGTAGGTCCAGGAATACGTGACACGCCAGCTACGCCTTCGACCAGACTCTGGTCTGACTCGAATACGTATAAGCTGTAATATAAATGGCACTATCTAGATATTTCATAAATGTAAACCTCCATGTCTCAATCCACAATGTACATCAGTATACAAGAAAGAGCTATATGTGCTAAGGTCGGCCGCCCAATAACACACTAACTCGAATAGACTCGAGAAGAAGTATGAGTCTACAAAACTAGGCTACAACAGCAGATGAATAATCAATGTAAATAACCATAATACCGGTAGATATAATGTGAGTACCTGGTACCATGCTCGCAAGATATGCCACTCCATCAGTATCTCCAAGTGCTCCGTAATCGTCTATGCTGTAAAACTGGTAGGTAACCAGGTCCTCAGAGGGACGTAACAAGGTACAAAAATATAGCATGCCAAGTAAACAGAAAGTACAAGTGCACGACAGGGTACTCTATCATAACCAACTAGTATGACACAATTTAAAGACAACGTTCGACGCGTGGGCTTTCTAAAATAAAACCGTAGCTCCGGACACGGAAACACACGGCACGTACCTTTGCTCCGGGCAAAGAGTCACACGGGTGAAACAGCTACACTAGAAACAGGTATCACTAGAAACAGGTATCACTAGAAAATACTATATATATATAAGCGCGTGCAGAGTAGCCCAAACGTCTAGTAACTGTCTTTCCCTTCCCAAGCGGTCAACGATTGTGCGTTGAACCTGAACCTCTAACTACAGTCTCGACACAAGGAAGCTCAACAGACGCGACCCTAAGGTCGTACCAGTCTCTGTTCATGATGTCAGTATCAGAATACAGGAATCTGGCACGATCACAGTGTATGAGTGTGTCCTGGGGTATCGATGTACTCAGGTATGCGCATCGAGGTGCTGTGAAGCATCTAGTAACTATTCTAAGACGTTAAGTCGAATGCCAACACCCGGTTGCGATCCGGACGTGAAGTATCGAACGTCAACATAACTACGTGCACAATGTACATAACGAAACAATAAAAATCTGTAAACTGAAATACAGGGTAGCAAGGTACACTTGCCTGCGTCCGGCTGCTGATGACGGGGATCCGGTACCACGTCCAAGTCCTCAGGTCCCGTAGTACCTAGAGATGAGATACAAACCAAAATCAATACTCTATTCTACGCCAGACAGGGACGCGACACACATCTACACCTAAACCCAGTCTCAGTTCTAATAATTAACTACTAATTTCACAGTCCTCTATCTCTGATCCTTGATCCGATATAATACGTATCTCAATCAATCACCTGCATAATATCATCAGGCCCCATCCTCAATTTTTACCATAGTCATCACGTGGTTCAGTAGTTCCGGTATGCTCACTCCTCGACAGTACTTACTTATTAAATATTAGGTCTTCCTCAGCCCTCAGTATTATTTCACCCACAATCACTGTTCGTCCATACAAATTTCCATGCACATAAATAAATATGTTAAACCCTAAATCTTAAGGTCTATCATTCAAATTCATTCTATAAACTTAGGAAGAACAATCCCTAAACTCACCTCTACAATTTAATCCTCATTAATCTGTTTAGCATTTCCCCCCATGTAATATATCCCGAACATTTATAACAAATCAAAACCTAAACCTTCAATGAAATCCTTTATCATTTTATAATTTATTTGCAAACACTAAACCTAAACCTTCAATGCAAAAAAAATCATTTTAATCCATGTAATTAACAACTCATTTATAACCCTTAATTAATTGATCTAGCATTTTTCCAATCATGTGTAATATTCATAACATCTAGTTAAATCAAGCTCTAAACTCCCATGCAATTAAGCAATTCTAACATAAACCCTAATCCAATATTAAACCTTATTCTCAAATCATTTTCCCATGCTCATTATCAACACAAAACAATTATATAAACATTAACACTTAAACCCTAGGTAAAGAACTCAACATAACTATTAATCAAGAGAGGGGGAGAGAGTCGACCTCAACGTGGCGGCGTCGACCGGGGGTTGGCCGGAGAACAGCCTGGTCAACAGTGGTGGTAGCTGGTTGTGTTGGCAACGACGGGGGTGGCGATGGAGGTGGTCGTGGCGGTCACGGTGGTAGCATAATTAGACGAAGCAGATCTGATTGAGCTCCAGTCAGGAGCTGCTGCCGTCGGCCTCGTCGACCACGCGGAGGAGCCGCTGCCGTCGGCCTTGTCGACTACGCGGAGGAGCCGCTGCCGTCGGCCTCGTCGACCACGCGGAGGAGCCGCTGCCGTCGGCCTCGTCGACCACGCGGAGGAGCCGCTGCCGTCGGCCTCGTCGACCACGCGGAGGAGCCGCTGCCGTCGGCCTTGTCGACTACGCGGAGGAGCCGCTGCCGTCGACCAAACTAGTGGCTGCTGTGGAGGAACTGCCGTCGGTCGGACTGGAGATTGATGTGGAGGAGCCACCGTCGGCCGGCTGGAGACTGATGTGGAGGAGCCACCGTCGGCCGGCTGGAGACTGATGCATTCGGCGGGTGAGCTGCATAGCCGGAGTCGAGAGCTGTGCGGACCGGAGCTGCGTTGGGTTCAGTCGTGGAGTCCGGCGCTGCTTGGCCGGCGCTCGGCCGGAGCTGAGCTCGCCGGCGCACTGAAGGTGGGGCGGGGTCAGCGAACACAGTCGGCCGGGTGTGCTCTTCACCAAGAAGAGTGGAAGAAGAAGAAGGGAGGAGAAAAAAATAATGGAGAAGAAGAGAAAGGAGAAGTATGGAGTTCGGCTGGTTATTTTGAGGAAGAAGGAGAGAGAAAGTAGGGGGGGATTCTCTAGGCATTGGGATTAGGGCCTGCCTTGGGGTTTGGGAGGGTGAGGGTGAGTTGATGGGATGCTTTATAGGGGATTGGGAAAAGAGATGGATGGTTGGGATCAACCCATTCATATTGAAGGGTTGAGATTGATTATGAAGAGGGGAGGGTTTCTTCATGAGGGAATGAGGGATTTGGGATTGGGACCCTATTTTGGGACCCTTCAATTAATCATGACCAATGGGATGTTGCCAACAATTTATTAATTGCAAATAAGCCCCCCGTAAATTCGGGAATTTGCATGGACACATGAAATGACGCAAAAATTGAGGAGAAAAATATATATATAATTGTCATGGTGAGGGGGTGTTGCGCGTTAGGCGCGGGTCTAAATTGAAGGGCATTGGGATTAAATTAATATTAAAATAGAATTTACAAAGTTGGTAAATCCCGATTTAAATAAAGATAACGCGTCCCTCGAATTTAATTTAATTGGGGCCCGCGGGGTCAAAATCCGGAAATAACGCAAAGGCCAAAAATGGTGGGGGCTTGGAGTCAGTCTTGGACCCTTTAGTTGGTCCGGCTCAACGGGTTAAGTTGGTATCCCAAAATCGAGGGTAACGACACAGGTGTCCGACACGGAATTAAATACGGGTTACGATTTTCAGAAATGTTGCGCAATTAATTTAGAGCACACAAGAGTTGATTTTAACAGTCAGAAAAGTCCAGTGCCTAATTTGGCGAGTTGAGTCGAGTGTACAATACTTGTACGGAATTTATGGGCTGATAATGGGCTCCGAATAATTAGACAAAGATAGGGTGTGCCAATGCTTTTAAATTAATTGGATTAAAATTCCAGGTAAATATCCTCTACTCTAAACCTCAATATCTTCTATCAAAATTTTTTTTCTGGCCCACTCTAACTATCTACAGAAAAAAATGAGGGGGTTACATATACTTGCCTAGCAAGAAAGCTGCGTAGTACCAATGACCTGCTCCTGAAGTCGCACAGAACAATCCGATAGTCATATATACATATAATATAATACCATACAACATCAGCCATTACACTAGCACATACATAACCATAATTACACTGAACTCAGAGGGTACGCTAGGGGTAATAATGGTCAACTAACAGGGTCAACTGTGCGTCTAATTACGTGGGTGTTACATCTTCAAATGCTGTATCAATCAGACAGTCAACTAACACATGTCTCGCCAGTACGTCAGTGTATACAAGGCAGACATATCACTAATACTCAAGGTCAATGGTATAAGCAATTATGTGGAAAAATCCACAGTGTCCTAGGGTCGTACAATATAAATATATATATAGTCATAATTAGGTTTAGCATTTAATTACATATCTCTATATCCATATATTTATATATATATAACAACTAATATTATATGCATACGCACACACACGTACGAGCACACTAGTCCTCGGGTTCACCGACACGGGTCTGCAATCGACCAACTAACTAAACTGAACCAATATGTTACCCTTAATGTTATTCACAGAAATATACATAAAATGAAAGGAGAGGGACAGGTTCGAACCTCGGGGTTAGCGTGCACAGGGCACGAGGATCGAGGGTGATTGCTGCAGGTCATCTTCGACGAGGGTGACGGGTCCACGATGACGACGATGATGGTGATAATTATGTCGAGGGTGATGATGATTATGATGATGATGATGATTAAGGTGATGATGATTATGATGATGATTAAGGTGATGATGATGATGATGAGGGTGATAATGGTGATGATTATGATGATGATGGTGATGATTGTGATGATGATAGGGATGATGATGTGAATGATAATGGTGGTGATTATGTTGATGATGAAGGGGATGCTGCTGGTTAACAGGGATGGCCGGAGGCTGCTGGAGTCCGGCGGGGAGTGGTGGTTCAGGCGGAGGAAGGAGGACAGGGAGGAGACGGTGGTGGTTCTGTGAGGTCGGGGTCGGCCAGGTGAACGGGCTGTGGTGAAGATGGTGTGGGGGCTCAGGGACGGTCGGCTCCGGCCAGTTGGCCGGGGATGATGGAGATGGCGAGGAGGTCAGGTTGATGGGTCGTGGTGGTGTTGCAGAGGGGTCCGGCGGAGGAAGAAGGTGAACAGGAGACGCGGGTGGTGGTGATGAAGGAAGACGACGCGGAGGAGAAGATGGTCGTGCAGGTGGTGGTGCTGTTAACGGTGGAGGACTCGTCGGAGACGACGGTGGGGAGAGGTGGCTGTCATGGAGTTCTCAGGCGGAGGAGATGGGAGATCGGGTTGGTCGACGGGATGTGGAGTGGTGGTGGTGAACGGCTCAGGTCGGGTTTGGAGGAAGTCGTGGACGTGGAGGACAAGCCGGAGAAGAGGAGGAAGAAGGTGGTCGGTGGTGAAGGCTGCTCCGGCCGGCGGTGAACAGGGAAGGGGGAGGAGGACGCACAGGAGATGGATGGGGATTCGGCTAGATGGTATTGGGTTTGGAAAAAAAAAAAGAAAAAAAGGAAAAGTTGTACATATACATGTAGAATTTGGGTTGGGTGTTGACCTAAGGGATTGGGTTGGTCAACATCCTATTTGGGATGGGCTTGGCTTTACATGGAGATGTTTGGAGGGCTAGGATTTGCATTGTTTAAAATGCATGGCTAGGATTAGATGATGGGGGTGATGTTGAGTGTTACACACTCCAAAATTTATGGAAAAAATTCACATGACCAAATAATGAAGAGAAAATGGTTTCTTCATGTATTGTCCAATGGTGTGGACACCTTAATGCGCTTTTGCATAAAAGTGCCCAACAATTGGAAAAATTGTACAAAGATGGAAATTGGATTAAATTAATTAAAATTAATGCAAATGGTGTTCTTGAATTAATTAGAAGTACATGGGGCTAAGATTAGGTGGGACACAAGTGTCATGGACGTAGAGGACTTAGGATAGAATATTATCATAATTAGGGTTGCACAAAATGGGTCAAGATTGTGTCTATAATTTCGATTGGAACGCACAAGGATACAAAGTTGAATTTATGTAGAATTAAATATAAATGTCTGCGACGAATATTGTGCGACTAAAATGTAGCACAAGAGAGCATAATTATAAGTTACACAAAGGTCAGAATAGATGACTGACACGTCTAGGACAAGGATGTGAAATTTGTAGGAAGGCAATGGCTAGTGAGATGCTCCAATTATCGAAGCAACAGTAAGGTGCACTAAGTGATATAAATATTGTAAAAATTATCTAAAATATCGTGTTCTATTTCTAATTGGATTCAAACTAGCCCTAGTCTCTCTATCTAAAGTAAGTAGGCCTAATTTTGGATGAGAGGGTTTATAATCTACCAAACTTAAAACAATTTCGTCCTCGAAATTAAAATAAGGCATAATTTGTCAAATCTTTCACGTTCGTACATAAGGCAAGTCAATCGCAATATCTTTGCAACAATTTAAAATCTATTCAAATCTATCGCAATCACCTTCAAAATTAAATTAACCATTGTTTAAATCAAAATTCAACATATCATACTATCTTCTCAATTTTTAAATAACCAATTATCCAAATCTAATTTTTTTACTACTTGAGAAGAACAAACCTGAGCTTCTCTTTTTTCTATGTTAAATTTAATAAAAAAATGTTAATCAATAAATAGAGATAATGGTATTTTGGAAACAAAAACTTTAACGGTAAAACATAAATTTTCTTATTATATAGTACTAGTATATATCCACGTGTGTTGTATATATTTTAACCATATTTTAATTAACTTTTTATGTACTTGAGAAGAGTAAAAGACACTAGAAGAACAATTTTTTTTCTATACGTAATTACCTAGTTGACCTCATTAAAGCTAATGCAAAATTTAATTAGTAATTTTTGGTAAGGACATATTTATATAGTATATAGATATAGATTATAACAAAAAATAGCTTACGCCTTTGTTTAAAATTTTTTTTTGAGTTGCCCCCACTTATTTTATCATAATTCAAGGTGCACCCCACCGAATTACCATAATGCACAAAATCTTTCACTTTTAACGAAAATCTTTAATGACTAACAATCAATTCCTTTGACCTCCCATTTATGACCAAAATACCCTCAAATAAGTGGGGTGTATATTGAGTTATGGTAAAATAAGTGAGGTGTAACTCAAAATTTCTTTTATTTATGTAGGTCGAAGGAGTTGACTTTTAGTCATTAACGGTTTTGGTTAAAAGTGAAAGATTTCATATATTATGGTAATTCTGTAGGGTACACCTTGACTTAGGATAAAATAAGGGTCATTTCTAAATGCATTACAAAATTTACTCCAGAACAGTCAAAATTTTAGGACTGTCAATTTTTTTTTACAATCCTTCCAATAGATATGACTGTCAAAATATTTGACAGTCTTACATATTAGAAGGACTGTCAAATTTTGTTGATAGTTCTAAATCTTTAGTCCTGTCAAAACAGTTCTTCTAATAGATAAGACTGTTAACATTTATAATCCTAAAGATTTAGAATCCTTACAGGCTGTTCTGGGGTCAACTCAAAATTGCTCATGTTTAAATCCAAATTTTTTTTTCCTAACCCTTTCTCACTATTCTGTCTCTCCCTCTTGTCAAACCTCCAGCGCTCGAAAGATGCACGGGGGTCTTTCTGGTTTCCGTAAGCCAAACAAACCCTCTTCTTCTTCTTCTTCTTTCTCCCAATTTCCTCTTTCTCTTCTTTCTTATGTCTTTTTTCTTCACAATTTCCTGTTTCAGAAAATGCCGGAGTCACAAGGGCTCTCGTGGTCGCCAGCGGCGTCCTCACCGTCGCCCTCGGCGTCCGAGGCCGCGGGCTCAGGCTCGGCTTAAGCCATCAGGTTATCGTCCCATCTCTGATATTTCCAATATTTCGTATATATATATATATATATATATGCTGTCATACACCGTGGAGTTTTATGGTGAATGTAGATGGTAAGTCCGTTTGCATCTAGTGCAAAGCGGTAAGGACCGGGCCAAGCAAGGGCGAAACCAAAATTTCAAGCTAGGATGTGTTGGAGTAAGCTAGTTTGGTCTAGGTGTGGGCCGACTCATATGGGAAAAAAACAAAAAAATATATAAGAAAAAAAGAAAACAAAATTGGGGTGGGCACAATATAGTCAATTGCCATCGTACACCGTGGAGTTGTATGATGAATGTAGATGGTAAGCCCGTTCCCAGCTAGTGCAAAGTGGTAAGGACCAGTCCTAACAAGGGCAGAACCAAAAATTAAAGCTCGGGTGGGCTGACTCATATGGAAAAAAAACAAAAAATAAAGAAATATATAAGAAAAAGAAGGAAAAAAAATTGGGGTGGGCGCAATATCGTCAGATGCTATCATACACCATAGAGTTGTATGGTGAATGTATATGGTAAGTCCATTCGCAGCTAATGCAAAGCGGTAAGGACCAGTCCTAACAAAGGCGGGAAAAAAAATCAAGCTCGGGTGAGCTGGAGTAGGCTAGGGTGGACTGACAAAAAAACAAAAAAATAAAAATATACATAAGAAAAAAGGAAAAAAAATTGGGGTGGGCTCACCATCGAGTCCTAGGTGGTTGTCCTTTCTTTACAGAGTAACAGTGGACCATTTACATTTTCGAGAGAGAAGCGAGATAGACCGGTGATACTTAACTTCCCAATTCACGATATGTTCCTTTTTTACTCTCACAAGAGAGGAGCTTACTGTAACTGCTGGAAGTGCAGTAGTCAATGCTCCTGGAGTTGGCATAGATGACGTTCTCGGAATCTCGGAACATAAGTAGGTAGTAGCACTGGTGAAACATCCTGGAATAATTTCAGACGAATGTAGTGCTAGAACTTTTCGCGTGGTAACAAATGATCTTCTTGAAGATACCGCACTAGTACGACCCCTCCGAAGAATGCGATGATAGTGGTACTACAAAACCTTTTAATAACGGTAGGAGGTAGAAACAGACTCGTGGTACGGTGGAAACATCTCAATGTAGAATGTCAAGCCCTCCACATCAACGATAGAGCCGATCTCCGGAAGCTCTAGCTTGTAATCATCAGGACTAATCAACATGCGGACTCGACATGAACCTATCTCCCTTGCATGTACTCCAACTGCACACGCATTGTATCACCCACACCAATACTTTATCTACAACTGAAAACTCATGCAACCTCATACAGTCATTTGTTGCAGACTTAAAAGACCCACTGCTCATAACTAAACTCATACAACGTGACTTGTTAGTAGATTGTGAAATTGTCTCAACAAAATTGTATGTTGTGACAGTGTCAGCAGACTCACTAGACTCAGGTCCTTACTCGTAATTGGAGCGAGTGTGCAACTAACACCTGGTAGGGGCAAGTCTAAAGCAAATAAGACAATTGTAGCATCACAAAAACCTGTTTAACCTATGTGAACATCCTCAACGACTTCATCTTATGTCTTCTCTTTCTATTTCTAACGTTTATCCTAGAGTTTCTGTCAAAAAATAGGTCACATAGATGTGAAGTGTAACAATTTAGCATGCATCATAGAACTTAGTTGTTGCAACCAATCGGAATCAATATTTGGCCTAAAGGTCTTACCACCACCTAAGATGCAATGTCTAACCTAGGCTCTGATACTAATTTAGCCCAGGACAAGACGACACAAAACAAGACCTAGAGGGACTATCTATTTAGAATAGATGACACAAGACAAGACCTAGGGGGACAATCTATATAGAATGATGCAATAATTTCACAAATGAAGATTATCAAAAGTTTTACAAACATTGATAAAAATCTATCCAAAGAACCACAAAAGATTGCAAAAAACAATAAATTAAATTAACAATTATTTGTCGACTTTACCTAAAGACCGGGAAGTTGCACAAAGCAATCATAATGGATGGAAGCTCCTTCTACGGAGAAGATGAATCCATGTGCCAAAGCTTTTGTCCCGAGGTCCAACGATCAACCTTGATATATGTAAATGAAACTTGACTTTGGAGCAAATTGTAATGGGATTTCAGATTAGGGTTTATCTGAGAATAATAAGGAGAAGAATATATCTACTCTAAGCAAGGCATAAAATCCATCACTCAAATGAACTTCTAATCTCTTAAATGAATCAAACTTAGACTACATGCGTTTATATACCCATAAAATCTTTTTCCACCAAGAAATACTAATCCTAAAAGCAGACTAGCAGTCCAGCTAGCATATTTTCGAATTTTATTAATTCTAATAAAAAACTACTAAATATAACTAATCCTGGAGACTAACCATGTGTCACACTGTGCATAATTAAAATCTGTGTGCATAATTAGAAACCATATAACCCTATGTGCATATGTAACAAAAATGCACACAAATAAGTGCACCAAAAAATAAACCGAAAGCCTATATTCTCAAATCTCAAAATTGGACCCATATATTGATTGACCTCCATCAAAGGTTGTGTAAGCTTTGTACATCAGCATTGGTGGGGCATAGGCAAATCCGGGATGGTCTAAAGATCTTGACCTTCCCTTTTAGTAGGGATGCTAATCTATGGTTCTTTTCTGGGTTACATGCAAAGTAAGATTTCTGTAAGAACTTGTCCAAGATGTGTAATGTAATTGAGGATTCTGGCTTTACATGATAATGTCATAATGTTGCAACAACCTGTCTAAGATGCCAAACGATGCTGGTTTTCCAAAATAAATGCAAATCCGCCTTTTGAAAGTGTCCTCCCACTTTTTTCTAGACACATAACTTCAGAATAACTAAATGTAGGCAAATTTTGATGGGAACATGTCGAATGTGGTTTCTTTTGTATGAAGAGACTCAAGTTTACATTATATTTACTAAAGTTTTAATTGATTGTTTAACCAATTGACTGATTGGCCCAATAACTTTTTGTTATGTATGTACATCTATGCATTTACAAACTTCTCTAACATGCATACATTGCCCCTAATGATATGTTCTTGGGATGTTCACATGGTAATTTGAAAGTTTATAGTAAGGGCTTTGTGTGATATTAGTTCACAGTATCAGAAGCGGTGTTGAACCCCTCTTATGAGTATATTATCGTCTGTTTCGGTAGTTTCAGATTGTTGTTCTGGAGTTCTTGGTTTTGGAAATCCAAGTAAGTATGCATTTAGGCATGATTTATGTATTATTTGTTGTTTCTTTAAATGGAAAATGTTATACATTGTTGAATTAGTCATCCACAATAGATAATGTTGTTTATATACTTGCCTTTAGACAAAAGAACATCCGCGATAGGTAGTTTTGAATGGAATAATATTAAGATGGAAAATGTCGATGTTCGGCACGAGCAAATTACTGTCGACACTGTTTTTCCTGTACTTCTATATTTTCTTTTTGTTCTTTTCTACTAAATTGATTGGGAAAGAGAGCTCCAATGTCGCTATCGGCAAGTATATATTGGGTCAGTACAGAACATGCCAAAACCAATACAATACGGCCAAGACGTACTGGTGTTGGCGGATACTGCAAACTGCCGATGTTTATATCAGATGCTCATGCTTTCTTTAGTTTTCTGCTCTTCATAGTTTAGTTTAGTTTTCTGCTCTTCAAAGTTTTGTTTAATTTTCTGCTGTTCAAAGTTTTGTTTAGTTTTCTTCTCTTCATTCATTTATATATTTTATCGCTAGAGACCTTGCTTTTTTCATTCAGTCCAGTTCAAAGAGCCTCCCCTACTTTACAAGGTTCAAGTGCTTATGCTTTCTCAGATACCCTTTTGTAGGGATTCCTCTACTTGTTACTAGATCTTCTAATGCGCCTTGGGGACATGCACTAATTTGGTTTTCTTGTCAGAATGTCTCTTCATGACAGGTTACATGTGCTAAAATATCTTGCTCAAGAGAAGATATTTTGGAGCTTATAGTTGGGTGGTCCTGAAGTTTTTGTACGAGATGCTAGGAGTTCTTTATTTTTGGTGTGGACTGTATGCACTTTGATGGTGATCGAGTGACGTCTTTGTCCTTGCTTTAATGATGAAAGCTCCTCCTTGCTAGCTCCGACTTCTCCTCTTTATTCTCTTTCTTTGGAATTGCTTAAGGAAAACCTTTATCCCATCTTTCTAATCATGGCGTTACTCTATGAGCAGTTCCTACACACTCTCAAAAACTGTTTTGATAAGGTCCCAGTAGATTTGAAGCTACAGTAGTCCCACCTTGATGTTGCAGAGGTGGGACTGCTGTACCAATTTGGTTTTCTTGTCAGAATGTCTCTTCATGACAGGTTACATGTGCTAAAATATCTTGCACAAGAGAAGATATTTTGAAGCTACAGTAGTCCCACCTTGATGTTGCAGAGGTTTACTCCTGGGAATAATTCTTCCAGAAAATTTGACTTTCAATTGGTTGCTAACTTAGCTCCTGTATGACTGCCTCTTCTCCACCTGTTTGTTCCTTTTGTTCTGTTTATTGATTTGTGATATTGGTTTGCAAATATTGATCTTCTTCTCAATGCAGTGTGAATTGCATTGCGCACGATGGTTCTGCATGCTTCAAGCACGAAAATAACATGGTTTAAATAGTAACTAGAGGAATTGAAACCTAAAGGCTCAAAATCCCCGCAAATGCTTACAGTTGATAAAATAACAGATGGAAAGAAAAAGAGTTCTTCAGAAGTTAGAAATGATATTTTCCCTCCAAAATATATGGATGATTACAAATAAAGGCATCTATAAGGTTGAACACCCATTTTCATTCAGATGTGGTCATCTAGCCACGAATCTTATCTACACGTATGGGTGACTCATTAATACTAGCCAGATTAAGAGCAGAACCTAAAGAAATCTATAAATGTATGCTTTTATATAAGAAAGGTATAACAATGTGACACCATAAGGAGGGAGTGAGGGGGGGGGGGGGGGGTGGTGGGGTTGGGTTTGGGGGGGTGGAGTTGGGTTGGGTTCGGTGGGAAAGACTCTCTTGTTAATCTGAAAAAACTTTCTTGTTAATAGCATCAATCACAGCTGCGTAAGCCAGCTTTCTGGACACATGTAAAGGGGCATCCAACCCTTCAATAATTTCCATATCTGGTCTTTCTTAACATTTTTTTAGTTTCAACAAAGCCACTTAAGGTTGGTGTACTGAAATATCGACTTAGTAATGAAACCTGCCAGACATATATTTTTTTTAAATGATCTATTAGAGGGTACCAAGGGTGTCTACTGCACACCCAATAAGAATGTTGCCTAATGCCTACCATATTGTTTGGATGTTAATGCTCTTTTCTTTTTCAGGAATCAGGTATTCGACAATTTTCCTTTTTAAGTATAAAACATTTCCAAGCTTCATCAATTATGATTACCATCTTTGCCAGGAATTAACTGTTAGCAATTAGAGGCCAACATTGAGCTGTTTACTTATTGTTGGCTTTGGTAGATATATTTGAGTTATGTCCAATGAAACATGGGTTCAATACTCTGTTGTATGATCAAATTGATATCCATAATTCTTATAGATGCATCAGTTGAATTGATATCTAGCTTGCGGGTGTACTGTAAGTTATAAATATTTTTGTTTCTCTTAATCTCCAATAAATATATCTAGACATTTTCCCTCAAGTATTGAGGCTCTTCTATTCAGAATCTTTAATTCTTACCTGTATGAGATCCTAACAATCATTTATGTTATCGCAGGACATTTTCAAGCAATTTCGGCTTTGGAGAATTGTTTCTCTAGAATTTGCCTTCTCGTCCACGCCAGAGTTAATATTTGGCCTGTATTTGATTTATTATTTCAGATTATTTGAGAGACAGATTGGCTCTAATAAATACTCTGTAAGTAATCACTGAATAATTTTTTACACCTGAGAAAAAATGTTAGTTCTTTGGGAAGTTTGTGTGCTAATATTCTGTTTGGGCATTTTATTTTTCACTGTTCTTACGAATTGTATAATCTATCAATATGTGACAGCAGAGAGAGTGATGTATCAATATATGTTTTAATTCCTTATTTATATGGGTCACCCAATTTCTGCACAATTCAAGTTTTATCACCTTAAATCTTTGAACTTTGCAGGTATTCGCTTTATTCTCTTCATCAACATCCTTGCTTTTTGAGGTCCTAGCTTTGAAAATTCTCAAGGGTACGGATAATGATGCTTTATCACATTGGTCTATTCTTCTAGTCTGATCTATGTATGTTGCACGGACACAAATAATACACGGCACAGTATGGACACTGCGACATGGGGACATCATTGATTTTGGATGTGTCCTAGTGTATTTTGGAGTGTTTGTGTCATGTCGGAGACATGTACGAGATGGAATGACATGGACATGTCACTGATTTTCAGTGTCCACGTCTCGGAAAGCATGAAGTTTCTAGAATGGCCAAGTCTTCTTTCATTCTTCAATTGGAAGTCGTCGAGTTGTCATCTGCACCTGATTTATTTTCTTGCTTCCCTTTGTAATCAGGAATATATTTACTTCTTGACGATTAGCTCCTTTTTCATGACTTAATTTTAATATTTCAGTTAGCTTGGGAAAGTTGAGTTTTACATAACTTTAAATTTCCATTGTGACCAGTCCAAGATCTTAGTCTTTACGAAAAGTGCAGTATTGCTAAAGTAGTCTAACAGATAACATATTACTGCCAACCATTGCATAGGAAATTGACAAAAACAGTATCAGTATAGTTAGGATACAACTCTTATAAAAATGGTTGTCATTGTAAGTTGTAACTATTTAAATTCGGAAGCAATACTCGTCACTATTTTTTACACCACCATATTGTGACCCAGTGGTATGCACAAACTTTTTTGAGAGGGGCAAAAATATCTTAATTTAGAATTTTAAGGGCATTATATATAATTTAAAATGAAGTTAAATAACTATAAAATAGACATAATGTGGCTAGACAGAATCCAATTCAAGATCTGTAAGTTATAATCCCATCAATTTACCAACTCTACCACCATTTAGTTGTTGATTTTGTAAAGATAAGTAAAAACAATATAGATTGAAAATAATTGTATAGTAGGAAATTGAAAACTCAGGGCGGCCGGCCCCACTCAGTGTAGGATGGGTCCACCCGTTTGGTGACCGGATTATTCTTATCATTTTGATTTCAGGTGTTCCCCTTTTTTTCATATCCTTTTGGATGTGAAATATAAACAGAATGACACCCCTAAGATGTGGACATATCTGGGAAGAGAATGAACAGTTTTGGAGATGAACATAATCTTATTATATCCATAACATGATTTTTAACTGGTGTGAATAATTTCATTTTTAAAATATTTTTCTAAGCGAGGACTATTCTGAAAATGGTTAGCCTTATCCTGATGTAATATGGCATTAATTGAGCACCTGTGAATTTAAATCGCAGTGTTTGTGTCCTTTTGGAAGGAATTCTGGGACTTCTATTCACGTTGTTATGAGGCAAATACAGTGCTCGGTTCTATGGTTGGTCAATGTTTAATAAAAGGGCTAGAAGAGTTATGCAGTTGTTTTTTTTGGATTTTTAAGATTAGAAAGTGGTGGGACAAGGACAATGAACCATGGTATTGAAAACACTGTTGTCCTTCAATGCTGTGGTTCAAATTGTATCTTTATACTGGAGCATTTCATTTTTTCTGAAACCAGAAATATTGTCTACTGTTATCCCATAAGCTTCAAAGTTGAATTGTTGAAGGTTCAAAAGAATCCTTAGGTAGTTATTGGAGGCTGCATTGGTCAATGATACGCACATGACTAGCCAGCGTTGGGAAGACATTTATATTCAAGTTGTATATGTTGTCATTATTTATCAATATGGATTCTAATTCATCAATGTATTCTACTGGCAATAGTATCAAATTTCCAAATTACCAATTCCTGACTTATATGCATGCTCCAACCATGCTCATTTTTTCTAATCAAAGTCCCTTGAGTTCTTCGGGAGAAGACCATTGATTTCTATGTAATTATAAGTCATTTTACATAGTCTTAAGTTTTCATTATTCCCTGTGATCTAAGGTGTTCCAAATATCGGCATCGAAATCGGTTTCGTACCTTTCTTACGAGTATCTGGATCAACGGTTTTGATATGAGTTTCAGAGCTAGTTTCTCACTATCATTACCAGTTTCAAACCCTTATTCCTATGTAATTATAAGTCATTTTACATAGTCTTTAAGTTTTCATTATTCCCTGTGATCCAAGGTGTTCCAAATATCGGCATCGAAATCGGTTTCGTACCTTTCTTACGAGTATCTGTATCAACGGTTTTGGTATGAGTTTCAGAGCTAGTTTCTCACTATCATTATCAGTTTCAAACCCTTATGAGTATCGGTATCAGTTGTTTCATATTAGAGTTTCGGAGTTCTTCGTTTCAGAAAGTCAAATCAATAATAATAATTATTAAGAAAGAAGAAAATATTTTGTATATTTAGGCATAATTCTGTATATTATTCATTAGCTTTGAGTGGAATAATATTAAGATCAATAAATATACAACTTCGACAAATGGATAGTTACATTGCGTCGTTAAAGAATCTTATCGATACGTGATAGCATGTAGATCTTTGATGCGCCGAATCCTTGTTTCGAACAACGCTTTCCCTGTATCTTTATTTTCTTGTAACTTTTGCTAAATTGACTTGGAAAGAAAGTCCCAATGTCACTATTGGTAGCAATTAGTATCAGACCAGAACAAGCCAAAAATGATACGATATGACCTTATTTTGGAATTCTTGGTTTAATAAGACAATAAATAAATAAAAATATTTTAAAAAACTATAAAATATATATAATACAACGAGGAATGATCTTATGCATTATTTGTTGTTTCCTGCTTATTTTGAATGGAATAATATTCAAAATTGCTCAATTGTTCACCTTCAATACTTGATTTTAGATGAATTACCACCACAATAGATAGTTCGAATGGAATAATAGTAAGATGCGTGCATTTGTAAATTTATACTATACAAGTTCAACAATAGTAATCTTTACATTGTGTCGATAAAAGATTCTATTGACACACTGTAGCATGTTGATCCGCAAAATGATTGAACCATCGTGTCGATATTATCTTTTGCCATACTTCTCTCTATTTCTTTTAATTTATTCTTTTGATGACTTGACCGGGAAAGAACCCCAATTTCAGTATCAATCGGTGTTGGTAGGGGTTAGCATCGGACCTGTCATGCCAGAACCGATGTGATACGACTGATATGTATCGCTATTGGCTGATACGGTGAACCTTGCTATGGTCTTGGATTTATAATGCCATTTCCTTTTCTTGATGTGAAGTCTAAGACATCTTCTCTACATTTATCCACCTTCTAAGTGTCTTTATTTTCTTCTGTGGACAAATGTTCTTGCCACTTCAAATTCATACGATTCTATGACAGGTCTTGAATTTCTTAAAGATGAATCAAGATATGTGAGTATTCTAGCTAACATTTCATCCAACAATAGTAGAGGATGTAATAAGGATCACTGCTGAAAAGAACAAGCAGCCTTAGTTTTGGGGAAAATCATTTTATGCTCTGACAGTGCTTGAGAAAGTTGATTGAGCTTGAATTTTTTAAAATTATATATTTGTGGAACATTCTATCTTTTGATGTAAAAAAATCTCTCGCAGTATTACATATGGAGAAGGTTATTGAATTCTAAGACAAAACCATTCAACTCGATATCCTAATTCGAAGGAATCCCTGTTTCTCCTCAAAATCTTTAATAAATGTAGTGCAATCCCATGGCGTCACAATGGACAATGAACTGATACTTTTTATCTACTCCAAAAAATTGAGAATTTTACATTGAGCTCTAATTAAACCCTCTCAAGTTATCTTACATATCTACCACTCTCAACTTGTGAAAGCAAATTTGAGGGGTTGGAGTATTTGTTGATCCATCATGACCAACAATTTCAATTTTGTATGCAATATGTACAATAAATACACCATTTGAATCTATTTCTTTTGTTTAGTTGCATTTATTGGCCACATTTATTGCAATGAATATAGGTCATCCTTTTTCTTGCTCTATGAATTGGAAAAGAAATAGAGTCGATTTGGTAGAAGAGCTCAAAAGCCTGGAGTTAGTAAGTTATCTAACTGGGTAAGAGAGATGAATGATGATATTGGTTAGTTAGCAACCAGCAATGATTAGTGATTCAGGTGGGCCAAGAACACCCATCTCAGCAGTGTGGATCTTCTCTAGCACTTTTGGCCTATGCCTGTCACACACCTCTCTTGCTTTTGATGATTACGATGGATGGCCGGGCTCCTTGTGTTCAACCCAGACCTTGCTTTCGGCAATTGGTACATGGCTTAGTACCTATTTTATGACTACAGAAAATGTACCAAAGGTCTATTCTCATTTTATGTGGATGCAAGTTTTAATGTAATTTGCTTGATATTTTTCTGGAAGTTGGACCTCTTTACTTCTTGCTTGGCTACACATATTTAATTTTCTTTTTCAGTGTGCTATTTTGGTGATCTTCTCTAGATTTTCTTTGCAGATCCAACAACTGTTCTGGCATCTGGACCTTATGGTCTTATATTTGCCTCTTTTGTACCTTTTTATTTTGATATTCCTGTCTCTTCACGGTTCCACATGCTTGGCATAAACTTCACTGACAAGTCATATATATATTTGGCTGGTCTGCAGGTTGAACTTGTTCCAGAAACTATTTCTTCAGTTTAACTGTCTCTTATAACATAATTCCAGGCTAACACATTTATGTTTTTGTACTTCAGCTTCTTTTTTCGTCCTGGAAACGATCTTTTGTACCTGGCATGTGTGGTGTACTTGCTGGCATCCTATATCGGATGAATGCATTTAACATCCGCAGGGTTAAGGTACGACTACAAATAATCTAGGATCATTGACATAATCTGCTTGGTTAGAAGTGAACCAATGCTCCCACGATTTTTGTATGTTTCCCCGTATTTAACAATCTGTGCATTAATTGAGAGGTAACGACATCATGATCTTAAGATAGATGTTCTGATCATAGTTGCCTAATTTGCCAATCCCCCCCCCCCCCCCCCCCCCCTACGTCCCAAAAATTTGGACGAATGACCCCGAACGGGGTGCGTTCGCGACCCGTTCGTCAAATTTAGTGATCCGGATTTTGATGGCTTTGGTTATGAACTTATGATACTTGGTTTAGTTACAAGAATATTGTCTATGCTTTCCTTCACTTGGATTTTGATGGCTTTGGTTATGAACTTATGATATTTGGTGTATACTTCTATATAATTGTATATGGTACAAAAGACGACCCAGATAAAAACGAATAACAACCCCAAATAGCGTACCGAATAAGCCTACCCCCACCGCACCATGTACCGGCTGAGGTACCGTACCGCGTACCCGTACCACATACCAAAGCGACCCACTATCCTAGTAACATTGGCCCTGATCCTTTGGTTACAGTGATTCTTCAAACTGGTTTGCATACTGGATCAGGATGCAATAGGATCTTATTATAATCTACAAATTATAGTGGATCTTACGATCCAATGTGTGGGTCATGTGATCTAATGGATCTTAGATGGAATCAACTTAGGTTATTCACATGCGAACATAGGTTATTCACATGCGACAACTTTGTAAAATCATACTACATGTCCAGCCAGTATAACAGCTCACTTCTTTTAAGTATAAATGTCTTGTTTTATTAAAAAGTTATAGAAACTTGATGGCTTACAAAAGTCTGTGCATGTATACAAACTTGATGTCTTTTTAGTTTTCTATGCTAACTTGATCATAAAAGAGAGCCATGATTTCTGTATCGACCGGTATCAGTATCAGATCGGAAATGCCAAAACTGATATGATATGACTGATACGTACCAGTATCGGCCAATACTGCGAACCTTGATTATTTCCCTTTGTAGCACACATCTTTTTTTGTTGGGCATCTTAAACTTTATTCTGCATATATTCCATGTTGTAATATCTTTTTTGTCAGTAATCCGTCCTGAATGGCATGGCATAACTGATCTTCTTGCAGGCCTCTTTAAACCAGATCATCTTCTGCCATTCAACTTTTGTGTGCTATTCTACTAATATTGTATGATGCACTGAAGCCTTACTCTCACTTATGTGAAGCTGTCCATATCCAGGAGTCCTTTTCTGTAGGGGTTGCGATGTTTCTGATCCGGTTACCGTAAAAATAAATAAAATAAAAATAAAAAATAAGTTGCCTGTAGCAGTGCTGCTCGCCATTCTCCATTGGTAATGATATAACTAGTTCATTTCCTCTCAAATAATAGAAACTGTCCCAACCCAGTCTTTCTACGAGTCTTCCTCTTGGTATCAGTGAATCAAACCATATGCTTGTATTAATTCCATTTAGTATCCCTCTTCTAATTTGCTTCAATAGTATATCCCTCACTCTTAGTATTCTGCAATAGTATATCCCTCACTCTTAGTATCCCTCTTCTAATTTGCTGCAATAGTATATCCCTCACTCTTAGTATTGCTTTGAAAGGGGTTTATGCATTATTATCTTCTGCTATGTCCCATAAGATCTTTCTCTTATGTATCTGCTGTTCATCCATTCTTCCCACATTGTTTTTTAAGTGATCATTTCCCACAGTAATTTGATCATATGTGCTGTTCTGGGCTCTGTTAGTCTACTCCTTTGGGTCTGTGTAGATGTTGCCCAAATAATTGTCTGGATGATGCCTTTCCATATGAATTGACCACACAGTTTCTAGTTCATGTTGCACAACTCTGGTTTTCTGTAAAGCCTGCATCCAATAAACATTCATAGCCGATATAACTCCCTTGACCAGTAAAATTCTGCCTTCAAAAGAGTCTCATAGCTTGCCACCATTCCATTCTCTTGCTGCATGTTTCTATTAGTAGATAGCAATCAAGGTATTTAGTTTTTTCTAAGGATAATGGAATACCCAATTATCTCACTGAAAATGCTCCTTCTTCCAGCTTCATGATAGCTTTCAATGTTCCTTGTTTCTGCAGTACTTATTGAAGTATATTCTACTTTTGTCTCTGTTCATCTGAAGGCCTGTGGTCCTCCCGAACATTGGTGTACATTTTCAAGTCTTAATAGGCACTCTGGTGTTGGCATGAGGAATAGTAATAGATCATCTACATATATAAGATACTGTGGGCCTCACTTTTGCAAGTAGTGGTATGATATTCTCTTTTGCCTCAACTAGGGGTGAGAATTATTTGGTTTTGGACCGAGAACCGAACCGAACCTAATAAGAGATTCGGTTCGGTTTGAAAAAAAATCGGTTCGGTTCGGTTCGGTTTTGAAAATACTAATATTCCTTATTCGGTTTCGGCTTTCGGTCAAAAGCTGAAAATCGAATAAGACTTGTGCAATTATTAAATACCCTCAAATTTATGCATATTTTATGATAAAAAATGTGTATATTTTGAAAAAAAAAAAGTTCTATGTATGTGTTTAAAGACCAACTTTGGTAATTTAACAACTAGTTCAATTTTGGGCCCAACTTTGAAATACAACAAACCTATGCATAGAAATTACAAATTTTGAATATAATTTAACTACAATTCCAACTTTGTGCCCGACCCATTAAATAATAAAAATAGCCCAACCGAACAAACCAAATTGATTATCGGTTTGGTTTCGTTATGGCAAATTTCGGTTCGGGTTCGGTTTTGGATTTTTAGAATTTTGGTTTTGACTATTTCGGTTCTGTTGAAACGGAATTAACCAAACACTCACCCTAGCCTCAACTATTTCCAGTAAGTTTCGGAGATATAGGATCTCCTTGCCTTAATCCTCTGTTACTATAAAAATATCCACTTGGTACTCCATCTGTCAATATTGGGAAGTTGGGGGTAGTGATGCATTATTTTCTAAGCTAATCCACTTGTCATTGAAGTTCATGCATTTGAGAAAATGGCATATGAAGTCCTGTTCATAGTGTCGTAAGCTTTCTGTACAATTTTTAACTATGTATCTGCCTTCAATGAAAGCACTTGGATTTGCAGCTATGAGACCCGTCATTATCCCTTCTATTCTTTGGCACAAAACCTTAGTGATAAGCTTGTGCAAGAAGTTGCAGCATGATATGGATTTGAAGTCCTGTATTCTTATAGTACCTTTTTTGGAGATAAGAGTTAAATGTATGTGCATGTATAAATTAATGAGTTCTGATGCAATTAAACTTATTGTTTAGACATCCCAAACTTCTTTTTAGTAAAGAAACCCAATTTTGATGAAAGATCCATTAATAACAATGAATCATGAAACCCATCAGGAAAACAATTTTATTGCCTTGAGTGAGATAAAAGCACGAACTGCATCAGGTGTTTTAGATATATAAAAGTTGCCTTTGTAATGCAAATAGAAAAAGATCATCCGATTCGTCTTTCAGTCTTTCTGTATTCTTTCCTTTTAAATGGGCCTGACCAACCCATTAGCAGTGACCACTCTGGAGGGGAGAGCCTTTAAGACTCCTTCAATCTGTTTCCCTGCAAAAGCTGTGGAAACTCATGTGAAGGTGGTTTCCTAGGGAACGGAGCAGACGTTACAAGCTTTAGAAGCTATTCCAAACTCTTCTTACTGCTTGGCTAGCTTATTTGGTAGTTTCCTTTCCTCACATACTAATCACCCTTTGTAGAAAAGGATGTCTCCGTGCCAAGAGCCTTCGCTAATGATGGTCTTTTGAGGGTCAAAATGTAACTGAGAAGTCATTTCTTATTCTTGTATTGTTGCCTTCAATGTGAGGGTTTTGCTTGTGACAATTATGAGATCGTTGGTTAGTTGTTTATACAAGTGCCTAACCAGACATGATTTCATCTTTGTATGCATTTACCTTGAAGAGTTAAGGTAGGCATAAACATTAAATTCTGTTAAATACATGTCCAAAGATTCTGGTTAAGCCCTATTGATAATCCATAATGGTTCTGTTGGTGTAATTTGGAGATTCTTATTATATCATATCTTTTACAACATGGCTCCTTTTCCGCCATAAAAGCAATAACAGTAAGTTGTTAGGTATTTTACATACCATTATATACTACATTGGAGTATAGATTATTACACAGAATCAACATTATCAATAAATTTTTTTCATATCCACCAGGGGACGGTTGGGGTTAGTGTGAGATAAAGGGGAGGTCCTGGGTAGCCAGGCCCCGGCAAAAATAAAAATAAAACTAAAAATCATTTTTTTCATAGAAAATGTAAGGTGAATTTATTATGTTGCAGTAGTGGACTAAAGTGATATTTGGTTACTTAATACAAATTTGTAGAAAGTTCTATGTTTATTTTGTCAATTTATTTATAACGTGCATATTTCTTAATAAATAATGTTGAAATTCTTTAATAGTCTATTATATTGCTCATTAAAATTTCTATTCTTAAATTCAAACCTTGTACAGTTTCCAGAACTTGTAGCATCATTATTCACATGGTTGTCATGGTCCCCTGGAAGCTCATCACGTAGTAGAAATGGGGTTAGAAATTTTATGCCTCGTGCTGGTCGTCAAGTGGAGGCAAGTCTTTTTATCCTTCAACGTTATTATTTTTTATACGTAATTAGTGCAAAGGAATATATAATAGTAATTTATGAGCATAACTGCTACCATCAAAACTCAACTTTCTACATTTCAAAGTTCTCACTCACTTGTTCATCAGAAACATAAGTTACCACTTTAATTTTGCCTCCTTACTGTTGATAATGCTTTATGATTCTAATGTGTGAACAGTAATCTATTCCAAATTAATTAAGTATAATGAGAATCTGACTTTATTACATAAGGCAATAAAATTGTGTTTATTTAATGACTATATGACATCAATCCTGAGTTTTGGGATTGGCTACATGAATCTTCATCTTCATTTAGTTCTGCTAAGGGCCACCTGTCCTTTAACTTTAGATAATGCTATATCCTTTTTTAGGGGTATCAATCCAAGTTTATTGAGGTCTACCTCTAGTTCAAGGATCTCCTTTAACTAATATCCAATCCCTTCTAACTGGTCCATCTATTTGTTACCACGACTGCATATATGCATATGTCTGTGCCATCTCAAACAATTCTCTCATCTCTTCTTCTTGAATGACATAATCTCCAACTTCCCACGGACCCACTCATTTATATCCTATTATTGGTATTTGATTCATTGCCACTCGTAGTGTTCTCATTCATGTAGACTCATCTTTGGCATTGTTTCGTAGTTGTGTAGCATCCTTATCCAAAAAACATGGCTGGTCTTATTGCTGTGTTATAGAGTTTTATTTTAATATCAAGGGTATCCTACAAAATCATAATGCTTCTTTGAAACACTTCTCCATTTAAACATACTTATATGAGCATCTTCTCAATTTCTGTGTTATTATGCCGATGAAATGACAAGTTCGCCAAAGCAAAGAAAGGTCAACCGAAACGAAGCACTGAAACCTTTATCACAAGAGCTTAACCCAGAAGAGTCGAATATAGCAAGAAAAGTTCATCCCTCTCCTTTAAGTGAGTCATTTCCTCCCTTTCGTTAGTGAGCAACTCGAGTCCTCATTTCCTTCTCTAACAGGACCAAAAATCGATCCTAAACAATAGACTCACTCTTAGGTTTCTCTCGGCCATCAACATAGAGTGCTTTGTGTAACACCCGTTCCGCTCAAGCGGACTGCCGTCTCAATCGGCAATCGTGCAACTGTCCCGACCCGCTTTGCCTCAAACAAGAAGCAAAGGATATCCAGACTTGTCCCTACAGGAATCCTGGCTTAGGCTTTCAGAGGCTCGCTCAGGCGTATCGCTCTACCGAGGCGAATCATCGCTAAGGTGGGTGGCTACGGTGAACTAGTCTTTGCTTAGCCAGCACACATAAAATCTGGAATATTCATGTTAGTCGCTAGGTGATTCACCCCCTGCATGCTAATAAATCTAACGCACCTAGCTAAGGGAGTAATCCCAACTTGTATTGCTTGCTAGAACATGGAAATGAAATACTGCTTATATATTTCAGACCCTTGCATGCTAAGTCCCTTAACGGTTTTATTCCTCGGCTTACCTTCGGGTCCGAGCAACGTGCCTGCTTACGTTCCTTAGAAACGCATGCTTGTCTGCTTGAATGTTACCGTGTTTTCATCCAAACCCCGGAAGACTACCACGTAGTCGTTTTGTGCCTGAATGTTCCTGCAAGTATCCGGGACCGTTAGGTCACCCAAGGCATCCCCGAACCAGGGGAATGCATCAAGACAGTAATCACTGTACAGAATCATAATTCAAGCATCTCCTGTAATCGTGCACTACTGTACTACTGTTCTACTGTTCTACTGTACCACTGTACTCCTGTTCTACAGTACTCGAGTATCACGTGAAATTGGAAAAGACCCTGACCTGCATGTCGCGGACAACTCGGAAACGAGGCATAGTTCCACGGACGGTCTCCGGGGCACTGGGGCCGCTCCGATCCGGATGGAACTCCACTGTTTCAGCCAACTGTACTGGACGAGATAGTGTGCAGCACCTACCGTTCTTTCGCTGCATACCATCCGCTCCATGGCTGAACTTACTGTATAGTCTACTGTACTAAACGAGATGGCTTGTAGCACCCACTGTACTTTCGTTGCAAACTATTCTCGTTTAAGACTAGTGTCCTTTATGGCTATGCCAGCGACTCATGTTCATATAGATAAGTCATCCTCGCTTAGCGGCTATCCGCGTGCGAGTCACTGCATCGCATAAATGAACAACTGAACACCTGAACGATCATGTTAAAACGACCCTCGTGTTTGCATATGCTTTGCCTCCTGAATGGTTATACATGCCTCTGCTCGAATTAACAAGTTGCCTTAATGTTTGCCTTGGACAGGGAAGGAGATGGTAAGTTGGTAAGTCTCGCCGTGTTTCCTCTAACATCGCACGGCACACTGCCCGACACGTTAGGCTATTCAATGCTTGCATGAAACTGATCCTAAGGCAACTAGAAAGACAACTAAATAGTTGTGCACGGAACCTGTATTACGTATTTGGATTTGTCGAGCGGGCGAGTAGCTTCCCCACCAGTGCATTCAATGTACTGATAATCCACCAGTTTGACATGCAGGGTGCGGGAGAACCTCGTTCGGTGCGGATGCCTCCAACGTGCGTGCTAAGGCCAGGAGTTCCCTCTGAAGCCTTGCAACGGTGCGTCCGGGACTGAAGCACATATACAAGACATAATGTTGGAGCGTCGCCTGACCATCGCCTGTACATTCATTCCACAGTTGTAGCCACTTGGCACGCTTTTACTATTTCAGAGAGAGAGGCTTGAGCGACTTGTAATCTCGGCTATACGCCGCCTGTAACACATGTTTAATCAATAAGAGCTTGCTTTACATCAACTTGTGTTTCAATGCTTCCGCTATATTTGTCAACTCAGTGAACCTGTTATCGATCGCCTATGCGTTCATGACTCCGCTGCACTCGGACAATCTGTGCGACTCTGTGGCTTAGAACTCTTGCCGCCAGCCAATGAACCATGGCCTTGCACGGGCGTGGATCACGCTCGTGCGGCATCACGCCCGGATGGGTTAAGCGATCGTTCCGCGGGAGCGCTGGCGAGGGTGATTCCCGCCTAGCGGGAACGGCCGATTGCCTGCGGGAGATCGGGACGTGACACTTTGTTTCTTTATCCTTTTTTTTTTCTAAAGCCAGAATTACTTTTTTTCCCGCTTCCTTTTCCCTATTAATTGTAATCCAATATAGAAAGTTAAAAGAGGGAGACAGTAGCGACATTCCGTACGTCACATAGATAGAGAACTAAATAGGGACCTAATATATGGGTAATGGATAAAGTACTCTTGTATACGTAGACTGACATTTTGCATGGTTATGGGAGAGGATCAAGCTTAAGGGTCACTCTAATTGGACATTTAGAGGTGATGTTTAAAAAACTGTCTTTAATTGATGTTTACAACTTATCATGCTTGATGTAGTTATCCCAACAAACTCTTCTAAGTAGTAACATTCCTCCGTTCCCGCTCCCGCCCTCGTTTCCGTCCCCGCTCCTGCCTTCTGGCTTTTAAGATCTGGACCTTACAAGATGAAAGCCAACTAAACCATATAAAAGCATATAAAAGCATGTTGTTGTGAGATCCTCCCCTACTAGACATGAACATATGTAACACATAAAACCCATCTTTTAAGTGAACCACAACACCAAATATAGTATTGGTCTACTCCCTTTGTACTGCATACTAGGAAAAATAGTGTATACTCATACAATATATCGAAGCGAACCGCAACTCGCAAGCTGCGTATATGTGATGAACAACCCACTTATATGTGATGAACAATAAGACGTGGGAGTAAAGTAACTTAGAAGTTGGATGCCATCCAACCTCAGAAGGAAGGAGTCATGCAAAGCATTCACCTAAAAGAGCGTGGGGAGCCTTTATGACCGACCTTGATATGCTAGTTTTTAGAAATCAAACATTTGTTTAAATCTTTTAGGTAAAAGAAAATCTTAACTTGACCAAAGTCTAGAGTCAAAACAGAGAATAAAATGATACTAGCTCATCCATAAAAACTTGTAAACCTCTCTACATCCTTGTTTGCAATTTGAAAGGGAGGGAGAGGAGGATGAATCTCGTCATACCAACATCATTAGACAAGAGATGCTTCCCTTATAGAGATCCTCATATGAGGAGCATTTCTTGTCTATGCTGGCTACCCCATAACACAACTTAGAAATGGTGAGATATGAGCACTACATGTATCACACTAAACCATGATGTCACAGACCTAGTGTTTATGCTACACCTCGCTCCGTGCGGCGCACAAAATTTTTCCTCGAAGGCCCGTACAAGCCTTTTCCCAACGCTTAGCTAGATCGCTAAGACGAGAATGTGAAAATGTGGAGCAGAGAGAGAGATATTGGAATATTAAAAATTTTATTATACTAGAGAGAGTTTACAACTTTTGGGTTGTGAGGAGCAAATGAGCCTTCCCCTTATTTATAGTGCCTCTAAGGTTTACAAGAAGCTTCTAGAATGATAATATTTCAGGGATTACTCTAGTAAATATTCTAGGTCCTAAGAATATTCCATACATGATTCTAGTTACCAAATATATACAAATATGCCTATAGGAATTATTCTATATCCTAAGAATATTTTATACATTATTTTTAATGCCAAATAACTAAAAAGGAGGTCTCTAGAATGGAAAAAAAAAATATTTATCTATAAAGGTGTGTATATAAATATAAAGTTTATGTGTATATAAAGTATTTTACATGTAGGGAGCAAAAAAATAAAAGCATGTTGTTGTGGGATCCTCCCTTACTAGACATGAACATATGTATAAATATTTATACATAGATACATATATACAAATATGCCTATACATGATTCTAGTTACCAAATATATACAAATATGCCTACTAGTTACCAAATATATACAAATATGCCTAAAGGAATTATTCTATATATATATATATATATATATATATATATATATGTATCTATGTATAAATATTTATCTATAAAGGTGTGTATATAAATATAAAGCTTATGTGTATATAAAGTATTTTACATGTAGGGAGCAAAAAAATAAAAATAAATAAATATTGAGGCGCTAATTAAGTGCCACTTAAGCTCTGCTTAAGCGCCATTAAGCGAGGCGACGGCCTCGTCGCCTCATCTCTCCTCCCGCTTAATACAACATAGGGTTCACGGAGCCCATGTGCATCCCTATGTCCCTCGAACCCGTCTCCAAGATCTCTAGGCGTTCTGCAAGATCGGCAAGGGTACGCTCCGTTGTAGGCTCCTTGCTCTTGCCCCTCTTATTTGTCTTGGCGTTCCTCTCCTTAGGCGATGCGGGCCTCCCCTGGATACTCTCAGATGTCGACATGGCATCAACCAACCTTCGCTCTGATACCACTTGTCACAGACTTAGTGTCTACACCTCATTCCGTGCTGCGCACGAACTTACTCCTCGAAGACCCATGCAAGCCTTTCCCCAATGCTTAGCTAGATCGCTAAGGCGAGAATGTGAAAATGTGGAGCAGAGAGAGAGAGAGAGGAATATTAAAAACTTTATTATACTAGAGAGAGAGTACAACTTTTGGGTGGTGAGGAGCAAATGAGCCTCCCCCTTATTTATAGTGCATCTAAGACTTACATGAAGCTTCTGGAATGAGAATATTAAATGATTATTCTAGGAAATATTATAGGAATTATTCTAGGTCCTAAGAATATTCTATGCATGATTCTAGCTACCAAATATTTAAAATATTTACAAATATGCCTATAGGAATTATTCTATATCCTAAGAATATTCTATACATTATTCTTAATGCCAAATAACTAAAAATGAAGCCTCTATAATGGAAAGATGTGGAGATTATTCCATCATGTGCTGGAGGATTCTAGAAGCTTCCCGCAAAATCCATGGTAGAGGAGGGTTATGCAAATCCATCTCGATAGGCCGAAAAATATTGTGCGTGACAAGAGATGCTTCTCTTACATTGATCCTCATATGAGGAGCATTTCTTGTCTATGTTGGCTACCCCAGAACAAAACCTAGAAATTGTGAGATATGAGCACTGCATGTATCACATCAAACCATGAGCTCATCAAAATTGTTTTTATAATCGTGGCAAAGAAGCTTTCCTCCTATCACAATTCGTAGGGTTGCTGCATAATACCTATATTTGCAATTGGGAGTATTATCTTTTTCCTTTTGTTATCTACTTCACGTTCTAACAAACTGATTGCATGTTTTTATTTTATAGGACCTAAATTGGGTTAATAGTCCTAATTTGCACAAACATGAACACAACATGACACAATTTGGACATGGGAAGGGTTTAGAATTATTTGGGAAATTTGAGGTTTGAGTCAGATTTTGTGCAATTAGGTTTAGAGGCAAGGGTCGATTAGGGTTTTGGAAATTGAGAGTTAGGGTTTGATGATGACCCGCGGTGACGTGGTAGATGAGTTTTGTCATGTTGGTAAAGAAAGGGTAAGAATAGCAATGGAAAAGATTTTACACCTTCACAAATGCAATCACAGCTCAAACATAGAAGTCTCAACATCGGAGAACAATAAAATTTCTTAAGGGCATTCCGGCGCCACGAGGCTCCCTCTTATGGAGTCTTGGGAGGTGAAAGATGTATGCATCCTTACCCCCATATTATTAAAAATCATAATAGTACATCCGAAAATCTTCTTAGGTATAGGAGTCCAAACCATAACCAAACATAAAGTATAACTAAATAAAAAGTGTTTCCCCACGACCTCTTGTGTAGTTGTAGTTTAACTATTATAAGATATGGATTCTCAAGTTCTGGACTAGTCTAACCAGTTGATACAGTAGTTGATTGCGCAATCTACTTGGCAGTCAACTTGGTCAGGTTTTGCCTAGTAGATCAACTTCAAGTGCATTGCCGCCTTTGTTTTGCTGACACTTGGAAGAGCATTAGAGATTGAAGGGATAGTGAAAACTTACGATTTGGCTTTGAAGTTTTGAAATGACATATGAGAGGAAGACCAGGTAGTATGCAAACAGAAATTTTAGGGAGCGAGAAATGTATAGCCGAGATGTAGATGTTTCAGTAAACTGTAAGTTAGAGAGACTGTGCTCCCTTCTGTCGAAAACTTATCTTATGTTTGCTAGGATTTCTGTGAAAAGGCAATAAAGGAATACGTTATGAACATCTGAGTTAGGTTGAGCCTGTCTTTACCAGGTCAAATCAAGGATAATTCTGAGTCGTGTTTGGGGTTTTCAGAGAGGGCCAACCCGACCCAAGCCCCAACCAAAATCATGCTCAACAGTTTAAATCTGGTACCTTCCTGAGAATGAAGTCTCTCTTATTAGACCTGATCCATTCTCATATTGGGCTTCCGGGTAACTGTTCTTGCGTAGATTACCAATATAACTTATGTAGATTATCATGATAGCCTAATCCAAATATTTATAATTAACCCACCATTATAACCTGCATAGGCTATCTTGTTTAAACTATAGTATTTGTGTGCTGAAATAAACTACTGCAGCACAGTGTGTGGAAATAGTTCTTTCATTCAGGAAAGCATACCACTTTTATCAGTTCTAATATACTGCTGGAGTAACTCTGAAGTTATGTTTGTCTGCAAAAGTTCTTTGAAAATGGCTTCCGTAAAACCTGATTTTCAGGTTTAATTAACAGAGGTATACCTACCTCTACAATCCATTTGCAGGTTTAAGGCCTATCAAGTAACAGAAAAGGTTTTTAAAACAGCCAACTAAAACCTGCTAATTTTTCAACCACAATAACTGAACAGTTTGCAGTATTCACCAATTTCTGATAAGTAACGGCCATATCGTATTCTTTTGTCTTGGCCTTATCAGATACTTAACCGTATAGATACCAACCTATACTGCCCAATCACAAAATTGAGGCTCCTTTTCCCAGCCAATTCAGTAAAGAGAAATTATAAGACAGACAAGTATGGGAAAAGCAGTTTTGATGCAATGATCTTGGTCGTGACGAAGATGACATGCTACAATGTATCGATAAAATTCCTTTCGGAGACATTTTAACCATAACTTTTTGTTGAAGATGTACATTTATAAATTTACAATATTCATTCATCTTAATATTGTCCCATTTAGAACTATCTATCCATGTGTTTTTCGTCTAAAAACAAGTAAATGAACACTAGTATCTATTGGATTCTATGTTGCACGAAAACATATTCGACACGATACGTTTGAGACACGGTAACACGGATTTGGCACCTATTTTGGTGTTCTATTATATTTTGGAGTGTCCTCCACATGTCCAATATGTGTGTCCAGAACGACATGACACGATACGGATACTACATGCATTTTGGAGTGTCCATGTCATGATTCATAATGTTGAATAATACATCATTCAAAGTCAATGAAAAACAACAAATAGTACATCAAATTATGCCTAAATATATCAAACATTTTTCTAGTTTATTTTTTATATACTTCTCCGAAATGAAGAAATCCAAAAACTTGATTGAGAACTGCTGAAACTTCCGTAACCATCGTAACAATACTCATACGAAGGGTCTCAAACCGAATCTCATAACATGAACCTTGCACAACAAATCCTTTATCCCAAAATTTTGATGTTGGCTATTTGAATCCTTTTCTTCCATTTTACTTGGTTAAGGGCCATGCCCTGTTGTATCATTAACAAAACCATATCTTTTGTTACAACCTCAATCCATTTGTTCGTTTAGGCATACCACTAATTCCTAGCAGCTCCTTTGACTAATAACTTACCTCCTAACAACCTACTATGTTTTCAGTTAACCAGTTTGGTAGAACAAAACCGATTCATTCTGGGTTAGGTTTTATGTTTGCTGGTTTTGTTCAAACGTGCTAGCTGAAATATGAAGTTGATTTCGTTTAAAAGACAAGAATTCCATTACTAATCTAATGCATCCTATTAGCTCGTCTTTGTAGGAAATTGTTCCCATCTAACATTATTAAACCTTGTCACACGAAACTTAAAATCATAATTATTATTTCTATTTTGTTGCAGCATAATTATCCTTCAGCTGCCCGGGCCTCTGTCCCCGAGCCACCCGAGTCTTCTATTGCTACGTTGGTTTCGATGGGCTTTGACAGCAATTCTGCCAGGCAGGCACTCGTACGGGCTAGAAATGACATCAATGTGGCCACAGACATCCTTCTTGAAGCACATTCCGACTAAGACAGTACTATCGTTCGTCCCTCAATATTTTGCCCGCCACTCGGGATTTCAAGTGCTTGAACAGTTGTATGATCTCCAAAAATGAATGGTCACTGAAGAAAAAAAAAAAAAGAACAATTCACTTCCAGTGGCCGTTGCTGTCAAGAGTTGAACTGTGTCCAAGAGAATGTTTCTTCAGTCTTCGTAGTATGGAGGAATTTCTCAGTCTAGTTGATTTTACTTTGTAGCCACTAGAATCCATTCGTTGTCACGGTGCAACTAACTATATGATACATTGATCTGATACGTTTCTCTAGACAGGGTTAACCCTGAGAAGTCTCACTATTCAGTTACAGGCTCGGAGGCCGATTCATGTTACCAGCATCTGTGGGCTGCCATTATGTAAATTACGAAATTTCATAGCTAGCTCTAAAGGCCTGTTCTTAACCAAGCACAAGATCGCCCTCTTTTTCTGTTCCTTTTTTTCCTTATTAAGAGTTCTTTCTGACACAGAACGTCTATAATGGTTTGTATAAAGTTCGTGATCATGACATTTGTCTTGAAATTCTTCTGCTCTAGAAAGCAATTCATATAAATTGGTATCTGAAGGTTTTGAGGTATATAGGGGGCATCATCTATTCTCTCATGAATGCTTTAATGTATCATGGAATTCCAAATTTCTGTGGTAGGTTGACTTCTGTGTATTTTTCTTTTCTTCCCATTATGCTATATGAAGGTCCATTTTCTCGTATTAGGTGTTTTTTTTTTCTTCTGTATTTGTTGCACATGTCCAATCTATCTTGATAATACTCAATTAGCAGAAGGATGCAGTTGTTTCTTATCTTCGAATGCAGATTCAAATATCCAAATTATAAAGCTTTTGTTAATTCTACAGTTGGATTGAAAAGTTTGCTCAGCTTGTAAATTTACAATCATTACAAGAAATGTGATCCTCCTACGGTTGAAGAAAATCCCATTTACAAGAAGAAGGATCGGATGGACCGACGGAAAGAAGGATCACCGACGATTGACGGATGGACTGACGGAAAGAAGGATCACCGGCGATTGCTGGATGGATGGACAGAAAGAAGGATCACCGGTCGACCCCTTCGATCTTGTCCTCAACCTCAGAGTAGAGCTGCTTGAGCTTGTCCAGGTTCTCCTCCGACGTCTCCCAGTACCCCCTCCCACTGGCCTCCAGGAAGGTCTGCAGCATCTTCCTGAAGGAGTTGGGATTGGTCTCCATGAGCCTCTTGAGCATCTCCTCATCCTTGATGAATGTAGTGTTGGCCTCCTCGTACACCCAGTTGTCCACCTGCCCCGACGTCGCGCTCCACCCTACCGTGTTTGTCAGCCGCTTCTCGATCTCCCTCACGCCTTCGTACCCGCTCGACATCATCCCCTCGTACCACTTGGGGTTCAGCAGCTTGGTCCTCGCGTCCAGCCGCACCGTCTCCGACAGCGTCCTCACCTGAGCGTTCGCAGTGGTCGTGTCCGCAATGTACGAGCTCGGCTTCTTCCCGTCCTTCCGGAGCTGCTGCACCAGGTTGGTCGGATCCGAGTCGAAGTAGTGGCTGACGTCCGTGAGGGAGATCTCCGAGGAGTCCAGGTTCTGGAACGTGGCGTCCGCCGTGCTGAGGGCCATCTCGAACACCTTGCGCTTCTCGGTCATGCCGACCCCCGGGGCGTCGCAGTCGAACGCGAAGGACTTGCGGCTCAGGTACATGTCCTGCAGCTGCTTCTCGTCGTTCCACGACGAGTTCTCGATGGCCAGGTTGACGTTGGAGGAGTAGGATCCGGAGGCGTTGGAGAAGATGCGGGTGGCGGCCTCGCGCATCGTTATGCCTAGCTCCTTGGCCTGCTGCAGAGCGTGCTTGCGGATGAAGTTCTGCTCCTCCGGCTCGTCCAGCTCCGCCACCATCTTCACTGCTCTGTCCAGGAGATTCATCTGAAGAAGTTCATATCATCAGTCGGTCGGTCGGTATAATTTTGAAACATTCAGAAGTGATATTTATCCTTCGTTGTACCTGGTTGATGAAGAGGTCTCTGAAGACGCCGGAGCAGTTGACGACGACGTCGATCCTAGGTCGACCGAGCTCTTCGAGGCTGACGGGCTCGACCCTGTTCACGCGGCCGAACGTGTCGGCGATGGGCGTCACCCCGATCATCCAGAGCACCTGAGCCAGCGATTCGCCGTAGGTCTTGATGTTGTCCGTTCCCCAGAGGACTAGCGCGACGGTCTCAGGATAGTCCCCTCCGTTGTTGTCGATCTTCTGCCTCTCCAGCAGGCGCTCGACCACCACCTTAGCGCTCTGCATTGCCGCGGCGGTCGGTATCGACTGCGGGTCGAGCGCGTGGATGTTCTTGCCCGTCGGCAGCACCTTGGGGTTCCTGATGGGGTCTCCGCCGGGGCCCGGCAGCACGTAGCCCCCTGCGAGTGCCCGTTTCAGACTCCCGACCTCGTTGTCCTCGACTATAAGCTTCAGGCAGCCCCCTAAGAAGTCGAACAAGGCCCTGAGCTTCTCGCGGTCGGCGCGGAGGAACTTCGTCTTGGATAGGTACTGCACCCACGGCTCCGCCCGGCCGAAGCCGAGCATGGCGGTCAGCCTTTTCGCGACGTCCACCACCTGCCCCTTCTTGTTCGTAGTCCCGTCGACGAATGCGGTGATCGAACCGCGCGACGCCTCGGTTATCTGGCGCAGGAGCTCGACGTCCACCAGGAGCCCCGCGTCGTTTCCTCGGTAGACGTCTTCGATGCTCCTGCCCACCGCCTCGGCCAGCGTCCCCGGGAGCGAGTATATGCCTTCCTCGGGCCGGTCGAGCGCCGCGATGTTCACCAACGTGGCCACCGCCTCCATCGCAGACGGAGGCTCGCCGATCACGTGTAGCCCGCACGGGAGCAGCCGGGACTCAATCTCCATGATCTTCGAGTAGACCTTCCCGACCACGAGGTCCCTCTCGGCCGCCGACAGCTCCTTGCATTCTTCTTCCTCCGGCAAGCTCACGTCCTTGTCGAGGTTGCACTGCTTCGCCGTGCTTACGATCGAGCTGACGATCTGCGGCCCGCGGCCGGTGTCCTTGAGCGACTGGTACGAGGCGATGAGCTCCGCCAGCTGCTTCAGGCCCTTGTAGAGCCCCGCATTCTCGGCCGGCGGCGTCAGGTAGCTGATGGTGTTGGCGTAGCTGCGCCGCTTCGCGATGGTCGCCTCCGACGGGTTGTTCGCGGCGTAGTAGTAGATGTTGGGCACGTTGCCGATGAGGCTGTCCGGGTAGCAGGCGTCGCTCATGCCGACCTGCTTCCCCGGCATGAACTCCAGCGACCCGTGGGTGCCGAAATGTAGTACGGCGTCCGCGCCGAAGATCTTCTCCACGTACGAGTAGTACGCCGCGAACCCGTGGTGGGGGCTGGCGGACTTGGAGAAGAGGAGGCGCATCGGGTCGCCCTCGTAGCCGAAGGTGGGCTGGATGCCGATGAAGACGTTGCCGTAGCGCTTCCCGAAGACCAGGAGGCTCTGGCCGTCGGAGTTGAGGTTGCCGGGGGGCTTCCCCCAGCTCTCCTCCAGCGCGGGGGCGTAGGGGGTGAGGGCCTGGTACTCGCGGACGCTCATCTTGTAGGCCACGTTCAGCCTGGGGCTGCTGAACTTTGCCTCCTTGTCGTGGAGGACGTCCTCCATGAGGGCCTCCGCGGTGTCTGGGAGGCCTTCGACGCTGTATCCGTCTCGCCGGAGCTCCTTGAGGACGGAGAAGATGGAGGAGAAGACGTTGAGGTAGGCTGCAGTGCCCACATTTCCTTTGTCCGGTGGGAAGCTGAACACTGTGATTGCCACCTTCTTGTCAACCTATATGAGCATATAACCAAATTTAGAAAATAATAGTAGCTCAATGCAATCGAGAATTTAAGCACAAATGCAATACAAAAGCATAGTTTGAAGAATCTTCCGATGCCGATATCCATACCGATACGGTTTGGCATGTCTACCGACCGAACAAAAGTGTGCATCATGCAGACAAAAGACTGGTGGTGGAATCTTGACAAAATTAAGAGAAGAGTATGACAGTAACCTTTGTTTTTCTCTTGAGTTCTGCCCATCTGATTGCTCTTGTGCAGAGCTGCTCCACCCTCTTGTGAAGTGCATGTGATTTTCCTGCAGACAAAAACAAAAAAAATAGCTCACTCTTCAATCCAACAGAATATAAGACCAAAGTACAGAATCAAACACTCAGCTTCTAGTAATACAAAGTTAAAAGAAGAAGAAGAACTGTCGGTATCGGTAAGTATCGGATATCGGTCGGTATCAGATCGGGACATGTCAAACTGTATCGGTATATGCCGTATCGGATCGGATATAGACCGATACTTCATTGAAATATGAGTGGAGGAGGAGGAGGAGGAATTAATTAGTAAAGGTACCTGTTATGGGGTCGCGGCCGGAGAAGACGATGGGCTCCATCCCTCCGTCGAGCTCCGGCAGCGCGACCTGCAGCGCGACCTGGATAGGGTGCAGCCCCAGGGTGCTGTTGAGCCACTCCTCCGTGGTCTGGAACACCAGAGGCAGGGCCACGACGTAGGGCACGTCGAGGCCCCTCAGCGCCTCGATGGCCCTGGGGTGGTCCTGCCGCGCGGGGCCCCCGACGAGCGCGAAGCCCGTCAGCGAGACCAGGGCGTGCACGAAGGGCCTCCCGTCGGCCGGATCGACGAGGTACCTCTCCAGCGGGCCCGAGAAGTCCAGGCCGGCGGCGAAGATCGGGATCACCCTCGCCCCCCTGGACTCCATCTCCATGATCACGGCGACGTAGTGGGCGTCGTCGCCGGTGACAATGTGGCTCCTCTGGAGGACGAGGGCGACGACCGGGGTGTTGGCGTTGGCGTTGGCGTTGGGGTCCCTGATCTTCTCGTCCGCGTCCCGTCTGGTCCCGTACCAATTCAAGTACTCCTTGACGTCGTCGAACATGCGGGGGGCGAGCGGGTGCCATATCCCGGTGTCGAGGAAGAGGACGGGATCGGAGTACTGGAGTCCGGCCCCCTTGAGGGCCGGGACGTAGGAGCCGGAGACCATTTTGAGGAAATTCTCGAGATTCTGGGGCGACCCGCCGAGCCAGAACTGGAGGCTGAGGATGTAGAGGCGGGCGTCCCGGGCCTTGTCGGTGGGGAGGTACTTGAGCACCTTGGGGAGGGTCCGGACGAGCTTGAGCATGCTGTCGGCGAACCCGGCGCCCTGCTTCTTCTTGAAGAGCCTGAAGAAGGCGGGGCTCTTCGACTGGCCGAGCTGCGACATGCTGAAGGAGCCGAGCTTGTTGAGGCGCATCACCTCGGGCATGGAGGGGAACACGAGGACCGCGTCGAGCCGGTCCCTCTCCTTCTCGACGGCCGCCTTCACCTTGAGGGCCAGCTCCTCGACGAAGATGAGGGAGCCGATGAACACGTTGGCGTCCTCCAGGTCCCGGCAGAAGGCGTCGTACGTGTCCGCGTCGCGGAGCTCCTCGACGAGGTAGCCGACCACCTCGTAGTGGGCCTTGTGCCGCTTTATGTTGAGGGACCTCGCGGCCGCCGAGAGGGAGGACTGGTACTGGGCCTCGAGGACGACGTAGACGATCTTGACCCTCGGCAGGCCCTGCGTGCTGGGCTCGGGGGCGATGCGCCGGGCCCCGGGGTCGCTCTGGGTGAAGAGCCCGTTGCCGCCTCCGATGCATTTCGTCACCCGGAGGCCGCCGCTTCTTCGGCTTCTTGGGAGGAAGAAGGTGCTTTGTTTGTGCAGCAATGAACAAGTACTACTCATGAGCAGTTGGTCAGGATTACTAGTACACTTGGAAAGAGTAGTGAAACGAGTATAAACTATAGATGCCATATTGATACTAATGGACACTCAAACTCCCTCTCTCTCTCTCTAGCTCTTCTACTTCCTTCTTCTTCTTCTTCTTCTTCTTCTTTAGTGAAGTTGAGAACATGTACATAATGTAGAGAATGGAGGGGAGTCGTGAGTTTGTATTGAGTGGAAGAGGGAAAGGCGGAGAGGGCGCTGGTGGTGCAAGTTAGAGACACGTAGAGGAGGGTGAAAAGGGAACATTTTTTTGTTGGGTTGGGGGTGAGATCGCAAGGTGAGGCTCGTGAATGGCTGGGATCAGGTTTGGATTGTGAGAATGATGGTTTCTTGGGCTCCCATTGGACAAGCAGGGATTGCCCCCATGTACATGCTGGAGTGATAGGGCTCGGCTGGGGTCTTACTCTAGCTTTTTCTTCCGGACTATGCTGTGACTACAACCAAATGCCTACAATCCTCTTATAGCCGTCCATTGAAGGGGAGAAGAGAAGAGAGGTGGTCGAAACGTTACGTGGCGATCCGAATAGTCGTCACGTGATCGGAACGTTACGTGACGTTTATTGAGGGAGAGGTGGAACCGGAGATGGCCCACATAGCAGGAGGGTGAGAGGGTTGTGAAAAGGTTGTAAGCATTTGGTAGTAAACTTAGTTCTTCTTTTTAATTCGATTGGGTTTGATTCAGTTATGGGCCATTCGGTTCGATTTCGATTTTGTTTATTCGACTTTCGGTCGAATTCGATTTTGCTTATTCGGTTCGAATTTGGACCGAATGAACCGAATGCTCACCCTTACTCTACTGTGATGTTGTGTGTGTAAAATGGGCGAGAGATTAAGGAATAAACTTATTAAGACCTTAAGATTGAGCTGATGAGTGGTCACACATACACTAACTACTATACTACACTGCACAACTAAAGGAAAAGAAAAAGGGTAGGCTTAAGGGGACGGTTTGGACAGAGGTAAGTGAGTTAAAAGTGGCATAAAATCGTCACTTTTATTGAAAGTGACCGTTAAATTTATCAGTTTCAGTGTTTGGTTGAATGTTGTAACGTACCAATTTTGTAAAAATTAGTTGGAGAAGTCCTCCTCGTCGGTCCGTCTAACATTTCCAATAATTTTTTAACTCTAACACGAAAATGCCAACCCTTCTGGCAATTTTTAACAAAAACACCAATGACATTTTCATACTTCTACGAAAAAAATTGCAGTAAAAAAATAAACTTGCCTTTATGACAAATTTAAAACATATTTTATGACACCTTTACTTTTTGTTCTAGATTTTTTTTCTTTACATTTTGGTTCTATAAATGACGTTCCTTTTTCAATTTAAGAAAATATCCTTAAAAAATTTACATGACAAACACTTATTAGTGTCATTTTTTAATTAATATTTTATGACACACTTGGTCTCCATAATTGTTTAAACTAAATATGATCCTTAATATCATTGTTAGTCTCACATCTTCCTTTTTTACACTTTCACACATAAAATGTGATATTCGTATATTTAATCGTCTTTTTAGAGTATTTATCATGACACTATCTTTTTTCAATGTCATTGATAAAGTTATTATTGACAACCATTGAATAAGCCGACATTAAAAGTATCATTAATGACATTTTGATATGAGTGTCATCTATAAAGTATTATTTTTAACGATTTCTGGTAGTGAACTATGTTGCAAGTGTGGAATCTCTGGCAAAAACCAGTTCTTGTCCCCCTATTTTTTTCCCAATTCTTACCTGCATCAAACAAGTAAGGAAAGTGCATTGCAAGTGATGCGTAGTGGGTCGATTTGACCGAAGGAGATATGGCGACTCAAAATTTGGGCCCATCGGTGTCAGCTGGGATTTCTCCTCTCCGATGGTGAAGCTCGCGGTTTGAGACTTCCCGATAAGTGGCGGAGAGCGGCTGGCGCGTGCGAGGCATCAGGTTCGCGGCTCGGTACTAGTAGTCACGATCGAGGGATGACATAACTGTCGACAAACGTGTCGAGCTCGAGCGGACGCGAGAGGGGCGTTGGAGGAGATGACGACGTAGGGGGATACTCCGCTTGGGTCTGGCTCAAGGGGAGTTGGGGCCCGGAGGACGCTGGCTAACGTCGACGGACACGACCGGTCTGCGAAACTCTGATTGCGATGATGATGGCCAATAAGAGGTCAGGATGGGTTGTGTTTGTAGGAACCCTAGACGGGGGGGGGGGGGGGGGGTGAATAGGGTCAAGCTAATAAATCAAGCACAAATTATTTATAATAGACAATTTAAAAATTAAGTGTGCAAGAAGTAAAGCAATAAGAATACCGACACCCGATGTATCCTAGTATCCTCCTCGAGGCACTCAAGTCCCGGAAACTCTTGTCCGGCTAGAATCTACTATTGTCAAAATAGTTACACCACGAGCTTTGATCCGAAGGATCGTTGACTTCTTACACAAGAGCTTTGATCTGAAGGCTCTCTAACTTCTCACAAGCTTTGATCCGAATGTTTGTACACTTCACCCTTTTACAAGATAATTTGATCTTCTTATAACAAATATAAAGAACTAACTTTTACAACTCAAGAACACTCTAACACAATTTGTGGATAGACAAATGAAAGCTTTGGTAGAGTATTTATGGATGGCCTTTGGTAGATTAGAAATTTTAGGCTCAATGGGATCAACCTTAAAAGAAGGGGTTCAAGGCTTTATATAGGCCAACACAAAGAAAGAGCAAAAATATAACTTTTAGCCTGCGAACGGTATACTGTCGGTATACTACAATATACCATCGGTATAGCGGTCTACAGTAGCAACGATTATAAATATGACCGTTATGATCATTTAATGCACAGAATCCAACCGTTGGATTGCCAACTATGATAAACCGGTATACCGTCGGTATAGACAAGTATACCGTCGGTATGCCGGTCCAAACGACAGAGAGCAACATTTATATAAAATTGGTATACCGTCGGTATACTCCAATATACCGCCGGTATGCCGGTTTTCAGCCAAAAATGATCATGGGTTATTTTCTACCATAGCTTTCGATTTTGCCATCTATTTCTTGTGTTTATAATTATTCCTAAAATTTATTACAGACTCTAGACAGACTATAACAGGTGTAGGATTCTTCAGAGTCTGAAAATGATGATTGGCATAGCTTGGCTTCTTTCCTTGATAGATGATGGCTTTTTTCCTTTGGCGACAATTGTACTGAGATACCCAGATTGTGAAATCTGAATACCTTTTTGGGGTCGTCAGAGAAATCTTCTGGGATGACGTCGTCTTTGGTCCAACATGATTTTTTTATTGCATAAGTCCATATTTTGATCTTACTTATTGCTTTTCTGTAGATACATGTTAGACGAACAAAGCAATGTATATAGTAGCAAGTATTGAATATTTAATACATATTTGGACTATGATAAGTTTAAGTAATAATAATGTAGTGATAGAATAATTATTAGTGATATTAAAAAGTTAAACTTACATAACCATATTTAAAAATATGGTTAGATTATAGGGCTAACAATCTTTCCATTTTTTATTATGACAATCGATTAAGTTTAAGATGGCTTTAATAGAAGCTAATATCACTAATATATAAAATAATAAGCATATATCACTAAATGTGGAAGAAGAGTATACATGCAATAGTGATTTCATGAATGGTTAGTGATATTTAAAAGCTAAATTTAATCGATTTACCATATTCAAAAATATGATACAATCAATGGGCTAACAGTGTTGGGTTCTCGAGAATTTCAGTGTGAGTTGAGAAATGGAAAAAATGAGAGAGAGAGAGAGAGAGAGAGAGATTTGTGGAGATTTTCATCTAGGTTTCTCGAACTTCCAGAAGCTAGTATTCCTAGCTCCGAACTCCAAAAGCATTCTTGTTTTTTGTGTTAGAACCATATCTAGGTATAGTTTCTGATATAAAAATTATTTTATTTATTTATGAACCAGTTTTCTGGAAATTTCGTAGAGAGCCAGTCGTCCGAAATCTGACACGTTTCGGTATTTTCAAGATTTCAGGAGATCCCGAACTCATTTTCATGAAACGTTTAAAGTTTCGAAAAGCTGACACAATAATATACAACATATATTTTTCTAGAATTTACTAGAGTAGTTTATCATCCAGTTTAATTCGTTGAACATATGGTTCACTACTAAACCATTAAAATTACCATGTGTAAGCCATATTGCCTATCACTTTTTACTGATTCGAGATTTGTTGAAACCGTCAATTTTAGTATTTGTGTAGCACTAAAATCAACAATATTTTATACTCAAATATTGGTTTTATGTCAGTTGATTTTTCGGTCAACGGAACACCTCGATTTGCGTGACACGGATTCCGAATTTGTAAAGTTGACTTTCTTTGGACCAAAATCTAGGGTTAACCTTAAAATCAGAATATAATGAAATTAAAATAGTATTGTAGATTATTTTATTTAGAATTAAATATATTAGAATCGAAACCTATTCAACCACTTTTGTAAATCTAACTTGTTTTAATTTATGTGACGGTGTAGATCAGACGACGTCGTGAGTTGCGACTTCATCCCCATACAGACCAAATAAATATCACTATGACCTATGTTGCCGGTATTCTATGCTGCATGTGTTCTTTTCTTGATATTGTTGGCTTTACCTTTTCTATTTTTGATGCACGAGAGTTATACTTGTTATCATCATACATGACCACCTAACAATTTTTGGTCAATGTTCAATGTTCCATGTTCAATGTTTAATATTCAAAGTTCAAGTTCAAAGTTAATGTCAAAGTGATCATGTTTACTTATGAGGGTCGGGAAGGAGAATACGACTAGTAGACATGCGATACCCCATAGATAGTTAACCCAGAGTTGATTCGGTCAGAGGACCGTCTTACAGTGTTGATTCAGTCAATACACCTCACTTATTTGACTGTCTTTTCTTAACCCAACCACATGTTGAATGTTTGTATTCTAAAATATACTGTACTCGTGATTTGATTATTGTTGCTATATTGTCTAGTTGTTCATCTTTCCTTGAGTATACTTACTGTCACGCCCCGAGGCGTCCCCCGAGTCGTGACCGCCGTGCGGGCCTGGAGTTGCGCCCGCACAAGGCTTTAATGATTTGCATAGCAAGCACATATTCAGAGTACGCAGATAAATTGAAACACAGATTTGAAACATAGAAAAGTTCTCTTTATTGATAATGAACATCTATTACAAACTCTTGAACGAGTCAGCTAATATGCCGAACGGCTTACAAAAGGGTTGACTCAAAATGAGATAGCAGTCCTGTACATTACATCCTTTTATAAACTCTACGATAAAGACCTCCAGGCTGGAGGATCGCTTTGCCACGGAGCTGCATTTGTGTATGAAGAGTTGCAGCTTCGGACTTCAAAAGGCTTTGAGGCGCGGTGAAGATGCGCTAACAGCTGGACTGGATCGGGAAGACGACTTCGGCTCCTCGCTCGGTTCGCCTTAGTGCGGAGAACCTGTTTCAACGAGGGTCAGCATATCGAAACATGCTGGTGAAGGTGAGCTAGCCTGACTATACCAATCAACACGTTGTTTTAATGAAGCAAGCATATTTGTGGGTTTCTATCTTGCCTTAGTTCATTTACAAGTAAGCAGCATATTGAATTTACTGAAATGAACGTGTCACCGTTCGGTGGATTTTACCTGACCGTCTGAATTACCTGCACAATACTTACCATGCCTTCCCTGCCACGGAGACACAAGTTAGTATGCAACAGGTTTAAATATACATGATGATCACTGGCTTGATTGCCATAATGGACACTAGTCTGTGACGAAGATGGTTTGCTACGTGCAAGAACGTTAGGCGCCGCATACCACCCTGTCCTAGTACGTGAGACTAAACGTTAGTTCCGTCCGGAGCCGGAACGGTGCCAGTGCCCCAGCAGCCGCCCGCAGGAACTGTACCTTGTGCACAAGTTGTCCGTGATCGCACACTAACAATCATTCGCCCGGAGGCTACGTTGACAAGCATTCGCCCGGAGGCTACGTTAACAAGCATTCGCCCGGAGGCTACGTTAACAAGCATTCGCCCGGAGGCTACGTGAGTACAAGACAAACGGTATTGCATGATTCATTTTACATTTGCAACTACGTTAAATTCATGCATCAGGATATACGTTTAAACTTGTATCTATGCATTTGATGAACATTTCCGAACGAACAAGCATGCAAAGATATAACCGTTCACAAGTTTCATTGACAAGCATAAGTACCAAGTCTATTCTCTTTTATCTTGGTTTCTTTTAGTTATTACTTGGTATCGTTTGATCGGGGCAAAGAAGAGTGCGGATTGATTAGCTGTGAAGCTTGGAAGCAGGACTAGCTAATCGGGTTGGTAGCCACTCACTTAGATTTTGGAAGGGAGAAGGAAAGAGGCGCTTCACGACTCCGCTCGTAAGCCGCCTACTGCTCGTTCACCTGCACACGAACAGCTCGATTAATACTTCTTCCTCTCTTTCCAATCTCGGAATAGAAGTGCAAGTCGATGAACGAAAACAATGAAAACCATCGAAACCGTTCAAGGAAAACAAGCAAATTCCAAAACCAACTCAAAGCACGAAAGCAACAAGCGACATCGAAAACCGAGGCAATAAAAGATAGCAGCGGAGAGGTCCCTCCTGACTCTGCCGCTAAGCCGATCCCGAGGGCGCAGTCCACTGAATATAGGAATCGATTCCGAAGAAACAAATCCATAACGAGGACGAGTTCTTAATTCAATCTATCCCGATCGAACGATACCGTCTTGTGTTTCTTAGCCGCGCTCTCCGCATCGGGAGAACGGGGCGCTACACTTACTATTGTTTCCATGTCATTATTGTACTCTTAGTTGTCATGTCATAGCATACCTATAGTTCCTATTTTCTTTAATATTATTTCCTCCATGCTTGTACATTATATTATGTAGTGTAGTATTATGGTAACTTACTCCAATCCCGACTGGATAACTATTTTTTAGCTTTAGGCGACGTAAATTGCCCCGAGGTCTATGCTGAGTACTTTGGTGACACCAACGTTACCAAGGTGCCAGTTGTTTCTACGGATACGGAGTAGCATATTTTTTTTTATGATTTTTCGTATTATTCTTAGCTAGTATGATTAGTGAAATTTAGTTTTTAGTTGCTTTTATTTTATTTCTACTGGGTTTTTTCTCGAGACCATCTGAGTTGTAGTGGATTATTTCTTTAAATTGTTTATCGAGAGTATTATTTTAATTTCCTTGTCACACATAGTTGTGGTTGATATATGATTTGTATACTTGTAGTGGACCATTATTTATCATAGACACTGTACTACTGTCGATGCTGTGGCGTAGGCTGGGATTGACTACGTACTCGTATCCAAAAGTGGGAGCGGGTCATGACAAGTTTTTATGGTGGCCCATGCATGTTTACTTTCGCATAAGATTTCAAATTAGTACTTCAACTTAGTAGTACTAGCTGTGAGCCTGCGAATAGAATTAAAGATAGGATTTTGAATAACTTTAGGAGAGTTATATCTTACACAAATAGGATTCCCAACCCAATGAGTCTTCTATCTTTGTCTCTCTTATGCATCTTGCTTGATTCCATCCATAATTTCTTTGATATGTTTGTATTTACTGTCCTAACCATGTCCCTTAGTTTCTTTCAGTTAGTGATTGTTGCCAAATTATTGTGCCCATTTACTTAGTTAATGTTAGACCATAGTAGTTTGTCTCCTTATTGTTTCTCTCATATCTTTATAATGCCACCAAAGACCAGAGCACGTAGTTCCAGAGCGAATGGTGCTCTTTCCATACCTCCTGCATCTTAGGAGGTCTCATCAGCTGCACCTCCAATAATTCCAACTCAAGGAGGCGTGCCCGTTGATGGAGCTCAACTGTATGACTTCTTCAGAGGCATGATGGAGGCACATAGGACATAAGCAGAGGCCCAGAGGCAGAAAATAGAGGTGATGAGGGCAGGCGTAGAGAATGCCCAACAAGTTGACTTTGTCGCCATAGAGAGGGTTGCCCTTCAACAACAACAATAGCCCGCTCAGTCGAGGGTAGGCAATATCCTAGACTTCAAGAAGATGGATCTGCGGGAGTTCAAGGGGACTGAAGGCATACGATATTAGAATAATGACTCGAGGATATCGAGTGTATCATGCGAGTTGCCCATATCCCCGAGTATCTGAAGATTGAGGTTGTTGGCTTGCAGCTTCACGACATCGCCCGCACTTGGTTCAGAAATGACCCTAGTCTTGCAGATCCATATCTGACTTGGGATGAGTTCAAGGACCTCTTTAAGAGGAAGTTCTTTCCTATAGTAGCTAAGGGTGTTCTGGAGAAGCAATTCCAGAACCTGGAGCAAGGCAGTCTTTCAGTGGATAAGTACGCTGTGGAGTTCGGTAGGCTGAATCAATTCGCAGAGTACATGGTGAGGGACCCGGAGGATAGGGCTCGATGGTTCAGAGAGGGCTTGATCCAGGAAGTCAAGGTCCACATTTTTTTGGCTCATACGACTTTTGCTGAGATATTGGCAGAGGCTCAGAGGGTCGAGGTAGATCTGGGCCTTCGGAGCAAGAAAATTTGGGATACTTTCGGTGGTGGTAGCAGTGCGGGACCAGCGAAGTACCCTAATATCCAACAGAAGATCCTTCAACCCCCACAACAACAACATCATCCTTCAACTAGAGTTGTACCACCCCAACAATAGCAACCGAGGCAGAGCTCGACAACAACCAATTGTGTTTTTTGTCGAAGAGAGGGACATACTTGGCATATGTGTAGGAGTGATTTGACTAGGAATTTGTCTTCTTTGTGGATCACCAGACCATCGAGTGAGAGATTTTCCTATGTCCCCAACTGCATCAAACCATAGGCCAACCCAGAATCAACAGCTCGGAGGAGCACAACACCAGGGACAAGCATTTGTAGTTGTGGCACATCCCCAAGACGAAGGTAACTTGCATAGATTTTCTTAAAGCCTTTTATAGTCATAGCTGTTAATTAAGGTACATGCTTAGTATACCCTAGTTGGTTTAGGTATTATTGAGTTTAGCTTCCTATTGATTCCTTTTCCAACATTGACCTTTCCACGATTTACCCTAAGAGTAGTTATTAGATTGCCATATATATATATATATATATATATATATATATATATATATATATATATATATTTGTGTTGTTGATTTTTGAGGACAAAAACATTTTAGGGGGTATGTTGTAGCATATGTTTTAAATATAACCTAGAAATTGTTAACCTAATATGTTTTAAATATAACCTGGTTTTCTAAAAACTGTAAATTCCTAAATTTTCCACATTGGGAAATTGTATAACTATTAAGACTTAGGGAAATGATTTTTCCTATGTGTTCAAGCCCTGAACCTTGATTTTCTTTATTGTGATTTAAATAAAATTGGTAACCGTGTCATCTCTGTTGATCGGTTATTCTTTGATTGCGAGGACGCAATCCTCTTAAGGGGGGTATATTGTAATCCCCCTGATTTTCAAAGAATTTTAATTTGGATTCTTCTGGAATTTTCTGAAATTTTCTTGAATTTTCCTGTAATTAAATACCAGTGTTTTAATTATTAAATTTTTTTTTAAATGTTAATAAATAATAATAAAATATTATGAAAATAATATTTTATGGAGTAAAATGAAAATCTAGACATAGGGTAATTTTTCTAGAATTTATTGGGCCTGAACCTATTTTTAAAACCCATATAAATAATTAATTATTTAATTATTTAATGTTATTGAATTATTTACTTATTTTTTTATAAATAAACCCACCAGACCGGCCCAAGCCCATCCGGCCCAACCCATCTAAACCAGCCCGTTGGGCTAACGGGTCGGGTCGGGTCCGTCAGACCCGAACCCGCAGAACCCGACCCGTTCCCTCTCTCTTCCCCAACCGATCTTCCCCGACCGGTTGGCCTCCCCTCCGGCCGGCTGCTCATCTCCCGCCGCCGTCGCCTGGTCTCCCGTCCCCTCCTCTTCCTCTCCCCGCAACCGGCGTCCCCTCCGCTCCAGCTTCCCCTCGCCGGCCACCGGTCCCTCTCCCCATCTCCGTCTATATATACCCTCTTCCCCCGCCTCGTGTTCTCCTCCTCCGCCCGTCCTCCGGTGACCCCGACCTCGCCGTCGACTAGTCCCCAGCCGCCTGTCTCCCCTACTCTTCTCCCCTGGCCGCCCTCGCTGCACTCCACCCTCCGCCTCGCTGCCCTAGCCGCCCTGGCCTCCGGCTCCTTCCCCAGATCTGCCGCCTCCCTTCCTCGAAGCTGCCTCACTGCCCTCTTCTCCTCCCTCACCCGCTGTCCAGCCCCCGACTCAGCCGCAGCAGCAGCCGGCTCCGCCATCGCTCTCGGCTCCAGCGCCACCCCGCAGGCCGTCGCCTCTCGCCGCAGAACCCCTCATCAGCCTGCCTCCTCCGGTGACTCCTCGACTCAGACTCCGACGACGCCACCCGCAGCGGGCCGCCCCCAGTCAACTCCGGCGAGCCGCGGACTCGACACAGAGCAGTGTCAGTTGGACACAGGAGCCTCGGACGCGGGCACAGTAAGCCCTAAACCCTAGGCGTGTCGGATACGAGGACACGAGATATCTCGTATTTTTCAGACTATATTTAGGTACCCGTAACTTTTTGCTCGTAGCTCGGATTTCGATTCCGTAAATTGCATCGCGTAGCCTGTATGACCCTCTCGGTGCCCGGATAAACCGCTCGGGGCATCGCGTCCTGTGGTGATCGCACACCGTGATCCAAAAACAGGAAAAACCAGACCCTGATTCACCCCGGAATCGAGTACGCCCCGCCAAACGGGACGACTTGGTCGCGTGTGGTCTTTACCGATACGTGCGCGTCGTTGATACGGACGTGCAGGATTTCGCAGAAGCTGATTCGGATGTGCGTGCACACCGGAATCAGTGCGTATTCGCGGACAACGCCATGTATCCGTACTTTCTGATTCTCGCTGTAACTTAGTGTGTACACGTCGAATCGAGACGAAACTTACGCCATCGGACTCGTAACAATACGCTGGTCCTGTGAGCCAAGTTTGGTTCGATTCTGATAACGTTGACAAAATCGTGTGTCGTGGGCCCCACAGGCTCCACCCGACGGGCGATTTTGAGAACGGCTCATCGGAATCCAATTCTGGAAGTTTCGTTGGGTTCGTGTCATCGTTTCTGACCTGTTGACACTAAGTTGGACTGTTTTTGGAGACCTTTGACCCTGACACATTTTTCGGTGCAAGACGGCCCACATCTGGACCCCGCCTTGACCCGAAAATGACGTTTTTGCCCTTGACTCCAAATTGGACTCAAGGACAGGCGTTTCTAGCTGATTAATATTTTCTGGATCTGATAATGATGTTTGTTTCAGCAACCGGAGTACTGCCTGCAAATTCCTGCTGAAGTCAGAGCTATAATTGGAGACAGAACCCAGGCAAGTATACCTTGCCAAATCCTGCAGTTTTGATACTTGTCTCCTGGATTTATTCTTCAATGTCTTGCAAGTTACTTGTACCATGTTTGCATGATTTTCAGTTGTTACTTCATTGTCATATATAGATCTTGATGCTTGTTGATTTATCCCTGCTGCTCTAGTTTTATTTCCTCATTTTGCGTGCATGTACTTTATTTGCTCTTCCCTTGGATCACTACTTGTTTCCTAGGCATATTGTGATGGTTTATGTTTACTCTACATTCCTGGAGTTGACTTGACTGATTTCTTAGTTCCTAGATGACTGTTATTGGACATTGACTACACTTGAGCAAATCTCGATTGTGAGTACCCATTGTACTGCAATAGAGAATTGTTCATATGACTACCTCCTTCGTGAGCTCCCGTTGGGCTGCGAAAGAGACATACTATAGACTGTGAGTCCCCGTTGGACTGCTTTCTATAGGATCGTGATCTCCCATTGAGATGCGGTTACCCCGATTGCTTGTAGTCATGACTGATAGCATCACTGGCATGCCACGGTCTTAGATATAGTGTTATCTCTTGTCTTAATTGCTTGTGTTTACTTTCTTCTCTATCTTGCATGTTCATTTACTGTATTTGGCTCGTATTCTTTTGTATCTTGCTATGTCCCCTGAGGACCTGGTTTTGTTCTCCAGATTTAGCAGACGAGGAGTACCGCAGCTTACGGACCATCATCAGACGAGAGATTGATAGCAGTTGAGAGCCCGCCTCTTAGTTACTTTCTAGCATATTTTCTTGTCTGTATTCTCTTGTTTATCGGTAGTGGATTTGTCTCCACCCGATTTAGTACTATTTCTGGCTGAATCTTCGACAGTAACTTTACTTTCAGCATTTATTTCATGGTTGATATTTTCATGTTGTTTTGTGGATAAAATTAGTAAACCCTGGACAATGTAATACAGCTTAAGTATGCCCGATGGATCCATTAAATTGGGTTTGTCCATCGGTGCATGCTGCTGGCCATTATCACGCATCCAGTCCCTCGGTATTTTGGGACTGGGACGTGACAGTTATTAGATTGCCATATATATATATATATATATATATATATATATATATATATATATATATATATATATATATATATATATATATATATATATATATATATATTTGTGTTGTTGATTTTTGAGGACAAAAACATTTTAGGGGGTATGTTGTAGCATATGTTACCCAAAATTATTGTTCTAGAAATAATAATTATATAAATAAACACTAGTAATTTTGTAGGAAAATTTTTGTTTTAAAATACTAAGTGTAGTTTATAATGATAATAATGTAACCCTAGGCTTTACGTGACCCGAAGAGACTCTTATTAAGGTTTAATACCATGTTTAGGCTATTTTAGAATATTGGAGATTTTTTTGGAATTTTTAGATAATTAAAACCTAGAAAACGTAAATTTTTAGGGCTTCCATAATTTACTGTGAGACCATACTTAAATATTTTTTACTAATTTTTTATTTTAGGGTTAAACTGCTTAGATATATTTTTTATAATTTATTTAGGTTTATTTGGAACTAAAATAATTTATTAATTAATTTTTGTTAATAAAAACAAAATAGAAAATATAATTAACCTAATCAGCAAATAACTCCACCGCCTGGGCCCACATGTCACTGACCATTGCACTGACCACGGGCCCAGCTGTCACTGTTGGCGCCTGTGGGTGGACTTCTGTCTCGGTCAAATTCGAAGCCAAGCCGGAGAAAAGCCTGGTCGCTGGATCAGCCGGGATACGACCTGATGCTGACATGTGTCCGCCATCCATCTCTCTGAGCCAATATATATGTATATATGTATTAGGGTTTTCTGCAGATTTAATTTTGAGGAGAGAGAGATTTGTGGAGGTTTTCATCTAGGTTTCTCGAACTTCCAAAAGCCATTATTTCTAGTTTCGAACTCCAAACACATCTTCGTTTCTTGCGTTAGAACCATATCTAGGTATAGTTTAAGAATATAAAATTTATTTTATTTATTTATGAATCTATTTTTCTGAAAAAAATCGTAGAGTGTCAGTCGTCCAAAATCTAACACGTTTCGGTGTTTTCAAGATTTTGGGAGATCTCGAACTCATTTTCACAAACCGTTTGAAGTTTCGAAAAGCTGACATGATAATATATAACATATATTTTTCCCAAAATTTACTAGAGTTTTTTATCATATATTTTAATTTATTGAACATATGGTTCACTAGTAAACCACCAAAATTATCATTTGTAAGCCATATTGTCCATAACCTTTTACTGATTCGAGATTTGATGAAACCATTAATTCTAGCATTCGTATAGCACTAAAATCTACATAATTTAATACTCAAATCTTGGTTTTATATCGGTTGACTTTTTCGTCAATGAAATACCTCAATTTGCGTGTCAAGGATCCTGAATTTGTAAAGTTTTCTTTGGACAAAAATCTAGGATTAAGCTTAAAATCAGAATATAATGAGATTAAAATAGTATTTTATGTTATTTTATTCTATTAAATAGATTAGAATCAAAAATTTATTCGACCATTTTTTGTAAATCTAACTTGTTTTAATTTATAATGATGGGGTAGATCGGACGACGTCTTGAGTTGCGACTGCATCCTCTTACGGAGTAGGCAAGTATCGTTATGACCGATCTTGCCGGTATCCTATGCTGCATATATTCTTTTCTTGATATTGTTGGTTTTACCTTTTCTATTTTTGATGCAAAAGAGGTATACTTGTTATCATCATACATGATCACCTAGCAATTTTTGGTCAATGTTCAATGTTCCATGTTCAATGTTTAATATTCAAAGTTCAAGTTCAAAGTTAATGTAAAAGTGATCATGTTTACTTATGAGGGAGTCGGAAAGGAGAATACAACTATTAGACATGTGGTACCCATAGATAGTTAGCCTAGAGTTGATTCGGTCAGGGGACCGTCTTACAACATTGATTCAGTCAATGCAACTTACGTATTTGACTGTATTATTCTTAACCCAACCACTTGTTGAATGTTTGTATTCTAAAATACACTATATATGTGATTTTACTGTTGTTGCTATATTGTCTAGTTGTTCATCTTTCCTTGAGTGTACTTTCTACTGTTTCTATGTCATTGTTATACTCTTAGTTGTCATGTTATAGCATGCCTATAGTTCCTATTTTCTTTACTATTGTTTCCTCCATGTTTGTATATATTGTGTAGTGTAGTGTTATGGTGACTTGCTCCAATCCTGACTGGATAACTATTTTTTAGCTTTATACGACGTAAATTGTCCCTAGGTATATGGTGTGTACTTTGGTGACATTAACATTATCAACGTGTCGGTTGCTTCTACAGATGCGGAGTATCATATTTCTTTCTTATGCTTTTTCGTATTATTCTTAGCTAGTAGGTTTGGTGGACTTTAGTTTCTAGTTGCTTTTATTTTATTTCTACTGGGTTTGTCCTCGAGACCATCTGAGTTGTAGTGGATTATTTTTTTAAATTATTTATTGAGACTATTAGTTTAATTTTCTTGTCATGACTTAGTTATGGATAATATGTGATTTGTGTACTTGTTGTGGATCATTGTTTATCATAGACAACGTATTACCACCGTTGCTACGGCGTAGGCTGGTCTTGGCTTGGCTGTGTACTCGTATCCCAAAAGTGGGATCGGGTCGTGACATGAAATATTATTCTTTTTCAACTAAATTGGTAACTAATTATCATGTTTTTGTAACTAAACTAGTAGATAAAAGAGGATAGGGGAGTGCGTGCTTGAAGTAGAGGGGAAGGGTAGGTCAGGGTATCTATCGGGTCGAGCCGGTCCGGGCCAAGCAATATAAAACCCAAATCCAGTCCGGTCTAGAATTCGAAAAACTGCGGGCTGGTTACGGGTTGGCTCATCAGAAATGGGCCAAAAATTTGGCTTTTGGCCTTAAAAAATATTTGTGATTTAAATTTTTATTTGGACTTACGAAAAATTAATGTAAATAAAAATAAAAATTATTAATTTTAATATAACATTTTTTTTTGAAAATCTAAAAAAATGAAACTACATATTTTATTTACAATTTGATCTTAAAGTCTTCGGTCTTCTGGCCAGTTTATTGTTCAGCTCCAGTAGGATCGTCTATAGTAAGAGACTGAATGTCAAGTTTATTAATGTCGATACCTTTATCTCTTAAGTATTGAATCCGTTTTTTTGCACGAACCAATCTTGAACGCAAATGCAGACTTCTAAAATATCTGGTAGTATCTTGCTTAGCTTTCTTTAAACGTGTAATAAAATAAGATTTTGATTCCACCGTGGACACATGAGCCATTAGAAGATCATGTGTTAAAGAAGAAAGTATATGGTAAGTTTTTTGTGTCTTTTCTACTATTCTAAAATTAAAAAATAGGATCCATAATCCTCGTCATTTTTATCATAAGAGTTTAAATACAAGGATAATTCTTGAGTTAGGAGGGAAGATTATTTTTGTCTTCCTTTTTTGTATACTATTAACAACAGATAACTTAGAAATTAAACTAGAGCTACTACTACTACTACTACTACTACTACTACTACCTTGACCGGTTGTACCAGGACAACTCGTATTTTCGTGCCAAGAGAGATGAGTAGACTAGAAACAAATTTTATTTGTACTTGCTGACAGACTGGATTACAAGGATTGTAAATACAACATCGTGAGAATAAGCTCAAGATTCTGGGAAAGTGCGGCGATGGAGATCGAATCAGAGAGACCACTTTACTTTATTGACTATCTGACATAGCTATGGATAAAAAATGTAAGGGACGAACATGAGCTTAATGTCGAGGATATTGTTTACTGTCTAATTGGCCATCCTTTGAAAAGTTGTGAAGTGCCAAGTATTTATAGAAGGATGATAGCCTGGTCATAGCCGCTGAGTGGGGAGATTCCATAAGCAATCGTGGCCTGTAATGGAGAAGATATTGCCTATATTCCAACATGATCGGTAGGTATTGTGGCCCTAGAAAAGAGTGATTCCTTCTTGAGATGCCAGGTGGCTGGCAGTTTGATCAGTTATTTTCTATGACATGATCGTGGGAGAAGGATGGTGTTCGACTATTGGCGAACTATTATCCACGTACATGTTTAAGCAGGATCACTTGACGAAGATGTGGCAGTTGTGGGGGAGTGGTTAGAGCACATATCCCCACATAATCAACTATTGTCGAGGGTCATGGAGCAAAGATTTTACTTCAGGAGTTCTGTTGAGAAAATAGAATGTGCTTGGTCCCTTTTCACGGGTGAAAGACCCGCAAAAGCAAGTTGCATTCATGGGAAGAAAGGAAATCCCATCGTATACAGGATAGGCTGACATGGCTGACGTGTTTAACGATTCACAATGCACTTGAAGGACGAATTTTGAGATTTTATTCATCTTCTGTAAAGCAAACCCCACTTCACCTACTGAAGTAAAAATGGTTCCAGTTCTGGTATTGTAAAGTTCCAAAACTGCAAGAAAATACGGGATGCTAAACTCCACCCCATAACATATCGCACTAATTTCCTGATACAAATCAAGATTCTTCAACTCTTTGACGTACTCAAAGAGGATCCAATGAGTCAAGTGTCTCCACCATTGACTACCAAAGGCAGAATGTTGATAGTCATGTTATGACAAATTGAAATAAGGTTCCAATGAATGACGAAGCCATAGGAGATGCACGATACAATGGAGGATTATCGATATTCATTGTGGGAGGCAAGCCTATTAGTGCTACTAAGAAACGATGGTTGGAGGACGATAAATTGGAAGTATCTCATCGATATGTATTGCTAAATTATGGCATACAAGAAGTGAAAGATTTGAAGATGTGAGTAACTAGACTAAGAGTTTTCTCTAATAATTTTAATAAAATATATTAACTTTACTTCTTATTATCTCTCAATATATTTAGAGATGAAGTAAAAAATGAGGACACATAATATTAATGAGGAGGAACTCCAAAGAGAGGTCGATTGTAACTTTATGTCATGGTTAGCAAATATGTAAGCAACTAAGATAAAATATAAAATATATTGCTGTTGTACGATTTTTGTAGATATTTCTACTAACATGTCTACTATCGATGTGTAATTAAAGGTTTTCTTGTCTGAAACTATACCCGTAAATGAGAGCCTTCGTTATTTGGAATTGGGACCGACTAAGGAAGCATGATCTTGGCCCGGCTACTTCATTAATGGGTTCAAGTTTAAAGCAACTCGGAATCCTATAAATACAAATTTCTTGCTAACGGTTTGAATACAAAGGATTTTGGTGTTTGTATAAGAGGGACTATCTACGATGACGAGCCAAGCTTGACTATTATGGTGTGCTTCAAGATATTACAAAATTGCAATGCCATGTCCTATATGACATGAATATTGTGATGTTCAAATATGATTTGTTCGTCATAACACCAAATCAAGGATGTAAAATTAATAAATAATTAGATTATTTTAACCACCCTATGTTATATTAATTGGATTTATGGTTAAGATTAAAAGATGTAGACCCTACCACCTTTTAATCTTACCCACTCAATTTCAATCCAACCTATGTAACATATGGTGGTTCCATAATATGAAACCACCCGGGTGTGTGTGTGTGTACACACACACACACACACACATGATTTCCTATCGCTTGACTTAGCATCCATATATGTCTTCCTATTTCTTGACTTTCCTATACTAGATCCGTACTGATATGTACCAGGTGACCCTTTAGGGTATTAACCCTAATTTTGTACTGTTATGTACTCTTGATTCATGTATTAATGATATATGTTGGCACATTATTTATAATAATTTTGATGATTTACATAAATTAAATACTTGTGCTTTTTAGTCTACCCCTCAATACAGAAATCTCTGATTCAAATAAGTGCCTTGTTATAAAGATTCTTGGGAGTATCTTGCTTAAGTCATCCTTGTGCTCTCTATACAAGTATCAAGACTCTAAAGATGTTTGTACCTGATATAGTGTATTCGGAGTCTGTAAAGTGTCTTAAGAAATTTGTAAACACAATGAGTGGTTGGAAAATTGAAAGCTAGGTTAGATAATAGACAGTCTAATTTTTGGCAATTAGAGGTGTATACCATTGAGCATCACAACAAGTCTTTGATTTCTTTATGTGACCATAAACGGCATATCGGCGGTATATTATTGTATATCGACGGTATACAGTTGCGTGTCACAACAAGTCATAATCATATTTTGGGACAATGTCACGACCCACACCCGGAATGGGGATACGAGTATGTGAACAACGCCCAGCCTACGCCGCAGCATCGGTGGTAGAATGCTGTTTGGGTCAACAATACTATCTAACATCTCATACCAAAATATATAAGGTACCTGTCATGCTATCTCAACTCCAAATGCAGGAACAATATGGTATATGATAATAAAACCAATACTCAATCACAATATTAAACTAGGGAAAGAAATAGTACGATATGGAATAAAAGAAAGAAGTACAAGAGTCACAAATATATCCACAAGTCCACAATATAAGTCTAGCCATAAAATAACTCCTAAAATAATAATACATGCCAAGAGTCTAAAATAAGACTAATACCAAGTCTAACAATATAAGTCTAAGCCTCCTCAGTCACTAGCACTAGGTTCTCCTGCTCTAGGAGAGTATCCTCTAATGGTTCACCATCATGCGACCCGTAGTAAGGGGGTCACTTCTCCTCAAGCCAACTATTTAAAAAATATATCCAATCAGGATTGGAGCAAAGTACAAAACTATGAAAGCAGTTCCAAATACATGGTAGAACATATATGACAAGTAATAAAAAAGAATACAAGATAACTAGCAACAAGATATGAAATAAATAATAGTAAATATGTAATATACTGAAAAGGAAAGAACAGACAATAAGAAATAACTGCAGGTAAAAAAAAAAAAAAACTAGCTAATGTGCTTTAGAGTATAAGCTAGTTATGTGATCGGGTTAGGTTGAACATGAATATAATATGGTAACTCGATTACACGTGTGATATATAATTGACATGTACACGAATATACTGGACTTGATCACATAACCAACTCCTACACCCCCATCCCCAACCAATACTCATGGATCGAATCACGACACGTTACGAATATGAATATAAGCACACTGAACACGAGCAGTATGTGAACATGAAGTAAACGATAATAATTACCCGATACACACGATATATACATGTGAAGGAGTACCCGCTGAACACGGTAGGGGATAACATTCAATGATAAGATCCATTTAGTACCAGTCCATGTAGCTACTGTTTCAAAATCAAATAAACAGTTCTAGAACATGTGCTATATACACTATCATGACTGAAAACTAACAGAGAGATATACTCACGTGTGGTCCTGAACAAAGAATATAAAACGGTGTCCGAACTGGTATCACACTGACTATATATAAAATACTATATTAATTAGTATATTAGAGTGATAAACATACTTAAATAGGCTAAAATATAGTTTATATGTTATTTCTTGGTCAAAACTAGGTAATACTAGTCAAACTAGGTCGTTACCCCAATTTAGGTTCATAACTAGCTTCTAAATTAGTTTATAGAACCATACTAGTTAAAACTAGGTGTTACTAGGTTATCTCTAGGTTTCTAAGTCATTCTGGTAGGTTTTTAGCTTATTAAACTATAATATACACTATTACCTACTATACCTACTAATACCTTGGCCTATAGATAATTTCTTTAGTATCCTAATCTAATACCTTAGTCGTATCTCATATACCTTAACTATGGCCAAATACCTTGGTTATGGGTCAATGCCTTAGCTATGAGTTAATACCTTGGCTTTGAGCCAATATCTTATCCCTGTATCTTAGTATCTTATGTCATATCATGATAACTATCGGATACCTTAGTGTAACTCATAACTAAGTATCTTGAATACCATAATATAAATAACTTAACTAGCACACACAATGGAACATGGTACCACACACACACACACACTTAATACCCAAATATCATAACACTAACCTTCACTCAACACACTACTTACTCACTAACACCTATCAATATCTTGACACTCTAATACCCCTCACTCAACCTTGGTACTTGATATCTTGATATCAAGATACCACTTAACTATGCATATCCTCTAGAATACATTCTCACTAAAGTACACTTGACACAAATACCAATACATTAAATACCTCACTCTAACACACACTAATCCTACATATACACTAGGACACAATTGAGCATTACTAACTTCTAACAACTGCTGCTTATGCTGTTGTTACTACTGCTTATGCTGCTACTTCTATAAACTGTTGCTTATGCTGCTATTACTGTTGCTTATGTTGCTACTTATGATGCTGCTATTGCCACTGCTTATGCTGAAAAGCAGCTAAAAATCACTACAAAGCACTGAAAAGCTGCTGGATGTAGCAAAAGAGTTCCCCCCCCCCACTTGTATTCTACACACACACACTCCCTAAAACCACACCAAGCACACTCTCCTCAACCCCAACACAAACACACACCAAAACACTACCAAATATTCTCATGATACCCACATTAATACTTGATACCAATTGTTAAACACCTAACATGTACTAGTATCACACAACACTATGGTGCCCCAAGATACTCTATTCCTACTCCAACACCACCATAATACTAACATCTAAAACACATGAAACCCTCTTAATATATAAATTATTATATATAAACATATGTAATATCTAATTATCATGTAATTATAAGAAATTATACATATTGGCTCAAAATCTCCAAATCTACCGACACGTACCACGATGTATCGTGATACGACCTACACATATCCAATTGTGGACATGTAGCTAGTATCCTAACCCTGATCTAAGTCCCATATAATAAAATTTCCAAATTTATACATGATAAGTCTTATTGGGTTCACTAGTGTCAAGTGTAAATAATAGGCTAGTCCACTAACTATAAATAATTAATACAAAACATAAATAAATATATATAGACTTTAATTAAATATAATCTCTAAAATAAAATAACTATGTCAAATTACTATATTACTCCTATCTAAAAAGTGAGGGTGTCAATCCTACCCACCTTAAAAAAAAATTATCCTCGAAATTAAGGAAAAAACTAGCTAACAAACAATCATAGCAAGCAAGAAAGAATTATACCTCACGACTCAAACATATTAGGATATCGCTCGCGCATCTCGGCCTCTCACTCCCAAGTAGACTCCCCTAGAGAGTGATGCCTCCACACAACGCGTACCAAAGGAACCGTCTGGTTCTCCAGCACCTTTTTTCTGCGAACCAGGATCTCCACCGGCTACTCTGGGTAGCTGAGAGTCGGACCCACCTTGATATCCGAGTGATCCAATACATGGCTAGGATCTGCCACGTATCGTCTCAACTGTAACATGTGGAACACGTTGTGCACATCCACTAGTGCAGGCGGTAAGTCTAGTTTGTAGGCCACTGCACCGATCCTCTCAGGAATACCGAAGGGTCCGATGTACCGTGGACTAAGCTTTCCGCCTCCATCAAAGCGAATCGTACCCCGTGTCAGAGAAATCCGCAAGAACACCAGATCATCGACCTAGCACAAAATATATCCTTATCACTCTAACTAAAACAAGAAATCATAAACAATACAAATAACCTATACCTCAAACTCCAAAGGTCTCCGATGGCTATCAGCCCAATGTCGCTATCTGTCCTGCGCCACCTGAAGTCTATCCCTTATAAGCTTCACCTTCTCAACTGCATCCATGACTATCTCTGGTTCCAATAAGGCTCTTTCACCAACATCATCACAGGATAACAGAGTATGGTATCTTTGTCCATACAGTATCTCAAATGGTGACATCTCGATACTGGCCTGGTAGTTGTTGTTGTAAGCAAACTTTACCCAATGAAGGTGATCCTCCTAAGAGCCTCTGAAATCCAAATCGCAAGTTCATAGAATATCCTTGAGAGTCTGGATAATCCTCTCTGACTGCCCGTCTGTCTGGGGGTGATATGCGATACTAAACTTGAGCTGGGTGCCCAAGCTAGCCTGCAAAGTCCTCCAGAAGTGGGATATGAAGCGACTATCCCGATCCGAGACTATGCTCACAAAAACTCTATGCAATCTGAGTATCTGTCGCACATACATTTCCATGTGCTTCTCCGTAGAGGTACCCACTTTAAATGGCAAGAAGTGGGTCGACTTGGTCAACCTATCAACGATGACACAAATCGCGTCTTTACCTCCTGGAGAATGCGGAAGCCCTAAAACAAAATCTATCGTCACATGCTCCCACTTCCACTTTGGAATAGGTAAAGCTGAAGTAATCCTCCTGGCCTCTACCTCTCCGCCTTTATCTGCTGATATACCAAGCATCTGGATACGAAGCTCGCTACCTCTCGCTTCATACCATTCTACCAAACATGCTCTCTCATGTCTCTATACATCTTGTTGGCACCTGGATGTATAGAGTACTGAGATCGATGCGCCTCCTGAAGAACCTCCACTCGCAATGCTCTACTCGGCACACACAATCTGGTGGTACCGTATCACAATGATCCATCTTCTACAATACTGAAGTCCTCTGCTAATCTTATCCCGACATGCGCTCTGATGCTCCTCAGAGACTCATCCTTGAACTATACGGCTCTGATCCGGTCTATCAACTCTGACTGTACCTAAAGTCCCTACATCTGTGCCGTAACTCCAGGAAGTAGTACCTCAATACCTGTCACGACCCGCACCCGGTGTAGGGATGCAAGTCGGGAACAACGCTCAGCCTACGTCGCAGCATCGGTGGTAGAACGCTGTCTTGGTCAACTATACTATCTAATTATCTCACAAAATGTATAATCCTCCAATAATATCTCAACTCCAATAAGAGTAATCAACTTAATTCAACACAATACTCAATCACATTTTTATGGCACGAGAGGATATCACAGAAGTCTAACATAACTAAGAAGTTAAAAATATAACAACAACAAATAGAAATAATATCCAAACACAAATATATGCCGGAAACAAATTCGGTACCAAAATGCTAAAGAGAACTAACTATGCTAACTAGTGAATCTGGCTAAATTTCTCGACAGTCACTCCAGAACTAGTGGGTCCAAGTCTGCACCATCTATAGGCTGAGGTCCGTAGTATGTCGGACACCAATCTCCCGGATCCTCTGAAAAATATTTTCCAGTCAGGAATGGAGCGAAGTACAACCCAATAGCAGTTTCAATTAATTGACAAAAACTATAAAGCAGTAGAATAGAAGATGCTATCTACGATGAGGATATAACTGATAATCAAGAACAATGAGAGAATAGGCAATACTAACAACAGAATATAATCAATGCGTACAAGAATAAAAGAATGAACTATAATGTCAGAATAGAACAAGGTAATCAATGAACTGAATAATGGAATCTACAATAACTATGTGATTTGAGATACTAACTAAATATGTGATCGGCCTGGGAGATTCAATGATTACACTAAGGAGCTAACTCAACCATACGTGAATTGCATGGTTAGTTAGTAGCCAATGATTACACTACTAGCCGATAGTTTCTTGATCACATATTTAATTGGTATTTTCTCCGCCCCGACTGATATAATGGATCGAATCATGACATGTCACTAGCCAATGTATCCAATGTTTAATCTACAATATTCAATGTTATCCAATACCAACAAGGACAGTATCTGATACCATCTCCATAATCAACGTAACATCCTATGACTGACGATCCAATAACAATACCAATCCGTGTACCATCGTGTCAAGAATCATAAGTAACATTTCTAAATACTTGAATTATAGTGGTAATCAAATAATGGATACTATCAGAGAATGTACTCGCCTGTGGTCCAGAGTAAATGATAAAAAATAATGTCTGAACTGGTGTCACAGACCTATATATGAAATATTGCATTAATACAAGTTTTGGGGAAGAGAAATAAATTAAACTAGTCAATTTCTAGGTCATAAAATTATTTCTAAGTCAAAAGTCAAACTAGGTCAACTCTAAGTCAACTATGGTCAACTATAGTCAAAATTATGGTCAACTACCTATTTCTATGTTGCATGAGTCTAACTCAAAGATATTGGGTTCACACACTATGAATCTAGGCCATACAAACTAAATCTTAGGATACTAAGATACCGTATCTCAGGATACGCAAACAAGGGATAAATATAACAAATATGTACATATCAAACAATATTATATATATAAAATCCTAATTACAAATGCTAAATGGATACCATGGTTTCGAACCAACTTGGTATTGCAATACTAAACCTCTATCTTGATATCCAAACCCAATACCTTGATTATCCTCCAATACCTTGATACTTACCTTGGCATCTCAAGGTAAATTCAAAACCTTATTTATACTAACTACCCAACAATAATTATAAACTACTATGCATTTAATATTTATATAATTCTATATACCTTATTTTAGTCACCTTAATACCAATCCATAATTAGTTTACAACTATCCTATTACTTATGCCAATACCTACTACTCATACCTTGGTATATCTTGATACTTACCTTGATATCTCAAGGTAATTGCCAAAATCTCATATATATACTAACTACCAATCAATAATTACATATATCAATCCAATATAACTCTAGTATGTACTAATAGAATAATACTAACTACCAACTACACACTAACTATTAATATATATATATACGTACATACATACCTACAAATATATAATATATAAAAGATACTCATAACAATTGATAACTAAAATATACTAACTATTCTAATAAATTTATATGCTACAACTAAATATATACATATATAGTATACTATAATACAAATAGCAATTAGGAACATATTTATATATATATTAATTACCATATATATATATATTAATATATAATATATTTAAAAACTGCCAAACTATCGCTAAATACCCTGTCCACTGTCACAGAAAGCTGCTGTGTATATAGATACACTGCAGTTTTTGTGACAGCTTCCTGCACTGTCACTAAAAACTGTCGCTGAAGTTTTTGATACTCTGCTGATACACTGTTGTTTCAGCGATAGTTTTCTGCAACTGTCGCTGACTGCTGTCGCTGAAAAGCTGCTATTATTTGCATTTGTTGCTGCTGTTGCGACACTTCTGGCTCGCTGTTGTCGCTGAAAATATATGTATATATATATACAATATATATATAAATACATATATATAACCCACCATATATATATATATTTATATAATATATATTTAAATAATATATATAACCCATAATATATATTTATACAATAAACATATAAAACTATATATAACTATACATACACTTATACATAGTAAATTGTATAAAATACCACATAGTAACATACACACACATATAGTAATATATATATATATATAACTATACATATATGTATACATATATATAATCATATAATAATATAAATACATAACAATATATAATATAACTATATATATAACCACATATAAATATATCTACTATATTATATATACATAGGCTACCACTTATAAATATATATATCTACATACATATATATATATATAAATAATCATATATAAATAATCTAATTACTTAATTAAACATACACATATATTATATAAAATATATACATATATTTACATCCCTAACATATATTATAACATATATATTAATGCATGTAGAAGAAAGCTACATAATATATATTCTATTAATACATATATATACATAGATCTATGATACAATAAGCACTATAATAAATATACATAATACATATATAATATATATAGATACATACACAATTATAATTCAAGAATTAAAGCACAATTAATTAGATCTACACATAAACACATAATAATTGGAGCGTATCACACCGTATCCCACTAGATCTAGGATACGCATGCGACACGAGTCCACCAAACATCCAATTTTACCCCGAAGGACACAAACAAATTGTCATGCCCCGATCTTCCGCAGGCAATCGGCCGTTCCCGCTAGGCGGGAATCACCCTCGCCAGCCCTCCCGCGGAACGATCGCTTAACCCATCCGGGCGTGATGCCGCACGAGCGTGAGCCACGCCCGTGCAAGGCCATGGTTCATTGGCTGGTGGCAAGAGTCTAAGCCACAGAGTCGCACAGATTGTTCGAGTGCAGCAGAGTTTAGGAACGCATAGCAATTCGGTAACAGGTTCACTGAGTCGACAAATATAGCGGAAGCATAGAAACACAAGTTGAAGTAAAGCAAGCTCTTTTATTGATATAAACTTGTGTTACAGGCGGCGTATAGCCGAGATTACAAGTCGCTCAAGCCTCTCTTACTGAAACAATAAAAGCGTGCCAAGTGGCTACAACTGTGAAATGATTGTACAGACGATGGTAAGGAGATGTTCACAACTTATGTCTTATATATATGTATATGCTTCAGTCCCGGACGCACCGTTGCAAGGCTTCAGAGGGAACTCCTGGCCTTAGCACGCACGTTGGAGGCATCCGCACCGAACGAGGTTCTCCCGCACCCTGCAAGCAAACTGGTGCATTATCAGTACATTGAATGCACTGGTGGGGAAGCTACTCGCCCGTTCGACAAATCCAACACGTAATACAGGTTCCGTGCACAACTATTTAGTTGTCTTTCTAATTGGCTTAGGATTAGTTTCATGCAAATATTGAATAGCCTAACTCGTGTGGCAGGGCGCCGTACAACATAAGAGAAAACACGGCGAGACTTACCAACTTACCATTTGTCCTTCCCTGTCCAAGGCAATTATTGTTAATTCATGCACGGGCAAGTATAAACATACAGGAGCATAGCATATACAAATATGAGCGTCGTTATTTTCAGATCGTTCAGGTGTTCAGTTCATTGATGCTATATAATAACTCGCACGCGGATAGGCGCTAAGCGAGGATGACTTATCTATATGAACAGGAGTCGCTGGCATAGCCATAAAGGACCGTTTAGTCTTTGAACAAGGATGGTGTGCAACGAAGCACGTGAGGCGCTACACGCCATCCTGTCCGCACGTGAGACTATCGTGATGTTCCATCCGGATCAGAACGGTCCCAGTGCCCGGTGACCGCCCGTGGAACCGTTAAACCTTGTTTCCAAGTTGTCCGCGATATGCAGGTCAGGATCAGGGTCAGTTCAATCCACAACTTGAATGATAATCCATGATTCGTGATCTGAACGAGCGTTTGCTCCAAGAGCTGAGATTCGTTCGTTACGTGACATGATTCTCGTTCAGACATAAACTTGATGTGATTATCATTCAGTTGTCACGTTAAGGATTCACGTTCAGTATTCGTTACCCTGATGCGTGCCCCTGGTTCGGGGATTGCCTTGGCGACCTAATGGTCCCGGATACTTGCAGGTTCGTTCAGGCACGGAACGACTACGTAATAGTCTTCTGGGGTTTGCATGAAAATACGGTAACATTCAAGCAGACAAGCATGCGTTCTAAGGAACATAATCATCACGTTTGCTCGGGCTCGAAGGTAGTCCGAGAGATGAAACCGTCAAGGGACTTAGCATGCGAGGGTCTGAGTATAAGCAGTATTTCATTTCCATGTTCTAGCAAGCAATACAAGTTAGAATTATTCCCTTAGCTAGGTGCGTTGGATTTATTAGCATGCAGGGGGTGATTCACCTAGCGACTAGCATAAATATTCCAGATTTTATGTGTGCTGGCTAAGCAAAGACAAGTTTACCGTAGCCACCCACCTTAGCGATGATTCGCCTCGGTAGAGCGATACGTCTGAGCGAGCCTCTGAAAGCCTAAGCCGGATTCCTGTAGGGACAAGTCTGGATATCCTTTGCTTCTCCTTTGAGGCAAAGCGGGTCGGGACAGCTGCATGATTGCCGATTGAGACGGCAGTCCGCTTGAGCGGAACGGGGTGTTACATCCTACCCAACTTAGAAAAAGTCTCGTCCTCGAGACTTACTAAGGGCAAGCAGTAATTTAGGGTTGAGGCAATCCTAGACAAGTCGTTTGTACTTGTTTCATTTGGATATTCACTTGCACAAGCATCGAAATCAGCATATCGCTTAGACTGAATCGTGCGCACCTTCGACATGCATTTCTAGTGTGAGCACGTCAACCAGCTTAGTGATAGCGAAGTCTTAGCACTCGAGTTTTACCGTTTCTTAAGTCTTGGATGGTGCACTAGTTCAAGGCGTCCCTCGAATAGATGCATTCAACCAAACTTAGGGTTAGTAAAAATCGGACAAGCTACAAGCGATACTCTCAAGGGTTCGCACAGGTTGGCACAAAGGCCACTCGCAGCATACAACCAGACAAGCAAGCATATCATTCAAAACGTATTTTAAAAGTATTTAGACTTATTGTTGGAACATCCCATCGAGGCATTGAGAGAGAGCGTGCACATAACCCACGAACGAGCTTTCGAAACAGAGATATCGAATCGAAGTCCAAAGGCGTAGAAGCCAGGCTCTGATACCAACCTGTCACGCCCCGATCTCCCGTAGGCAATCGGCCGTTCCCGCTAGGCGGGAATCACCCTCGCCAGCGCTCCCGCGGAACGATCGCTTAACCCATCCGGGCGTGATGCCGCACGAGCGTGAGCCACGCCCGTGCAAGGCCATGGTTCATTGGCTGGCGGCAAGAGTCTAAGCCACAGAGTCGCACAGATTGTTCGAGTACAGCGGAGTTTAGGAACGCATAGCGATTCGGTAACAGGTTCACTGAGTCGACAAATATAGCGGAAGCATAAAAACACAAGTTGAAGTAAAGCAAGCTCTTTTATTGATATAAACTTGTGTTACAGGCGGCGTATAGCCGAGATTACAAGTCGCTCAAGCCTCTCTTACTGAAACAATAAAAGCGTGCCAAGTGGCTACAACTGTGAAATAATTGTACAGGCGATGGTAAGGAGATGTTCACAACTTATGTCTTATATATATGTATATGCTTCAGTCCCGGACGCACCGTTGCAAGACTTCAGAGGGAACTCCTGGCCTTAGCACGCACGTTGGAGGCATCCGCACCGAACGAGGTTCTCCCGCACCCTGCAAGCAAACTGGTGGATTATCAGTACATTGAATGCACTGGTGGGGAAGCTACTCGCCCGTTCGACAAATCCAACATGTAATACAGGTTCCGTGCACAACTATTTAGTTGTCTTTCTAATTGGCTTAGGATCAGTTTCATGCAAATATTGAATAGCCTAACTCGTGTGGCAGGGCGCCGTGCGACATAAGAGGAAATACGGCGAGACTTACAAATTTACCATTTGTCCTTCCCTGTCCAAGGCAATTATTGTTAATTCATGCACGGGCAAGTATAAACATACAGGAGCATAGCATATACAAACATGAGGGTCGTTATTTTCAGATCATTCAGGTGTTCAGTTCATTGATGCTATGCAATGACTCGCACACGGATAGGCGCTAAGCGAGGATGACTTATCTATATGAACAGGAGTCGCTGGCATAGCCATAAAGGACCGTTTAGTCTTTGAACAAGGATGGTGTGCAACGAAGCACGTGAGGTGCTACACGCCATCCTGTCCGTACGTGAGACTATCGTGATGTTCCATCCGGATCGGAACGATCCCAGTGCCCCGGTGACCGCCCGTGGAACCGTTAAACCTTGTTTCCAAGTTGTCCGCGACATGCAGGTCAGGATCAGGGTCAGTTCAATCCACAACTTGAATGATAATCCATGATTCGTGATCTGAACGAGCGTTTGCTCCAAGAGCTGAGATTCGTTCGTTACGTGACGTGATTCTCGTTCAGACATAAACTTGATGTGATTATCATTCAGTTGTCACGTTAAGGATTCACGTTCAGTATTCTTTACCCTGATGCGTGCCCCTGGTTCGGGGATTGCCTTGGCGACCTAATGGTCCCGGATACTTGCAGGTTCGTTCAGGCACGGAACGACTACGTAATAGTCTTCCGGGGTTTGCATGAAAACACGGTAACATTCAAGCAGACAAGCATGCGTTCTAAGGAACATAATCAGCACGTTTGCTCGGGCCCGAAGGTAGTCCGAGAGATAAAACCGTCAAGGGACTTAGCATGCGAGGGTCTGAGTATAAGCAGTATTTCATTTCCATGTTCTAGCAAGCAATACAAGTTGGAATTATTCCCTTAGCTAGGTGCGTTGGATTTATTAGCATGCAGGGGGTGATTCACCTAGCGACTAGCATAAATATTCCAGATTTTATGTGTGCTGGCTAAGCAAAGACAAGTTCACCGTAGCCACCCACCTTAGCGATGATTCGCCTCGGTAGAGCGATACGTCTGAGCGAGCCTCTGAAAGCCTAAGCCGGATTCCTGTAGGGACAAGTCTGGATATCCTTTGCTTCTCCTTTGAGGCAAAGCGGGTCGGGACAGCTGCACGATTGCTGATTGAGACGGCAGTCCGCTTGAGCGGAACGGGGTGTTACACAAATCACATATAATATTTATGAACAAAACAAAGTGTCAAATATAGATCTATGTGTCCGTGTCAAAATACGACATGTACAAAGTCCCGTGTCGGAGGAAAATCCCCCAAAATAACACGTATCACCAAATTATTGGGATACGACCTACATGTACCCAATTATGGACACGATACTAGCCCCAAACACATAAACATATGCCAAATTAATCTATAGGATCAATTGACACACACAACAAAAGTCATTTTCAGAATTCCCCCAAAATTGACATAAAAAGCACCATAACTTTCTCCATAGATCTCCTATGAACACAAAACCAAATCCTATGGGTAGTACATACATATGGGTTGATTATTCATGATTAAATCTCAGATTTAGAAGCTATTTTAAGGGGAAAAAACTAAATTATACCTATTGGGACATGGATTCCCAATGAAACCTCCAAAATTGGTGAAATTGGCCTCCAACTTGTAGATCCTTGCTCCTCTTTGTAGATCATTGCTTCCTCCTTCTAGATCCTTGCTCTTCTAGTCTCCAATGGTGATTTAGGAAGTAATTGGGTGGAAATTTGGTAGGAATTTGATAAAATTTGGTTGAGGGAAATTCTAGATCTAGATTTGGAATGAAAAATGAAGAGAGAGAAAGTTTTCATCCCCTTTATATAGGCCTCACTTGCCCCCTCTCTCAAGCTACTATGTAAAGTCTAAAATACCCCTTGGGGCCTCTCATGAAGAAATTAATTAAGGAGGGAAGCTTCTAGTCTAATGGTTTAATTAATTTAATCATCCTCCTAATTAATGGGCTTTCTAGTTGGGCTCAATTCTAACAATTAAAACATGTTGGTCCATGAGTCTAAACTAAACTAGTTTGGTCCACTAACACAAGTCCAAAAAAATAAATCTATCATGCTAATAATAAATAAATAATATAATAAATAAATATTTAACATACACAATATTCAATTAATTATAAAATGACCAAAATACCCTTTTCTAGAAAATACGGTAGTTACAAGTCTATCCCCCTTAAAATAATTTCATCCTCGAAATTTAAGGGTGATCGTACTCCTTCTAGGTCAAACCCCCAGCAATCATAGTCTAATAAGGTCTTATCTCACTAAGAACAGTCCTATGCAAAGAATAACATGCATGGTCATGGTCTCCACCTGTCTTCTATCTTATTACTGTTGTCTCTATCAGGGTATTCTATAGCTACACTAACTATATAACACAAGCATCCAAAAGGTACTAAAGAATCAATCAATCAAAATAGATGAAAGGAACAGAAAGAAAGAACAGACTCTCTAACCCATCACCTGTAGTATTGGTCTCCTCGACCGTCATCGCAAATGCTCCGCCCTGCCGAGGTAGCTCCCTCTGTGGGTGATGAGCAATCTGTGGTGCTACAGGTGGCCTAACTCCACCTCTCTGGCCTCGATCTGTATCCTGGCCTGGTCGTTGAAGTGTCCAGAGACAATCTTTTACCATATGCTCCGTTGATCCACAATGTAAGCATGCTCCAAGTCTCTTCCGACACATCTCCCAAGTGTGCCTAGTCTTCTTGCAATAGGTGCATTGAGGAGCTTGTTGCACCTGTCTCTGAGGCTGCTGTGGTATCTGTTGTAGTAGAGCTTGTACTGGAGCAACAATAGGTTCTGGCATCTGATATTGTTGCTGATAGGCTCCAAATTGTATTGGAAACTGCTGTTGCTGGAACCGCGACCTCTTTGTCTGTCCCGCACTACTACTGTCACCCCCAAACATATCATGGTCCCTCTTCGGCTTCAAGTTCCACTCCCGCTCGACCTTGCGTGCCTCCGAAAGTATCTCAGAATACGTCTCGTAGAAAGACGGAATGAGAATCTTTACTTCCCAATTCAGACCCTCATGAAAACGGATAGCCCGAACTTCTGGCTCTCTCACTAAGTACTCCGCAAATCGGCTCAGCCTCCCGAACTCTGCGGCATACTCCTCTACGGACATGCTTCCTTGTGTAAGGCTCTCAAATTGCCTTCCTAATTTTAATCTGTCCGTCCGAGCAAAGAACTTCTTCTTAAAGAGATCCTTGAATATCTCCCAAGACTGCCCCCACATTAGTAAGAATTGGCTCATTCCTGAACCACGTGCGAGCAACGTCGAACAGTTGAAGTCCTACCGCCTCAACCTTCAGATCCTCCGTAAGACGGGACACCTTCATGAGTCGCTCGATATCTTTAAGCCAATCGTCAGCATAGACTATACCTTCTGTACCCTTAAAAACTCGAGGCTCAAGCTTCTTGAAATTTTGAATGTTGCCTGGCTTGATCTGAGTATCCTGTGGCTGTGGAGGAGCCTCTCTCTGAAATGATGCTATAGCTACCTGATGGGCATTTTCCATACTCTGTCGCATCATATCTGACTGCCTATGCTGGGCTTCTATCTGTGCCCTTTGTAATTCTATCATCTCTCTAAACAGTACAACCATCGGCGCGGTGTCTCCTGAAAATGGAGGTGGTGGAAGTCCCTCCGAAGCAACTGGAGTAGTCCTCGGAATAGGTGGAGGAGAACCCCCGAAGGCAGCCGAGACTCCTACATGAATTGATATCGTAGGAGGTACAAACCCTACTGCCTGAGTGGAAGATTGAGAGGTGGCAGACCTCGCAGAAACTGCTCCCGATCGATGTGATCTAATCTTCGGCGGCATCCTGAGGACAGATCGAAACAAAGGAGATCAATTCGACACAAGATAAGATATCATCAAGGAAGGACAAAAGTATTCAGAAGGAATCAAAATTAGCGATTCAATTCAGATTGGAATTCCTAGTTGTGATTGAGTATCCCTCTCTCTTCCTAGTATCCTATGTCCTATATCCTATCGCAGGCTCACAGTAGTACAACTAAGTCATCGCACTACCACGACATCATAATATTGCGAAGCCTGACCTGCATGGGCCACCACTAAAAAAGTGTCACGACCCGCACCCGGTGTAGGGATGCAAGTCGGGAACAACGCCCAGCCTACGCCGCAGCATCGGCGGTAGAACGCTGTCTTGGTCAACTATACTATCTAATTATCTCACAAAATGTATAATCCTCCAATAATATCTCAACTCCAAGAAGAGTAATCAACTTAATTCAACACAATACTCAATCACATTTCTATGGCACGAGAGGATATCACAGAAGTCTAACATAACTAAGAAGTTAAAAATATAACAACAACAAATAAAAATAATATTCAAACACAAATATATGCCGGAAACAAATCCGGTACCAAAATGCTAAAGAGAACTAACTATGCTAACTAGTGAATCCGGCTAAATCTCTCGACAGTCACTCCAGAACTAGTGGGTCCAAGTCTGCACCATCTATAGGCTGAGGTCCGTAGTATGTCGGACACCAATCTCCCGGATCCTCTGAAAAATATTTTTCAGTCAGGAATGGAGCGAAGTACAACCCAATAGCAGTTTCAATTAATTGACAAAACTATAAAGCAGTAGAATAGAAGATGCTATCTACGATGAGGATATAACTGATAATCAAGAACAATGAGAGAATAGGCAATACTAACAACAGAATATAATCAATGCGTACAAGAATAAAAGAATGAACTATAATGTCAGAATAGAACAAGGTAATCAATGAACTGAATAATGGAATCTACAATAACTATGTGATTTGAGATACTAACTAAATATGTGATCGGCCTGGGAGATTCAATGATTACACTAAGGAGCTAACTCAACCATACGTGAATTGCATGGTTAGTTAGTAGCCAATGATTACACTACTAGCCGATAGTTTCTTGATCACATATTTAATTGGTATTTCCCCCGCCCCGACTGATATGATGGATCGAATCATGACACGTCACTAGCCAATGTATCCAATGTTTAATCTACAATATTCAATGTTATCCAATACCAACAAGGACAGTATCCGATACCATCTCCATAATCAACGTAACATCCCATGACTGACGATCCAATAACAATACCAATCCGTGTACCATCGTGTCAAGAATCATAAGTAACATTTCTAAATACTTGAATTATAGTGGTAATCAAATAATGGATACTATCAGAGAATGTACTCGCCTGTGGTCCAGAGTAAATAATAAAAAATGATGTCCGAACTGGTGTCACAGACCTATATATGAAATATTGTATTAATACAAGTTTTGGGGAAGAGAAATAAATTAAACTAGTCAATTTCTAGGTCATAAAATCATTTCTAAGTCAAAAGTCAAACTAGGTCAACTCTAAGTCAACTATGGTCAACTATAGTCAAAATTATGGTCAACTACCTATTTCTATGTTGCATGAGTCTAACTCAAAGATATTGGGCTCACACACTATGAATCTAGGCCATACAAACTAAATCTTAGGATACTAAGATACCGTATCTCAGGATACGCAAATAAGGGATAAATATAACAAATATGTACATATCAAACAATATTATATATATAAAATCCTAATTACAAATGCTAAATGGATACCTTAGTTTCGAACCAACTTGGTATTGCAATACTAAACCTCTATCTTGATATCCAAACCCAATACCTTGATTATCCTCCAATACCTTGATACTTACCTTGGCATCTCAAGGTAAATTCAAAACCTTATTTATACTAACTACCCAACAATAATTATAAACTACTATGCATTTAATATTTATATAATTCTATATACCTTATTTTAGTCACCTTAATACCAACCCATAATTAGTTTACAACTATCCTATTACTTATGCCAATACCTACTACTCATACCTTGGTATATCTTGATACTTACCTTGATATCTCAAGGTAATTGCCAAAATCTCATATATATACTAACTACCCATCAATAATTACATATATCAATCCAATATAACTCTAGTATGTACTAATAGAATAATACTAACTACCAACTACACACTAACTATTAATATATATATATACGTACATACATACCTACAAATATATAATATATAAAAGATACTCATAACAATTGATAACTAAAATATACTAACTATTCTAATAAATTTATATGCTACAACTAAATATATACATATATAGTATACTATAATACAAATAGCAATTAGGAACATATTTATATATATATTAATTACCATATATATATATATATTAATATATAATATATTTAAAAACTGCCAAACTGTCGCTAAATACCCTGTCCACTGTCACAGAAAGCTGCTGTGTATATAGATACACTGCAGTTTTTGTGACAGTTTCCTGCACTGTCACTAAAAACTGTCGCTGAAGTTTCTGATACTCTGCTGATACACTGTTGTTTCAGCGATAGTTTTCTGCAACTGTCGCTGACTGCTGTCGCTGAAAAGCTGCTATTATTTGCATTTGTTGCTGCTGTTGCGACACTTCTGGCTCGCTGTTATCGCTGAAAATATATGTATATATATATACAATATATATATAAATACATATATATAACCCACCATATATATATATATATTTATATAATATATATTTAAATAATATATATAACCCATAATATATATTTATACAATAAACATATAAAACTATATATAACTATACATACACTTATACATAGTAAATTGTATAAAATACCACATAGTAACATACACACACACATATAGTAATATGTATATATAACTATACATATATGTATACATATATATAATCATATAATAATATAAATACATAACAATATATAATATAACTATATATATAACCACATATAAATATATCTACTATATTATATATACATAGGCTACCACTTATAAATATATATCTACATACATATATATATATATATAAATAATCATATATAAATAATCTAATTACTTAATTAAATATACACATATATTATATAAAATATATACATATATTTACATCCCTAACATATATTATAACATATATATTAATGCATGTAGAAGAAAGCTACATAATATATATTCTATTAATACATATATAATACATAGATCTATGATACAATAAACACTATAATAAATATACATAATACATATATAATATATATAGATACATACACAATTATAATTCAAGAATTAAAGCACAATTAATTAGATCTACACATAAACACATAATAATTGGAGCGTATCACACCGTATCCCACTAGATCTAGGATACGCATGCGACACGAGTCCACCAAACATCCAATTTTACCCCGAAGGACACAAACAAATCACATATAATATTTATGAACAAAATAAAGTGTCAAATATAGATCTATGTGTCCGTGTCAAAATACGACATGTACAAAATCCCGTATCGGAGGAAAACCCCCCAAAACAACACGTATCACCAAATTGTTGGGATACGACCTACATGTACCCAATTATGGACACGACACTAGCCCCAAAAACATAAACATATGCCAAATTGATCTATAGGATCAATTGACACACACAATAAAAGTTATTTTCGGAATCCCCCCAAAATTGACATAAAAAGCACCATAACTTTCTCCATAGATCTCCTATGAACACAAAACCAAATCCTATGTGTAGTACATACATATGGGTTGATTATTCATGATTAAATCTCAGATTTAGAAACTATTTTAAGGGAAAAAAACTAAATTATACCTATTGGGAGATGAATTCCCAATGAAACCTCCAAAATTGGTGAAATTGGCCTCCAACTTGTAGATCCTTGCTCCTCTTTGTAGATCATTTCTTCCTCCTTCTAGATCCTTGCTCTTCTAGTCTCCAATGGTGATTTGGGAAGTAATTGGGTGGAAATTTGGTAGGGATTTGATGAAATTTGGTTGAGAGAAATTCTAGATCTAGATTTGGAATGAAAAATAAAGAGAGAGAAAGTTTTTATCCCCTTTATATAGGCCTCACTTGCCCCCTCCCTCAAGCTACTATGTAAAGTCTAAAATACCCCTTGGGGCCTCTCATGAAGAAATTAATTAAGGAGGGAAGCTTCTAGTCTAATGGTTTAATTAATTTAATCATCCTCCTAATTAATGGGCTTTCTAGTTGGGCTCAATTCTAACAATTAAAACATGTTGGTCCATGAGTCTAAACTAAACTAGTTAGGTCCACTAACACAAGTCCAAAAAAATAAATCTATCATGCTAATAATAAATAAATAATATAATAAATAAATATTTAACATACACAATATTCAATTAATTATAAAATGACCAAAATACCCTTTTCTAGAAAATACGGTAGTTACAATACCCAAGTTATCAAGATCGGTTAATAAATGTCTGTCCCTTGTCAAGTACATAGCCACTGGATACATTCTCAAGGAATCGAGACTACGTTGGTCTTCCCTGGATGGTACTACAAAGAGATATCGAAGCCCTTCATCAACTCCAACCATCGCCGCTGCCTCATGTTGAGCTCTTTCTGTGTAAACACATACTTCAAGCTCTTGTGGTCTGTAAATATCTCTATAAGCTCTCCATACAAGTAGTATTTCTACAACTTTAGAGCAAAGATGACTGCTGCCAACTCCAAGTCATGGGTAGGGTAATTCTTCTCATGAGGGCGTAATTGCATGAAAGAATATGCAATCACCTTTCCGTTCTGCTGTAACGCATATCCCAAACCCTTACCCGAAGCATCACTGTATATATAAAATTCTCTTGTCCCCGATGACAACATTAATACTGGAGCTGTAGTCAGCCTCTTCTTCAGCTCCTCAAAGGTGACTTGACACTCCTCTGTCCAAATGAATTTCACGTCCTTCCTGGTCAGCCTAGTCATCGGTTCTACAATCCTAGAGAAGTCCTAAACAAATCTTCGATAATAGCCCGTCAATCCAAGAAAACTCCTGATCACTGTCACTAAACTCGGGGTAGACCATAATTTAACTGCTGATATCTTAGGTTTGAAGAGGCACACTGCTTTAAATATAAAGCTGTAAAACGCAGTCATGATTTTCTTACAAGTCGAACTATACTCGTTCATTCGGTATTAACTTTCTTTGGGTCCACTGAGATCCCGTCTCCTGTAATCACATGTCCGAGGAATGTAACCTTATTACGAAAGAAATTATACTTTAAAAGCTTTTCAAATCTTCTCCTTCCTGAGGGTCTCCAGAACTATCCTCAGGTACTTCTCATACTCCTCTGAGGTCTTCTAATATATCAATATATCATCAATAAAAACCACAATAAATTGATCCAGGTACTGATGAAACACCTTATTCATTAGGTTCATGAATACTGTCGGGACATTGGTCAACCCAAACGACATCACCAAGAACTCAAGTTGTCCATACCGAGTCCTGAAAGCTGTCTTCAGAATGTCTTCCTTCTTCACTTTCATCTGGTGGTACCCCGACCTCAAGTCTATCTTGGAGAATACTTTTGCTCCACTCAACTGATCAAATATATCGTCATTCTGCGACAACGGATATTTGTTCTTGATAATGAGGTTGTTAGGAGCCCTATAGTCGATACACATGTGTACCGATCAATCCTTCTTCGGTACAAATAATATCGGAGCACCCCATGGTGATGAACTGGAGTGGATGAAGCCCTTGTCCTGCAATACCTGCTTCTTCAACTCTGCCAGTTCGCTATTGTTTACCCTATAGATGTGCTATAATATTGGCTCTGCATCTAACACAAAATCTATAGAGAACTCCATATCTTTGTCTGGTGGCAACCCCGATAACTCCTTAGGAAAGAAATCTATAAATCCTGTAATCAACAGATATGGCGGCTTCTACTCTTCTACCATAGGTCCACATAAGTCTTCCTCTCTCTGCTTCGCTGCTCCTCTGACCAACTCAAACTCTAGCTCTCCTGGCATCTGAAATAAAACTCTGTCTCTACGACAATCGATACCAGCATGGTGCCTACTCAACCAATCAATCCTGAGTACTATGTCGTAGCTCGGAAGTAGCATTACGAGTAGACACGCACTCAACTCTCGGCCTCCCAAAAAAACTCTCTGATCCTTACAAACATCACTAACTAGGATAATGCCACCCCCGGTCGTGATCTTGTAAGTCCTCGCCAACGGTTCAGTCTCAAGATGATGCTTTAAAGCAAAAGATACAGATACAAAGCTATGGGAAGTACCAGAATCAAATAAAGTATGAGCTAAAAAAGAATCAAGATAGACTGAACCTGAGATGACATCACCAATTGGCTCCTCCTCCTTGACGGTCAAGGCAAAATCTCGCCCATGTTGCGCACCTCTTTGTTGCTGTTGCTGTTGTACGAATCTATGATATTGTGTTGGCAACGGAGGTTCTCTCTGTTGACCCGCTGGTGGTCTCGCGGGTGCTCTCTGTGCCTGGGCCCCACCCTGAGCTGGACGAACTGGAGCCCAAGGACAAGCCCTCAATTGGTGGTCGTATGATCTACAGAATAAATACTGGCCCAATCTCATCCTGCACGCATCCCATCCATGTTCCGGCTTCTTACAAAATAGGCAAAGAATAGCCAGCTGAGCTGGCCTCTGAATCTGGTATGCCTGTTGTACTGGCGCTCTAGCTGGTGCAGAGAATTGCTGCCTCAGCTGCTGAAAGTGTCTCTGATGGTACTGCTAAAAGTGAGGCACTTTGCTGGGCCCGCACTACTGCTAGCTCTTGAAGGATCCCTTATCCTCTTAGAGCCAAGCTCCAAATTATCCTCTGCCAGTTGTGTCTACGCCAAGATCTCCTCAAAGGTAGTGGTGCGATGACCACTAGTATGGAATTTGATCTCCCTGTTCAGACCCTTTCTGAACTTTCGGGCCTTCCCTCGGGGATTATGCCCCTCCACAAAGTAAACCAATCTGCAGTACTCTATGGCGTACTCGTCCACTGTCATGCTACCCTGGACAATGTACTGAAACTGGCTTTCTAGAGAAGTCAGAGCTACGTTTGGAAAGAACTTCTCCTTGAAAAACTCCTTGAAAGCTTTCCAAGTAAGTCCAGGTGCTGAGATCCTCGGGTCGGTCCCGAACCTGTCAAAGTAATGTCATACATCATGGTCCCTGCTGCCTCTACTTATAGTCTCTCTGAAATCTGTGCCATCCGCAAGTTTCTCTCTATGTCTTCTATCCAGTCATCCGCATAAATAATCCCCTTAATGCCATTAAAGTCTTTGGGCCCCATCCTCTTGAAGTCAATGATAGTCTCCGATCTCGGTTGTTGTAGGGAGGGCTAAGGTGGAGCTACCTGTGGCTGGACCAAGGCAACTCTCTCGACTACGATGAGTGCAAGCTGGTGGGCATTCTCAATACCCTATCTCATGACCTCAGACTGGCGTTGTTGTTCCTCCGCCTGGGCCCTATGTGCCTCCATCATCTACTGAAAGAGTGCAAACACCTACGCCGGATCAACTGGTGGTGGTGGTAGTAGCTCCTATGAAGATGTAGGCACTGTCCTCTGAGAAGTTGTGGGCATCGTCCTCTAGACTGGAGGTGGAGCACTCTCGAAAGATGCTACAGAAATGCCCACCTGGACCGGTAAAATGGCCCTCTGATCTGGAGCTGATGGAGTAGTGTCTGCTGGTGCCCTCCTCTGAAGCGACGAAGTGACCAAACTCGCTGATACTGCGCCTGAGCCCTGGGATCACGTCTTCAGCAGCATCCTGAAGATAGATTGAGACAAAAAATCAATATTGAGTAAGATACGATATCATCAAATAAGGACATAATTATTCAAGTATAGCAAGTATTCAAATTTATAATGATAGCAAAACAGATATTTTGGGAATATTTTCTTGTTGTGATTGAGTATACTCTCATCCTATATCCTATATCCAAAAATAAGCTCATAACAGTACTATAAGTCTGTGCATCACTACGAAATCATACTACTTGTGATCTCTAGACCTGCATGGGCCACCACTAAAAATATGTCATGACCCACATCCGGAATGGGGATACGAGTACGTGAACAATACCTAGCCTACGCTGCATCATCGAAGGTAGAACGTTATTTGGGTCAACAATAGTATCTAACATCTCATACAAAAATATATAAGGTACCTGTCATGCTATCTCAACTCCATATGGAGGAACAATATGGTATATGATAATAAAACCAATACTCAATCACAATATCAAACTAGGAGAAGAAATAGCATGATATGGAATAAAGGAAAGAAGTACAAGAGTCACAAATACATCAACAAGTCCACAATATAAGTCTAGGCACAAAGCAACTCCCAAAATAATACATGCCAATAGTCTAAAATAAGCCTAATACAAAGTCTAACAATATAAGTCTATGCCTCTTCAGTCACTAGCACTAGGTTCTACTGCTCTAAGGGAGTATCATCTAGAACATATATGACAAGTAATAGAAAAGAATACAAGATAACTAGCAACATGATATGAAATAAATTATAGTAAACAGGCAATGAACTGAAAAGGAAAGAACAGGCAATAAAAAATAACTGCAGGTAAAGGAAATAGATAAAACTAGCTAATGTGCTTTAGAGTACAAGCTCGTTATGTGATCGGGTTAGGTTAAACATGAATATAATATGGTAACTCGATTACACGTGTGATATATAATCGATATGTACACGAATACACTGGGCTTAATCACATAACCAACTCCTACTCACCCATCCCCAACCAATACTCATGGATCCAATCATGACACGTTAAGAATACGAAGATAAGCACACTGAACACGAGCAGTGCGTGAACATGAAGTACACGATAATCAATACCCTATACACACGATATATACATGTGAAGGAGTATCCGCTGAATACGGTAGGGGATAACATTCAATTACATTATCCATTTAGTACCAGTCTGTGTAGCCACTGTTTTAAAATCAAGTAAACAGTTCTAGAATATGTGATATATACTCTATCACGACCGAAAACTAATAGAGAGATATACTTGCCTGTGGTCCTGAGTAAAGAATGCAAAATGGTGTTCAAACTGGTGTCACACTGACCTATATATGAAATGTTATATCAATTGGTATATTAGAGTGATAAACATACTTAAATAGGCTAAAATGTGGTTTTTATGTTATTTTTAGGTTAAAACTAGGTAATACTAGTCAAACTAGGTCATTACCCCAATTTGGGTTCATAACTAGCTTCTAAGTTGGTTTATAGAACCATACTAATTAAAACTAGGTGTTACTAGGTTATATATCTAGGTTTAGGTCATTCCGGTAGGTTTCTAGCTTATTATACTATAATATACACTATTACCTACTATACCTACTAATACCTTGGCCTATAGATAATTTCTTTAGTATCCTAATCTAATACCTTGTCATGCCCTAGTCCCAAAATACCGAGGGACTAGCCACGTGACAATAGCCAGCAGCACAACTCCAATGGGCAATCCAATTTAATAGACCCTTTAGAGTGCACTTAAGCTGTAATAAATATTAATACAGTCTACACCATCTATCAGGGAATAATTCTAATCTCATCCACAAAAAGAAATATAACTCAATATGATAGACTAATCAAGATAATAGATAAAGGAAATAGTCCATCATTAAGTCAATATATGTAGTGTCTTGGGGAACAACCCGATAAAATAAGAAAAGAGAATAAGTCAATACATAAGTCCATGAGTCAAGATATAAAATAACTGGAAGCATAAATAACTGAGTATGTCACAGAATACTCAGGAAAAATTCTCTGGCACAACCTCGTCCTCTGGTGCCAGTACTGCTCCAGCATCAGCTCATGTCCCGTATATCTCGGGGTATTCCTCCTCTGCTGTACCTGGAAACATAATACGGATCCAGGTCCTCAGGGGACATAGCAAGGTACAAGAATAACTCAAGCTAAATGAAATATAGTATATAAAAATAGATCCTCAGGGCAAGCTATGTAACCAGCTAAGTGAAGTACAAATGAGAGCATCACTAGTACTCAAGCTGAGACCACTACAAGCTCTATGTCGGGGAGCCCGTAGCAGCAAGAATATCACGTAACGGGCCAAGCTCTTGAACAGAGACTAAAGTACCTCAATAATAAAGTATATATGTATATAATCAGCCTATAGCCTGTGTGTCTCTTCCTACCCAATATAATCCCATGTCTCATATCCATAATGCCTCATGTCCATAACGCGCAAGATTATGACCTCTAACTAGTACAGCGAGTCATAATGATATCTATGTATATGCAAGTCTCATGTCACAAATCTTGTAAGCCTATACAGAATTACCATAAATAATCCAGGAAAGATTTTATCACATGAATAGTGTCAAGTGTCCTATGGTATGACGTACTTGGTAAAGCAAGCACGCAAAAATATATAGGATCGTGGTATTAACTCTCAAAGTGACGTTACACGACTCTATGTACGGAGTCGACACCCAAATTTTGTTCGGACGTTAAGCAATGTCTCACTGTCCTAGGTTGAATAGATACATCATAGAATATATATATATAAAGAACTCAAACAATAATGTCACAGGATCTACTGCAAGTTAGCAAGGTACACTTACCTATGTTTTGAGCTCCGTCAATTGCTCTGATATAAGTGGAATCTCCAGGTACACCTCCTGATGCTGAAACAAACATTATCATTGCTCTCAGAATACTTAAAATAGCTATGATTGACTACCCATAAGTCCAATTTGGACACAGGGGCATAATTGACAATTTCTGGTCACAACATGGTCCACATGTGGCCTACTTCGTACCGAAAAATATGTCAAAAATAAAGTTATTCAAATTTGTCAAACTTAGTATCTATGAGTCCAAAAAAATGATACGAACCCAACGGAATGTCCAGAACTGGATTCCGATGAGTTGGTCACGAAATCGTCCGTCAAGTAGAATCGTGGGGCCCACGAAATAATGTTTCGTCAACGTTCTCAGAATCGAACCAAACTTGGGTCATAGGACCAGCGTAATGATGCGAATCCGATGACACAAGTTTTATTATGAAATGATAAGCACATACAAAATTATGACGAGTGTCTGAACATGTTGATACGAGATTTTTCGACGGATACGCGTTGATTTCGGTGTGCACGCACATCCAAATCAACTTTTGCAAAATCTCACATGTCCGCATTGACGATACGCTTCTTTTGGTGCAATTCGCACACGACGAAGTCGCCTCGTTTAGCGGGACACACCCTATTAAAAAAAGGGTTTAGAAATCCAAGTTTTTGACGAAATTCAGTAGCAAATAAATTACAGCATACAACGAATTAAAATAAACTAATTGAAGAGATTAAAACTTGTTTATGTTTTATAAATTACTGTTCAAGTAGAATTTAAAAATATTAACTAGGTTGGAAGATAATCAAACATGAACATAGGTGGTTGGAATAGTTTCTGACTACAAACTGGGTCATATTTTCCTATTTTGTGTCGCGAATTACGACCGACACAGGACACGATACACCGAACTAATTATACAGGGTTCAAGGGGGTCATGTGGTCTTCGTATAGGATTCGACTAGTAGTTAATTGGTCTACTGTGCAGGGAGATACAGGGGCTAGAAGTAGTATACCTCGATGTGTGCTGTGCTCAGGATGTTAGAGCAGCTTCTTTGCGGCGGCGGTCCGACGACGGCGGCAGTCGGGGCTCATCGGGATTGAAAGAGGAGATGATGGTGGTGGTGGTCGGCTAGGTTAGGGTTTATATAGGGGGTGTGAAGGGAGTTACTAGAAGAGGAAGGGGATGAGTCGGGGCCAGTTTGGGAAAGGAAGTGAAGGGGTGCGGGGGGTGTTTTCTGTTACTGTAGCTGAAGGGTTATTGGGTCGGGTTAGTGGGTTCGTGGGTACGGGTTTCAGATTCGGTTGGGTTGGTTTAGTTTGGGTTGGTTTAGTATCAATATATATATATATATATATATATATATATATATATATATATATATATATATATATATATATATATATATGGCCATCTAAAAATAGTTTTGGACAACAATAAATTCTAAAAAAATTATACAATACTCTATTAATAGTTTTACGCCCAAAAATATTTTTTTTGCACTATATTAATAATTAATTAAATACACATAATTATAAATTCATGAAGGAAGATTTATTATAATTAGCTAAAAATGACAGAAAAATCTCCGTTAATCTCAAAATTTTATAATTCCAATAATTAAAATTCTAAAATTAAATTCTAAAAATCAGAGTATTTACAATCTATCCACCTTAAAAGAATTACGTCCTCGCAATTAAAAAATTAACTACTAAGAAATTTTAAAAAAATTATGGTAACCTATAGGTAGTTCTTAGGTCATACCTGCATCTTCGAATAAGTGAGCATAACGCTGGCGTATGATATCCTCTCGCTCCTAAGTAGATTTGCCTGGGGAGTGATATTTCCAAGCTACTCGAACCAATCTGATTGTCTGACCCCTTAATATCTTCTCACTGATGTCAAGTATCCCAACTGGATTTCCTCATACCTCAAGTGTCACTACCATATTTTCTAGGAAAGAGTAATTTAGTAATTTTATATTTAATTAAATATTGTGCTTGATAAATAATTATTTGTTGTATTATTTAATTATTGTTAGATGTTAGTTATTTGTTTTGGACCTGTGTTAGTAGACCTAACTAGTTTTGTTTAGACTCATGGACCAACATGTATTAATTATTAGATTTTAGCCCATTTAGAATCCCCTTTGATTAGGAGGATAATTAATTTAATTAAAACATTAGACTAGAAGCTTCCCTCCTTAATTATTTCTTTATGAGAGGCCCCAAGGGGTATAATAGATATTACATAGTGACTTGAGGAAGGGGTAAGGGGCCCGGCCTATTAAAGAGGGGGGAAAATGTTTCTCTCTCCTCTTTTTATTTGGAAACTAGATCTAGAATTTTCCTCAACCAAATTCCTTCATTCCCATATCATTTCTCTACCAAATTTTATCACAATTACTTCCCAAATCACCATTGGAGACTAGTGGAGCAAGGATCTAGAAGAAGGAAGCAAGGATCTACAAAGAGGAGCAATAATCTACAAGTTGGAGGCCAATTTTATCACATTTGGAGGTTTCATTGGGAATCCATCTTCCAATAGGTACAATTCAATTTTTTCTCTTAATTTAGGTTCTAAATCTGATATTTAACCATGAGAAATTAACCTATATGCATAGGCTACCCATAGGATTTGGTTTTGTATTCATAGGAGGCCTATTGAGAAAGTTATGGTACTTTTTGTGTCAATTTTTGGGAGAATTCCGAGATTGATAATTGTTGTGTGTCAATTGGTCCTATAGATCAATTTGGCATGTGCTTGTGTGTTTGGGACTAGTATCGTGTCCACAATTGGTTATGTGTAGGTCGTATAACAATAATTTGGTGATACATGTTGATTTGGGGGTTTTTCCTCCGACACGGGACTTTGTGCATGTCATATTTTGACACGGACACGTAGATTTGTGTTTGACTCTTCGTATTGTTCATAAATAATATATTAGATTTGCTCGTGTCATTCGGGGTACGTTTGGATGTGTGGTGGACTCGTGTCGCAAGCGTATCCTAGATCTAGTGGGATACGGGTATGATACGCTCCATGTGTTGTGCAATTATTTCTAGATCTATTTCTCTTTTATTCTTGGTCATGGTGATGTGTAATTATATGTATGTATATATATATTGTTGTTATATATATATATATATATATATATATATATATATATATATATATATATATATATATATTTATGTATTAGTGTGTCATAGATCTATGTATCTATTATATCTATGTGTATATATTTTTATGTAGCTATTCTTCTATATATGTAGAGCTATTTAATGTTGTAGTATATATATATATATTATAGTGTATATATATATATATATATATATATATATATATATATATATATATATATATATATATATATATATATATATATTGTGTACATATGTGTGTAGTTATATATATATATATATTACTAGATATAGGTATGTTATTGTTATATGTATTTATTATGTACATGTATATGTTTGTGGAGGTGTGTGAATGTTTACATATATTTATTTAGTTGTAAGTTATATACAGTAGTAATTATATACTATATGTCATATATATTATATATATATTGTGTTATATATAGAGATGGAAATCGCAACAGCAGCTATAGTGACAGTTCTTTGTCACGATAACAGCAGCAGCAGCAAGATAACACAGCAGCCGCAGCAGCATCTATAGCGATAGCAGCAACATAACAACAGCAGCAGCAGCAAAAATAGCAACAGCAGCCGCAGCAGCAATAGCAACAACAGCAGCAGTAGTGACGGCTGCAGCAGCAACAACAACAACAACAGGAATTTATCGCAATAACAGCAGTATCAGCAGTTATAGCGATGATCAACAGGGGTTTTAGTGACAGATATGCGGTTCTGAATAGATATTATATAATTAAATATAATAGTTATATATATGCATATATGGTATTAATATATATGTATATATATTCCTAATTGTTAATTGTGTTTTAGTACACTATATTTATAATAATTAGTTATAGCATATAGTTATTAATGGGTAGTTAGTATAAACAAGGTTTTGGGATATTACCTTGAGATACCAAGGTAAGTATCAAGGTATTGGGAGATGCCCAAGGTATTGGGTTTGGGTATCAAGATTGAGGTTTAGTGCTGTGATACCAAGTTGGTTCGAAACCAAGGTATCCATTTAATATTTATAATTAGAATTTTACATATTTAATATTGTTTGATATATGTATGTGTGATATTTTATCTCCTATTTTCGTATCTTGAGATACGGTATCATAGTATCCTAAGATTTAGCTTTTATGACCTAGACTCTAATATTTGAACCCAATATCTTTGAGATAGATTCATGCAACCTAGAAATAGGTAGTTTAGCATAATTGACCATAGTTTGACCATAGTTGACAATAGTTTGACTTAGAGTTGACTTAGTTTGACTTTTGACTTAGAATTGGCTTGTTGACCTAGAAGTTGACTCGTTTAACTTATTTTCTTTTCGAAACCTTGTATTAATATTATATTCCATATCTAGGTCTTCGAGGCACCATATCAGACATCTGTGAGACTATTCATTGGACTTCAGGTAAGTATATTCTCTGATAGTTTCTCATTTATGATATCCTCTATGTTCATTATATCTAGTGTAGATATCCATGTTTCTTGACACGATGGTTACACGGATTGGTATATCCGGATCTCGTCATGAGATATTATTCCTTGTATATGGTGTATCTTGTGCAAGTCTTGTTTTATTGATTATCTTGTGCATTTACAAACACTGATTCTCGAGGAAATTTGCTACCTTTTTAGAGAATCCCGTGCCATAGCATATCATGGTTTGATCTATTATACCAGTCGGGGGTAGAGAGTATTTAGTGTAGATATGTGATCATACCCTCCTTGCACATGTCTTGTTCCTTATGAGTGTTGATCATACACTGCATGTATGATCAACCAGGCCATTATACTCTTGTGCAAGTTTTCAAGCCGATTATATGTTAAGCTAGCACTCACACACTTAGACATTAGTATTCTTGTTCATTATCATATTATTCATTATTATATTTATTCTAGTATTTTCTTATTGTGTATCTCTTGTATCTATTGCGCATCTGGTATATTCACATCTATTTACTGTTATATAGTTTTTATTATTGATTAAAACTGCTGTTAGAGATGTACTCTGCTCTTTTTCTGACTGGATATATTTTTCCCAGATGACACTGAGGAGTGGTAGCCTACACATTATGGACCTCAGGATATTGTGGGTTTAGAGTCAGAGACCCTGGCTCAGGAGGGACTTATCCCAACTGAGATAGATGACCCGAGTATAGTAGTTTCTTAGTATTCTTTTGTACTGGATTTATCTCCAGCTTATTTGTTAGTATTCTTTCAGACTCATTGATGTTATTACTTTAGACACATGAGTTGTATGTGACTATTCTATTCTTTATTATATTTGTTCTTGTTCTATCTTAGATCTGTGATTGAGTATATTATTATTGTTGGTGGTTCATTATATTGCTAGATAGATTACCCAGACAGCGTTCTACCGCCGATTCTGCGGCGTAGGCTGGGCGTTCTTTCTGACTTGCATTCCTACTTCAGGTGCGGGTCGTGACATCAAGCTTGGTCCCACTGAAATCTTAGAATGATCGACTACATGACTTGGGTCAGTCACGTACTTCCTCAGTTGTGAGACATGGAATACATCATGTACTCCCTCTTGAGATGGGAGTAATGCAAGACGGTACGCCACCTCACCAATACGCTCTAAAATATCAAACGGCCAAATGTACCTCGGGCTCAGCTTACCTCTATTCCCGAATTAAATAGTACCTTGAGTAGGTGAGATTCTCAAGAACACATGTTCGCCTTTCTTGAACTCCAAAGGTCGGCGGTATGTGTTAGCCCAATGCTTTTGTCTGTTCTGAGTTGTATGAAGATGACTCTGAATTTGCTTCACCTTATCAACTGTCTGCATCACTAACTCCGGACCGAGTATCTGACGCTCGCCAACGTCACTCCCACATATTAGTGACTTGCACTTCCTGCTGTACAGCGCCTCAAAAGGTGCCATCTGGATGCTCATCCGGTAGCTATTATTGTAAGAGAACTCCACCAAGTGCAAATGGTCTTCCCAAGACCCTCCGATGTCTAACATACATGACCTCAGCATATCCTCCAGGATTTGAATCGTGCACTCCGACTGACCGTCTGTCTGTGGATGGTAAGCAGTGCTGAACTTGAGTCAGGTGCCAAGACTCTCCTGCATGCTTCGCCAAAATAGGATATGAATCTTGGTCACGATCAGACACAATACTAACCGCTACTCCATGTAACCTTACGATCTGTCGTATATACATATCAACTAGAATATCTATGGACTGTCCAACTCTGAACGGCAAGAAATATGCTAATTTGGTGAGTCGATCCACAATAACCCAGACTGCATCCTTCCCACTGGGGCTTCTTAGAAATCCTATAACGAAATCCATAGTGATATGTTCCCACTTTTATTCGGGTATGGGAAGCGATTGTAACATACCAGCGGTTCTCTGATGCTCGACCTTAACTTGCTGACAGACCAAATATTTTGCCATAAAACGCACAATCTCTCTCTTCATCCCATACCACCAATAGTACTGCCTCAATTCTCGATACTTCTTCGTACCTCCCGGATGAATATAGTACATGGAGCTATGTGCTTCAGACATTAACTCATGTCTCAACTCCCCATTCTGAGCATATAGGTGATTTTTGTATCTTAATGTCCCGTCCTCATGGATTCGAAGTCCCGTCTGCCTGCCGGCTTCCGTCTTCTTTTTAAGTCTCCGGAACCTAGCATCTGTAGGTAATGTCGCCTTAATCCTCTCCACTAGTGATGACTTAACTTCAAGATTCGTCAACTGGCCACTCTGCCTTGGCAAAATAACCTCTATTTCGAGCTCCTGTAGATCCTCTAATAGCTGGAGCTGCATCATCAAGAAATAAGCTATGGGCTTCCTACTGAGTGTGTCTGCTACGATATTCGCCTTTCCCGGATGGTACTACAAATCTATATCAAAATCGACCATCAAATCTAACAACGTCTTTGTCTCATATTGAGCTCTTTCTGAGTATAGACATACTTCAGACTTTTGTGATCAGTGAAGATTTTTATCTTCTCTCCATAAAGATAGTGCCTCCATATCTTTAATGTAAAATATTACCACAGCTAGCTCGAGATCGTGCATCGGGTAGTTCTTCTCATGAACCTTCAGCTGCCTCGATACATAAGCGATAACTTTGCCATGTTGCATCAAAATATATCCTAGTCCACTGTCTGACGCATCACTATAAATAAAGAATCCTCTCGATCCTGAAGGAAGAATCAAGATCGGTGATGTTGTCAATCGTCTTTTCAACTCATCAAAGGCCTTCTGGCAATCTTCTGTCCATGCAAACTCCTGGTCCTTACGTGTCAACCGCGTCATAGGCTCCACAATCCTTGAGAAGTTCTCCACGAACCTCCGATAGTATCCAGCAAGTCCGAGAAAACTTCTCACCTCCGTAACTGATGTAGGTGTGGGCCAATTTTCTATTGCAGCAACCTTCTCCGGATCAACTGAAAGTCCTTCTCCCAAAATGATATGTCCCAAGAAAGGCACCCAATCCATAAAAAAACTCATATTTGTTGAGTTTGGCGTACATCTTCTCCTATCTCAGCGTCTCTAGCATGATTCTGAGATGCTCCTCGTGCTCTTCGTGGCTCTTAGAGTATATCAAGATGTCATCAATAAATACAACCACGGACTTGCCCAAGTACCGATGAAATACTCTGTTCATCAAACTCATGAATACAGCTGGCACGTTGGTTAAACCAAATGGCATAACTAAGAACTCACAGTGTTCATACTTGGTCCTGAAGGCTGTCTTCGGTATATCCTCTTTTCGCATTCTAATCTAATGATAACTGAATCTAAGATCAATCTTTGAGAATACACCAACACCACTCAACTGATCAAATAAATCATCAATGCGTGGCAAGAGATACCTGTTCTTGATGGTTACATCGTTCAGTGCCCTGTAGTCAATACACAGGCGTACCGTTCCATCATTCTTCGACACAAATAATATGGGTGCTCTCCATGGTGAAATACTTGGCCAAATAAAACCCTTCTCCAGAAGATCATCAACTTGCTTCTTCAATTCAACTAACTCCTTAGGCACTAGCCGATACATTGATGATGTGATAGGTTCCACTGCTGGAGTCAAGTCAATTATGAATTCTATTTTTCGATCAAGTGGTAAGCCTGGAAGATCATCGGGAAATACATCTACAAACTCAGATACAACATTTGGGTACTCGGGCTCCCCTTTTGCAGAGAGTACCTTAAGTGTAGGCTGAACTCCTTGCTCTTTGGCTCCCCAAAGAAACTCAAACTCTTAATGTCTAGGCGATCTAAATATAACCCGTCCAAGCCGGCAATCTAGAGTCGCATGGTACTGACTCATCCAGTCCATAACAAGTATAACATCACAATCCGACATAGAAAATATCAAAAATTGAGCTCGTATCTCTCTCCCACAAACTACTACCGAATAAGATCTACAAATGACACTAACTGGGATAATTCTGCCTCCCGTAAGAATTCTCATAGTCTTCGGAAGGGGTGCGGTAGCTACTCTATGTGTAGCTATGAAGGTAGTAGCTATGAATGAATGCGATCCTCCAGAATCGAATAAAACTACAGCAGGTAATGAAGCAACTAATATAGTACCTGTTATAACCTCTCCTGCAATAACTTCCTCTTCAATAGCCAATGCAAATGTCTATTCTTGTCCCAGAGCTGGTCCTCTCTGTTACCGAGCCTGCTGGAATAGTGTTGCCTTGGTGCCAAAGGTGGCCTTAGATGATACCCTCCTGGAGATGGTGGTCTGACTCCTCCAAATCCCGTCTGTGGTGCTCCTAATGTTGGATAAGCTGGCCTAGGTGGCTGCTGGGATAGTCTCGGTACTGGTAAAGCTGGTCGGTCTACCATCGGTGCTCCCTCTCGATGCTTAGGGCAGTCCTTGGCTTGATGTTGGTTGGATCCGTAAATCAAGCATAGTCTCAACTTGCGTCTGCACTCCCTCTCAATATGGCTTACCTTGCCACATTAGTGACAAGTAGGAAGGGATGGGGCTCTTGATGCTGCTCTATGTAGTAGATTCCTCTGGGTTCGCTTTGCAGGCTTTCCGTGTGGTGCTCTGGCTGGTGCTGATGCGAACAACCATTTCAGGCTAGACTCTCTCCTGGTGACGCGCTACATGCATCGTGCTGCAGCAAGCACGTCCGTGTATGAAGTAGGTACAATAGAGCCGATTAATCTTTGTAGCTCAAAGCTAAGTCCGTCAAAGAACTTCTCCGCCTTCTCCTCTTCTGTCGGAATCAGAGTAGGGGCGAAGTGACTCAAATGGATGAACTCTGTATTATACTCTTCTATTGTCATGTTACTTGAATGAGGCAGTTAAACTTATCCCTAAGTTTTGCTCTGGCAATGGCTGGAATGTACATCTCCTGTAAGAGTCTAGAGAACTCCTCCCAAGTGACTCAGTCTGGTCTGAGCTATCTCTCCTCAGATAGCCACTAGTGATGTACATTGTCCGTCAACTGCATCCTGACGACAGTCATCCAATGCTCCCTCGGAAGCTCAGCTACTTCGAATTGGTATTGAGTGTTTGTGAGCCACTCATGAAATTCAGTGGGCTCCTTCTTGCCAGAAAAGATACGGGACTTCAGCTGGTGGAAATTAGTGATAGATCCCGTCGATGGTCGTCTAGCTGGTGGTTTTGCCCGCTCCAGTGCTGTCACTAGGCTGTTCCTCAAATTCTACCCTGGCATTGCTAGGCCTCTTGATGAACCTGTTGTTGTGCTTGCATCATTGCGTAGAATATTTGGAACTTCTACTGACCATCCATGGGCTGTCCTCATGGAAAAATGGGCATCAGTGGAGTAAACTACAGTGGTGGTAGAATATCATCTCGCTAGAACCTCGAGACGTGCTGATCTGCTTGATTGCTTTGTTGAGTAGATGGATCTCGACCCAATGGTGTCACTCCATCGTCGAAGGTAACCATATCACCTTGTGGTGTACCTACGGGAGTCTCGTCGCTGGCTCGTGGATCAATTACTCTGTATTTAATGTAAATGATGAGAATTGCACAGAGGAATCAAGACATGATGTAAGTCAAGAAATTATTTTGAAGTCGATATAGAGGTCAAGAACAGATTAAGAGGATGAGATCATATTATTTATCCTATCCTAATCACAGGCTTGCTCGATTCCTTATTTGAAATCGAAGCAATATAGTCGTAGACCTGCATGGGCCACCACAAAAACTATGTCACACCCTAGTCCCAAAATATCAAGGGACTAGCCACGTGGCAATGGCCAGCAGCCCAACTCTAATGGACAAACCCAATTTAATGGACCCTTTAGAGTATACTTAAGCTATAATAAATATAAATACAGTCTACAGCATCTATCACAGAATAATTCTAATCTCATCCACAGAAAGAAACATAACTCAATATGATAGACTAATCAAGATAATAGATAAATGAAATAGTCCATCATTAAGTCAACATATGTAGTATCTCAGGGAACAACCCGATAAAATAAGAAAAGAGAATAAGTCAATACATAAGTCCATGAGTCAAGATATGAAATAACTAGAAGCATAAATAACTGAGTATGTCATAGAATACTCAGGAGAAATCCTCTAGCACAACCTCGTCCTCTAGTGCCAGTACTGCTCCAGCGTCAGCTTATGTCCCGTATATCTCGGGGTATTACTCCTCTATTTTACCTGGAGACATAATCCGGATCCAGGTCCTCAGGGGACATAGCAAGGTATAAGAATAACTCAAGCCAAATAAAATATAGTATATAAAAATAGATCCTCAGGACAAGCTATGTAACTAACTAAGTAAAATATAAATGAGAGCATCACTAGTACTCAGGCTAAGACCACTACAAGCTCTGTGTCGGAGAACCCGTAGCAGCAAAAATATCACGTAATGGGCCAAGCTCTGGAACAGAGACTAAAGCACCTCAATAATAAAGTATATATGTATATAATCAGCCAGTAGCCTGTGTGTCTCTCCCCACCTAATGTAATCTCAAGTCTCATGTTCACAATGTTTCATGTCTATAACACGAAAGATCATGACCTCTAACTAGTACAGCGAGTCATAATGATATCTATGTATATGCAAGTCTCATATCACGAATCTTGTAAGCCTGTATAGAATTATCATGAATAACTCAGAAAAGATTCTGTCACATAAATAGTGTCAAGTGTCCTATGGTATGACGTACTTGGTAAAGCAAGCACGCAAAAATATATAGGATCGTGGTATCAACTCTCTAAGTGACGTTACACGACTCCGTGTACGACGTCGACACCCAAATTTTATTCGGACGTTAAGCAATATCTCACGGTCCTAGGTTGAATAGGTTTATCACAGAGTATATATAGAAAGAACTCAAACAATAATGTGATATGATCTACTGCAAGTTGGCAATGTACACTTGCTTGTGTTCTGAGCTCTGTCAGTTGCTCCGATATAAGTGAAATCTCTAGGTACACCTTCAGATACTGAAACAAACATTACCACTACTCTCAGAATACTTGAAATAGCTATGATTGAATACCCATAAGTCCAATTTGGATACATGGACAGAATTGACAGTTTTTGGTCAAAGCGGAGTCCACATATGGCCTACTTCGCACCAAAAAATATGTCAGAGATAAAGTTCTTCAAATTCGTCAAACTTAGTATCTACGAGTCCGGAACGAAGATATGAACCCAAAAGAATGTCCAGAACTAGATTCTGATGAGTCGGTCACGAAATCGTCCGTCAAGTGGAACCGTAGGGCCTACAAAATGGTGTTTCGTCAACGTTCTCAGAATCGAACCAAACTTGGGTCATAGGACCAACGTAACACTGTGAATCCGATGACGCAAGTTTTGTTGTAAAATGACAAGCACACACAAAATTATGATGAGTGTCAGAACAGGCCGATACGAGATTTTTTGACGGATACGCGTTGATTCCGGTGTACACGCACATCCAAATCAACTTTTGCAAAATCATACACGTCTGCGTCGACGATACGCACCTTTCGGTGCAATTCGCACACGATGAAGTCACCTCGTTTAGTGGGACGCACCCTATTTCGGAAAATTTTGGATTTATAAAACCAATTTTTTGACGAAATTCAACAGCAAATAAATTACAGCATACAACGAATTAAAATAAACTAATTAAAAATATTAAATCTTGTTTATGTTGTCTAAATTACTGTTCAAGTAGAATTTAAAAATATTAACTAGGTTGGAAAAAAATCAGACATGAACATGAATGGTTGGAACAATTTCTGACTATAAACTGGGTTAATTTTTTCCTATTTTATGTCGCAAATTACGACCGACACAGGACACGATACACCGAACTAATTATACACGATTCAAGGGGGTCATGTGGTCTTCACATATGATTCAACAAGTCGTTAATTGGTCTACTGTGCAGGAAGATACAGGTGCTAGAAGTAGTGTACCTCGTTGTTTGTTGTGCTCAGGATGTCGGAGTGGCTTCTTTGCGGCGGCGGTCCGGCGGCGACGACGGTCGAGGCTCGTCGGGATTGGAAGAGGAGATGGTAGTGGTGGTGGTGGTCGGCTAGGCTAGGGTTTATATATGGGGGTGTGAAGGGAGGTACAGGAAGAGGAAGGGGATGGGTCGGGGTCGGTTTGGGAGAGGAAGCGAAGGGGTGCGAGGGGGTTTTCTATTACTGTAGCTGAAGGGTTATTGGGTCGGGTTAGTGGGTACGGGTTTCAGATTCGGTTGGTTTGGTTTAGTTTGGTTGGTTTGGGTTGGTTTAGTTTATATATATATATATATATATATATATATATATATATATATATATATATATATATATATATATATATATATAGTTTTGGACCCCAATAAATTTCAGAAAAATTATACAATACTCTATTAATAGTTTTACACCCAAAAATATATTTTTTGTATTCTATTAATAATTAATTAAATACACATAATTATAAATTCATGAACGAAAATTTATTATAATTAGCTAAAAATTACAGAAAAATATCCCTTAATCTTAAAAATTCATAATTTCAATAATTAAAATTTTAAAATTAAATTCTAAAAATCAGAGTGTTTACATACCTTTGTCGTATCTGATATACCTTAACTATAGTCAAATACCATGGTTATGGGTCAATGCCTTAGTTTTGAATTAATATCGTGGCTTTGAGCCAATACCTTATCCCCGTATCCTAGTATCTTATGTCGTATCATGATAACTACCCGATACCTTAGTATAACTCATAACTAAGTATCTTGAATACCTTAATATAAATAACTTAACTAACACACACAATGGAACATGGTACCATACACACACACACACTTAATACCCAAATATCACAACACTAACCTTCACTCAACACACTACTTACTCACTAACACCTATCAATATCTTGACACTCTAATATCCCTCACTAAACATTGGTACTTGATATCTTGAAATCAAGATACCACTTAACTATGCATACCCTCTAGAATACATTCTCACTAAAGCACACTTAACACGAATACCAACACACTCAAATACCCTACTCTAACACACACTAACCTTACACATATACATTAGGACACAATTGTGCAACATTAACTTTTAACAGGTGATGCTTATGCTGCTGTTATTGCTGCTTATGTTGTTGCAGCTGCTGCTTATGTTGCTGCTGCTTATGCTAAAAAGCTGCTGAATGTAGCAAAAGAGTTCCCCCTACTTGTATTCTACACACACACACTGGGTGAATTACAAAAAAATTCTCCTTAGATTTGCAACTTTCACAAAATAAGACCCCTATTTTTTTTCAATTTGCCACCAATTGTTTTCATATTTGAATCAAAAGACCCCCTCCAGTTAAAAAATACCGTTAAAAAGTAATTAAAATAAAAAATAAAAACCCTAAAATACCCCTCCCTTTCCCCTCCCCCACAGCCCCACCCCTCCCTCGCACCTCACCCTCATCTCCCGCGCCTCCCTCATCCTCCGCCTCCTCCCCGCCTCCCCCTTCCCCTCTCTCCTCTCTCCTCTAGCTCCTCCCTCATTCTCACCTCCTCCTTCTCGCCTACCCCGCCTCCTCCTCCTCCCCTCCCTTCTCCAGTTCCTCCCTCCTCCTCCTCCTCCTCGCCTACCCCTCCTTCTCCCCCTCCCTCCTCTAGCTCATCCCTCCTCCCCTACCCCTCCTTCTCTTCCCCTCCCTCCTTCCTCTGCCTCCCCCGCGCATGCCCCTCCTCCTCTGCCTCTCTCCTCTAGCTCCTCCTCCCCTCCTCCTCCTCCTTATCCCCGCCTACCCCGTCGTCGTCGTCCTAATCTTAATCCTAACCTTCTTCCCCCTATTTTTTGGATGACAGCGGCGACCACGATGACGGCACAACAGCGGCAGCAAGGGAGGAGGGGGAGAGCGGAGGGGGGAGGGGGGCGGGGAGGAGGGGGCTGGTTTGGGGCACGGGGAGGAGGGGGTGGGGCACGGGGAGGAGGGGGCGCTGATGGCTGTAACACCCCGTTCTGCTCAAGCGGACTGCCGATTCAAACGGCAAAAGTACAATGTCCCAACCCGCTTTGCTCAGGCGAGAATACTCGTTTGAGGTAAAGGATATCCAGACTTGTCCCTACAGGAATTTAGCTTAGGCTTTCAGAGGCCTGCTTGACGTATCGCTCTACTGAGGCGAATCATCGCTAAGGTGGGTGGCTACGGTAAACTTGTCTTTGCTTAGCCAGCACACATAAAATATGGAATGATACATGCTAGTCGCTAGGTGAATCACCCCTTGCATGCTAATAAGAATCCAACGCACCTAGCTAAGGGAATAATCCCACCTTGTATTGCTTATGCTAGAACATGGAAATAAAATATTGCTTATATATATGTTCAGACCCTTACATGCTACCCTAGAACGTATCGCTCGGGAAGTTCCCCTAACGATCTCACTCATCGGCTCACCTTCGGGCCCGAGCTAACATGAATGTTTGCGTTTATATAAATGCATGCTTGTCTGCTTGTATGTTACCTTATTTTCATCCAAACCCCGGAGACTACCAAGTAGTCATTCCATGCATGATTGAACCTGCAAGTATCCGGGACCGTTAGGTCACCAAAGGCCACCCCGAACCAGGGGAATGCATCAAAGCAAGTCATTCACTGAACAAAGAATCAAGATTCAAGTATCTCGTGTACTCGTGTTCTAGTGCACTCGGGTTCTCATGTTCTTGTGCAATCATTTTCTCATGTTATCGTGTATCTCGTAATAATTGAAAGACCCCAAAAATCGTATGTCGCGGACAACTCAGAAATGAGGTAATATTCCATGGACGGTCACCGGGGCACTGGGGCTGATTCGATCCAGATGGAACTCGTGTGTAGTCATCGTGTACGGGACTGGGTAGCTTGTAGCGTATCGTATTCTCTCATAGCATGCTATCCTTGTCCTGGACTATGTCCAAAATGGCTATACCAGCGACTCGTGTTTATATAGATAAATCATCCTCGCTTAGCGGCTATCCGCGTGTGAGTCATTGCATCATGTCAAAAGAAACAACTGAACACCTGAACTATCATGATACAATAATACTCGTGTTGTATATGCTAATTGCCATGGTTTTTATTGTGAATGTCCCTGAATGTTTATACTTGCCCGTGCTTAAATTAACAATGTTTGCCTTGGACAGGGAAGGTAAAATGGTAAATGGGTAAGTCTCACTGTGTTTCCTCTCCTGTCGCACGGTGCACTGCCACACGAATTAGGCTATTCAATCTTTGCATAAAACTGATCCTAAGGCAACTAAAAAGACAACTTAATAGTTGGTGCACGAAACTTATATTACGTGTTTGGATTTGTCGAGCGGGCGAGTAGCCTCCCTACCAGTGCATTCAATGTACTGATAATCTACCAGGTTGTATGCAGGGTGCGGGAGAACCTCGTTCGGTGCGGATGCCTCCTTCATGCGTGCTAAAGGCCAGGAGTTCCCTCTGAAGCCTTGGGGCGCTCCGTCCGGAACTGAAGCATGTATAGAAGACATAATATTGTGAACATCGCCTGTACACTCATTCCACAATTGTATCAACTTGGCACGCTTTTATTGCTTCAGAGAGAGAGAGGCTTGAGTGACTTGTAATATCGGCCAAGCGCCACCTGTAACACTTGTTTATATCAATAAAGAGTTGCTTTACTTCTACTTGTGTTATTCAATGCTTCTGCTATATTGTCGACTCAGTGAACTTGTTATCAATCGCCTATGCGTTCATGACTCTGCTGCACTCGAACAATCTGTGCGACTCTGTGGCTTAGAACTCTTACCGCCAGCCAATGAACCACGGTCTTGTATGGGCGTGGCTCACGCTCGTGCGATAATACGTCCGGATGGGTCAAAGCGATCATTCTGCGGGAGCGCTGGCACGGTGATTCTCGCCTAGCAGAAATGGCCAAATTGCCTGCGGGAGATCGGGGTGTGACATATTGGTATCAGAGCCTGGCTTCTACGCCTTTGGACTTTATTTCGAATATCTCAGTTTTGAAAGCTCGTTCGTGGGTTATGTGCACGCTCTCTCTCAAATGTTCCGATAGAAAATTCCAACAATAAGTCTAAATACTTTCAAAATGCATTTTGAATGATATGATTGCTTGTATGGAATTGTGATACGAGTGGCCTTTGTGCCAACCTATGCGAACCCTTGAGATTATCGCAAGTAGCTTGTCCGATTTCACTAACTCAAAGTTTGGATGAATACATATGTTTGAGGGATGCCTTAAACTTGTGCACGATCCAAGACTCAAGAAGATGTGAAACTTGAGTGCTAAGATTTCGCTATCACTAAGTTGGTTGGAGTGCTCACGCTAGAGGTGCACTTCGAATGTGCGCACGATCCAGACTAGCGATATGATGATCTCGAACGCTTGTGCAAGTGAATATCCAAATAAACAAGTACAACGACTTGTATAGTTTTGCCTCAGCCTTGTATCGTTAAATCAAAATTGATTGAAACGTATTGCTTGTCCTCAGTAAGTCTCGAGGATGAGACTTTTTTTGAGTTGGGTAGGATGTAACACCCCGTTCCGCTCAAGCAGACTGCCGATTCAAACGACAAAAGTGCAATGTCCCGACCCGCTTTGCTCAGGCGAGAATACTCGTTTGAGGCAAAGGATATCCAGACTTGTCCCTACAGGAATTCAACTTAGGCTTTCAGAGGCCCGCTTGACGTATCGCTCTACCGAGGCAAATCATCGCTAAGGTGGGTGGCTACGGTGAACTTGTCTTTGCTTAGCCAGTACACATAAAATATGGAATGATACATGGTAGTCGCTAGGTAAATTACCCCCTGCATGTTAATAAGAATCCAACGCACCTAGCTAAGGGAATAATCCCAACTTGTATTGCTTATGCTAGAACATGGAAATGAAATATTGCTTATATATATGTTCAGACCCTTGCATGCTACCCTAGAATGTGTCGCTCGAGAAGTTCCCCTAACGATCTTACTCCTCGGCTCACCTTCGGGCCCGAGCTAACATGAATGTTTGCGTTTATATAAATGCATGCTTGTCTGCTTGTATGTTGCCATATTTTTATCCAAACCCTGGGAGACTACCAAGTAGTCATTCCGTGCATGATTGAACCTGCAAGTATCCGGGACCGTTAGGTCACCAAAGGCAGCCCCGAACCAGGGGAATGCATCAAGGCAAGTCATTCACTGAACAAAGAATCAAGATTCAAGTATCTCGTGTACTCGTGTTCTAGTGCACTCGTGTTCTCGTGTTCTTGTGCACTTGTGTTCTCGTGTATCTCGTGATAATTAAAAGACCCCAAAAATTGCATATCGCGGACAATTCGAAAATGAGGTATTATTCCACGGACGGTCACCAGGGCATTGGGGCCGATCCGATCCGGATGTAACTCGTGTGTAGTCATCGTGTACGGGACTGGGTAGCTTACAGCGCATCGTGTTCTCTCGTAGCATGCTATCCTTGTCCTGGACTATGTCCAAAATGGCTATGCCAGCGACTCGTGTTCATATAGATAAGTCATCCTCGCTTAGCGGCTATCCGCGTGCGAGTCATTGCATTGTGTCAAAAGAAACAACTGAACACATGAATGATCATGATACAACAATACTCGTATTGCATATGCTAATTACCATAGTTTTTATTGTGAATGCCCCTAAATGTTTATACTTGCCCGTGCTTAAATTAACAATGTTTACCTTGGACAAGGAAGGTAAAATGGTAAGTGGGTAAGTCTCGCCGTGTTTTCTCTCCTGTAGCACGGCGCACTGCCACACGAATTAGCTATTCAATCTTTGCATGAAAATGATCCTAAGGCAACTAGAAAGACAACTTAATAGTTGGTGCACGAAACTTATATTACGTGTTTGGATTTATCGAGTCTCCCCACCAGTGCATTCAATGTACTGATAATCCACCAGGATGTATACAGGGTGCGGGAGAACCTCGTTCGGTGCGGATGCCTCCTTCGTGCGTGCTAAAGGCCAGGAGTTCCCTCTGAAGCCTTGGGGCGCTGCGTCCGGAACTGAAGCACGTATAGAAGACATAATGTTGTGAACATTGCCTGTACAATCATTCCACAATTGTAGCCACTTGGCACACTTTTATGTTTCAGAGAGAGAGGCATGAGCGACTTGTAATCTCGGCTAAGCGCTGCCTGTAATACTTGTTTATATCAATAAAGAGTTGCTTTACTTTTACTTGTGTTATTCAATGCTTTCGCTATATTGTCGACTCAGTGAATTTGTTACCAATCGCCTATGCGTTCATGACTCCGCTGCACTCGGACAATCTGTGCGACTCTGTGGCTTAGAACTCTTACCGCCAGCCAATGAACCACGGCCTTGCACGGGCGTGGCTCACGCTCGTGCGGCATCACGCCCAGATGGGTCAAAACGATCATTCCGCGGGAGCGCTGGCGTGGTGATTCTCGCCTAGCGGGAACGGCCGAATTGCCTGCGGGAGATCGGGACGTGACAGTGGCCGGGCACGGGGAGGAGGGGGTGAGGAGCAGGGAGGAGAGGGGGGACATAGTTAGGATTAGGATTATGATTAGGGTTAGAGAGGGATATATTAGTTATTTTACGCCTATTTTGAATCCAAGGGTCTTTAATTGCACCAAATATAAAATGCGAGAGTTTTTTAAATCCAGGGGTCTTTAATTACAAAAAATTATAAATATAAGGAGGGTTTATTTGCACTTTACCCCACACACACTCGCCAAAACCACACCAAGCTCACTCTCCTCAACCCTAACACAAACACACACCAAAACACTACCAAATATCCTCATGATACTCACATTAACACTTGATACCAATTGTCAAACACCTAACATGCACTAGTATCATACTACACTATGGTGCACCAAGATACTCTATTCCTACTCCAACACCACAATGATACTAACCTCTAAAATACATGAAACCCTTTTAATATATAAATTATGATATATAAACATATATAATATCTAATTATCATTTAATTATAAGAAATTACACCTATTAGGTCAAAATCTCCAAATTTACTGACACGTCCATGATGTATCATGATACGGCCTACACATATCCAATTGTGGACACGTAGCTAGTATCCTAACCCCGATCTAAGTCCCATATAACTAAATCAGCGTCATGACACACACTTGATGTGTCAATCTCATAATTCTCCCAAAATAGACATAAAATACCATGTAAAAATTATAATACATATTCAATTAGCCTAGAACTTGTTCCTATAGGTAGTCCTATGCCATGAGAGGGTTCTTAATGGTCAAATACATGATTTGAAACCTACAATGAAGGTAAAATTAGAATTTTACCTATTGGGCGATGGATTTCCAATAATTTATTCCCACAGACATGACCCGGATACGATCTCCTTGCCAAAGCTCCTTCTCCTAGTGCTCCTTGCAATTTCAAGCTCCAATGCTCCTAGAGTGATGAGAATGAGAGGAAATATGAATTAATTGAGAGGGATTAATGGAGGGATGAAGTGAATTAAGGATATAAGAATTTTTGGATGTAAATTGAATAAAAAAATGGAGAGGAGATAGAGAAGACCCCTCTTATGTGGCCGGCCCCCTTTCTCCCCTCTCCAAGTCACAAACAATTGTCCACAATGCCCCTACATGATAAATTATGAAGAATAATTAAGGATGGCTATTTTTAAAATTTTTTACACTAATGCAAATTATTCTAATCCTCCTAATTAATTAGAAGGAATGGGTCTAATGGGTCTAGTCCAAGTTGGGCTCAATTGTTGTCATGATAAGTCTTATTGGGTTTGCTAGTGTCAAGTATAAATAATAAGCTAGCCCACTAAATATAAATAATTAATACAAAACACAAAAAAAATACTTTAATTATATATAATCACTAAAATAAAATAAGTATGCCAAATTACTAAATTACCCCTATCTAAAAAGTGAGGGTGACAGACGATATACCATTTAGCCTATTTTCAGTACAATAAATGCATGTAATGGCTATAAAACTAGAAATTTTATTATCGTTACTATGCAGAGCGATATACCAACGATATATGTCATGCACAATAGTTTATTGTATTAATTTCACTAGTTTGTGGTTCTTGAATTTAAATTCCTTTACTCATTTTTTATTCGTTTTCAGTCCTTTGAGCTTTAAATTTTCCAACCACTAAAGGCCAAATTAAATTTACTTCACCAAGCTTTGAATTTCCATCCATAATATGTGTTAGAGTATTCAAGAGTTGTATTTATTATCTTTCTAGTATTTGAAGATCTAAACTCCTTTCTTGTAGAAGTTGTTGATTCTTCGGATCAAAACTCAAGTGCAAGAAGTTGACGAGCCTTTAGATCAAAGCTCGGGTTGTATACTATTATTCTAAATGTGGATTAAAGTCGGAGTGAGTTCCGAGACTGGATTGCCTTCGAGAAGGATACCAGTATATATCGAGCGATTGATTTCTTGCACCTCTTTTAATTACTCATTATTATTGCTTATTATGTTGCCAAATTTTAAATACCCTATTCACCCCCTTAGGTTCCTACAATTTACTCCTATTTACCTATACATATTCCCCTATAGTAAGTTAGTGCTTATATCGTGGACTAGAAAAGTAAAAAAATTTCTTGTGGTTGATTCCATAAACTGTTACATTTACACTTAGAGTGGATGTGGGTTGATATCCCCTTGGTTGTATACACTAGTATATTCACTGAGACTTGGAGGCCTACTCGGGTCACTTTCAGTGTACTCGTACTATAGTACAACATTTAGACTTGATTTTCAGGTGTGCAAGTCATGATGATATTATAGGACTAATGAACTATTTTAACCATTTAGAGCATTGGTTGGTCCATGCTGCATGGGGCCCTTAGAGATTGGGGTAGTCGGTAGCACAATATTCTTTCTTCCTAATGATCTAGGTAAATCTTATCTTGTTTAATCATTACTATATTATTTTGAATTCCCGAGTCATGGATACTTGAGAACTCCCTAGAATGATGAGCCACGAGCTTTTTACGAGATATTTTATTCGTGACACACGATATATTGGGCAATAATCACACTCGATTGTTCGATGCCAAATGCAATAGATTTTCATACAAAAATATTTTTACGGTATTGTAAGGATTATGAACTTGTACATAAATTTATCTCGTGAACTACAAGCAAAACTTGTCTGGTAACCTAAACTTGTATCAACATAAGAAAGCATACATCAATAATCACTAAAAGAAATTTTTAAATGAATATAATTAAAAGAAATACAAAATATGCGCAAGAATTTTTGGCCGCATGGACTCACTAGCCACATGCACTCACTGGCCGCATGGTATCACTCTTAGGAGAAAGTGTTGAGTGATGGGTCATTAATGCGTGTCAGAGAAGTGACTAAAAGTGATAGATGTGACATACCATAAAAATGTCAGGAAGAATAAGGCAAGGATCATAAAAAGATGTGTACGGGCAAAGCAAAGTTATGCGTCCACAAGAAAATAGGCGCATAGGGGAACTGTCGCATAAGTCTGCTTGCCACATGCTCTCTCGGCCAAATAGGTATTTTTTTGGGACTTTAGCGAATTTCTCATTCGTTCAATGAGTGAATACACAAGGAGTTCCAGAATACCTTATGTAATAAACAATCATGCATCCAACAAGATGGACGCATGCTGGTTGTCTATGTGACAAAGAGTCCAGGCCGCATAGGGCTCTCGGCCGTATATGATGCTAGCAGTATGAGAACTTCGTCTTCTCCAAACAGCAGGTTCAGCCATGGTGGAAACTCCAAAAAAACCCAAAAAATGTTTTCATCATAAATTTTTTAATATAACTCTGAATTAAGTGAATCAAAATCCAAAATGCTCGAAATGAAGTGCTCCATCAACCATTTTTTTTCTAGAATGTCATGTTTTAGTAGATCAAAACCACGAAAAATACATGAAATCCATGAAAATCCAAAACTTCAAATTCAGATCTACTAAAATCTCTCGTTTAAAACCAAAAATACCAAGAACTAAAAATGATGAGGAACACATGGGGAATATTTTCCATCAAAAACATTTTTAAAAATAATATATATATAAAAATCTAAAAATTAAGGTTTCAACATGGAGCAAGATATACTTGCCTAATAGTCTAATGACCTCTTCCTAGCTAGGTCCAGTGCTAGGGTTCGGCTAGGGGAGGTGCACGGGGTGAGGGAGAAGGGAGCAAGGAAGAAAGAAATGGTAAAAATAAAGAAGAAAAAGAAAGAGAAAAGAGAGAGAAAAACTCATACATATATGTAGAATCATGAAAAATACACTGGGGAATTATACGCATAAAACCCCCAACATGCATGAAGCCCGCGTAAAACAGAGCTTCCGCGCTGTGTGGCATAAAATATGGCTTCAGAACAGTCCGCGTAAGGCAGCACTTCCAGGCTGTTTTGGCGTAAAAAGGTTGCTACACCTCCCTCCGGCGTAAAATATGTCTGCTTTTAATGCAGCGTGAAGTCGTACGAGGAACTCTTCGTATTCCTCGAATGAACCTGTCAGACAAAACAGTGAACCTGACTCCTGACAAAGAGTACTACACGATGATCGAGAGGACGACTGTAATGAAAATTCTGCACAGAGGCCCAGACTGTCGTTTAGTGGCATATCCTTGATACAAGTTATTTTTACGCATTCAAGGAATACGCTGTCTATTCTACAGAGGCAGAGATGAGTTTTTACGTTCAAGATGAGATAAAATCAGACGCCACGTCAAAAGCTATTTTTCGTACAGAACTCGAGGCATATCTCTGCAGTTAATGCGCGAGATGGGGGCAGATCTCTGCATTTAATGCATGAGATTTTATTCTATTTTTAATGACTGGGAGAGCTAAAACTTGGGCTAATACACTCATATCACTATCCCTGCATGTTACGCCAACCAGGCTATTTTTAACTATAGGAGTACGCCGTATGCTATCTCCTCGAAATACGCCAACTCAGGCTATATTTGTAAAGGTATGTGATAAGGCTATTTGGCCTAGAATACGCTCAAGACCTCAGTCAGGAAGGATAATTGGCTAGTTTACGCTGGTTACCTATTATTTATGCAGCATCAAGCTTTACGCAGAATTTGGCTTTTACGCCAACAAGACAACTACTTGGATTTTACGCTAACAAGATAGCTACTTGGCTTTTACGCCAACAAGATAGTTATTTGGCTTTTATGCCAACCATCTTTACGCGAGGGACAGTTACCTACGTGGCTTGTATGCCGTGATCTTCAATGAGCGATTATACACGTTACCTCATAATGGGACATACATCACACACAAATTCTGGAGATCATTTAGACGTGGGTAGCAGTTATTGTAACCGCCACGTAAAGAGCGCCACTCTCTTCACAGTTTGGCTTCTACGCCGACTAGACAGTTACTGTGACTGAGCTCTATAAATAGAGACTTTCGGTCGCAGGAGAAAAAGGTCGGAATCAAGGGAGATGATCCAGAAGATCGAATCAAAAGAGAGAAAGCATAAAACAGAGAGTGTTGGTTGACAGTTTAATCCCACTCGTAATCTTTGAAGCTTCTTCTTCTTCTACAGCACTTCTTCGTCATCGTGTGGTCCAAGAGACAAAGTGATCAACCGCAGATCAGACTCCTATAGCAATATTTTTCCAGAATTATTTTTTATTGTACTTAACATCCTCGTATAGGATTAATTGTACTCTTTTTTCTTGTTTGTAAACAAAGAAAGGGTTTCGTATAAACCTAGTTTCATTCTTCTGTTTATCATCAAACACAAGATGGCGACTCTGCTGGGGAAAAATTTCTTATCTGACGAGAAAGCCATTGCTCAACACGATGTTGTATCCGTCGGATCGACGAAGAAGACTTTGGTCATCTAATTCGACCAATCTGCTTATGAAGACATGCTTCGCGCAGGGGGTAGCTCTCAACCCCTCTCTGTCCAGGACAACAGGAAGCTGCGTAAAGTATGGATGCCCCGGACATCCTCTACCCTTCCTGCATGATCTCTCTCTCTCCGATCAACAAGGTTGTGATATCACAACCTATACACCTTGTGGTAAAAACCCGTCTCCCGTCTGTGACATGGCAGAGAAAACTTCTGGCAATGCCTCGGTGCCAATCCAGAAGTCTAGAACGTACCCTGCGCATAAAACTATGTCTCCCGTCTGTGACATGGCAGACAAAGCTTCTGGCAATGCCCCAGTGCCAATCCAGAAGTCTAGAACATGCCCTGCGCATAAAAATTCGTCTCCCGTCTGTGACGTGGCAGACAAAATTCCTAGCAAGGCCTCAGAGCCCGCGCAAAAATTTTAAACGCGCCATGCGCGTAAAAATATATCTCCCGTCTATAAGGAGGCATATGGACCCTTGGATCACATCAAGGAAAAACGAGTGGCGAATCTCCCAACCTCTAGAGTTGTACGCCACAAAGAGAAGAAGATTACGCGTGACGCTGGAGGCCGTTTGAGGACTCCCCCTGTTTTACGCGAACCTGTGCAAAGCTCCAGATTACGCTAGGATAAGCCCATCCGCGTAAAGAAGACCCGCTTCACGGGAAAATATGCTCCTCAGACGGATGATAGATCGTATGCTACTCACATGGGTGAACTGCTGTATACTTATGACAGAGAGAGGGTCATGGTTCCCAATCTCCATGCCCCTACTGATGAAAAAAGACAGAATAAGCCTTCTTCTTCTTCTGTTAATTCTCCTGATTTGCGTGATTTTTTGATCCAGAAACGCAAAGACAGGGGTCAAAATCAAGATTTAGTGCCCCTAACTACCAAGCATGGGGAGATCATGTGGGAAGATGAGTCAACATCTAATATCGTCATGACATATGGGCCACTTGAAGAATCTGTCTTTGTTGTTCCACCTACTCATGACGATCAGTATCAGATAATCTTCGGTCAAATACGGAATAGACCGATTGTAAAAGAAGATTCTCACAAGTCTGATGCTGGGAAAATACAAAACTACAGGTATAGCCCACAGGCTTTAAGGATTATGCAAAATATGGGTTACGATTTGAAGTTGAAGCAAGGCCTCAATAATGAAAAATGCAGACGAATACCGTTGTATGTTGATCTTTACTGTCAACGAACTCGTTTTGGGTTGGGGTATACCACATCCCCTGCAAGCTCCAAACCTCCACAGTCAGATCCTGTAATACCAGAGGCAGATCCTTCTAAATCAACTTCTGTGGATAAACGCCACGACATGTCTGGGGGTAGTCTCCCTCGACAAAATAGGACAGCATCCAAAGCTGGGGGTAGAATTCCCTCTGAGTCTTGAGATGATGCAGCTAGGACCATCTTCCTTGAGGACCGTACAACTCAAGTATCGGGAGCCCGAAAGCCAAAGGGGAATTTCTCCTTCAATGATGATGACATCATTGAAATCTTCAATATATTGATGAAGGAAAACAAGCTTCTGCTACCCAACATCAGATACCCTGAGAGGGCTGGCAAGGTTGATGACCCAGAATATTGTCTCTTTCATCGTTACATTCATCACCCCACAAAGGCATGCTATGTACTGAAAAGGAAAATCCAGAGTTGATTGACGCTAAAGTCATCACTTTGCATTTATAAATGAGAAGACGGTCATTGCAAATTGATCTCACTCCAACGTGGCAATTTGCTCCCTCAAGAAGTACCGGATGATGAGTCACTAAGTCTACTCGCACACTCCCGCCGTGACTATTCACAATCTATCTAGTTAGACGCTAGCCATGCTCATATTGCCTCTGAGCTATCATCCCATCAATATCCCCAGCGGAGCGATCCTCTGGTCTATCTTCATAGACCACACTCAATAAATCAATCAGGTGAATTTTTTGGATATGAGTTCACGTTCATATTACCTCTGAACTATTCTCCAAACATTTTTTCTCCCAGCTGAGTTTGCCATGTCTAAGTGACCTCTGAGCAAACCTCCCAGGTTGTTGCTATCAATCAGTTCACGTCCATATTACCTCTGAACTGCTGTCATAGTATTTCTCTCAGGCTGAGTTTGTCATGTTCATATTACCTCTGGACAAACCTTCTGGGTTCGGCTATCGATTATCATGTTCATATTACCTCTGATATCGGTTGTCGTCTCAACTTAGCACCCGTACTTAACTCTAAGTACGTCAGTGGTGTTAAGCCCACAAAAACTGCCACATCCATATTACCTCTAGCAGGGCTTGTCCTAAACTTATTACTTGTATTCTCGTGCACAAGAAGTAATAGGTCCACCAAAAAAAAAACCACATATGGAACGCCTACAATGAAAAAAAAATATTCATGTCCATATTACCTCTGAACTATTCTCGTTTTCCCCAGCAAAAGTCAGGACATGTTCATATTACATCTGAAATATGTCTCTCCACCATCCCCACAGAGTCATATTTTACAGCGTCCATATTACCTCTGTCAGGACTTGTCTCAAACCCATTACTTGCACTCTCGTGCACAAGAAGTAATGGGTCCACAAAAAACCCCCCAGCAGGATGTCTCTACTGACCACAAAACCTATTGCCTCTGATAAGGCTTGTTTTGAACTTATTATTTACACTCAACATGTGCAACAAACAATAGATCCACCAAAGATCCCCCAGTGGATGTCCTCAACAAACACGGTATTATACTACGTTCATATTACCTCTGGTACGATGTCCAAAATTTGCACAAACAATCATAAAGAAATAGAGGGCCCTTATATGATTGCAAATGGCACTTACAGGTTAGCCAAGCCTAATAAAAATTGGGCAATGGCTCCTATCAAGTGCAAATTCCTGAAGAAGTACTATACTTGATCTCCTTTGCCTAACAAAGTATGATGAAGATCTTATTCTGACGATACCATGCACAAAGGTTAGCTGGATCATATTCTATCAGATTCATATGACCTCTTAATGTATATGCTTAACTATTTTGTAAACCTAGCATGTTCATATTACCTCTGATAGTGTTTAGTATACAAATTTAGTTGGATTATATTCTATCAGGTTCATATTACTTATGAATAGATTTATATTTAGCAAAACCTTAACGAAAGTATGTCATGTTTATGATACCTCTGATATCACTTTCATCTTAGCCTATCATATTCTAAAGTGATGGGTCCATAAAGTCAGAAAATGTATCTTTATTATCTCTGAGAAATTACAGGAGAAACAAAAAAGTACATCATTAAGGAGGAGCAGTTAAATCGCGAATCTGTCGCGCCAAAGCAGCCATCATCTCATTCCTGGAGTTCAAAATGTTAGTGTGAGCCCATTTCAGCCTTGCTTCGTCATTGTTCAAGCGAGATAATTCGGACAGGGAATTAACAAAACTTGTGTGGATGACATCCGCATGTGTCAAGTTCTGCTGAGCTGTCTTCACTTGGCCCTCAAATACATCACAAACTACCGATGTCTTGAGAAGTCTCTCCCTTGCCTGAGCGAGTTCAGCTTCTAATTCTCGAACCCTCACTTCATTTCCCTCATATTCGGCTTGGTACTGAGTCAGCTGAGGAATAACCTCCACCAAGACAGCCTGCTCTTTATCCATCTCTTGCTGTTGTTCCTGGATGGATTTGTTTAGAGATTCTATTTGCTCAGCAAGTTCTGCAGTTAAAGAGTTATACTCTGCCTGAACCAGATCGTCGATGCTGCCTCAGGATAGTTGTAAATATTCATTAATGGGTTGTTCTAAACCATTAACTATTTGCTCTAGCGCATCAGCTCTTTCAGCGTCATTAAAATTTCTAATCGGCGTTATCGTAAGCTGGGAGGATGTCTTCAGAGCATCAAAACCTAGGTTCTTCTCCAGCACCATGGATATCAATTCTTTCAAAGTAAGGTAGAATATGCTAGTGTATTGTTCAACTAGCATAGCAAAGATCGGATGTACGCTGGGAGTGGCTGCAATACCGGTAAATCTTCCTTCTGGAATGACTACAGAGGATGTTGCCACAGTCGTGGCTTCAACGGATGGCGCAACAAAAGAAAGGACACTAGTAACGGTTGAATTTGATGGCATACTCAACAAAGGAGGCACAGTCAAGATAATGGGCTCATCCTCCTCTGATGTTATTTGAACTGCTATTGGCGGGATGACACCCGAGAATGTTGTGGATGAAAGATCGGCAGCTTCAAAGCATGCTTCCTCGACATCGAGCACCGCCGTTTTATTAGATGGATCCGCAACAAAGTCAGAAGTTGTGTCAACTCTGCCCTCCTCAGAGATGTCTTCGCCTGAAAAGAAGACAAGAGAAAGTTAATATCAATTTGATGTTAATTTTCCTGAAAGAAGCATAAAGACAACATTTACCCATGGCCGATGGTATGTATATTGCGTCTGTAGCCTGTATAGCTAAATCATTTCTTAATGATGCTAAACAAGCTGTCATACCTGGAGAAGAGGGTACACCAACTGACGTTTGAGGATAGTCATCCCAGTCATCACCCAGATCCACTCGAGGTTCATCGGATGGAATCTCGCTAGAAATACTTACAGACGAAGGAGGGATTATTCCCATTATTTGTCTGGATAAAGGTATATTGATTCTTAATATGCTCGGTCTCGAAGGCAATCTCGAAACACTACCAGTAGCAGTAGTAGTGGCAGCGATCGCGAGCAAAGAATCTCCAGCACTGTCAGCCGGAACTATGGAGGTTCCCTCTCTAAAAGGCGAAGGACCTCTGATCAAAGAATCATCCCCAACAGAGAAAACAACAGGCTCGCTCCTAGAGGCCCCCTTGGTGGAAGTCCTTTTAGGACCTCTGACCGTCTTCTTCTTGCAAGGGAAAGGCTCTTTCAGAGTGGAAGCCTTTCGCTTATTGGAGATAATAAGAGGCCCTGCTGGCGGAGCTATTACGCCTCTCGGTATTATCAACAAGAAATTGTCTGCACCGGTAGTGTCTTCACCTTCATCAGAGGAGACGGATGTGATCTCCTCTCTTCCAGTAGACTTATGGGAGGGCATCCTGAAACTTCCATATACATCGAAATCATGATGGAAGGTATTGATGGACGAGTAAAACTGCGCGTACGAGTGAAGAATACGCAACTCCGTGGAGACAGAAGTCGCGGGCACAACAAAGATTGCACCAGTACAACCCATGATAAAGTACCGCCATCCTCTAGCTCCATCAATAAGTCCACCTTTGGACTTGAAGCTGGTGATAGGATTCCCCACGTGTAACTGGTCGTACCCAAATTGTTTGGCGAACCGGCTGGGCAAATAAGGCTCCGAATAGCAGTGGTCCTCACTTCTGTACAGCAGATGGGAATGTCTAATGCAGACCAACCAGTAAAAGACTTCAGGAGAAAAAATAGTCTTCCCCTGACCTGCATCCTGAAGTTTCGTCCCCTGTTGATTGATATGTACGGGGGGGACGGTACAGAAGATCTTCCAACCATGGGCAAAATTTAATGCTCGTCGACAATCTATGACGCTAATCACATTCCAAAAGAAATTCTTGTAATTCAACAAGAAGTTTTTTTCGAACCGCTGGCAAAGCCGAGAGACATCACTCTGGTGTTGTGAAGGACTAACCATCCCATCAGATATAAGAATGGCAATTCCACTCTAGAAAATCTTTTACGCTGTGTATCATCTGCAAGCAGCCCATCAGTAATGGCCCTCAGGCCAGCTTGTATTCTGTATACCATGTCAGGAAGCAGGCCCAATCTTGCTCCAAATACCAAACATACTGCGGGCCATATGGTGTTGCGATGAATGCGATCTGCAAACGCGATGCCAGACACTACCCATCGGCGTAGCCAGACAGAGAGGAAGCCAGCCAGTTGAGCTTCTCTTGACAGAGGCTTGCGATAATGCCTCATATAACTGAAGGCTTTAGCGCCTGCAGGATAACCCCTATCTCCTCATCAAGAACATAATCTGAAGCCCCTGCGTCTTCAATGAGATCATCGACCGTATTGGCACTAAGCATGCTCAGGAGGTTCAAAGGCTTATCTCTGCTATCTACAACCTTGTCCGGCTTAGCATTTCTGGCCTGATGGAAGAAGAGGTAGGATACCCATTTGTTGATATGGGCCAAATCAGAGGGCTCTTTGTAGAAGGTGGTGCAGGCAAGATAGTGGCTCATCAACTCCTGGTACACTGCTACTGCCCGAGGGTTTGTATCCCTCAGCTCCCTGTTTATGGGAACGTACTCTTCATAAGGAGTATCTCCCATTGGCAGCTTTAAAATCTCTGTCATCTCATGAAGGGCTAAGCCCAACTCACCTAGTGGAGTGGTGAAAGTCCCAGTGAGCGAATTATATCGCTCCATCAAAACTAAGAACAAGTTGGAGTTGAGAGGCAGCCCAACACTAGTGGCACTCCCAACCGCAAACAAGCCAATACTCTCCAGCTCCATCTGGAAGTGCTTCAGGGCCCAGGCAGTTAAACTGGCCCATCGAAGATTCTCAGGGCTAAGCCATCCACTGATGTGAGGGTTCACCTTGGGGTACACTCCTCCCTGTCCCATAAAGTCATTGCAGAAAGTCGATATTTGAATCGGCTGGATCAGTGAAGTGTCTTCACCCGGGACGCTGCCTGGCAGTAATCCTCTGAAAGGCATAACAGGGCCTGAAGGACTGCTCATAAAGGCTCCTCGGTTCAATCCTTTCTTGTATGAGATCTTCCCTAACCGCCCATAAAGATCGGGAGTCAGAGTCCACATCATCTTCCTATGATGTGTGGCATGGAAGAATGCCGAGATAGGGTAATCTCTAGATATCCTTGGCAGATACATGACCGTGCCCTCAGCAGAAAATACCCAATATTCTTTCTTGGGCTTAGTCTGGGATTATTTATCGATAACATCCCCGAATAAGAAACTTGGTTTCTTATATTCAGTCCCATCTATGTATATCAGGGGCTCCCCACTGATCATACTCAGCAGCATTCGTTCTCCTTGGGACGAGATCAGAGTTCCCCTTTCTCGAGGATACTCGGTTCCAGAGATGGAGAATGTCACATGGGACAAGTCCTCCAGATAATTGGAATTCAACATCCCAGCAGCATAGCCCATCACATCAGCCAAAGGAGGGATCTGCAGGTCCACTGCAAGAAGCAAGAAAATAAGTCTATTTTACGCTAGACGCTATACTCTTGCAGTATATAGCCAAAACCTAATAGTCTGAGCTTTTACGCCAGACTGTAAAAACTTGAAATTTTACGCTGGAATCTATTTTTTAGTGCGTAAAACTCAAGGTCGGCAGTATACGCCAAAATCTAACAGTATGAGTCTTTACGCCAGACTGCCAAAATTTGAGTTTTTACGCTAGATTTACATCTAGCACGTAAAACTCAAAAATTAAAGTATACGCCAAATTTTGACAGTCTGAGTTTTTACGCCAGACTGCGAAAATATAGAGTTTTTACGTTGACATATTAGAAATATGGGCGTATTGTTGCGCATACACGTACAACGTACGCAGAAGGTTCTCCATTTTTCTCTCGAAGTCTTTACCTGTGATGCCCGGAGCGCAGCTCGACGGTAGAGCACTTCGCTTAGATCGGGGCTCGCTCAGCCTAATGGGGGTTGCTCGTGCTTGAGCAGAGAAGCGAGATAAAGAAGCGGCTTTCTTTTCCTTAGCAGTGGAAGCCTATTTCGGTGCCATGGCGAAGCTCAAAGTTCTCAGAAAAGAGACGAAGATGAAGAGTTTTCAAAGAGACAAAGGATTTTGCAAAGACAGATGAAGGGTTTTTCTCTCTCAAGACCTTCGGCTATTTATAGAGTTCAGATAACTCTTCGAATCCCTAACTAAATCCGATTTTTAATAGTCGGTTATAATTTGGGACCACGTCAGCCTATCATTTAAAAAATAAGGCGGACAGTCATGCTGCATAACGGATCCAGATTTTATGCGCATAGCAAGGATCTATGGTTTTACGCTTAGAAGCTTTTACGCTCAGAGGCTACAAATCTATGGTTTTAGCTCAGAAGTTACAAATCTATGGTTTTACGCTCAGAAGCTTTTACGCTCAGAGGCTACAAATCTATGGTTTTTCGCTCAGAAGCTACAAATCTATGGTTTTACGCTCAGAAGCTTTTTCTACGCTCAGAAGCTACAGACGGCCAATTACAAGGGTTTACGCAGAAAATGCTCCTTTTTGGCTACAAAACATTCCAAGTGCCTGAAACACACAGATGTCAGCATTGAAGATGACTCTTCTTCTTGGGCCATTGGAAGTTCATTCGAAGTCTAGCCAAAATCCTTTATATCTAAGTTCAAGTATGGCTTGTTCAGCGGACATTCCTTGCCCTGTTTCGGGAAATTTTCGGGAAACCATTCTTGAAGATGATATTCTGAACAGAAATTCTTCGTATCAAAGAAGTGACAGTTCAGAATTCTATACGACTCCTCGTCCAAAAATAGCATGACAGTTGGATCTTCAAGACAACTTAATACTAAAGAGCTTTTTACGCATCTTCCGTTACGCGTAAAAGTCGGGACGTGACCGGATAAACGTTTATCAGAGTCAGCGTAAAATTTCTCAGACGTGTCGAAGATGCACATTATCAGACTTTCTCACAGCAAATATGGCAAATCAATGATGCGTAAAAGAAGACAAGTTTATTAATCATGATTACATATGATAAAAATCTATTTTACAAAGATTTTTTATTAATATTCAAGATCATGATTACATATGATGGAAATCCATTTTACAAAGGATTTTTTATTAATATTCAAGATCACGATGAGAATCTACTACGCCATGTTCTCATTTGATGGAGATCTTTTTCTTCTTCTACGGCACTTCATCGGCTTCTTCGGCCGATGAACAAGAAAATGGTCAATGGCGGGAGGATACAGAACTGGGCCTGTTTAAATTATTCAAGCCCACCCTCCATACGCCATGGCAGCCACGCCCTATAATTGTGTTAGGGATTCAGACCCAACACAATACTGGAAGACACGGCCAAGCTGCCTACCTACGTCCAGCTCATAATGGGAGAAAATACAGCTAGTATGTTGTGTGGTCCGATGAGACCCTTCATCTCTCCTGGACGAATCGCCATATGAAATTGCTGATTATCCCGAGCAAAGAAAGCTATGATATCCTTCCATGATCCATTATTGCAGAAGATATTTGCTCGAAGATGCCTTTTTTTATGGATCCTTACATGTTGGAAGAGCATGATCTTCTTCTTCCTCAGGTCAGCCCGATGGATCTTAACAGCCATCTTTTTGGTGAAGGAAGTATGGAAAAATAGGTTCACTCACTCTCCTTTATATAGGCAGAAGAGAACATACCCAATCCCAACAACTTCCCAAATATCTCCAAAAAATCAGCCTCGCAGAACGAGTCAAATTTGACCGTTATATGCTTCAATCAAAGTATTTCAAATTACGAGGAATTTGAAAACTTTGAAGGGGGTCTTGTAGAAGCATAAAAAGTACGCTGGAGAATTATACGCGTAAAACTCCCAACATGCATGAAGCCCGCGTAAAACAGAGCTTCAACGCTGTGTGGCGTAAAATATGGCTTCAGAACAGTCCGCATAAGGCAGCACTTCCAGGCTGTTTTGGCATAAAAAGGTTGCTACACCTCCCTCCGGCGTAAAATATGTCTGCTTTTAATGCAGCGTGAAGTTGTACGAGGAACTCTTCGTATTCCTCGAATGAACCTGTCAGACAAAACAGTAAACCTGACTCCTGACAAAGAGTACTGCACGACGATCGAGAGGACGGCTGTAATGATGATTCTGCACAGAGACCCAGACTGTCGTTTAGTGGCATATCCTTAATACAAGTCATTTTTACGCATTCAAGGAATACGCTGCCTATTCTACACAGGTAGAGATGAGTTTTTACGCTCAAGATGAGACAAAATCAGACGCCACGTCAAAAGTTGTTTTTCGTACAGAACTCGAGGCATATCTCTGCAGTTAATGCACGAGATGGGGGCAGATCTCTGCATTTAATGCATGAGATTTTGTTCTATTTTTAATGACCGGAAGAGCTAAAACTTGGGATAATACGCTCATATCACTATCCCTACATGTTATGCCAACCAGGCTATTTTCAACTATAGGAGTACGCCGTATGCTATCTCCTCGAAATACGCCAACTCAGGCTATATTTGCAAAGGTATGTGATAAGGCTATTTGGCCCAGAATACGCTCAAGACCTCAGTCGAGAAGGATAATTGGCTAGTTTATGCTGGTTACCTATTTTTTATGCAGCATCAAGCTTTACGTAAAATTTGACTTTTACGCCAACAAAAAAAATACTTGGCTTTTACACCAACAAGATAGCTACTTGGCTTTTACTCCAACAAGACAGTTATTTGGCTTTTATGCCAACCATCTTTACGCGAGGGACAGTTACCTACGTAGCTTGCATGTCGTGATCTTCGATGAACGATTATACACGTTACCTCATAATGGGACACGCGTCACACGCGGATTCAGGAGATCATTTAGACGTGTGTAGCAGTTATTGTAACTGCCGCGTAAAGAGCGCCACTCTCTTCACAGTTTGGCTTGTACGCCGACTGGACAGTTACTGTGACTGAGCTCTATAAATAGAGACTTCCGGTCACAGGAGAAAAAGGTCGGAATCAAGGTAGATAATCCAGAAGATCGAATCAAAAGAGAAAGAGAAAGCATAAAACAGAGAGTGTTGGTTAATAGTTTAATCCCACTCGCAATATTTGAAGCTTCTTCTTCTTCTACAGCACTTCTTCGTCATCGTGTGGTCCTAGGGACAAAGTAATCGACCGTAGATCAGACTCCTATAGCAATATTTCCCCAGAATTATTTTTTATTGTACTTAACATCCTCGTATAGGATTAATTGTACTTTTTTTTCTTGTTTGTAAACAAAGAAAGGGTTTCGTATAAACCTAGTTTCATTCTTCTGTTTATCATCAAACAATATATACTAAAGGAACAAATTGGGGGGGGGGGGTTCATGAGCTAAAGGGTTCAACCCAAATGGACAAACTTGGGTTCAAATCTAAATATGGGTCCTAGCATGAGTCAGTGGCACAGCCACGGGTCTATTACTAGTATCAGGTAGTCTCTGCTACATGACAAAATCCAAGATACAATATATAATACAAAATATACATGCACCAAAACTACCAAACACCATAAAATAAGAGAAAATTAAATACCAAAAATACAGGAATATGAAATCTGGAACAGGGTGTGACATCTCCACCCTCCTTAGAAAAATTTTATCCTCGGAATTTCACCATGGCTAATCGAGCTGGAACACACGAGAAAGCTCAAGAAATCACAAGTCACTAATCGAAGGATTATACTAAGCAAGTAACTGAAATAAAAAATAACTGCAAAAGTAACTAATAAATAAATGCACAAAAATAGCATACAGGAAAAATAGAGGTATATGGATACATATACCCATGATTCAGTCAATTAGGAGTTCGTCCTCACTTGCCTTATGCTGACTCATAAAAATGGATAAGAGCCAAGCCTTCGGTAAGTCGATACCAATGATCTTATCAAGGATATGACTTCGATCCAGGATGTTCCTTCGCAGTCGGGTGACATGATAGACATCAAGTACCACGAGATACAGAGACAAAAGAATGGGGCGAAGAACTTATATTTTCTCAACAAAAAGATCAAAACGACTATCGAATTTCGAACGTGTCAAAATACAAGATCGTTCGACAAGAATCCAAGAATAAGACAAGCTAAAGAGAGCTAAAAATTTTTACCCATAATTGTAGCACCTTCGGCTATCAACTACTCTAGGTTGTCAAATACTTCGTCAGACCAACGTCTAGGGGCTGTGGCTCTAACTTGCTGCTGGTTCTGCCTTGGTGGTTGGGCTTACTGGACTTGCACATACTGTGTCGGATGTTGCTGCTAAAACTGCTGGGTCTTTGTCGGGAGAGGACGTTGGGCTAGTGGTTGAACTACTAATTCTGGTCCTCGTGGGTCTTTAGTTGCTGCCCGAGGCAGAGCTGATAACTGTCGGAATGAAGAAGCCTCTGGGTACAGAAGCGGGCATGAACTAATTATGTGGTTATATGCCCCACATCTGAGACACTGGTCGTTGGCCCTCCTATACTGATCTCTGGTGTGCCCTGGCTTACCGCAGTGGCTGCATCCTGCTGATACAGACTGCCTGGTGGATTGTATTGAAGTTACTGTAGAGGCTGGAGGTATTGGCGGACGAGGATTTCTGACTGCTAGTGCTGGATATGCTGACTGAATACTGATGTCTCTCATAGATGATTGTGACCTCTTCTGGCCTCCGGTCCTTGCTAGTAATCTCTAGCCGAAAAGTTCTTGGGACCTAGCTGCCCCCAGTACTGCATCATAGGTGGCATAATTATGGTCCACCGTAAATTCCTGGAGCTTAAGATGTAACCCTTGCTCAAATCTCTTGGCTCTGTCCTCTTCGGAAGCTATCATATGGGGAGAAAATTGGCTGAGTCGGCAAAACTCGGCTGTATAGTGGTCGACCGATCTTGTGTTTTGGCGAAGGTTGATGAACTACTACTAGAGCTGGAACTTGATGGTGGTATGGAAATACTTCTCCCGAAAATGCTCCTTGAATATCCTCCAGTCAATGGATTTTGGAAGCATCAATTATTGTGTTGCCCACCAATCTCGGAAAAGATCTGACAGTTGTAGCTTTACGACTGCTACCTTCCCATCTTCTGGTGTCTTAGTTGCATCCAGGATGGCCTCAAAGTCTTGGAACCAAGAATATGCTGAAACTGCATCTTCTGTGTCGAGGAACTTGGTTGGGCGCATGCGACTAACATTAGTCGCCGAGTTTTGAGTATAACACCCACTGTTCTCAAGTGCTACTCTAACTCTCTGGCAAAGAGTAGTGTTGGTATGTTCTTGTCCTTGCTGGAACTGCTGGCATAGCTGGACCACTTGTTGCTGAAGTTGGAGTTGTTATTGCTATTATTGTTGTACCATCATCATGGCTTGGATTATCTCTAACATGGCCTGCAATTCTGATTGCCCTAGTTTTACTAGAAAAACTGGTGGTATTGTCTGGGTTGGCTGGACTGGCTGAGCTGGTATGAATGGCGGAGCTGACCGGACTGGCTGTCCCAACAAGACTGGTTGAGCTGATTGTGCTGGTTGGGCATGCATGACCTGCGGATTCGACTGATGAAAAGCTATTAATGCTTGCCCTTGGTTCAGTAGAGGGGACTGATCCTGGCCTAGCATTGGATCTACTGGAGTTATCGGTGCAACGGAACTCTCAGAATGAGAAGCATATGGGGTGTCCTTGAAGGATAAGAACACAAAGATATCAACAAGGGACGAGAATGGAACAATAATGTCAAGCAAGCTTGCAGTTCAAGGAGAGCGAGAAGTACAGGTTATAAGTGGAGTTCAATCAAAGATAAGTAGAAGATTGAGATTCTAATAAGATGAGTCCTCGCACAAGTCTAAAATTTGAGACCTGCATAGGCCACCACTAAAATATGTAGGCCCGCAGGCTAGGATGTCAAGTCCCAAAACACGAGCTAAACACGTACTCGGTGGCTAAATGCCTCAAAAGAATAATTATACAAGATCAAGTGGGTGATGAAAGAGGAACCCACTCATGGCCCCGGGTGCTCCTAGTGTTCACCATCTTGAGGCAGAAAGTACGAGAGATCCTGTGGTCCTGCTCCGATATCTGGCCATACAAAACCAGTGGGGTCAGACCCCAAAATAGCAAGTACCACAAGAAAGCCAAACTTATGAACTAAAACTAGAATACAGATAAATCAATAAGAAATAGCATAAAGAATATTTAAATAAGTATAGCGGATAAAATAACAGTTAAACAATTCTGGAGTATTTAAACAAAGATATCTAGAATCAGTACTCCGGTTACCATTTCTAGATCAATTGTTAAAATAAATCAGGACTGGACTAGACAAGACTAGACTAGAAATCAAGCGATCACGGCCAATCATGTCCTATGGCTTGCTATCATTAGCTAACTAGGATTATTACAATCCTAGTTACTAACATATGCAGTTTGAGATTTCTTACAGCCACATACCCTGCAGACTATCAGGATTATCCTGACGAACTGGTACATAGTATAGATTTATCAGGTATAATTATTTTATTGTCTTTTTTGGTAGTACAACACTCGTCGGTGTGTTGGACGTAAGTTAGAAGTGTGTCCCTCACGACGGAGAGCTCCAAATCTATCAGGTATCCTTGGGATACCGGGATTACATATAGCCAGGAAATCTCTCCAAATATTATCTATATTATTATTCTAGTTATTATCCTGGACAATTATCAAAGATTCTCGACCGTGGTGCTCAAAAATCGGTCTTAGACATGATGCAAGACATGGTAGTAGCTTGACAAATACAATCAAAATCAACCACGGAGATACATGTTATGCAATATATGTGCTACTAATAGCCTTGATCAGGACAGTTACAGGATTTCTCGTGTCAGGAGTGTGCTACGTCGAGCCACTATCATGATTATCAGGATCAGGAGTATCAGGGTTATCAGTACAATATTAGGATTATCAGTACAGCATCAGGATCCATTTTAATATCAGGATTCAGGAGTTCATTTATAGTGTACAATTACTAGATCATATCAGGAAATCAAGATCAATATAAAGAATGTTATATTCAAAAAATAACCAGGATTAACTAAAATAACAGGATAAAAGAGAACCAGAGAATCATCAAGAGTTAAGCATATTAAAAATAATACTAGCATACATGAGCATAAATCATTAATTCAGGGTTGGCGTATAAAATCAGGTAAGAAAATAACATCCGGGCATAATGGGCCAAAACTACTATTGACGCACAAATGGCAAAAAATAAGTTTTAGCGCAGAAATGGCCAAAAATAGTTTTTGCGCACAAATCACTAATCCGGACAGTTCTGGTGTACTTTGATACAAAAGTGCTTCGAGCAAAGATGACGCACAAAACATACTAAAGCGCACTTCTAGGGCCTTGGTGCACAATGATAGAAGTGCGCGAGCCAGAAGCTTGGCACATAAATCTATCATTGGTGCACAAAAGAAAGTACCCAAGTTATGAACTTGGCGAACTTTTATCAAGTATGCCAGTAGTGAGGTTGGCGCACAAACAAGTGCAGGAAGGTCTACTAAAAGATAAAACACAAGTTTCAAGGCATGGCACAACAGTCGATAAGAACACAATTCTCGAGAATGGTCAAAAGTTATTGCTTAGTTATTAAGTAATTTCGAAGGGCTATAAAGCGCACCATCTCTCGAGAATGCTATATAGTGCACCAACATAACAAAGTGTACAATTCTCCAGAAGCGACATAGTGCGCCGGTAAGGAAAGTTTCACCAAAGTGCGCCAACTTTGTAATATCTGCAAAGTGCACAAACTTGGCTATTTAAGCAATAGCATACATTCTTGATGACTTACAGACCTATTAAAAAATATGTCAATTAGGATTTGCGTACTTTTGAAGGAATTGCCATAGTACAAAACATACGTAGGAGTAGAGAAGTGCGCCCAGAGTACTCAACATATCTTGGCGCACTTTCTAAGAAAATTATGAAACACACACAAGTACGCTCACTGGAACTTCGCTATATGCGACAAGGGTTCCCTGCGTACTTTTTGTATGTATTCTCAGGCCAACTTTGCAATCTCTGACTTGCTATTCTCGGGATCCATGAGCAATCTAATTCAAGAAATATAAAATCACCAATGAGACAAGTTCTAAGTGTTACCCAAAAATAAAATCGATAAAATGATTAAAAATAAGTTATACTAAGAATCAAATCAAGGTCCATGGTTGTTCCTCCGGTTGACAAGATGTACTTACCTACGGTCAAGTTCTAGACTAATACCAATACTACCAAGGTCACCCACGACCAAGGCTAAGCTCGACTGCTGCTCTATGCTGGGAAAGAAATGAAGAAGGAAAGAGAAATAAAAGAAAAAAAGTGCAGGAAAGAGAATGTGATTGCTTATATAGGAAGAGTTAGGATTGTAGGCCATTGGATCATAATCCATGCCCCTCACCTGGGTTTATCACAGTCACCCACCAAGAAAACCAAGGGACCAACAGTCCAAAGCATGCAACTAAGGGAAACTTACAAAAATAACCAAAATAATGCATCAATGACATAAAGCATGATGTAAGAAATTAAATAATAAACAAGCTATACATGTATAATACACATATATCAGGTACATATACTAGAATAGTGAGATGAGTCTCATAACTCTCTCCTCCTTAGAAAATTTTATTCTCAAAATTTATATAAGGCACGGGGCTAGCAAGAAAACTCTGGGGACATGCAATCAAGGTAAGCAAGGGCATACGTGAATCAAGCACAATTCTAAAATAATACAATCATGCATAAGACAAGATCAGGGTACGAAATATTCGAACAAGTATAACTCATGAGTCAAACAAATATGAGAATCGAGCACGGATATCATCCTCTCGCTCCCAAGTTGACTCGCGTGGTAAGTAATGTCCCCAAGCAACTCGGACTAACCGACTAGTCCGGTTCTTGAGAATCTTCTCTCTCCAGTCTAAAATAGATACAAGCCTCTCCTCATACGAAAGGTCGGTACCAACGACCAATTTTGAATAATCCAGGACATGGCTTGAATCTGGTATACGTAACTGAGATACATGAAAAATGTTATATATCTCATAAAACGACGGCAAAAGAGCAAGGCGATCATAAATATCTTCCACTCGCTCAAGGATATCTAACAGACTAATATACGGTGGACTAAGCTTTAACCGTACACCAAATATGATGACTCCTCAGGTAGGCAAAATTTGAAGGAATACATGGTCGCTGACAGAGAACTTAAGAGGTCGCTGATGCGAATCGGCCCAATGACGTTGGCGATCTTGAGCCACCTTAAGATGCTTCTCGACTTGTTTGACTACCTTAACTTTCTGGGCTATCATATCGGGACCAAGCAATTTCCTCTCACCAATATTATCCTAAGCTAACGATGATCTTTACTTCCTGCCATACAGTACCTCGAAGGGTATCATCTGGATACTTGCTTGAAAACTATTATTATAGGAGAATTCTACCAAGTGTAAATAATCTTCCCTTGAACCACCAAACTCAAGAGTGCAATATCGAAGCATATCTTCTAGGGTCTGGATCGTACGTTCTGACTGACCGTCTGCCTGAGGATGATAAGTTGTACTGAACTTCAGACGGGTACCCAGACTCTGTTGTAGACTTTGCCAAAAGTGAGATATGAATCTGAAATCTCTATCTGATACGATGCTGACTGGCACTCCATGAAGTTTGATAATCTGATTCATGTACATCCGAGCCAATTGCTCTGTAGACTGTCCCACTATAAAGTAAATGAAGTGAGCAACCTTCGTGAGTTGATCTACTATGACCGCTCACAAAACCTATGGTGATATGCTCCCACTTTCACTCGAGAATTGGTAAAGGTTGAAAAAGTCATGCTGGTCTTTGATGCTCAGCCTTGACTTGCTGACAAACCAAACATCAGGAGACAATCCGTGCTATCTCCCTCTTCATACCATTACATCAGAAATGTTGACAAATATCTCTGTACATCTTCGTTCCTCCTAGGTGAAAGAAATACTGAGAACTGTGGGCTTTTGACATGATCTCTTGACGGATATCTCCACTTGGTATATAAAGACGATTATCAAATCGAAGAGTTTGTCACTATGAATGCTTAGTTCTGTTCTACGCCCTGGCTCACATTCTACCCAAAGTTGCTGATGCTTAATATTCGTTGACTATGTTGCTCTGATCCTTCCCACTATACTGGACTGAACTTGCAGACCGACCATCAATACTGTGTTGCCAGGCAATACTACTTCTATGTCCATATCCTGAAGATCTTCTACAATCTCTCACTGTACCATGAGAGAATAAGCCCCTGCTCTCTGGCTCAAAGCATCTGCTATGACATTGGCCTTCCCAGGGTGATACTGAAGGTCAAGATCGTAGTTTGTCATCAGCTCTAGCCATCTCTCTGCCACATATTGAGATCCTTCTGAGTAAAGATGTACTTTAAACTCTTATGATCAGTATAAATCTCTACTCAATCTCCATATAGGTAATGTCTCCAAAGTTTGAGTACAAAGTCAACTGCTGCTAACTCCAAGTCATGTGTTGGATAATTTTTCTCATGGTCTCGAAGCTGCCGAGATGCATAAGCTATAACCTTGCCATGCCATAAAACCACTTGTTCCATCTGGAAGCATTAAAATTGGTGCATAATCAACTTCTGCTTGAGCTTCTTAAAAGAGGTTTGACATTCATTTGTCCAATCAAAGTGCACATCCTTACGAGTCAATTGTGTCAAGGGTGTAAAAATTCTAGCAAAGTCTGACATAAATCTTCGATAATATCCTACTAGTCCCAGGAAACTATGAACTTCTGCAACTATTCTAGGTACTGGCCATGTCTCAACGGCTTCTATCTTCCTTCAACTCCTCCTTCAGCAATAATATGCTCTAAGTATGAAATACGATCAACCTAGAACTCGTATTTGTTGTACTTGGCATATAACTTATATTCTATAAGGACTTAAAGAACTGTACAAAGATGCTGCTCGTGCTCTGCTTTACTTTCGACTATAAACCAAGATATCATCGATGAACACAATCACGAACTTGTCCAAGTATGGCATGAAAATACGATTTATGAGATCCATAAACACTGTTGGCGGATTGGTTGATCCAAAGGGCATCACTAGAAACTCTCAATGTCCATATATCAATTTGAACGCTGTCTTGGGTATATCTTGTTCTCTAACTCTTATCTGATGATATTCTGACCGCAAATCAATCTTGGAAAATATTGATGCTCCACTAAGCTGATCGAACAAGTCATCGATCATTGGCAAGGGATAATTGTTCTTGAAGGTTACTACATTGAGGGTACGATAATCAACACACTAATGGAAAGTTCCATCCTTCTTCTTCACTAGAAGCATTGGGGCTTCCCATGGCGATCTACTAGAACGAATGAATCTCTTGGTTCTCAATTCTTCAATTATTCGGTACAAGACTTCCAACTCTGATGGTGCCATCATGTAGACTTTCTCTGACACTGGCGCTATTTCGGAAAGTAGATAAATGGTAAACTCTATCTCTCTTTCTGGTGGCATGCCTGAAAATTCTTCTGGAAACACATCTGGAAACTCATTAACCACTCTGGGGAATTGTACTTCTTCTGTTACTGCCATTCTCATGATTGCTGACAGAGACTCCATATCTCCTCTAGACAATAAGAATTTTTCCACTCCGGGGATACAAAAGATAACCTTGCCAGCATGAAAAACTATCTTTGCGTATCGGGCACTCAAACAATCCATTCCTAGGACGACGTTATAATCTCTCATAAAAAACTCTATCAATCTAGCGAAAAAATCTTTCCCGCACACTACGACCCGACACGAGATATAAACTCTATATAATCCCACGATATCGTTACCAGTAAGTATATTGAGTCTTACTGATAATGATTCAGGTTCTAATCTAATTTGTGTCATAAATCATGCAGACATAAAAGAATGTTATATACCAGAATCAAACAATACTGAAGGTGAATGAGAGTTGACGAGAATGGTACCTGCCACCACTTCACCTGAAGCTAGTTGTTCCTTTACGGTAAGTGCCATAGCCTGGCCTTGTACTCTCGGTACTGTTCCTCTCTGTTGCGGACCTCCTTGTATGGCTTGTACTTGATCTTGGGCCTGCGCATACTGTTGTGGCCTCTGCTACTGGAATACTTAAGATTGGGTCAACAAAGGCCTCGGACCCTGGTTCTACTGAACCGACGCTGGAACCCTGTACTGGGGTCCTACTGGGGAAGATGATGATGAACTAGCTCTGTGTGGAAAATATCCTACTCTGTGGCCTGGTGCTCCATAGGCTAAGCACAAGCCTTGTGCTCTACGGCACTCTGAAATTACATGTCCTGGTTTTCCACAATGAGAATATCCCACTGAAGGAGATGACCTATGCTGCTAAGGATGTGTCATAGCTGGTCGCTGAAAAGATGCTACCGAAGTTGTCCTGGTCGGGGTTTCAATCGTCAAAGCTCGCACTGCTGATGCTGGTGCTGAAGACTAGTTATAAGAACCGCCTGAAGTATGGGTCCTCTTACGACCTCCATTCCTATCCACTATTCTCTGGAAGGTATACTCATGCCTCCTTGCTGCTGTTAACACAGCATCAAAAGTCTGGAACTCTTGTTGTTCCACTGCCAATATGATCTTTAGGTAAAGTCCCTGCTGGAACCTCCTTGCTCGGTCTAATTCGGTCGCCACCAAGATGGGAGCAAACCCACTTAACCTACAGAACTCTGCCGCATAGCCGTCGACAGTCCTACTTATCTGCTTCAAGTTATTGAATCTCTGTTACAGATCATAACGCTATACTGTGTCAAAGTATCTGACATGAAATCTTTCACTGAATACAGCCCAGGGGACGGGTACTGTTAGTGAAACCATCTGTGCTACCCATCAGTCTCAGGCCAGATCAGCAACTACAGCCAGACCAACGAGACTTGCTCTCTAGTCGAAACTTTGGCTGCCTCTAGAATAGCATCAGTGTCCTTAAGCCAAGCTTCTAATGCAATCGCATCCTTGTTGCCATAGAAATACGAGGGTTGGAGGTGCTTGAAGTTGCTTGCCGAGTTGTTGGCACGAGGTCCGCCTCTTTCCAAAGCCCCTTGTACTGACTGAATGAGTAGGTCCTCTCATCGTCCTTGAGATGCCAATAATTCCTAAAGGATACCAATTAATACACTTTTGTCCCCTCATGCATCAGGTACTGGTTGCACGGGAGGTATTGGCTGGATCTGAGGTTCCTTATTTTGAGCTATTTTGGACCCAGCCTCATTTTGCTAAGGATGAACCTCAAGGGTTTGCTGGGCATCGGGATATTGTCCTTCTACTAGAAAAACTTGGGCTGGATGATCAGAAGGACCAGGAATAATGTTCCTGAAAGATAAAGGATACAAGGATCATAAAAGGGACGAACATGATTGATCGATGATCAAAGTAGATGTTGAATCAAGATTTTAGGAATATAAATTCGACACTAGAGGAGATAAATGAGTAGCATGATTGAGACATCTAAAACCTATTGGTAAACCCACCATACTTCGAAAATTTTAGACCTGCATGGACCACCACTTAAGCCGTGTCATGCCCCAGAACCAGAATACTAGAGAGCGGGGGCAGACAAAGCCAGCTACGTATACCAGAGTACTATATACCCCGAGATACTGTCACGACTGTCTAGACATATAAGGGTTTACTCTACAATCTATCATGCAATCCTGGGTCAAGAATCCTAGGTGTCTCAATCTCAAGCAAGCAATAAGTTTACAAGGTGTATGATCACCAACATATTATAGTAAGGCGTCCCAAGCTATACATACCCAGATGATCATGAAGCTAATTACCAAATTGAAGAACTATTAAAGTATAATGTTACATGATCAGCTCTAGCAATAGTCTAAAATATGCTTTACATGTAGGCCTGCGGGCTAGAATGTCAAGTCCAAAAATACGAGCTAAACACGTTCTCGGTGGATAAACAACTGGAAAGAATAATTATACAAGATCAAGTGGGTGACGAAAGAGGAATTCACTCATGGCCCTGGGTACTCCTGGTATTCACCATCGTGAGACGGGAAGTACGGAAGATCTTGTGGTCCTGCTCCGATATCTGGCCATACAAAACCAGTGGGATCAAACCCCAAAATAGCAAGTACCACTAGGGAGCCAAACTTATGAACTAAAACCAGCATGTAGACAAATTAATAAGAAATAGCACAAGAAACATTTAAATAAGTACATCGGATAAAATAACAGTTAAACAATTTTGGATTATTTAAACAAGGATATCTGGAATCAGTACTTCAGTTACCATTTTCGGATCAGTTGCTAAAATAAATCAGGACGAGACTAAACTGGACTGGAAATCAAGCGATCACGGCCAATCATTCCCTATGGCTTGCTATCATTAACTAACTAGGGTTATCACAGTCATAGTTACTAACACATGTAGTTTGAGATTTTTTACAGCTATATGCCCTACAAACTATCCAGGTTATCCAGACGAACGGGTACATATTATAGGTTTATCAGGTATAATTATTTTTTATCTTTTCTGGTAGTGCAACACTCATCGGTGTGTTAGAAGCGTGTCTCTCACGGCAGAGAGCTCCAAATTTATCAGGTTTCATTGGGATACCAGAATTACATGTAGATAGGAAATCTCTCTAGATGCTATCTAGATTATTATTCTAATTATTAGCCTGGACAATTATTAAGGATTCTTGACTGTGGTGCTCAAAAATATGCCTTAGACATGATGCACAATATGGCAGTAGCTTGACGAGTACAATCAAAATTAACCATGGGGATACATGTTATGCAATACAGGTGCTACTAATAGCCTTTATCAGGACAGTTACATGCTTTATCATATCAAGAGTGCGCTACATCGAGCCACTATAGTCACGCCCCGATCTCCCGCAGGCAATCGGCCGTTCCCGCTAGGCGGAAATCACCCTCGCCAGCGCTCCCGCGGAACGATCGCTTTGACCTATCCAGGCGTGATGTTGCACGAGCGTGATCCATGCCCATACAAGGCCGTAGTTCATTGGCTGGCAGTAAGAGTTCTAAGCCACTGAGTCGTACAGATTGTCCGAGTGCAGCGGAGTCATAAACGCATAGCGATTCGGTAACAGGTTTACTGAGTCGACAATATAGCGGAAGCATTAAAACACAAATTGAAGTAAAGCAAGCTCTTTTATTGATATGAACAAGTATTACAGGCGGCGTATAGCCGAGAGTACAAGTCGCTCAAGCCTCTCTCTCTGAAACAGTAAAGCGTGCCAAGTGGCTACAATTGTGGAATGATTGTACAGGCAATGTTCAGGCGATGTTCAGGCGATGCTCACAATATTATGTCTTATATATGTGCTTCAGTTCCGGACGCACAGTTGCTTCGGAGTGATGTTCACGCCTTAGCACGCACGAAGGAGGCATCCGCACCAAACGAGGTTCTCCCGCACCCTGCATACAAACTGGTGGATTATCAGTACATTGAATGCACTGGTGGGGAAGCTACTCGCTCGCTCGACAAATCCAAACACATAATATAAGTTCCGTGCACCAACTATTAAGTTGTCTTTCTAGTTGTCGTAGGATCAGTTTCATGCAAATATTGAATAGCCTAATCCGTGTGGCAGTGCGCCGTACGACATGAGAGGAAACACGATGAGACTTACCAACTTACCATCTCCTTCCCTGTCCAAGGCAAACATTGAGGCAAACATTTTTAATTCAAGCACGGGCAAGTATAAACATTCAGGGGCATAGCATATGCAACACGAGGGTCATTTTAACATGATCGTTCAGGTGTTCAGTTGTTCATTGATGCGATGCAGTGACTCGCACGCGGATAGCCGCTAAGAGAGGATGACTTATCTATATGAACATGAGTCGCTGGCATAGCCATAAAGGACCATTTAGTCTCAGGGCAAAGTGACGTGCAATGCGGATGGCGAGCCCCGCTGCATAACACTTGTCGGGTAACATACGACTATACATACGTCCTGTCCGGATCAGATCGGTCCCAGTGCCCCGGTGACCGTCCGGGGAACTCAACATAACATACCTTGTGCACACAAGTTGTCCGCGACTATGCAGGTCAGGGTCTATCCTTTTTCCATAGCTTGACATGATAATCATGAATTATAATCTTATTCTGAACGGGCATAAGCTCCACGAGCTGGGATTCATTTAAGTACATGACACGATCCTCGTTCAGATGCATACTTCTATGATTATCATTCAAGTGTGATTCACGTTCAGTATTCATTCTTGCTTGATGCATTCCCCTGGTTCGGGGATTTGCCTTGGGTGACCTGACAGTCCCGGATACTTGCAGGTTCACTTGCACAGAAGAACTATTTGATAGTCTCCTGGCTAACAAGAATGCATGCACAATACAATCACGTTATACATTCGTAAGCAGACAAGCATGCGTTTCTAAGGAACATAAGCATACACGTTTGCTCGGGCCCGAAGGTAAAGCGAGAGTTAGATCGTTAGGGGACTTAGCATGCGAGGGTCTGAATATAAGCAGTATTTCAATTTCCATGTTCTAGCATAAGCAATATAAGTTGGGATTATTCCCTTAGCTAGGTGCGTTGGATTCATTAGCATGCATGGGGTGAATCACCTAGCGACTAACATGAATATTCCAGATTTTTATGTGTGCTGGCTAAGCAAAGACAAGTTCGCCGTAGCCACCCACCTTAGCGATGATTCGCCTCGGTAGGGCGATACGTCAAGCAAGCCTCTGAAAGCCTAAGCCGGATTCCTTTAGGGACAAGTCTGGATATCATTTGCTTCTCGTTTGAGGCAAAATGGGTCGGGACAGTTGCACTATCGCCGTTAGCAACGACAGTCCGCTTGAGCGGAACGGGGTGTTACATCCTACCCAACTCAGAAAAAGTCTCGTCCTCGAGACTTACTGAGGACAAGCAGTAATCTAGGGTTGAGGCGATCCTAGACAAGTCATTGTACTTGTTTCATTTGGATATTCACTTGCACAAGCATCGAAATCAGCTTATCGCTTAGTCTGGATCGTGCGCACTTTCGAAGTACACTTCTAGCGTGAGCACGTCAACCAGCTTAGTGATAGCGAAGTCTTAGCACTCGAGTTTCACCTTTTCTTAAGTCTTGGATGGTGCACTAGTTTAAGGCGTCCCTCGAATAGATGCATTCAACCAAACTTAGAGTTAGTAAAATCGGACAAGCTACTAGCGATACTCTCAAGGGTTCACACAGGTTGGCACAAAGGCCACTCGCAGCACAGCATCATACAAGCAAGCATATCATATCATTCAAAACGTATTTTGAAAGTATTTAGACTTATTGTTGGAACATCCCATCGAGGCATTGAGAGAGAGCGTGCACATAACCCATGAACGAGCTTTCGAAACAGAGATATTCGAAATGAATTCCAAAGGCGTAGAAGCCAGGCTCTGATGCCAACAAGTCACGCCCCGATCTCCCGCAGGCAATCGGCTGTTCCCGCTAGGCGGGAATCACCTTCGCCAGCGCTCCCGCAGAACGATCGCTTTGACCTATCCGGGCGTGATGCCGCACGAGCGTGATCCACGCCCGTGCAAGGCCATGGTTCATTGGCTGGCGGTAAGAGTTCTAAGCCACAGAGTCGCACAGATTGTCCGAGTGCAGCAGAGTCATGAACGCATAGCGATTCGGTAACAGGTTTACTGAGTCGACAATATAGCGGAAGCATTAAAACACAAGTTGAAGTAAAGCAAGCTCTTTTATTGATATGAACAAGTATTACAGGTGGCGTATAGCCGAGATTACAAGTCGCTCAAGCCTCTCTCTCTGAAATAGTAAAGCATGCCAAGTGGCTACAATTGTGGAATGATTGTACAGGCGATGACCAGGCGATGTTCACAATATTATGTCTTGTATATGTGCTTCAGTTCCGGATGCACCGTTGCTTCGGAGTGATGTTTACGCCTTAGCACGCACGAAGGAGACATCCGCACCAAACGAGGTTCTCTCGCACCCTGCATACAAACTGGTGGATTATCAGTACATTGAATGCACTGGTGGGGAAGCTACTCGCCCGCTCGACAAATCCAAACACGTAATATAAGTTTCATGCACCAACTATTAAGTTGTCTTTCTAGTTGTCTTAGGATCAGTTTCATACAAATATTAAATAGCCTAATCCGTGTGGCAGTGCGCCGTGCGACATGAGAGGAAACACGACGAGACTTACCAACTTACCATCTCCTTCCCTGTCCAAGGCAAATATTGAGGAAAACATTTTTAATTCAAGCACGGGCAAGTATAAACATTCATGGGCATAGCATATGCAACACGAGGGTCATTTTAACATGATCGTTCAGGTGTTCAGTTGTTCATTGATTCGATGCAGTGACTCGCACGCGGATAGCCGCTAAGAGAGGATGACTTATCTATATGAACATGAGTCGCTGGCATAGCCATAAAGGACCATTTAGTCTCAGGGCGAAGTGACGTGCAATGCGGGTGGCGAGCTCCGCTACATAACACTTGTCGGGTAACATACGACTATACATACGTCCCGTCCGGATCAGATCGGTCCCAATGCCCCGGTGACCGTCCGCGGAACTCAACATAACATACCTTGTGCACACAAGTTGTCCGCGACTATGCAGGTCAGGGTCTATCCTTTTTCCATAGCTTGACATGATAATCATGAATCATAATCTTATTCTGAACGAGCATAAGCTCCACGAGCTGGGATTTATTTAAGTACATGACACGATCCTCGTTCAGATGCATACTTCTATGATTATCATTCAAGTGTGATTCACGTTCAGTATTCATTCTTGCTTGATGCATTCCCCTGGTTCGGAGATTTGCCTTGGGTGACCTGACGGTCCCGGATACTTGTAGGTTCACTTGCACAGAAGAACTATTTGATAGTCTCCTGGCTAACAAGAATGCATGCACAATACAATCACGTTAGACATTCGTAAGCAGACAAGCATGCGTTTCTAAGGAACATAAGCAGACTCGTTTGCTCGGGCCCGAAGGTAAAGCGAGAGTTAGATCGTTAGGGGACTTAGCATGCGAGGGTCTGAATATAAGCAGTATTTCAATTTCCATGTTCTAGCATAAGCAATACAAGTTAGGATTATTCCCTTAGCTAGGTACGTTGGATTCATTAGCATGCAGGGGGTGAATCACCTAGCGACTAACATGAATATTCTAGATTTTTATGTGTGCTGGCTAAGCAAAGACAAGTTTACCGTAGCCACCCATCTTAGCGATGATTCGCCTCGGTAGAGCGATACGTCAAGCGAGCCTCTGAAAGCCTAAGCCAAATTCTTGTAGGGACAAGTCTGGATATCATTTGTTTCTCGTTTGAGGCAAAGAGGGTCAGGACAGTTGCACTATCGCCGTTAGCAACGGCAGTCCGCTTGAGCGGAACGGGGTGTTACAACTATCAGGATTATCAATACAGTATCAGGATGGTGTGCTATATCGAGCCACTATCAGGATTATCAAGAATAGGAGTATCAGGGTTATCATTACAAAATCAGGATTATCAGTACAATATCAGGATTCAGTTTAATATCATGATTCATGAGTTCATTTATAGTGTATAATTACTAGATAATGTCAGAAAATTATGATTAATATCAAGAATATCATATTCAGGAAATAACTAGGATTAACTAAAATAATGGGATAAAAAAGAACCAGAGAATCATTAAAAGTTAAGCATATTAAAGAGAATACTGGCATATATGTGCATAAATTATCAATTCAGGGTTGATGCATAAAATCAGGCAAGAAAATAACCTTCGCGCACAATGGACCAAAAACTACTATTGGCGCACAAATGGCCAAAAATAGTTTTGGCACACAAATCACTAATCCGAATAGTTCTAGCACAATTTGATACAAAAGTGCTTTGAGCAAAGATGGCGCACAAATTATACTAATGCACACTTATAGGACCTTGGTGCACAATGATGAAAGTGCGCGAGCCAGGAGCTTGACGCATAAATCTATCATTGGCGCACAAATAAAAGTACCCAAGCTATGAACTTGGCGCACTTTTATCAAGTATGCCAGTAGTGAGGTTGGCGCACAAACAAGCTGTGAGCACCCTGGTTTTTATTTAGGGTTAGTTCGGTAATTAATAATTTTTTATTTTAAGTATTTATTCGATAATTTAATTAAACTTTGAAAATCAACCATCATGGTTTTAAGATCTTGAGTGCAACAGTAGCCTTTTCCTTCCAACCAACCTAGCATGCTCGACTTAGATGAGTCAAATTAGGCTCCTGCCATGATTGTCCCTAACAAATTCGTAATTACATGCCTTGCTTTGGTCGCACAACTTTCGCGACATAATTAAGAGAAAATGATGATTAATTAACCCTTTTGTCATGGCGTATGATTTTAACAAGCCACACCAACCCATTGCTTCCAACTAAATCTATACTATGAGCCTAAATGTTCCTATTATGCACATGACACTCGAGTTGCGTTATCCGAACCTCCTACATGCTCCCAATATAATATTAAGTAGAAAATAGAATCTATGAATTTATTTAACTAATTAAATATTCATTCATATTTAGTAATTAATATTTGAATTGATAAATTTGGTTGTAAATTATTTGTTTGAGGAAATATAAATTTTCTAGAATTTTTTCAAGTGCCTAACTATTTTTGAAAATTTTCTACATATAACTATTGAATAAAATAAAACAAAAGAAAATAAAAAAGAAATAAAATAAAATAAAATCCAAACCCATTAACCCAAACCCATACCCGTTAACCTAACCCAAATACAAAAACCTAAAACTACCCAAGCCCACCCGCTCACTCTTCCCTAGCTCTCTCTCTCTATATATATATACATTACAACTAAACCCTAACCCTAATCCTAATCCTAAACCACCTCCACCACCACCCCGCCGGACCTCGACCACCCACGGTGACCTCTCGTAGCGTCGCCCGTACCGCCACCCGCACCGCCGTCGCGCGCGAGCAGCAGCAGCACGGTCGACCGGGCGTGCACAGCAGCAGCATTGTGCCCCCCCTTCGCATATAGTTTTCTTCCTCCTCGCTCGTCCGTTTTACATTCCATCTTCGCTGGTATATTCACAACCTACCCCCCTAGGATTTTCTTCAAGTGGAACGAATTTAGGCACTCGGGTTTGAGCAAAAAATTGACCAAAAGTTGGCCGAAAAACTGTTCAAAAATAGTTCAGAAATTCAGTCCAAATACCCCTGTTCATGTCCAATTTTCTACCAACTCATTAATTATTTTTAAAATATAATTGAAAGGACTTATTCATAATATAACCAAGATTTTTACTGTTCTTTTAGTTTTTATTAGCTTGCCTTACTGGTTAAATTATTCTGAGTCCAAAACGACCAAAAACTTGGTTTCAAAAGAACCCAAAATCGTTGATACGAGGTACATTCCGCCAAATGAGGCCGCGTTGTCGCATGCATATTGCACCAAAGAGTGCGTAACGTGAACGCGAATGTGTGGGCTTTCGCGAAACTAGATTTGGACGTGTGTGCACGCTGAAATCAACGCGTATCCGTCGAAAAATACCGTATCGACCTATTCTGATACCTCGTCATAACTTTGTATGTTCTCATCGATCCATAACGAAACTTTTGGTATTGGATTTGTAGCGTTACGCTGGTTCTGTGACCGAAGTTTGGTTCAAATCTGAGAATATTGACGAAATACCGTTTCGTGGGCCCCACGGTTCCATATAACGGGCGATTCATGATCGACTCATCAGAATCTAGTTCCGGATGTTCCGTTGGATTCATATCATTGTTCTGGACTCGTAGGCACTAAGTTTGACAAATTTAAAGAACTTTATCTCTGACATATTTTTTGGTACAAAGTGGGCCACAGGTGGACCCTGCTTTGACCCAAAATAGTCAATTTTGCCTCTATGTCCAAATTGGACTTATGGGTAGTTAATCCTAGCTATTTCAAATATTTTGAGATTATTGGTGATGTTTGTTTCAGCATCCGAAGGTGTACGTGCAGATTCTACTTTTTCAAGAGTAGTTGACGGAGTTCAGAACCTAGGCAAGTGTACCTTGCTAAACTTACAGTAGATCCTATTATGTTATCTGCTTATTTTTTTATTTATATATATTCTTGTGATGTGCCTGTTAAACCTAGGACCGTGAGACGTTGCTTAGTACCCGAACAAGATTCGGGTGTCGACGATGTACGCGGAGTCGTGTAACATCATTTAGAGAGTTGAATCCACGATCCTATTCTTTGCGTGCTTGCTTTACCAAGTACGCAAGTACGCCATATCGTAGGACACTTGACACTATTTTATGTGACATAATCTTTCTTGAGTTATTCATGGTGATTCTGTATAGGCTTACAAGATTCGTGATATGAGACTTGCATATTATATGGATATTATTATGACTCGTTGTACTAGCTAGAGGTCATGATCTTGCGTGTTATGGACATGAGACATCGTGAACATGAGACATGAGGTTACATTGGGTGGGGAGAGACCCACAGGCTACATGTTGATTATTTATATATATACTACTGGAGATGCCTAAGACTCTGTCACAGATCTTTGGCACATATACTAGAGTCGTGATACTACTTGCTGCTATGGGCTCCCAGACACAGAGCCTGTAGTGGTCTCAGCCTGAGTACTAGTGATGTTCTCATTTGAATTTTACTTAGCTGGTTACATAGCTTGCCCTGAGGATCTGTTTATATTTACTTGCTGTATTTTATTTTGTCTCGAGTATTTATTGTACCTTGTTATGTCTCCGGAGGACCTGGATCCGAATTATGTCCCCATGTATAGACGAGGAGAGCTATCCCGAGGTTTACGGGGCATGTGCTACTATTGGAGACGTACAGGTTACAGAGGACGAGGTTATTCCGGAGGACTTCTCTTGAGCACACAGTATTCTCACCATTCATTTATTATGCTTATTGTTCTTAGATATTTGATCTTGTAGTGACTTCTGGATATTGTACTTTGAGTTATTTTTCTTTCCATTTTGATGACGGGTTGTTCCCCGTGACATTATTTATATTGCTTTGATTGGACATATCATTTTATATTATTGTGACTGGACTTGTATCTTTATGATTTTGTTACTTATTACGGATGAGATTAAATAAATAGACTGTGACAGATATTTGTAGACCATGTTATATGTATTACAGCTTAAGTGCACTCTAATGGGCCCATTAAATTGGGTTTGCCCATTGGAGTTGTGCTGCTGGCCATTGCCACGTGGCTAGTCCCTTGGTATTTTGGGTCTAGGGCATGACACAAGCGTATGAAGGTCTACTAAAAGACAAAACACAAGTTCCAAGGCATGGCACAACAGTCGATACAACCCTACAGTCGAGAACACAATTCTCGAGAATGGTCAGAAGTCATTACTTAGTCATTAAGTAATTTTGAAGGGCTACAAAGTACGCCATCTCTCGAGAATGCCATATAGTGCGCCAACACAGCAAAGTGCGCCATTCTCCAGAAGCGACAAAGTGCGCCGGCAAGGAACGTTACACCAAAGTGCGCCAACTCTGTGATATATGCAAAGTGTGCCAACTTGGCTATTTAAGCAGTGGCGTACATTCTTGATGACTTGCAGACTCAATCAAAAATATGCCCAGTAGGATTGGGGTACTTTTGAAGGAATTATCATAGTACAAAATGTGCATAGGAGTAGAGAAGTGCGCCCAGAGTACTGAACATATCTTGACGCACTTTCTAAGAAATTTGTGAAATACACACAAGTGCGCTCACTGGAACTTCGCTATATGCGACAAGGGTTTTCTGCGTACTTTTTGTATGCATTCTCAGGCCAACTTTACAATCTTCGACTTGCTGTTCTCGGGCCCCATGATCAATCCAATTTAAGGAAAATAAAATCATCATTGAGACAAGTTCTAAGTATTACTAAAAAATAAAATCGATCAAATGATTAAAATAAGTTATACTAAGAATCAAAGCAAGATCCATGATTTTTTCTTCGGTTTGCAATGAATACTTGACTACGGTCAAGTTCTAGCCTAATACCAACACTACCAAGGTCACCCACGGCGAAGGCTAAGCTCGGCTGCCGCTCTTTGCTGGAGAAAAAATGAAGAAGGAAATAGAAAGGAAAGGAAAAGAAAAATGGAGAAAAGAGAATGTGATTGCTTATATAGGAAGAGCTAGGGTTGTAGGCTATTGGATCATAATCCATGCCCCTCACCCGGGTTCATCACATCCATCCACCAAGAAAACCAAGGGACCAACTGTCTAAAGCATGCAACTAAGAGAAACTTACGAAAATATTATAAATAATGCACGAATAACATAAAGCATGATGTAAGCAATTAAACAATAAAAAAGCTATACATGTATAATATGCGTATATCAGATATGTATTCTAGAATAGTGAGACGAGTCTCACAACTCTCTCCTCCTTAGAAAATTTTATCCTCAAAATTTCAATAAGACACGGGGTCTAAAAAAAAACTCTGGGGATATGCAATCAAGGTAAGCAAGGACATACAGAAATCAAGTACAATCCTAGAACAAGAAAAGCATGCACAAGACAAGATCAGGGTATGAGATATACGAACAAGTATACCTCATGAGTCAAACATATACGGGTATTGAGCACGGATATCATCCTCTCGCTCCCAAGTTGACTCGCCCGATGAATGATGCCCCCAAGCAACTCAGACTAACCGAATAGTCTGGTTCTTGAGAATCTTCTCTCTCTGATCCAAAATGGATACATGTCTCTCCTCATATGAAAGGTCGGTACCAACAACCAATTTTGAATGATCCAGGACATGGCTTGAATCCGGTATATACCGTCGTAACTGAGATACATGGAAAATGTTATGTATCTCGCGAAGCGACTGCGGAAGAGCAAGGTGATAAGAAATATCTTCCACTCGCTCGAGGATATCGAACGGACCAATATACCGTGGACAAAGCTTTCCCCGCACACCAAATCTGATGACTCCTCGTGTCACGCCCCAGAACCAGAATAATGGAGAGCGAAGGAGTGACTCAGCCAACCACACCTTACGGAATACCGAAGTAACCCGTAATGTGCTAAGGTTATCTACAGAAGGGGGTGCATACTACAATCAAGTCACCTAGGGTCAAGGATCTCTATGTCTAAAACCAGTAGAGTCAGGCCCCGAGAGCAAGTACCACAAAGGAGCATAAATGAATGAAGCAAAAACTAATAAAATACATAAAATAGGAATCTATGCTACAACTGCAAGCGCATGACCTTTCATCGGAGAAGTATGACACCTCTACAACCAAACAAGGATAAGAGGTGTCGCACTACTCTGAGATAGGGTATGACTCACCAATTATAAATACGAAAAAAATACAACACATCAATATAATCCAGAACACACATGCCACAATACAAGCTAAGATATATGTATGATATGCAACTTCAGTACATGACCTATTGTGACACATTGGCACAACCCTACAACCAAACAAGGACAAGGGTTGAACCGTCGTACCACAATAGTTTATGTCCCTAGACTACCAGCACATACTCTTTTAAATCGGTTAATCAATCCTACGATTTGCTATGTGGAGTCTGAGTTTTCTCAGAATGGATGCATAAAGAAATCCTCAGATCGTGAGCTGTTTAGCAGGGCTAACCGAGCTATAGTAATCGTATAACACATTATATATTATGCACTGGTCCCTCGTAAGGCCACCGTGCTAGAATCACATAGAACATATTGTACAATATAAGATTCGAATATTGCCGTCTACTAGTGCAGACGTGACCAATATCCATGGGGTAGCCTTGCACGTCATACCAGTTGTCTGAGGTGGCTAATGTGCACGATCTTGGGATTTTATCCCTCTCAATGCTCTACCAAATTTAGTTGCCTAAATTAGCCCTATGGTTATGTTAGGAATCCCATGGAGTGGTCACATGATCAATCCACCTATATGTCGTACCGTAGTATGGTCCATGCTAGATATGAATCCACTTTGTTACTTGATATCTCAAACTGGATTCAGCCAAGCGTGATGTAATAACCAATCAAGTCCTAGCCATATTTTTGCAATTGACCCACATACCATGTCCATAATGAGAAAATAATATGATAATATCACATATCGTGTAGTATATGAGGCATTCTTGATGTACAACCAGAAATATATAATCTCATAGCACGTAGCAAGTTATGTCGCACCTCAGTGCACATTATAATAAGGTCGCACCTTAGTGCACCTTATAATACATGTACACATAGTACATAGTAATTATATTAGGACAGTTACAAGAAATTGGGTCGAATCATCAAACTTACAGTTGGTCGTATGAGCCTTATCACATTGAATCACTTGGTCAAAAATATAATCTCCTCAAATCAGGTACACAGACTATCAATCAATTGGAAGCCTAAATTTATGTGAAATCCTTGAATTAATGATTTTGCCGCCAGACGTAAGTAAGGGGAAAAGTGTGAACCACTCTGGAGCAGATCCACAATCCTTAAACCAAATAAGGACCCGGATTATAGACCGTCTCCCGAGCATAACTACTCCCCTCACTCTATCCGACGAACAAAATGATAAGTTAATCTACTAATCTGAGTTTACTCTGGGTTGCCATATTGTCATGCCCCAGTCCCAAAATACGTAGGACTGGAATTCGTAAGCATGCCAGCCGTATGTATATGGCAACTCCAATATATGGATACCATAATACATACGTACGCTGTAATATGAATATTAACTCACATATGGTATATATATTGTCACAAGTCATAGGGCATAACTAGATCTTATCTACAGAATCAAATAACTAATCAACTATATAACTGAATTAAGTATAAAATGCTTGATAAAAATAAGTAGCTGGGTGGAGACAAATCCACTACCAAACTAGATTATGAGATAAACAAAATAAGTACATATAATGATCAACGAAGCTCAAAGAGAAGACCTCCTCGAAAGAGAGAAGTAGCAAGTCCTGATCCATGCTCCTGCGAATAGTCAAGATCGTCTACACCTGGAAAGGGACCAGGTCCTCAGAGGGACGTGACAAGATACATAGAAGCATGCCAATTAAATTCAGTAAAACATGCATAATAGACAAAAAATATATAAGTACGCTGTACTAGACAATCTATATGAAAATGCACAGTGAGGATAACTTTTTAACGTATGGGCATGGGTAGGCTACTCTATTTAATCTCACAACTCACACACACGTCAGGGACATCATCAGCCACCATACCGCGAGGGTAGCGACCATCGTGACACCATCAGCCGACATATCGCGAAGGTAGCGACCATCGGACATGACTACCATAGTGCGTGCTAGTTACTACGGTTTATCATAGTAGTTATAGCCCATACACCTATTGATTGTCCTCCCTTCCCATGATACTATGTGTTAAGTGTGTGTGTCAACATATATATAGTATATAATTATGACTGAAAGAAAACACACATGCAATGCATATATAAAAATATAATAAGCATGCAAAGTACTGTAAGTAATTTGGTAAGGTATCTTTCCTGGTCTAAAAAAGAATGAAGTCCCAACTCAAGGCGTCATCCGATCTACCCGTCACATAAATTAAACAAGTTAGGTTACAAAAGTTGGTGAATAGGTTTCTCCACTTTAATCTATTTTAATTCTGAATAAAATAACCTAAAATAGTATTTTAATCTTATTATAATCTAATTTTATTATTAAACCCTAATTTTGGTCCAAAGAAAGTCAACTTTACTGATTTGTGATCCGTGGCACGCAAATCGAGGCAATCCGTTGACCAAAAAGTCAACCGACTCAAATCTTGGATTTGTGTGTGGAATGCTATATATTTCAATTCTACATGAACACCGGAATCAACGGTTTCATAAAATCATAAGCCGGTAAAGAGTTATGTCCATAAGGACGCACAGATGACAGTTTTCGGTAGTTTTCTATTTACGTCTACGTTGCACAAATTTTACAGTAGACTAAACTTGCATGTTAAATTCTTGAAAAATACTTTTATGGAAGTTCATCATGTCAAATTTTAGAAACTTCAAACGGCTCATAATTCCGAGTTCGGGATCTCCCAAAATATCGAAAACACAAAAATGCGTCTGATTTTGGACAACTGGCACTTTTAGAATTTTTTGAAAAAATAGGTTTATAAATTATTAAAATAATTTATATATTTAGAAAATTAACCTTTATATAGTTATAATAAAAAAATTAGAGAGTGTTAGGAGTCCGAAGCTAGAAGATATCGTCTTTTTAAGTAGTCATAACTACTAGAAAATGAGGCTGAATTTATGACGAATTTTGACTATTTTTGGACAAAAAATAGAGGAGTTTGGGAAAGAAAAATATGAAAGATGATTTTATTCCATAATTCTAATAGGTATTTATAATGGTGGAGACTACTTAATTGAATACGACTAGGATTGACTAATTTGGATATGATTAGGATCAGTTTAAATAAGGATAGGATATGCATGAAGTTGCATTCTTAGTAGGCTCAGGATTTGAATTAATTTAAAATAGAGTTTAATTTTATCTCAATAATTTATAATCTTAAATAGAATTAAAGATAATACAGATAATTTATATATAATCTTATTAATATCTATTAACACTAAATTAACATCTATCTAATATTAAGGCTATATACATCCAAATAAATCCTAAATAATTTCAAAAATCTAAATAAATTTCTTAAAATTCTAAATAAATTATAGAAAAATATAATTAAATATTTTAACCTAAAATAAATATTTGGTAGGAACAATATGCAATTATGGTCTCATAGTAAATCATGGAAGTCCTAGAAATTTATGTTTTCTATGTTTTAATTACCCTAAAATTCTAGAAAAAACTCCAAAAATCTAAAATAGCCTAAAAATAATTCTAAATAAATATTTATATAAGTAAATATATCAAAAAAATTATTTTCTAATTAACTAAGAGAATACTCTAAAGAAATTTAATATTTAAAATAATCTATAATAAATATAATAATATAAAATACACACAAAATACCTATTTTGGGTGAGGTAGTTTACACACATGGTCTACTACAACATATAATCATACTATGCACATAGTCAGTTCTAGCACATAGCTAGTTACTATAGTTCTAGCATATAGCCAGTTACTAAGTACACTCTTTCTTAGAATAACACAAGCAAGAAACCACGATCCACCACATAGGGTACGATAAAAAATATTCCAAATAAAATAGTTAAACCCAATAAATCGTGGAATGTGTATATAGATTACTAGGGTCGCACAGGATCACATACGCACATGAGAAGTGCACGCATGGATTGCTGCATGGGACATGCCGCATGCACTGATCAGGCGCATGAGCAACTGGCCGCATGGACTGTCGGTCGTATGCTACCTCAGGCCGTATACAATCCCATGTTGCATGCTCCGACATAAAAGTCCACTCTTGGAACAAGTGTCGAAGTGATGTGTCAGAGAAGTGGCTCAAGTGATGGATGTGACAAGCCATAAAGTGTCAGAGAGAAAAGACAAAATCATAGAAAGACATGCAAGAGCGAAACAAAGTTTTGCATCCACAAGAGAAGAGGCGTATAGTCGTTGTCGCATACGTCTTCTTGCCTCATAAATCTGCTTATTGCATATTGCTCTTTGGACTTAGCAAATTTCTCATTCGTCCAGCGGACAAAACACAAGGAGTTCTGTCACTTAGATCCAGAATACTTTTGTGTAATGGTCAGTCATGCTTCCAACAAAATGGACTCATGTTGGTTGGCTATGCGACAAAGTCTAGCCGCATAAGGATCATGCTGCATGGAAGTCTCTTCCTCATATGGCGCTGGTCGTATGAGAACTTCTTCTTCTCCATACAACAAGTTCAGCCATGGCATAAAAGCTAAAAAAATCCAAAAAAATATTTTCTTCATAAAAGCTTTATTTTAACTCTGAATCAAGTGAACCAAAAGCCAAAATACTCGAAATAAAATGCTCCATCAATCACAAAAATTAATTTTCTAAAAGACCATATTTTAATAGATCAAAACCAAGAAAAACTTTTGGAACCCATGCAAATCCTAACTTTAAAACTCAGATATATTCAAAACCGTTTATCAAAACCAAAAAAATCCAAGAACTAAAACTAATGAGGACATCAAGAAGAATATTTTCCATCAAACATATTTTAATTTACTAATCATATAAAAAATTTGAAAAATTATGGCTTTACCACTTTGAGCAAGATGTACTTGCCTTGGTGGACTAACAAACCTCTTCATAGAACCAAGTTTAGTGCTAGGGTTTAGGGTTTCGGCTAGGATATCTTGAGGGAAGGAGGAAGAGAAAGAAGAAGGAAAGTGGAAATGAGGAAGACTGAGAGAGAAAACATAAAACCATATATATATATATATATATATATATATATATATATATATATATATATATATATATATATATATATATATATACTAAGTGGAGAAATGAGGTTAGCCTAAGATTAAGTCATGACACTCTCCAACCAAATCTCAACCATCCAAAATAGACTTAGTGGTTCCAAAAGTGAACCGGGTCTGGTATCCATCCTGTATACGGGTCCTAGCACGGGTCCATGGCAATCACCAAGGTATTCACTATTTGTCTCGGGTAGTCTCACATAATGTAAAATCTCCTTCCTAGAAAATCGTATATACCCTTTATTTATTAATTTTTAATTAAATTATAGTAATTAGGGGCTAAATAGGAGAAATAGATTTTTAATAATTTTTATTTTAGGTGTTCGGGCACTTAGAGGATTTATGGGACCATCAGAAAATTTTTGGAATTTATTCCATGTAGGAGACCCCCTTAAGCAGTTGCTAGCCTAATGGTGTGCATTATTCTAATCCATGAATTTTCTTATGAGTATATATATAATATATATGTATATACATATATATATATATATATATATATATATATATATATATATATATATATATATATATATAAAGAAAAAAAAAAGAAAAAGAATTATTAAATAAGAATTAACTAATAATAATAATAATAATAACAATACTATTACCCCACCATCCTTCAGCAACTTTAGTAACTTGCTAACTCCCAGGGACCCGCCCCCTTTAGTAACTTGCTAAACTCCAGAGCACCCGCCCCTATTTGCATTTAGCACAGCAAGCCTAATTCCTCTCCCCCTTGCACGCGGCCCGCCTCCACATCTTCTTTTTTTCCTATCATATATATATATATATATATATATATATATATATATATATATATATATATATATATATATATATATATATATATTATTTCATAAAACCCTAACCTAAAATATCCAGACCCCCTCTTCTCATCTAGAGCCGTCACCACAGCCAGAGAACCCCGCCAAGCCGTCCAAACCATCCCGACGACTCCGACCTCGCGCACTGCAGATTCCCATACGAGACACCTTCGCTCCGGAGTTGTTTTCCGTCGACTCGCTCAACCAAACGTCGTTCCGTCTTCACCGGTATGCTCACCCCTTAACTCTCTTCCATATTTGTATAATAGCCGACCTCGAAAAATGTGTACCCCTAGGCAAAAAACAGCGTCCAAGTTGGCACGAGCAGACCAATTCTGGGATCGCAGAAAACTGCGGTGACCACCCATATTGCCGAGTTCGTATCTCCCACCACAGAGATCCGAATTCGGTGATTCTTTTTGATATGTGAAGAACACTTGACCTAGTTTATTTTCTGTTAAATAACCCTAGATTATTAGCTGCTGTAGACATAATTAAATTCGTCACAAAACTATGCGAACCCACTCTTTCCAGATTTTCAAAAGTTGGAAAACGGAGCGCGCCCCGCCAAACGAGACCGCCCCGCCATGTACCAAGTGTACCGAACGGTGCACGTAGCATAACCGGACACGTAAAAATTTGTGAGAACTGATTCGGACGCGTGTGCGCGCCAAAATCAGGCCGTATCCGCGGACACACCCCGTGTCGCAACTTTTGTGGAACTCGTGCATATTTTGTGCACGCTAGTCAGATTGTGACAAAACTTGTGCCACTGGACTCATGGTAACGCGCTGGTCCTGTGACCCAATTTTCACGCAATTCTGAAACGGTTGACCAAATCGCCAATTGGCGGGCCCCACAGTTGACTTTTTGGACAAAATTGTGTTCGGCTCATCGGAATCCACATTTGGAGATATCGTTGGGTTCGTATTCACATTTAGAGTTGTTTGACCTATAGTTTATCCCATTTAGAGACTGTTACCCTCGGTACGCTTTTCGGTGCAAAGTGGGCCACACGTGGACCCCACTTTTGCACGAAATTACCGTTTTGCCCCTGTGTCCAAATTGGACGAAAGGGATGTGCTTTTTAGCTATTTTGTTCATTTCGGAAACGTTGGTGATATTTATTTCAGCATCCGGAGACGTTTGTTTGGAGTCCTTAGTTCCAGGTTCCGTGTCCTTGATATTTGGGCGCGTACACTTTACAGATTTTCTGCCAGGCAAGTATACCTTGCCATTGTACTGTATTTACATTCCATATGAGGCATGCATGTTTATATTCTGTTTATTTAGTTCATTTATTTTAACTGCTATATAAACTGCGCGTCCAAGGAAACTTGGGTGCAACGACGGTGTCGTCGTACTATGTTTTTATTTATGTATATGCATTAGACCTACTTTATGAGACTACCCCATCTTCATGAGGCATTTATGTTTCATTGGCCATGACACTATTCTTACACGAGTGTGAGTCATATGTAGGACACGGACTTGCGTACTCGGCTGGCCACTGGTACGTATAGGTCGTGCGACGGATAGGGATTACTGCCAATAGAAACTTTGCATGCTAGTAGACCTGGCGGTTATTAGAGGTTTATCGTGTCATGGACATGACATGCTTAGAGCATTGGGTGGGGAGAACAACAAGTACCGCATTTGAGCTCCTTTATACTTTTTCTATTGTGCGCCCGGATTCTCCGCCTGAGATACGGGTGGTGATGACCACTATATATTATATTATTATCAAGCGGGCCTCCGGCGTTCGAAAGTCATCGTGCTTTTTTAAGCCCCTGGATCTCCAATAGAGAACCATGCCAAATCCCAGGTTTTCAGCCAGATAGCTCACTTGTGGGGAAAGATGTTCTTAATTGCATTCACTTAGACGGTTAGGCGACCCCAATGGATGTTTATTTTTAGTACTTTATTGGCATGTGCTTTTTGTATCTTGTTACGTCCCTCTGAGGACCTGGTCCCTTTCCAGATATAGATGAGCAGGAGTACCCGCAGGAGTATGGACCTGGACCTGACGCTACCTATCAGTCTGAGGCGATCTTACCTTCTGATTATATGTGATTCATTGCAGCTGTTTAGAGATTCTAGTTGCTATTCTTTTTCGAGACATTTATTCTTATATTAGAGTTTATTCTCTTCTCTCTTTAGTAGTTTATTATAGTCGAATTGCAGTGGATTTGTTTCCACCCGACTATCACACTTTGAGATTCCTATTTTGAGACTGCTTCTTTGATATTCAGTTATTGATTTCCATTATTCTATTATTTATGCTGTGGATGAGATATAAAACTGCGTGTGACTTGTTGTGACATATATTACCACTGTGGATTGGATATTCATGTACAGCGTACGTGTGTATATGGTTTCCATATATTGGAGTTCGTATACATACGGCTGGCGTGTTACGTATTCCTAGTCCTATATTTTGGGACTGGGGCGTGACACATAATAAACAAAAATACAATTAAATAAAATACATCATAATTAACATAAATCAATATATAAAATACAACATGAATACATCTACAAGGAAAACTTTAAATATCACAAATTCAAGAATAGCAAATCTGCAAACGGATGCGACACCTTGGATAGGCAAAATTTGAAGGAATACATTATCGTCGACAAAGAACTCAAGAGGTCGCTGATGCGAATCGGCCCAATGACGCTAGCGATATTGAGCTACCTTAAGATGCTTCCAGACTTGTTTGACTACCTCAACTGTCTGGGCTATCATCTCGGGACCAAGCAATTTTCTCTCACCAATATCATCCTAAGTTGTCACCCCCATATTTCAGATTAAGGGTATTTTCGTCTTTTTATAATTAATGTATAAATGATTGCATGATAATTAATTATATTTAAATTGTAGTGATTTTAATTGATTGTTGCACTTATCGTTGCCTCGATAATTAGAGCACTACACTAGCCCTTGTCTTCCAACAGATTTCACATCCTTATCCTAGACATGCCAGACTGTTATTTTGATCCTTGTGTGACTCATAATTATATTTTGTTGTGCTTTATTTTAGTCGCATAACATTCATCGCAATCGATTGTATTTAATTCTATATAAATTTAACTTTGTATTCTTGTGTGTTCCAATCGAAATTGGAGACACAATCTTGATCCATTTTGAGCAACCCAAATTAGGATAATATTCTATTCTGAGTCTACTTCATTCAAGACACTTGTATCCCACTTAATTTCAGTCCCATGTACTTCTAATTAATATTAGAACACCTATTATATTTATTTTAATTAAATTAAACCATAAACCCAACTTTGTGCAATTTTCTAATTGTTGGGCACTTTTATGCAAAAGTGCATTAAGGTGTCCACCCCGTTGGACACAACACGTGAATAAACTCATCTCTCCTTTATGTGAATTTTTTCATAATTTTTGGGAGTGTGCAACTCAACATCAACCTCCTTAAACCATAGCCCTCCAAGTTTTAAATCAAATGCAATCCTAGCCATCCATTTTGAATCTAGGGAATCCTAGCCCTTGAAATTCTATATGACAACCCCAATTCCAAAGAGGGGTTGACCGGCCCAATTTTCTAGGTCAACCCAACCCTATTTTCTTTACACATGTATATATTATCTTCTTATATTTTTTCTTATTTTTTCCTTCAACCTAGCTTCTCTCAGCCGACCTTCACCCATCCCCTTACCATCTTCTTCTTCTTCTTCTTCTTCTTCCACCGCCACCCTCCGCCGGAGTTCACTGCCGGAGATCTCTACCCCTCACCGCAGAATCCGCTGAAGCCACCGACTGCACTGAATGCCGCTCGCCGGAGGAACACCCCGCCTCATCTTCTCGCCTGACCCGATCGACCCGCTGCTCCTTCAACCCATATCCTCCTCCATGATACCCCGGAGCCCCGCCATCAACTGTCCTGAGCCGCCGAATACCTCGACTTCGCCTGAAGTCGACCACCCCGTTGTTCTTGCCTGCATCATCTTCCCGTTGTACCCCGGTCGACTGAAGCAGCTGCCAACTGACGCCTGCACGCCTCCACCCTCATCCCCTCGCCAGAGTTCGCCTGAGCACGAACGCCTCGCCTCACCCACCGCTATACCACACCAGAGCCGATCTCGACCCGCTGTTCACCATCTCCCTCTCCTTCTTCCCTGAAATCCAACCACCATTATCACCTCGACCACCACTATTATCACCCGACCACCCCCTTCCTGCCAACTCCGGCCAGACCAGTCCCGTCCACGTTCTTCCCTCGACCCGCTGCACTTCGACCCTGCCTCATCATCATCAACATCATCACCTTCGTCGTTGATATTGTCATCGTTGTTATCAACATCGTCGTCAACATCGTCGTCATCGCCGCTCTCGTGCACGTGCACGCCGAGGCCAAGGTGAGGAGTATTCCTCTTGTGAATTGTTGTGTATGTACATGTACGCGTATATGCGTTTTCTTTATTGTATGCATGCGTATATTTAGCTATGATAGTATACACGTATTGTATGTTGGTACATGGATGTAGGCACTTAGTGTATGTATTAGTTTTCAGTATGGGTTAATATACGTATATCGTATATTTGGTATATAATTGGTATATATATATATAGTATGAACTCAATTAGTATATATATACATATGTATATGTATTTAATTTGGTGTATATGTATATTGTAAGTATTAATGCTAGATAATAATAGGTATAAATTATATATGTACTAGGTGACCCGAGTGTAACCACGGATACCCCGTAGTTACATTGACCTGTGACCACGTAGTATGTTAGCAGACTGCCATATGTACACCGACATACTGGCAAGACCGTATCATTGACTGTCTGTTATGCACAGCAACTACAGACGTGACACCCCTAGCGTAGTCTCTGAGATCATCGTGTTTTGATTATGTGTGTAGTGTAATGTCTGATGCAATATTATATTATATGATATGTCTATAGGACTGTTGGATCACTCAGACGATACTTTGGAACCGGACATTGGTATTGCCAGCTAAGGACCACAGGCGAGTACATTCTCTGACAGTTTTTATTATGTTGATTATCTCTATAATTCTAGTCGTATAGCGTACATGACTCTGACACTGTTGTATACACGAGTTGGCATCATTGAGACCTGTCACGAAGAGTCGTGATTGGGATCCATCGTGCTAGTTGGGGAAAACGGAGAAATATTAGTAGCTTATGTGATCATACCCAAACTTTACATGAATCATAGCTCACCCACACCTCACGTCGGTGCAGCCTTACCATTACATGCCTCATAGCCTATTGTATATGATTAGCTTGACTATTACTTGCATCATAGCTATCCGGATGGTTAGCCTGACCTTACATGAATCATAGCTAGTCATACATAGCAAGCCTAATCAGTCCCAAGCCGATCACATGATATGCTGATATTTCACACACTTAGCTAGATGTTCTTGATATATATCTTTAGTATATTAATCTAGCATTCCTTATGTTCTAGTCATATTTCTAGCATTCACTTATATACCAGTTCATTGTTCTAGCGTGCACTTGTATTTCTATTTTATTGCTATATGTACATTGATGATGACATATGCTCCATTATTTCATTTATTTCCAGTACTTTATTATTCCATTATTCCTTTACTCCAGCATTTCTTTATTCCAGTATTTCTTATTGCTGGTATTCATATCTGTCTTGTATTTCTTTATACTGTGTTATAGTTTTTGTCAATATATGTGGAACTGCTGTTAGTGCTTGTACTTCGTTCCAATCCTGACTGGATATTTTTTCCAAAGGATCTTGAGGATTTCTGTACCACACACTATGGACCGGGTATAGATGCAGACTACACACCAAAGATCTTAGAGGAGATTATTCCTTTAGAGGAGACATTACCTGCAGCTATCTAGATAGTATTTATCTTATGCATCTGAGACTTATTGAGGTTTATTGAGTTTATGTTCAAACTTACTCTTAGTTTATGTTGAGACTTGTGGAGACTTTATGTGGACAACTAGACTGTGGTTTATCTATATTTTGAGACATGGTGTTTGACTATGTCTTTTTTCTTATCTCTTATCGTGCCTTTATACTTTTATAGTTGTTGTGATTGAGTTTATATTATGAGATATTGTGAGATGTATATTGTCCTCCTTATGGAGATTGATATCATTGACAGGTATTTAGTTATATAGTATCTATTGTGACCTAGACAACGTTCTACCGCCGATGCTGTGGCGTAGGCTGGACGTACCCACGCACTCGTGCCCCTCTACCGGGTGTGGGTCGTGACATAAGCTAACGGTAATATGCACTTCCTGCCATACAGTGCCTCGAAGGGTGTCATCTGGATACTTGCCTGAAAACTATTATTGTAGGAGAATTCCACCACGTGTAAATTATCTTCCCATGAACCACCAAAGTCAAGGGTGTAAGATCGAAGCATATCTTCTAGAGTCTGGATCGTACGTTCCGACTAACCGTCTGTCTTAGGATGATAAGCTGTATTGAACTTCAGACCGGTACCCAGACTCTGTTGTAGACTCTACCAAAAGTGAGATGTGAATATGAAATCTCTATCTAATACGATGCTGACTGGCACTACATAAAGTCTGACAATCTGATTCATGTACATCCGAGCCAACTACTCTGTAGATTGTCCCACTCTGAAGGAAAGTAAGTGAATAACCTTCGTGAGTCAATCCACTATTACCCAAATAGCATCTCTGCCAGCTGGAGATCTAGGAAGACTGGACACAAAATCTATGGTGATATGCTTCCACTTTCACTCGAAAATTGGTAAAGGTTGAAGAAGTCCTGCGGGTCTCTGATGCTCAGTCTTGACTTGTTGACAAACCAAACATCGGGAGACAAACCGTGCTATCTCCTTCTTCATATCATTCCACCAGAAATACTGATGAATATCTTTGTACATCTTCATTCCTCCTGGGTGAACATAATATTAAGAACTGTGGGCTTCTGACATGATCTTTTGACGGATATCTCAACTTGGTACACAAAGACGATTATAAAATTGGAGAGTTTCGTCACTGTGAAATCTTAGTTCTGTTCTATGCCCTATCTCGCATTCTACCCTAAGTCACTGAAGCTTGACATCCGTTGATTGTACTACTCTGATCCTTTTCGCTATACTGGACTGAACTTGCAGATCGGCCATCAATACTGTGTTGCCAGGCAACATTACTTCTATGTCCATATCCTGAAGATCTTCTAAAATCTCTTGCTGCACCGTGAGAGAATAAGCTCCTTCTCTCTGGCTCAAAGCAAGAACCTGGCGTATAACTAGATAACAACTAAAGCACACAGAAGATAAATAAGAAGATCTCTACACAATGAGTTCTTCGCGCAAACAAGAAGTTATGCCCGACCTGAAATACACTGGCAATAAGTCCTGGCGTACTAAGATAAGTATGTGATCCAGGAAGCTTGGCGTACTTGAACACAAATAAGCGAGCAACAAGGTTGGGCGTAAAATCAGCAAGTCAGAGGGGTCGACGTACTTGGATAAGTACACGTATCCAACCGACTGACCCACCAACCGATGCACAGGCTAAATGACAAAATACAAATACAGATGCGAGCTCGACAGTCGAGAACACGCAAACCAATAAAGTAGGTCAATTCTTCGCCGCTAATAAAGCATAAAAGATATTGACAAAATATACGCCAGCTTCATTAAATGTGGATCAAGGGAATATACGCCAACTTCTGAAATTGGGGATAGTACGCGAGCTAGGGCTGGCATACGTGAGGAAAGACTGGCGTACTTTTCCTTGATAATGAGCGACTCAATGAGGTACCGCCAAAGTACGCTGCTTGGGTTTCCTATCAAGAGTATGCCAACTTTACTCAAAGAGTGAGGATGGCGTACTTTGATAAGGGATTCAGTATGGTGCGTTAGTACGCATCATGAGTTGGGACAACAGTCTGTCCAGGAAAGTTCATGTGTATTATATGCCAAGGCTTACTCGGCATACTTACGCATAGATTTCATCTTCTCCGACAGCCACTTTGATAGACATACTTTATCAAGTTTCAGCACAGAACTCAGCCAAACTCAAAATTAAGTACAACCAAACAAAGATAGGTAAAATATGATGCTCTTCCATATGAGCTACATAGTTTTCATAAACTCAAAGTTTTGGGAGATCAATCCCCTAAAATACAAAGTGAACTCATGAACCAATAAATCAGGTCCATACAATTCCAGTCATGAAAAATCAAGAATATCAAGTACTAAAAGTATAGGGGAGCTCGATCCCAACAACATGAGCCAATAATAATTAAAAATTAGCTGAATTTAAAGCATGCATAAATCCATGGTTCTTCACTTGTGCAAGATGTACTTGCCTAAGAAAATAGAAGAAAACACTAAATGAAAACAAGTGAAGAGAGAGAGAGAGAGAGAGAGAGAGAGAGAGAGAGAGAGCTCTATATACACAAGCAAATTGAAGTCGGTCCATTGTACGCCGTTGGATCCATAGGAGCAATCATGACCGCACAACCAACCGCCTTAACAACACGCGTACTAAGTGGCTGCTTGGTCTGGCCACTGTAGTTGCCACCGAATACGCGAGCAACAAATATACGCGTACTAGGTGGCTGCTTAGGCTGACCACTGCCTTGGCCACAGAATACGCGAGATAGGGGAATACACGTGCTTTGTAGAATACACGAGAAATAAATATACGCGTGTTTTTGCAAAATACATGTATTTACTTGTATGCCGGGAATGGGGGTTGACACTCTTCGAATTAAAGCTCATGTGTAAGAACTTGACGAGTCTTTCGATTCAAAGATCACAATTGTAACTATTTTCATAATAGTAGATTAATGCTAAAGAGAGAGTTCTGGGACTGGAGTGCCTTACGGAGATACCATGATTCATTGAGTGTTTGTGTTCTTACTTTATTTCTAGCACTTGTTTTACTTTTTCTTAATTGTGCTTAATTATTCATTAAGCCCTATTTACCTCCTTTTAGGGTGTCTTCAATATAATAATTGCATATTGCATGATCATTAGTGATTTCATAATACAAAATTTTATAAGTAACCATAAACAAAATACTCAAATGAATTATTAGGCTAACACAACCGTTGAAGGTTAATACTTCAAGATAAATGAGAAGCATATTTCCTTTTGGAGAGACATTACGATATCTTTGAGTACTTCATTATGGTAGTCGCGGAATTGAAGCAATACATGGTGCACGCCAGAGTGACGATTGCTTATACCATGATCACTTAGACGCAGGACTTTGCTTCCTCATCCATCTGCACATTCGAGCAATTCTGGATTTCTACTTCATGTCAATTAGCCATTTGGTCTATATCATTTAGTATATAATGACATTTGTCTTTCTGGTTCCCTTTGTTCGGGGGAAATCAATTGTGTCGCCTCTGATCGTTTCGTTCGACGTAACGAAGGAATTGTGCAAGTCTTTCCATCTTTATTTGCTGCTCAATTTCTTTTCGAAGCTCGATACAACCGTCGGTCGAGTGTCTCCCATTATGGTGGTACTTGCAATATTCATGCGAGTACTTTCGTCGTCCTTCCCCAAACTTGTTGAGAGGTCTTGGTAGGTTTATCTCAGGATCCTTGCCTATTTTGTAAAGAATATTAGTCGGAGTAGTATTAAGTTCTGTCCACCCTCCAGTACTATTAAGGTCTTGGGTTGGGTGAGGTTTGATTATTATCATATTATTGGTAAGTCATAAACTACAACAAACAACAATATCCATCCATTTTAATTAGGCCATTGATAAAGGCACTGCACAAAGTATTAGGGGACATCATAAATTTTGGCAGTCCTAATTAATTGGAGGACCGTCAAAATTTTGACAGTCCTTGCTACGGTGCTAAAAATTTGACAGTCCTGAATGCACATGAATGCCAAAGGATGCAAATGACTATCAAAATTTTAATCGTCCTGATTTTTTTAGGAATGTCAAAATTGTGATGCATCCTAACAATTTTGACAGTGCCTCCGTAAATGGTCTTTAATTAGGAGCTTAAAATACAATTTGCACTATTTTACAAATTTCTCCTTGCACCCTAATTTTAAGTCTCAACGGTAACCTACTCGATCCTATGGTTTGGGAAGCGCTTGTTCTTTAAATCCCAACAACTAACGGGACTTATTTGCAAAAGCAACACCAGAAACTTTCCTAAACTTTGTACTTTTCCTCAAATAGTTGGTGGCAGAAGCATCCGTAGTCGAATTGCGCGAAATAAATTCCCCAATTCGAAATCCTATCCCCCCCAACTCTCTCTCTCTCTCTCTCTCTCTCTCTCTCTCTGGTTCCGAGTCGCCGATTTATAGGGTTTTGATCGGCGGCGACGATGATGCTGTCGCTGCAGACCGACGACCGCCACCAGCAGCAGCACCTGCAGCAGCAGCATGCGGTGGCGCCGCCGCCGCTCCCGGCGTTCGGATCTCTCGCGGGATCCGCCGGCTTTGACGAGCTGCCGCTTCAGGGGTTCTCTCTCCAGCCGAGCGATCCGCCAGCGGAACTCGGTCCCTCGGTCCAGATCGTGAAGCCGAAAGGTTTGATTCCTCTCTCTCTCTCTCTCTCTCTCTCTCCATTGGCGAATGTGGTTTGAATTGAAGCGGATAAAGTGCAAAAAAAAAAACTTTCGTTAGATTTGTCTCGAAAGCAAAATAAGACTTGAAAGCAAAATAAGACCCATTAGACGCTTACAGTAAATAAATTCTCATGTAATAAATTTTTTGATCAAAACGTCCACTTTCGTCAACTAAACGTTAGAATTGAACTTTAAAAAAAAAAAAAAATTTGAAAACCCTAAACTACCCTTCCTTCTCCTCCCAACGTGTCTTCTCTCTCCTCCCCCCACCGTGCCTCCTCCTCCTCCTCCCCCCATCGTGCCTCCTCCTCCTCCCCTCCTCCTTCCCCCCCTCCTCCCCGCATCGCCGGTCTCCTCCTCCGGCAGCCCTCTCCCCCTCCCCTCTCTCCGACACTCCCCTCCTGCTTCGGCGGCGACACAACAGCAACGGCAGGAGACAGCAGCAGCAGCGACGACGGGTGCGCGGGGAAGCACGAAGTGGCGCGGGAGGAGATGGGAGGAGGAGCGAGGAGGAGGTGCGGGTGGAAGGAGAGGGGAGCTCGAGGGTGGCGCGGGGGAGGAGGAGGGGGGAGCTCGCCGGCGGGGAGGAGAGGAGGAGGGCGAGGGAAGGATGGTGAAGGCTCAGGTGGGGAGGGGTCCTCCCTCCTCCTCCCCCCATCGTGCCTCCTCCCCTCCCCTTCTCCTCCTCCCTCTCGGCGTCGCCGCCCTCCTCCTCCCATAGCCCTCTCCCCCTCCTCTCTCTCTGACACCCCCCTCCTGCTTCGGCGGCGGCGCAACAGTAACGGGGGGGGAGACAGCAGTAGCGGCGGGGTGTGCGGGGAAGCGCGGAGTGGCACGGGAGGAGGCGGGGGGAGGAGGGGGCAAGCTCGGGGGAGGCGCGGGTGGAAGGAGGGGGGAGCTCGGGGGTGGCGCGGAGGAGGGGGGGGTGAGGGCTGGAGGGGGTGAGGGGGAAGGAGAAGGTGGAGGAGGAGGGGGGAGCTTGCCGGCGGGGAGGATGGCATGGAAATGGTGGTGAGGGCTCAGGTGGGGAGGGGAGGGGAAGGATTTGGATTAGTTAGGAGGATTAGGGTTATGATTAGGATTATGATTAGGGAGGGATAGATTAGTCATTTCAAATCTAAATTAACGGCAGAATTCAAAATGGGCGTAAACCGAGCAAAAATAAAAAAAAATAGAATTTTTTTAAAACCAGAGGGTTTTAAATGCAAAAATGCAAATCTAAGGAGGAATTTTTTGCACTTTATCCGAATTGAAGCATTAGGAATTGTGCTTTTGTTCCTTTTTTTTGGGGTGAATTTGTTATGGATCGGAGTGACTCGTGTTATGCAGTGGGAGGCGATCCATTGGAATTTTTGGTGGTCAATCTGATCTGAAGATGAATCCTTTTTTAATTTCCCGAATATATATGACTTTGACACTTTGTTATAAAGACAAGTTCTTGTTTGATTTCCTCCACTTATCTATAGGTTTAGAGGTATCGCTATGATCAATCTGGAACTTTCATAGCATATTTAGAATTTTGTTTCTGTTCATCTATTGTATTGGTTAGTTGATGAGGAGAAGCACCTGGCTCTGGCTCATGAAGATTACAAAGCTGGGAACTATAAGGAGGCATTGGAGCACTGCAACACGATCTATGAGAAGAGCCCGCGACGGACCGACAATCTTCTACTTCTCGGTGCAGTCTATTACCAGGTTTACAATGCTCGTTATTGGTTATATTGCTGTCTACATGCCTCATTTGGGATATTGCTGTTGTTTGCTTATTTTATCTCAGGGGAAGTTTTATGTTCTTTTGTTTCAGCTTCATGATTTTGACATGTGCATTGCAAGGAATGAGGAGGCAATTGCTATCGATCCCCACTTTGCAGAGTGTTATGGCAACATGGCAAATGCTTGGAAGGTAAAATTGAATCTCCTTTAGATCAATAAGTAACCCTCTTGTAAAAGCGAACCTGATTATAAGAAAGATTAGAGAATTTATACACCAGATTAGTTAGTCTTCGTATTTGCTATTTAAACATATGTACTTTACCTATTTAACAAACTCTGACTTTACCTATTTAACAAACTCTGACGGAGAAAATGGTTAACATGATTGGCGCAGGAGAAAGGCAACATTGATCTTGCTATACGTTATTATCTAATTGCCATTGAGGTTCGTGCCCCTGACTCTTCAGTCATTTTGGTTTAATTTCATTATTCATCACTTGTCGACTTACATTTGAGGAACACCCTGCATTACTGTAATTATTGATTGTCCTTGACCCTAGGCCTTAAAGAATCCTTTAGATGGTAGTTTTATGAATCAAATATAGACCGCCAAGTTTGTCAAGTTCGCACATCTTCCTATCACTTTGTATTCACATGGGCCTGGCATGCCATGACCGTACATGGGCCTTAATGTGGATCACCACTTTGAAGTTATTCGCTTATCAAAATGGTAAATCTGGATGTACACATGACCAGGTTTAAAATCTCGGTATCGGTTTCAAACCCCTCATATTAGGACCAGTTTTGGCAGTTTCAGAGAGTTTCAAGGGGTTTTGGTAGGTTTTGAATTGGTCGGTTTTGGCAGTTTCAGTACCGGATTCGGCCGATACTTAACACCTTGACACTTGCGAATCAAACACATATATAAGCCAATAAAATGCCATCTCCTGTCTAATTTGGCCATTTCGGATATGGAACTTCATGTGTGATTTAGACTGGTTTGGGATTGCTTATCGGGGGTTTCTTCTACTTGTTTTTTTTCTCTTAAAATCGATCAATGTTGTTTGATAACAAAAACTCATCATTTTTTTTGAAAATGTTTAATTTTGGGGTAACTTGTGAGAACAACCTCCAACTTGCTGTTAAAAGCTGCTATTGTGTTGTTTGAAAATAAGCAGCAATCCCAAACAAAGCCTTAGTCGCTAGTGTCATCATTTGTCATCACGAGACGAGTAACAGACTTGGTCCTAGAACTTTCCCATAATATCTCCACCTGTCTTATGCTTAATATTATATATTTTCACTACCGGTCCTAAGCCCAGATAAAGGAGGGTTGCACTGGTAGCCAACAACTAGCGTAAAACATTATTGGATCTATATGAAATGTATCCATACCATACACAATTCATGTTGGGGTTTCCTTAGTATCGACGTCTGCCCAACATCGGTTTAATGAAGAATGAGAAATGATGGATTGCTAGGTTATCACCCGTAAGTGATGCATTGCATTGATGCCACCATGGTGCAATATCAATTGAGCAAGGGTGGACTAGGGTGTTCCTGAGAAGTGACATGCCATATTGCTACTCCAATGTGGTGACAAATAAACAATGGACTATAGGATATAAGAATCAACGATGTAAGGAATTGGTGCATGATGGTAGAATTAGATTAGCTACTTAGAATATTGGAATATTAACAAAAAGTTGAATGGAGTTGGTGGAATAATTAGGAGGAAGATTCTACAAGAAACAAAGTAGGTAGGTTGGAAACCGAGAGAAATTTCAAATTTATACTATGGGTTTTAGAGTTTGGTATACAAGTAAAAAGAGAAAGAAATGGGGTAAAAAATATTTGTGGATAAATCATTAACAAATAACATTGTAGATGTAAAAAGAATGGGCGATACAAAAATATTAATTTAGTATTAGGGGAGGATGTATTAGTGCATATGAACCCTAAGTAGGATTACATAAAAATACGAAAACATATTTTTGGAAACATGTGGATAGTTTGATTCAAAGAGGTACCTGGAGGTGAAAAGGTATATATCGGAGGCGACTTAAATGGTCATGTTGAAAAGTAAAACAATGATTATGATAGCGTGCTTGGAGATTATGGCTATGGAGTTAGGAGTGAAGGGGGCGATAAAATTTTTGATTTTGCAGTTTCATATGGCCTTAATACTTGTTTTAGGAAGAGAAATGAACTCTTAAGTAGGAGGGGACTGCAGGGGGAGCAGGGTCGGGGGGGGGGGAGGAGGAGCAAGGGAGGGGGGTGGCTGATCGGGGGGGGGGGGGAGGAGGAGCAAGGGAGGGGGGTGGCTGATCGGGGGGGGGGGCAGAGATGCGGGGCGGCGGCGGCTAGGGTTTCTCCTTTTTATGTGGATGGCTTTGATACCATGTAGATAGAGAATGAATAATATGATGAACTTTATTGATGAGAAGCCTACATATATTGTAGAGGCTAACCCCTCTCTATCATTTTACCCGATGTGGGACTAAAGTCCATTACTAATATTACTACTTAACATGAACATTTAATTACTTTAAATAGCGGACCCAATATTGGGTCCTTACTAGAAAGGTTGATAGACTAGCATGTAAAGATTGTAAAGTTATACCATGAGAGAGCATAATCACTCAATATAGGTTGGAAAAGAGAGGCTAAAGTGGAGAAGAGACCAAGAACTAAATGGTCTTAGATATTAGTATTAGCAAATGGAAGAGAAATGCTAGGACGGAGAAGAGAGCAAGAACTAAATGGTAGAACTTGAAAGGAGAGAACTTAGTAAATTTTAAGGATAAGATGATAAAGGAAGATAAGAAAATTTTCGAACTTGAAAGTAGATTCTTGCGTTATGTTGTAAAATATGGCAACTTGTATCAAAAAAGTAGCAAAAGAGATTCTACGAGTGTCAAAAGTCAATAGTTGGACCTTGAAAGAAAGTTGGTGGTGGAACGGAAAAGTTCAAAATGTTACTAAGGCAAGAAAAGTTGTCTGTAAAGATTGGCATAAGTGTAAAAGTAATGAAAATTGTGAGAGAGATAAAGTAGCAGAAAAGGAAGCTAAGAAAACAGTTAGTGAGGCTAAATAAAAGACCCTTGATTATTTATATAGGAGGATAAAAACTAAGGAGAGAGAAAAATATATTTATATGCTTACTAAGAGTAGGAAAATAAGGAGCAAAAACTTAGGTAATATTAAGTGTATTAAGAGCGAGGACCAAAATGTATTAGTAAGAAAAAATGATATTAAGGGGAGGTGAAAGAGTTATTTTCACAAGCTATTCAATGAGAGCAACATAGAAAAACTTAGTTTAGATTCAAAGTTAGCTCATGATGAGTCATATTGCTATTGTCGTAAAGTTAGAATTTCTAAAGTTAATAACGCATTAAAGAAAATAAAAATAATAGAAAAATGGTAGGACCTGAAGATATTCCTATTGAGGCTTGGAAATGTTAATGGGAGAAAGGGTTGATATGCCTTACTGTTACTGAATTATTCAATACCAGTTATGAGGATTAAGAAGATGTTGGATGAATGACAAAGCAGTAATATAGTACCTATATAAAGAACAACGAATATATACAAAGTTGTAACTATCGAGGAATTAGCTTATGAGTCATACCATGCAACTATGAGAGAGGCTGATTGAGAAAAGATTAAGAAAATAGACTGGAATTTGAGAGAATCGGTTTAGTTTTATGCTAATGAGACTATTATGGAAGCCATTTACTTACTAAGATGATTAATGAAAAGATTTAGAGAGAAAAAGAGATTTACAAATGGTTTTTATTGACTTAGAGAAAGCTTATGTCGAGTTCCTAGGAAGATAATGTGGTGAGGTTTGAAGAATAAACAAGTTTGTAGTAGTTATATTGAGACTATTAAGGATATGTATGATAGAGTTACGACAACCATGCTAATTATTAGAGGATATTGTAATCCGTTACCTATTACGGGTGACTTACATCAAGGATCAACATTGAGTTCTTACATTTTTGTAATATTTATAGATGAAATATTAGGCATATCCAGAAGGAGGTTCCATGGTTTATGATGTTTGTTGATGATATTATATTGCTTGATGAGAGCAGAGAAGGATTATATGCTAAAATAGAAGTGTGGAGAGAGACTTTGGAATCTAAAAAATTTGTGATTAGTAGAAGGAAGACAAAATATATGAAATGTAATTTTAATCCAATGTCAAAGAGAAATGAGGGAGAGTCTATATAAATGGCAAGAGATACCTAAGAGTGATAACTTTTGGTATTTAGGATCAATCATTCATCGTAATAGGGAGATTGAGAAGTATGTCGTACATATAATCAAAATAGGATGATCGAAATGTAGAAGTACTTTTGGAGTACTTTGTGATAGCAAGATATCTATGAAGTTGAAAGAAAATTCTACAAGACTATCAGACGAGCCATGCTTAATGTATTAGAATATTGGACAATTAAGAAATAACATATCCAGAAAGTTAGTGTAGCTGAAATGAGAATGCTAAGATGGACGTGTGACAATACATTAAAGGATATGATAAATAATTAGTGTATCCGTGGGAAGTTAGAAGTGACGCCAAATGATGGCAAGATAAGAAAAAATCGACTTAGGTGGTTTGGATATGTGAAACACAGACCCATATATGCCCCTTAAAGAGCGATAATATGGTAGTTAATGGAGCCGCTAGGACTACGTGTAGGCCTAGACTAACATGGTTTGAAGTGTTAAAAATGATATGGATCTTTATTAGCAAACATAGCCGAATGGAATAAGAGGATTCAAACACCCAACCCGAGCGATTTGGGAAAAAGGCTTTGTTGTTGTAATTATTCTCATCATTCACCATTGATTATTAACTGTGTTAAGTGGACATTATATATGCATGACAACTCAGACAATACCAATTTTATTGTCCTATTGGCGAAACAGACTTGACTTTGGAGCATGTTAGTTCCTGAAAACCAACAGGTTCAGCTGCAAGTTTTAATCATTTAGTTAGGTTTTTGGGGGGTGGGCGTGGGTGGGGGGGGGGGGGGGGGGGGGGGGTTGGGTTGGGTTGGTGGGTGGGTGGGAATGCAGTTTTCTATAGATTAAATTCATGTGATCTATGAATTGTTGTCAAATAGAGTTGTTTTTTCTTGCTCTTGGCCGATTATGTTGAAGTGGGTTTACATGGCATTGTGGTCATTCTGATTTATTTAGTACTTTCAACTTTGAGACAATTGTTTTGTGTCGCTCTGGATGTGATTCCATTTAATTCATCAAATTCACTTTAGCTTATCTAACGAACTGGTTAACTAGATTAACATTGTTGAATCTTAAGAGGATAGCATCTATTTGTCAGAAATTTACCCAGAAGACCTATTTGAATGAGGGATACATTTTATCGTCGAAGTCCAATTTCTTAGTGTGTTTGTGTGTGTTGGCTGGAGGGATTGTAGAATGCCGAAACAGGTTTTTCTTTGCTAAAAAGTAGAGGAAAGCTGGAGAGGAAGGGGAAGGAGACCTACTAGTTGTTTGCCTTAGGTTTCTCTCTTGCTTTGTCACCTCTTTTTTCTGCAATAGTTCTTATTGCTACACAGCCCCAGTAATGGGCGGTTGAAGTCATTATTTTTATTACTTAATGGGACCTTCTTTGTTGGATGGGTCTGGTTAGTAATTAAGTGATGGAGAACCAAAACACGTTATGGACAAGGAAAATTATTCAAAAGTGCACATATTTTTCATCTTCATGATGGTGTAGATGTCATTTGCTTATTATGAACACTAATGGCTGCATGTGTTTCTGAGTATGGTTCATAATATCTAATGATGTTGCATCTATGGTAGTTTTGTGGTATTGAAGGGTAATTGAATTTGTTTAACTTTTGTGTGAACTTTTTATCTTTTCTATTTTCTGTACATGCTTGCAGATGTCTCTCTGTATCAATTTCTTTTGTGTATATAATTAACTATTTGATACCACCTTTTGAACTCAGGTATTTGAAAAAAAAAAGACTTCAACTAACCTTCTTTTCTTCTTTTATTTCCTAATTTCTATTACCTTTTTTCTATTTCAGCTTCGCCCCAATTTTTGTGATGCATGGTCAAACCTGGCCAGTGCGTATACGCGTAAAGGAAGACTTAATGAAGCTGCGCAGTGTTGTCGCCAGGCTCTTGCACTGAACCCACACATGGTGAATACTTCAAATGTTCTCTCCGCTTTCTTTTTGGCTTCACTTTGGTCAAAGTATTTGCCTAATAACCCTCTCCTAAAATAGGTTGATGCTCACAGTAATCTTGGAAATCTGATGAAAGCGCAAGGACTAGTTCAAGAAGTAAGTTAGTGCAACATAAATTTCACTGTTCAGTTATTTCTTTCTTCTCTTCCAATGATTCAGGAACTTGATTTCTGTGAATTCGAGTGTATCTGAACAGATAAATGGGTACTATAAAGGAATACTTAGCTGATACTAGTTATTATAAACATTTTACTGGGATGCATTAATTACGTTGGACCTCATTATATTCAATTTGTTAAATCTTGTGGTGATTTAATCGTAATTTTTATCTATATGATAGGTTGGAGGAAATAAAGCTAGTTAAATGATATTTTCTGTCACCACTATCCGATCTACTTTGAAGGGTTTTGTACTTAAGCAAAGATCCGTTGCTGGCAGTATATCAGAGTGAAGTGACTTCGCAATTTGGATAATTGGCTTATTATTGCGTGCAATGCTATGTTTTCAGGCATACAATTGCTATGTTGAAGCCCTGCGAATACAACCTACTTTTGCGATCGCATGGTCCAATCTTGCTGGACTCTTCATGGAAACTGGAGATCTTCACAGAGCCCTTCTGTACTATAAGGTAAATGTCATATTCCGTGCTGTATACTCTTCTTTCTGACCTGAAATGATCTATGCTTAGGAAGGGTTGTCTTGGGGATATGGGTTATCTGGGGTTTAACTTACTTTAGAATTTCAGTGGTTCTCCATAGCTATATCATCTTTTTTGTTTAGTGATCTGCTTGGAAATGTCTCAGTTGTTACACGTGAGGATGTCTCTGGTAACATGAAACCCATGGCAAAATCATGAACCCATTGAAATCACGTGCGTGTGTTGCCGTTTGGAATATTGAAACTTGATGATACTTAGTTTCAGTGGGAGCAAAAATAATGGGTCATGTTGACACAACAGCAAGATTGGCCTCTCGAATGCTCTTATCCACAAAATGAGTAAAATTAGCATCGCGGGTTTTAAAGGATGATCTCAACTTTCAAACAGTGAATTCAACAATGTAAAATGACTTCCTTTTTATCAATGTTGAGTCAGTAAAGGTTTCATTAACCTTTTAAGTTTCCAAACATCATTTGCAACCTAGTCTCACTCTGAAGGTTACATGCAAAATGATGAAACCAAGTTCTTTGTGTTTCATTAGCTGGCAGGCCATGATTGGTTTCAGTGAGTGTCCACTGTCCAGGTACTACTATTGCTGATGCTATATAGTTGGGTGGGCCTGTAGGTTAATTTATTTGCAAGTGGCTCTGTGCCGTATGTACAATCCATATATGTATTATCCTGCTCGAGGGTAGGTCTTCCACATCCCTTTAATTTATTATTGGTAATCTTTATCTGAAGAATATACATTGAGAATGGGTGGGATGTGAAAATCAAGAATTAGTTGAAAGAAGAGGTTTGAGGCTATTGGAAACACTGTTGGATTATTTATTAATTATTGATACTGAGTTTTTTATTATATTATATGACTACCTACTATAATCATTATAGAATCTTATGATATGGATATGAACAAATGATATGATCAGAGCCTAGACTGAATCTGGTGCTAAGTGCTAACATATCAATTTATTTTTAATTACTGTCAAAGGAATAAGGTCAATAGTTTATCATAACTGTTTTAATTGCAATTTATTAATTTTTATTCCCTTCTATCAAGCGAGGTATCTTCCATGTATAATCTAGTTCATTTTGACATTATTAGTTGTGAACTAAACATTATTTTTTATATGGCCTCTATGCAGGTTTTCTTTGTTTATTTTGTTAATACATATGCTTTTTCTCTACCATTTTCATAGTTATATCACGTGTAATGTATTGTACTATTTATCGGTTCAAGTCACCTTGACATTCTTTTTACATGAATATGTTTATTGAAGGTTTAGTTCTCCCTAGTAGGTGCATCACCCATTGAAGTATTGATTTGTTCAGATTTGAGATAGTGATCAACATACTAATAAAGTGATCATCATATAATATTATATTTGCAGGCTATTGCCGAGTCTGGAGTAACTTCACAAAAGCAACGTGCTATGCAGTAGGTTAAATTTTGTATTTTTTATAAGAGAAAACTTAGCTAAGGACGTTCCATTTCATCAGGGCAACACATGTTAATATAATTCTTTGGAGATCATATGGACAATTGACACCTAATGACTTGCAAGGTTCAATAATCAATCTAGTCGTCTTGGTCAGAGTCCAAACACTAGTTCCATCTGCGATGTGTGTTAGTCATCAAAAGGGACTGATATTATTGTTAAAGTGTTTCCTGCAACAGCATTGTACTTTTTACGTCTGGCTGTTTTTGTTTGGTATCTGCTCAACTTTATCATGAATCTGTCTCCTTCCTAGCTCACAGATGTTTTATCCAAAATCTGTCTCCTTCCTAGCTCACAGATGTTTTATCCAAAATCTGTCTCCTTCCTAGCTAACATCTAGTTCCTAAAAAGTAATATTTCTCTGCCAAGGTTTAATTCATTTTATACTAAGAAGAATATCATGCATGACATGCGAGCACTTGGTTGTTTGCCGATAGTTGTTTCAGAAAGTCCTTTCCACTTTCAGGAAGCAGTTAAATACAAGCCAACATTCGCGGATGCTTATCTGAATCAAGGGAATGTTTACAAGGTAAGTCTCCGTGAACCTGACAAATGTGTCAGGTGACACCCACTGGCAGTGCTGGTTCCTGTAGAAAAATGGCTGTTTCTTTTGTTTTTTTCAGGCTTTGAGAATGTCCCAGGAGGCCATCATGTGCTATCAACGAGCTCTGCAATCACGACCAGATTATGCAATGGCTTATGGTAAGCATTTTACCTTTTCTTATCTCCTGTTTCTTTGTCACTACAAGGATGATAGCTTTCAAAGCAACTGTCTTCCTTCTATAAAAGAGAGTGAAATGGATGCTAACCTAGGAAGCACAGACACTTTAAAAATGTAGGACGTGTTGTGTCCGAGATGTATTGGACACAACACGGACACTCCAACATACACTAGGACACCAATATTGGTGACGTGTCCTTGTCGTCATGTCCTTACTATGTTGTGTCATAGCCGCGCCTGTGCAACACAGATTCTAACTATTTTAGTGTCTGATGTAGGAAATCTTGCTAGTACATATTATGAACAAGGTCAGTTGGATTTGGCTATACTGCATTACAAACAAGCTCTCACATGTGACCCAGGATTTGTTGAGGCATATAATAATCTGGTTGGTGGATTATAAGTTTTTAAGTTGTAGCAAAGAATTCTGTAGCAAACAAGTTCTACTCATTTGACTTTTATTTCATAAATTGAAGGGAAATGCTCTAAAAGATACTGGCAAAGTAGATGACGCTATCACTTGTTATCGGGTGACATTCTATCCTTGGTTACTGAATGTTAAATTGTTCTTAGGCTTTCCTGTTTGACTTTTTCCCCTATTTGTTTCATGTATAGTCCTGTCTCGCACTCCAGCATAACCACCCACAAGCTCTTACAAATCTTGGAAACATATATATGGAATGGTGAGTTATGGTATATATTCTACATATTTTTGTTTGGGGGTTTAACCTTGACTTGCCTCAAGAGAATTTGTTCTGTAAAGCAGGAACATGATGAGTGCTGCTGCTAGATGTTACAAGGCAACACTATCTGTAACAACTGGCATGTCTGCTCCTTTCAGTAATTTGGCAATAATATACAAACAACAGGTTCACTCTGTTCCTTTTGTTTCTACTATGTCAATAACCAGAATCTACTATTTAATCGTATACTAGCGGAGGATACTGGTGCCAATAGCTGTTTCTTTCGTTATGAGAGTATCATAATTATTTTGTCAATGTTATATTGGTATTATGCTTATCTCTTTCTTCAAGTAACAGGGAAATTATGCAGAAGCTATTGCATGCTACAACGAAGTTCTCCGCATAGATCCTTTGGCAGCTGATGGCCTTGTCAATAGGGGAAATACGTTCAAAGAGAGCGGTAGAATTAGTGAGGCGATCCAAGACTACATTCGGGCTGTTTCTATTAGGCCAACAATGGCTGAAGCTCATGCAAATTTGGCTTCGGCATATAAAGACAGGTAGATTTTCTTATTTATATCTTTCTAACTGTTTCAGATTCAAAGATTGGCAAGTTGGAGAACTGCTATACTGTTTCCATCATCTTGGCTTCACCTTGACTGATTATTTGCAGCGGTCATGTGGACCAAGCTATATTGAGTTATCAACAAGCACTGCTTCTTCGTCCAGATTTTCCAGAAGCAACTTGTAATCTTCTACATGCGTTACAGGTAAACTTCGTGCGAATATTCGTGACTGTTATGCTGCATTCATCTGCTGTTTTCTTGTGCTATCCTTTCTTTTAGCAAGAAGCTTATATTGAAAGCATATTATCTTTGTATAGAATGGTATGCCAAATGCAATCGATATTATGGGTAACATACCTCTTGCAAATATGGCCTGTCGGCTGCTTGTATTGTAGATGGGTACTATTACATGAAATTGGGTCTTAATTGAAAAACTACCATGAAGCCAAAGAACCATTGGAGCCTTTGACTCTTATCTTAGTTTAATGACTTGATCATATTCTAGAATTATGTTCCTCATTTGTTTAATAGGTCTTGGTAAACTTGATCATATTCTAGAATTATGTTCCTCATTTGTTTAATAGGTCTTGGTAACCACAGGAAAACAAAAGAACCAATAAATTTGAATCAATAGAAAGGCAAGAGCTAGTATGTTATCTCATTATTATTGATTTTCTTACAGTCTGTCTGCGATTGGGAAGATCGGACGAATAAGTTTGCTGAAGTCGAGGGAATCATTAGAAGACAGATAAAGGTTATATTGTGTATATTTCATTTCTTTTTCTTAATTTCCATATTTTATGGCAATAGTGATTGATCTGTTACATGTTGACTCATTCTTATCCTTTCAGATGTCGGTTCTTCCAAGTGTGCAGCCATTCCATGCTATAGCATACCCCATTGATCCTATTCTAGCGTTAGAAATCAGGTTGCCATTCTGAACAATGAGGAAGAAACACCTACTTTTGTATGATATATTCTGTTCTTCATGATTGTATTCCGACGTGTTGCCATTTTAATAGTAGTAAAAGTATGAGGTATTTTTTCTTATCGTCTTTCCTCAGCCAAAAATATGCCTCACACTGTTCCGTGATTGCTTCTCGCTTTGGACTTCCGGCATTTACTCACCCCGTTCCTCTACCCGTTAAGAGTGAGGCTGGTTATAGGCGACTGAGGGTTGGGTAAGTATTCGCTCCTGCTGCAGATTTTTCTTTTGTCACCTTGATATCAGGTACTATACAACTGTTTGTGTCGTTGCAGCTATGTGAGTAGTGACTTTGGTAACCACCCTCTGTCGCATCTCATGGGCTCGGTATTTGGAATGCACAACCGAGAAAATGTTGAGGTTCTGTATGAGTTTTAATTTCCATAGTGCTAATAGTGTTTGCATTTCCTACTCATTGCTCATGGAAATTAATGAACTTACGTTGTAGGTCTTTTGTTATGCCCTGAGTCAAAATGATGGTACTGAATGGAGGCTGCGGATCCAATCTGAAGCTGAGCACTTCATTGATGTGTCCTCAATGTCTTCTGATGTGATTGCTCGGATGATCAATCAGGATAAAATACAGATTTTAGTCAACCTTAATGGTTATACTAAGGTATCCTCTAGCCTCTTTTGCCTTCCCTGTACAAATTGTATAATTATATTCACAGATATGTCAAGCCAGATCTTGATTTTAATTTTGATCCAAATAATGTGGAATATTTACTTGTACGGGGTTCCCAGCCTTGGGGAAACTAGTAAAGTTGTGGAAACTCTGGTTTGGTTACATGTTTGTCAAAGTTAAGAAACATGTAGGACCCACCACCAAAGTGGATTCTACCCTCGTTCTACTTCCCAGCCAAATATACGGAAAGTCATTGACTCGTGGGAAGCAAAATATTGACTCAATTCTTTCCTATTATTACTTTCCAAGAACACCTACATTTAACGCTCCATGTTAATTATTATTTTTTGTTATTTCATGTCATCATTAACAACAATTTTAGCCTCTAGTTTCTAGCAAGCAAACATTGTTAATTGGAAACTTAGTTTTGTGGGTTACTTATGGTTTCTAAGAACCAAAAAAAATTAAGTTTCTTAGTTTCCAGCCAAACTTACTCTTTATGAATTGTACCTGTGCACATGGAAGAATATTAATCTGGTGAGGATGCTAGCTGCCAATTAGGGTCTCCATGCACATGGGTCATGATGCCTTGGTTTATTCTATGACTTCACTTTTCTAGTCATCGTCACATTTGTTACAAATATCAATACGCCTCTTCACTTTTAGTGCAATGTCGTCATGTCTAAGAGTTGTGGTTACTTTTTTAGTAGGGAGTCTAGGGACGTGTCAGCAGAACTGCAATGGTGATGTAGATAAAAACATGTTTCCCTCGACCAAATTGTCATATACTTATCCTGATATCCCTACATCATTTTCAGGGTGCAAGGAATGAAATTTTTGCCATGAAGCCAGCACCTATCCAGGTCTCATATATGGGTTTTCCTGGGACCACCGGAGCTACATACATTGACTATTTAGTTACTGATGAGGTGAGACGAAAATGTAATTCTTCTTACCCTTGGCTGGTTCTTTCTGCTTCATGTTTTCTTTTATTTTCTTCATTGGCAGTTTGTTTCTCCTACTCGCTTCTCACATATTTATTCAGAGAAGCTTGTGCATCTTCCCCATTGTTACTTTGTTAATGATTACAAACAGGTAATAAACTTTCAACCAGTATTTAATCGTTGTTGCTATCATGAGACGGTTAATAATGTTTGTAAGTGAATTATATTTCAGAAAAACCGTGATGTTTTGGATCCAGTCTGTCGACAAAAGCGGTCGGATTATGGTTTGCCAGAGGATAAATTTATCTTTGCGTTCTTTAATCAGCTCTACAAGATGGACCCAGATATATTTAATGCTTGGTAACTGATTGCTTTGGTTTCATTGTTGCTTGTTTTTTTTATACAGTCTATAATTGTAGTCTATTGCCTTCACTATAGCTTTGTTAGACACGTATCTTCTTAGTAACTTTGGAATTCTTTTTCCCGTCAACTTCAGGTGCAATATTCTGAAGCGTGTTCCAGATAGTGCATTGTGGCTACTAAGATTCCCAGCAGCTGGTGAGAGAAGACTGCGTGAGTGTAAGTGTATATTTATTGAGCATGGTGGGGGTGGTTGCTAGTTGTCATTCGTCCATTTTACATGCATGTGACATCCAACTATTAATATTTATCTTGGATCTCAAGTCTACGATATAATTATCTTGTAATTCATTTTGAATCTGCCTGGATAATCTTATGGTTTTCTCAGATGCTAAGAAGCAAGGGGTGAGAGAAGATCAAATCATATTTACAGATGTTGCTATGAAAAACGAGCATATCAGGCGTGGTGCCTTAGCCGACCTTTTCCTTGACACGTAAGTGTACAGCCTCCTGTCTGTTGCAAATATATGCATGCTATATTGTGTGTCGGCTCATCTGAACGATCTCCTTTTGTTGATTCAAATGGCCAGGCCCCTGTGCAATGCCCATACTACAGGAACAGATGTATTATGGGCTGGTTTGCCAATGATAACACTTCCCTTGGAGAAGATGGCTACCAGAGTGGCTGGTTCACTGTGCCTAGCAACTGGTGTCGGAGAGGAGATGATCGTTAGCAGGTATATTTGAATTTTTGAATAATTGATTTTACGGTGAATTACTCGTTGATGCATGATCTTACATTGGATTCTCTGGTGCTGGTTACAGCACTAAAGAGTACGTGGAGAAGGCTGTAGCTTTTGCCCAAAATCCTCTAAAGCTCCAAGAACTTAGAAATAAACTCAAGAGTGCTCGGTTGACCTGCCCCTTATTTGACACCACTCGATGGGTAAAATTCTTTTCTCAATGTGTTAGCATTTCTGTTTGCAGTTGTAATCGTCGGTAGAAAGTTTAGTATGTTTCCGACTATGTAGGTACGGAATCTCGAGAGGGCTTACTTCAAAATGTGGAACCTCTACTGTTCTGGTGGACACCCACAGCCATTCAAAGTGACAGAATCTGATACTGAGTTCCCGTACAACAGATGACGGGGAAAAGCTGAGGCTTGTAAATAGAATGAGTTAGCATCCTATGGTAGAAGCATGAATTTGTGTTGGTTGTCCAAATGATACATTGGGAGGTGCGTTTACTCACTCCCCAAGTGTGGAAGGAGGCCAAGAATGTTCATATTACTGGGGATCGTATTACTGCTATATGTACCAGGAAGCTCCTTCATAGACATGGGAAGAATGCCATTAGAGGTAAGAGCCAGGCTGCTCTCACATCTCTATCCTTGACTACATACATATATATTATCTCGACTCTTGATATCTACTACTATGGTTGGTTGTATAAAAAGTTTCGACTCCTATACTTGCTGTTATACCGAGTATATTTCGAGTCTCGCTTATTTTCTCGAAGTGAATTGGTCATCTGTGGGATTATGCGATTGCTGTGATATGTGTTCATCGAGTGAAGGAATCGATGTTCAGTGACGAGTCTTAGCATTAAGCTATTCGATCTTAATGGTGGTAGGTTTGAAGGGCAATTCCCTGGTATCAGGCTGGAGGACGATTAGATATCATTTCAGAGATGCTGATAGTTCCTAAAGATATATGTGCAGAAATGCTGCTTTGTGCTAGCATGTGTTTGTCCTCTATTAGTGAAGTGGCACCAAACAACATGAGTTTTGTTACAAGGCTGGTAACATGAAATGCCGACTGGCTGCTGCGTGTAGATGATCGTCTTTGATCGTAGAATCTGTTTTCATTTATTGGTGGAGGTTTGCCGTGAAATATCAGTCATACAGCAGGACAAATATATATGGTGGTGGCTTTAAAATTAGTCTGCCAAATTTTTTTTTATGGAAATAATGTGAGGCCTATTATTGTGCGAAAGTGATTAATCAAATTATGGTGAATAGCGGGCCTGTGTACACAGGTGGTTATGAAGTATGAGCATTTCCCTGTGTTTCTTACCAAAGAGAGAATCGGAGGCCAGTGGTTGCCATGGTGCTGCAAGTTTTGCTAATTCACATTTGTGCCATGCTTGTTTTATTTGATGTTTAATGTGAGGAGAAGAGTTCCTGTGACCATTGTTCAATAAAAGTGCTATTAAGTGTGTGTGGTATTCTTGGTATTGAATAACTTGTTCTCATTGTGCTCCAATAAGCTGCTTATAGTTGTAACAAGTGTTTTCTTTTGCCCCTGATCTCTGACTGAATCATTACTTCTCTTTCATCTGCATGGACAAACAAACTCAATCCCAAGGTAAAAAGGAACTTACCAGACATTATATATTGTCAAGGTTTTTTTTAAAGCAATTTGAACGCAAGTTCTTGGAGATGCTGACCGAGTGAAACTTTTTGATGTGAGGTTTGCACTGAGTTTAGTTTTGTCATGGATAGAGAGGGAAAGGGAGTCTGGTTTGTAATGTATCGTATTCTGGATTTCGCATTTCGGAAAGAAGAGGATTAAAAGGGGGAATTGCTGGGATAGTCCAGTAGGCAATGGTGAGTTTTCTTTGTGAGCAGTGGTTGCGTGCTGATGGAGAGTGAGTACTGTCTTATTCAAGATGTAAATTAGTAGTCCGTGGGGGTCGTGGCCTGTTGGTTATGATGGGAGGCTCCTGTGAGAATGAGTTCGGTTCGAATTATTTCTTGGGAACTTAGTTCCTAATTCGGTGGAAATGACATAAAAAACAAACGTAAATTAGTATGTTGTCCTTCTCCTGCGACGCAAATGCAGGTGGTGTCTGGGATCAAGCACTGTCTCAAAGTCAAAGCGGCCGAGGAGTATGAGGATGTTTGAGGCTGTGGTGGTGGTGGTGAAGTCGTGGTTGAAAGAGGAAGAGGAAGAGGAAGGATCTGCTCTCTTTCAGGCTGGTTGAGACTTTGACCGGTCCAATCGAAATTCAACTTAAATTTATATTTATATTTTAATGTCCAACCTATGGTCTACTAGGACAACCTGGCCGGCCCTAGCTAGCACTATTTCTTGGTAAATAAGCTTCCATCTACTATGATGATGATGATGATGATGATGATGATGATGGTGGTATTTTTTGTCTTCTACCATCTTCTCCTCTGATATATAAGCTTTGGAAATGATTTTTTTTTCATTATTTTTTAAGGGTTTACTTGGTAACGATATTTTTATCGGTTTTGGAATATTTTTGAACCGACCGCTTATGAAAATATCTGTTTGATAATTTTTATGAGGTACTGGTTTTGGTCGGTTCAAAATCTTCCAAAATCGGTGTAATATAATTTTGGGCGGTTTTATAAACACCAAAAATCGGTGGGTTTTGAGAGATTTTAGTATTTTATTTCATTTATTCTTCTAGATTTTTTTCAGAATCCGTTTGTTACCAAGTATGGATTGGATTGTTGTAAAAGTCGTTACTTAAAATCACTCAAAATTGGATCCTTTATAGCCGTTCATAACCGGTATTCTAAATACATTTCATGACCACTACTTCCATAATTGTCAAGACCACTACTTCCATAATTGCCAAGCAGATTCTAAGGGTTTAGTCTAAGTCCAATCCCTATCTAATAGGGGGCACACACGGAACAACCTGAATGATGTGAAGTCTTAAATCTGCAATCGAATTAACTGCAGCAAAGGGTGCTTTGTATATGGACGTCCTCGCTACCACACTAGCTAGTATATTACTGAGTTCTCATCAAGAGCTACAAATTCAAGGGAAGTCTTAAATCTGTGTTTATTGAAGGGCGAAGAAGTCCAAACTAACTAACAAAACTATTTTTTTTGTCACAAATTATCAATAAAAAAAAAATTTATTTTTTTATATATCATGTCTATCAACTTTTCGACTTATTTTTGCTACAGTAATTTTGTTTCTGAGTTGGTGAAGAAGCAGTATAAAATTGTTAATTAAAATATATTACTTCCGTTAAACCTATGGATCCAAAACTTGGCAAAGTATATTATTGATCTCTCGCTCCACCTTGAAGAAAGAAAGTAAAAAGAAATGGATGATGTTCATCAAGTCAAAAGAATCTTAATCATGCAGACAACTTTTCTTTTTAGTATAGAATTAAAGTATCTTTTAAATCCTTACTTTGACTACAAATAGTGTCTAACATCTGACATGTCGTGGACTTGGATTTCCTACTACTTGCATCAATAAATTTTACAAAATCTAATGCTATTTCAGACCACAAGAAGGAAAATAGTGCGTATATATTCAACTTTGAATGTGTTGACTAATCGTGCTTAGGAGTCTGTGTCATTGACAAACCATCAACAATGTGATCGAGAGAACTGCAATTTCTTGTGGTTCTCACCCTCCACACTTACCTTTGTGACAAACCGGACCGGACCGGCGGTTGAACCGGATCGATCCGGATCTAACCAAAACATCGATCCGATATAGGGGTGAGCATCGGTTCGGTTCGGTTCAAAACCGAACCGAATAAGTAAAACCGAATTCGACCGAAAATCGAATAAGGAAAACCGAAACCGAACCGAATTAGACCATAACTGAACCGAACCGAAATAAATCGGTTCGGTTTATTCGGTTTTTCGATTTTGGATCGGTTTTCGGTTTATGGTATATTCGGTTTTCATTTTATTCGATTTATTAGTATATACCTATAGTATATACCTATATATATATATATATATATATATATATATATATATATATATATATATATAAATTATATTTTTTTATTCGGTTTTCGGTTTTGGAACGAAACCCAAACCCAAAACCGAAACCGAAACCGAAACCGAATAAGAAAATTTAGCATTTTCAAAACCGAAACCGAACCGATTTTTTTTTAAACCGAACCGAATCTCTTATTCGGTTCGGTTCGGTTCGATTTTCGGTCCAAAACCGAATAATGCTCACCCCTAATCCGATATGACTTGAACCGGATTTTTTAAAGAACCAACGGTTTTTTTTCTGAATCGAGATTTAACCGGTGAACCGGTCACAATTGAACCGGCCATTTTGGTTTAAAAAAAAAAAAATCAAAAAAGTTTATCATATGAGATCTGGACTATTTGGTAATTGGTTTGGTTTTGAGAGACCTTATAGTTATAAAACCAAATCAAATCATACATACTAAGGACCAAACCAAATTAAACCAATCCAAATCAAGAAGTAAATGTAGATATCTTGTATGATTTGGTTCTCGTAATGTACCTATTTGAATCTCGGTTGAATTTTGGTCCGACCTAATACCAAAGATTTTCGGTTCAATCAGCACTCCGGTCTTTAAAACATTGATCATCCCCCTTAAGGTGCTTAGAGAAATTGGAATTCATCAACACCCAAATGTGAACGTAAATAGTCCAACAATAAATAGTGACCGAATGAGAGTAACTTTCATTTCCAGGAGGATAGTGCTGTGGAAATTCTGCAGAATTCGTACAAAGTCTTGAATAAAAAAGAACTTGCTAATGACCACATAAGGGATCTATGACAACGGTGAAAATTGCTAGAAAGGAAGCTGAGAAGCTGTTAAAAGAAAGGAACGGAGTTGCTAGTAGTAGAGTGAGCGTCCAGTTTATTCGGTTTCAATCGAATCGAAATAGTCAAAATCAAATAAACCGAAATTCCAAAAATCTAAAACCGAAATTAGTCGAAACCGAAGCGAACCGAACAAGTAATTCGTTTATTCGGTTTATTCGGTTGGAATATTTTTATTGTTTAATTGGCTGGGTCCAATGTTAGGATCGTGATTAAATTATATTAAAAATTATAAATTTTATACACACATTTGTTGTATTTCAAAGTTGCGTCCAAAGTTGGACTAGTTGTTAAATTATCAAAGTTGAAATTCAAAATATATAAATAGAATTGTTGTTTTCAAAATAAACGCATTCTTAATCACAAAATATGCATAAAATTAAAAATATTTATATAATTGAACAAGACAGAAATCAAAATCCAACCTAAACCGAAACCGAATAAGAAATTTTAATATTTTTAAAATCGAAACCGAACCGAATATTTTTTAAATCGAACCTTCGGTTAGATTCGATCTTCGGTCCAAAACCGAATAATGCTCACCCCTAGCTAGTAGTAGAGCAAAACTTTTGACTGTAGTGATGAAGTGCTATACCTATAAATAAAGACATCACTTTGGCTATCTAAATGATCCTAACCTAGTTGACTAACCTACAACTAAATGCTTACTACCCTTTTTACAACCACCACATGGCCGATTTTCATTGGAAGACGGAGGAGAGAGGTGGGGCCAAGTGGAACCCATATAGCATGGGTGAGAGAGGTTGTAAGAAGGTCGTAAGCATTTGGTTGTAAACTTGGCAGTTTCCATAGACTAAATATCACTTTGACAACCGTTAGATTTGGATTGCAAGACTGATATTACACTTATATCATCACCAGGCTGATTTTAGGAAAACACACACACACACACACACACACACACACACACACACACACATATATATATATATATATATATATATATATATATATATATATATATATATATATATTAGGTATGGCCTAGTGGTAAGGTCACGGTACATTGGACGGGTAGAGAGGGGTTTTACCCCGTGTTAGGCGCCGGGGGTGGGGGGTGGTGGCTATCCCGGTAGAGGGGAGGGTAGGTAGGATATATATATATATATATATATATATATATATATATATATATATATATATAGCAATAATGGCGGCATCGCTAGGGTTAGCTCTGGGCGGGGACGATCCAGGTGATTCCAATTTGGTAGAGCCGGCAGGAGATAACAAAGAAGAATGTCAAGCATATTTGGAAGATCCGACAATACGGACGACAGGTAGTGGGTGGACGACCGTGGAGAGGAGGAGACCCACCGGACAATCGGGTCGACGCAACAGGGGAGAAGGCGGAGCGAGGTCTGAAGAGAAGGACATGGGTCCGGGGGGAGGACAAACCCAAGATATGGCCAACAGGGATGGACACACAGGGGGAAGGTGACACAACAAGCAAACCAAGTACAAACGAACATGTGGGGCATGTAGGGGGCAGATGGTAGAAGGATGATGGGGGCTCGTGACATTGCTAACAAGGGGAAGGCCAACGTGCAACATGAAGAGGAACGTCTCACGGGAGTCAGCGCGCACACGCTGGGAATGACATCGAAACTGGTGGCATGGGTGGACATATTCAAGCCCGCAGAGATTCCAGGAGGAAGTCAAATTGCAATATGTTGAACCTAGTGTCATCAACGGGAGAAAAGTGGTTGAAATAACAAATGAGGACAATGAAGAAACGGTTGAGTACTGGAATAATACTCTCCTTCTACATGTTATGGGAAACAAGCCATTCTACGGACAGATCCGGGCGTATGCGCTAAGGGTCTGGAAGCCAAAAGGTACAATGGAGATTTTCTCACGTGAAAATGGGTTCTACTTTATCAAATTCGCGCTTGCAGAAGATCTAGAAAGGATTTTGGGTGGCAGCCCTTGGACGTCATGTAAGGCTAGTTATTCTGAAGCGTTGGCTCTCAGAAGTCAATTTCGAGAAGGATCGCCTATCAACAGTCCCAATATGGATTAGGCTGCCATGGTTATCTCCACAGTTATAGAACATACCGTCGATCATGAAGATGACCAGCATTGTTGGTAAACCTATCAAAACAGACATCCCTACTGCCCGAAGAAAACTTCTGTCCTATGGCCGTGTGTTCATGGAAATTGAGGCCATGAGTGACTTGCCACGTGAAATTGAAGTGCTCCTTCCAAATGGCGAATGGACGACACAAAAAAATGATTATGAGTGGGTGCCACCCTCCTGTACAAATTGTAACTGCTTCGGTCATGTTAAAGGACAATGTTCGATCGCTGCCACGTCGAATTCAGAAGAGACATCTACAAATAAGATATCACTGAAGAATATACAAGTAGAGGGGGAGTTCCCTGTTTAAGATCATATGGGCACAAATATAGACAACAGTATGGATATAACCATGTCAGGGACTCAAGAGGAGGCAGAAAATACAAGCTGTCGGGGCATGACTAATATGCAGATGGCATACTACTAGGTAAAAGGCATGAGTCGGACCAGCAGGAAGGATATGATGATAGCAGTGGAGCGGTGTTAGTTGTTTACGAAGGGGGAGGACATGCATTTTGTAGTATTGATAATCATATGGAGATACAAGTCCAGGTAGTAGCAGAGGAATTAATGGAGGGGAGCAAGGGAGCCAAAGTGAACAAAACATCGCACAATAGGGGAACCTATGACAATAGGTCACTTGGAGAGGTGGATAACCGTAGCAACATGGAGATCAATGTGCAAAAAAGAAGACTTGTTAACAGCAGACAACCCTAAGAGGATTGTGCTACAGAGAGGCAGTCTAGCTACTGGTAATGGGGTTGCAGCTCAACGACAGAAGGATCCAGTGGAGGTGGCTAAATCCTTTCGACCGGGAGGAGGCCTGGGATTATCTAAGGACACTCGACGTAGTTGTCAATGACATTCCTAACTTGGAATGTCAGAGGAGCCAACTCTATTGGCCATTGGAAGGAGATTAAGGAAGTAATATGGAGGAACAAGTGCTCGATTGTATCAATAATTGAAAGCAAGATAAAATTAAATGAGAGAATATTGCAAAGGACCCCATACCTATGGGAGTCGGTGAACAACCTTAGCATATATGGTATGGTGCGCATATGGACCCTCTGGAATACTCGGGTTTGGAAGGGTCAGATCTATTTTATCTCAGAACAATTGATTTTTCTCATTCTCTCCAATATAGGGGGATTTTAGATGGCACTATGCGCTGTGTATGGGCATAAAGATAGGAGGAAAAGATTTCAATTATGGCAAGACATTGTTCGAGTCTCAGCGGAGTTTGGAGACAGCTATCCCTTCATCCTTTGTGGAGACTTTAACGCCATGATCGCCACTACAGAAAAACAAGGCGGACGACAAGTCCCTGACGATATCCTTGCTGATTTTCAAAACTGTTTACTCAGGTCTGGCTTGCGATGTCTGTCTCGAGAGGGACATCTGTGGTCATGGAACAATACCTCAACTCATAGTCGGATAATTTGCCAATTGGATCGTGTCTTATGCAATAACAAGTGGACGGATCTATTCCCCCTTTTTCGAGCGAAAGGATTTCCAATGGGAACAAATGACCACACCCCAATACTGATTAGAATGGTCAAGCAAAGCTGCTCGTTTTGACGTCCGTTCAGATATTGTAACTCATGGTCGGTTACAATGGGCTATCAGGAAGCTGTAGACAGGGGATTGGGGGCAAACTTTGACGGCAACCCTCAGTTTCGATTGGTACAAATACTTAAATTGGTGAAGGAGTTAAGGTTATGGAACATTAGGCGACCGGTTGAATGCCTGGCGGAAAAAGAACTCTAGCTACACGAAGTGCAGGATAGACTTCAATCTTCCCCTATGGATCCAGACTTGGCAGTTGCAGAAGCTGATCTCCAAGAGGAAGTGTTGGTACTGCAGTTCAAAGAGGAAGTACAACTCCAACAACGCGCAAAATATTGTTGGCTCACGGAGGGGGATCGATGCTCGAAGTTTTTCTACGCCACCATTAGAGCTCGATAACAAGGTAATAGAATTGCCACTGTCATTGATGCAGACGTTAACTCTGCCACGGATGTAGCCCACATCAAGGAAGAGGCTATCAAGTTTTATCAAGAGTTGTACAACCATAATGATTACATTACGAACTTTCCGGAGCTTGTCTGTAAACGTCTCGTTATAGAGACCGGTAATCGACTGCTGAGGAGGCGGGTCACCATGACAGAAATTGAGAAGATTGTGAAGATGGTTGACCCAAATAAATTGCCAGGGCCTGCCGTCTTCAATGTTATGTTCTTTAAGAAGCACTGGGACCATCTCAAGGGGAGCATCTATGCAGTTGTTGATGACTTCTTCACTACGGGAAGGTTACTTCGGGAAATAAACCACACTTTCCTCACATTGATTCCTAAGAAGGAAGGCGTGACGGAACTTGGAAATTTTAGAACGATAGCTTGTTGTAATTATATATATAAAATTATTACCCAACTGATGTGCGATCGAATGCAGGATATTATGCAGGGTCTTATCTCGCCAAACCAGACAACTTTCATCAAAGGGAGGTCTATCGCCGAAAACTACCTACTTGCTCATGAGTTGGGAAGAGATTTTAACAGGTTATGAGGAGGGAAAAGCTGCATCAAACTGGACTTGAGAAAGGCGTATGACATGGTTAATAGGAAATTCGTCTGTGCCATCATGTGCAGTATGGGTTTCGATAGCTGGTGGGTGGACCGCGTTGAAGAATGCATTAGCACTCCATCCTTTTCAATCATTACCAGTGGACAGCCGTATGGGTACTTTGGGAGTAACCGTGGATTGAGGCAAGGAGACCCGCTATCTCCATACTTGTTTACATTGGCTGTGGAATATTATACTTGCTTGATGGATATGGCCGTCTACAGACGACTGTTTATTCCACTCTACAAATGCATCACGTCCTGTGTATCCCACCTCATTTATGCAGATGATTTGCTAGTCTTTATGAAGCCATCCGCCAGAAGTGTGACTACTCTTAAACAATCATTAATAAAAGTTATAAAATAAGAAGCACCACCAATATATTTTACCTTATGGGACCACAAATATCTAAGTTAACTAATTCAAGTAATGCTGGCTTCCTTGAAGATGGGTAACTTTGGAAAGATACCATATTTTGCTTTCCTTCTAAATAGTGCGTGCATCTCTCCAATTTTGTAGACTTTGATCCCAGAGTCACTTTTTTGTTCAACAAGTAGCTCATTCATTTCTCGCTGTTATGACTAAGCCGCATGTGCCAAAACTCGGTCGACGCATAACTAATTATGTTCATCTCCTGGGCCTCTGTGTGTTCCCTTTTATATAGTAGAGACCAAAGTTCTTGCTTCCTTTGACAATAACCAAAGAACCTTAGGAAAGCTTCAATTGACAGTTCCTAAAGAGATTGAAGAATTCCTAATAATCCAACCTTCCAACCGACACCAGGTTGAAACAGATATCAGGAGCATGACGAATACCCTTGAGCATAAGGTTTGCTCATGTATTTGTCTTTAAATGCACATCACCAATAGCATCAGTCTTTGACACATTTATGTTGCCCATCTTCAACACTCTATAGTCTCTTGTTGTGTAAGTTACAAACAGTGCCCAATTGTGAGATATGTGCGTTGAAGTCCCTGAGTCCACCAGCCAAGAATTTTTATCGCATATAAGATTTATAACTACCTCATCACCCACTACCAGAAAAAGTCAAATTAGCGACGCAAAGAAACGTCGCTAAATGACCAATAAACGTCGCTAATCACTTTTAGCGACGTAATTAGCGACATTTTACAGAAGTCGGAACTCAGCTAGTCTCTGAAAGGAAAAACGTCGCTAAATATCGCTATACCGACATTTTTTAGCGACGTAACTGCGTCGCTAAATTAGCGACGTTTAGCGACGCAACGTCGCTAATTAGCGACGTGCACATCAGTCGCTTAACGTCGCTAATTAGCGACTTATATAGCGACATTACAACGACGTCTTTAATGACCTGGAAATACTGTTTTGCGACGTACAACGACATTTTAGCGACATTTTTAGCAACGTCATTAGCGACGTGTAGAAACGTCGCAACTTAGCGACGTATTTAGCGACGTGTAGTAACGTCGCTAAACGTCGCTAAAAACGTCACTAAATGTACAGTGAAAAATAAAAAAATGAATACTGAATTATTTCCAAACTATTATTCCTGCAGTTTATTAATTCACAATCTGTACAAATAGACCCGGAGCAACCCTCCGTTGAATTTTCTGGGTTTGCCGACCCCCTTGGGTTGAACACTCAACACTGATAAATTAACATATATTTAATATGAATAATATAATAAATTTGAAGAAAATAAAACATCCAGCAAATATCATCGTAAAGAATATAACAAATATATATCCATATAATGAGTCTCATCCTAAATAATACAAAGAATACAAATATCCAGCAACTATACTACTGCGGATCTGCAGGAGGATGACCACCGGCGTGCATGAAGGATAAGAACAGATCATACTGCTCCCGTGAATCGACACCGATGTCGATGGAGAAGGCAGTGACGTCGGTGGAGTCTGTGTCAATGTAGGCGCACCAGGAGGACGTATCCGCTCCAAGTCTACGAGTCGCTGGTTGTAAGAATCCATGGTAGATAACAGCCTCGTACTGCTATGAACCATTGAATCCTGCATCATCGTCAGCCTCTCGCCCATTGATAGCTGTGATGCCTGCAGCTCCGCCACGTTGCGCTCTGTCGAGGCTCTAAGATCATTTGTCAAATCTCGGAGCTCCGTGATGCTGCGGTTGAGCATATCGAATCGTGCGATGAGCGTCGGATTGTCCGCCTGCGGCTGGGACCGGGGCTGCTCCTCCATCCTTCACAGCAACTCATCACGGAGAGACGCAATCTGACGGTCAACGGCCTCCTGGACTCTGGCCGACGACTGTGATGGCTGTGGGGAATGCACACTTGTCGGGGAGGCCGTAGATGACTGCGTCGCAACCAGGGCGCCATAGGATCCCATACCGTAGTACGTATCCCTCTGGAGACCACCAGCGGCGGTCACCCACAGGTCGTCCGTCGACGGAGCTAGAGCGGGCTGCGAGGAAGTACCAGCCTCTCCAGCTGTAGGTGCACTAGCAGTCGCCCGCTCACGCAGCCTAAGATACTCGGCCTAGAAAAGTTTGGAAACTCGATAATTGCCTAGGTTATATTAAAATTAACACAAAGTAAAGTAATACTTATATAGGTCTGCGAGGCCCTCTCATCAATGAGATTTTCGTCCTTGCGATGGGTGGCCAAGAAGACGGTCAACATGTTTGCATCCTCACCCCTCTGTACTTGTTAAAAATATATTATTTAGTACTAAACTTAAATATTTTTTCCTACTACCATTTTATCGTACTTACATTAAAATAATATATCTTAAATAAAAAATATACCAAACGACGAAAATGTTCCGTCATCGGAATCGAGCCACCATACCACTTGGCAGCATTCCGCCTAGCCGCCTTGGCCTTCTCAGACCTTTCCTTGTAGCTCGGATCGTTAAATCTACCCCTTATCGCAGTCCACTGCTCAGGCGTGATCCAACCTTGGATTGGTTTTCCAGCACGATCACGAGCCTTCTGGTCATCCAGAGCATCACGGATAAGCTTGGCGGCAACGGTAGGAAACAACCGCTCGATCAACTCGGCCCGGTGCGGAGGATAGAAATACGTTTGCTACAATAAATAATTTAGTAAGTGAGCATCACGGATAAGTTATATAATATGCATAAATTAGAGAATTTATATAATATATTTTTACCTTGAAGTGCGCAAACCAGAATGCCTTCCTCTCCTCCGGAGCTTCAGAGTAGTTGATCCAAGGGCCACCATAGTTGTTTTCCCTACTGAATGCTAGAAATGTGGACACTAACCCTAATACTGACACGGACACACGAACACGAATATGGGAATGAGGGTGTGTATGTGTGTTCGAGTTTGTTACGAACCCAAACCAGTGAGCTTCACTTCCAGTAGCAATATCGAAGTGTATGTAGTGCAGTGACAAAGTGCAGAGGTTTAACAGCAGCTCAGTAGCTTAGTAGCAGAGTAGCAAGAGTCTCAGGAGCATAGCCAACTCATCATCTACTAGCCAATCGTATCAGTAGTCCGAGACATCATCTACGAGCTAGTATCAGAGTGAGCCACATTAGTATCACTCACATGCGAGTATATAAACATTTCTTAAATTCTTGAGGCAGAGAGAGAGAGAGAGAGGGCAAGAGGTAGCAATATTTAGACATATAACCTACACAAGCAGGCATCAAATTAAAAAGAAACCTTCTCATAATTATGCATCAACGTCAATAAGGGCCTACTACGTAAATTTATAGGCGCAAGACAATAACAGTTTTGCATGGCCAAGTGCTATAATCATGCCCTCCACACGCACACTCACATAATGTAACCCTTGTCAAGCAATTGTATACATATAATCCAGACATATCTAAAATTATATTCATCCTGGCTGTTCCAGGCTTCTAGCCTTAAAAATGATCTTGATGTGGTCATCCAGCATTTGTATGAATATTTTGTCTAAGAACCTTATGTACTAAATTTTGTATTGATAGATGAAGAAGCCACAACATACTATTCAAACATACAGTATATCTGAACACAGTTCCCAGAACCTCGAGTATACAAATTTTGTATGGGGAAGGAGCTAGCATCTACTGAGTTCATCATCTACTTCTTTTAGCTCTGCTTGAAAGCATGTCCAAAGGACATTTATCATAGTATATGAAGGATTTCTGAGGTCATAAGGTACTTTAAAATAAAATTTAACACTAACAGGTCTCTGCACAGTGAACCGTTATCGAGAGCCAATAAATAAAACTGAAGGGCATTGCATTTGGGGACACTCCAAGCTGAAATCAGCAGCAGAGAGTTAGGGTTAGTATCGTGTCGTGTCGTGTCTTGTTAGAGAGAGAGAGAGAGAGAGAGAGAGACAGAGATAGGAGCTCACCGAGGAGGGGAGCCGGAGGAAGAAGGTGAGCCAGAGGAAGGAGGGGGGTCGCCGAGAGGGAGGAGGGGACGCCGGAGGGAGGAGGGGGCCGGAGGGGGAGGACGCGGCCGGAGGGGGGTTGCCGGGAGGGAGGAAGCACGTCGCCGAAGGGAGGAGGGTCGCCGGAGGAAGGAGGGGATGCGGGGAGGGGGGGGGGGGAATATTTGGGAGAGGGGGGAAAAATATTTGGGAGAAGGATCGAAAGAAATGGGGGGGGGGGGGGAATCAGCCCTAAATGAAACTTATTTAGCGACGCACGTCATGACGTCGCTAAGTTAGCCACTAAACGTCGCTAAATAAAACAAATTAGCGACGTTTAACGACGCTAGTAAAGAAGTCGCTAATTTAGCGACGCCCTGGACGTCGCTAAATACGTCGCTAAATGTCTAAAAGAGGAACGTCGCTAAATAAGTCACTAAATGTCGCTAAATAAAATAAATTAGTGACGTTTAGCGACCTTAATTAAACTTATAGCGACTAATATTTTGAAAACTGAATAACAGTCGCTAAATGTCGCCAATTAACGACGTCTAGCGACGTTATTCCTTGGAGTCACTGATTTATTTAATATTAGTGACGTTTTACTTTACGTCGCTAAAAAAACGTCGCTAATCCCGCTTATTCTGGTAGTGACCTATAATAGTCACATCACCTCTATGTGTGGAGGCAGCCGCTGTTGTATTCTTTTTTTCCTTTCCATTGTCGCCCTTTTTTTTCTCTCTCTCTCTTCTAAACAAAACAATTTCGTTTGATGAGGCCCTTCATGACACAATGGTAGCACTCGGAGTCCTCGTACCGACCCTTGGACTTACCTCTGTACGAACCCTTGCTTTTACTCATACCGCGGCTCTCTGAAACAAGTGCCTCTGAATGAGATGTAGATGAAGTGTTCTGTGATTTTTTTTTTTGCATCTCTCCATTCAGTACCTCGCTTTTGGCAAACTCCAAACTGTCCATGCCTTCTGGAGTAGAAGCAATCAATGACACTTCTCCCACGAGTCTAACAACGTACAAATCAATCATAATCTCTGAACTTCGCCATCGAAATTCACTCCTATAGAGGATAACCGATCAACCATGCCCTGAAACTCACTCAGGTTATCCCTAATAGACGTATCATCCTTGTACCTCTGACCCATCATTTGTCGAATCAAGAACAACTTGGTTACCCCAATTTTCTTTGTGTACAAGTATTCCATCTTCTCCCAAAGTGTTCTTGCGTGCTCAATATTGACGATATGATTGTACACATTCTAGTCTATGAACTTTCTGATATATCCATACATATGTATATGCTAGAATTTATAGTCCTTTATCACTAGGCTTCTCGGAAGCAAATGCTCGAATTTCTAGCCCTTATTGGTCCATCCGTGATGGGGTCCTTTACACCTCACTACAATCAGATTGTCGATACACCCAAGGACTCCCTACATCATTGCGCACATCTTGATACTCTGTATATCCTGTTTTAAACAGAAGTCTCATGGCACTGAAATACCCTTGTTTAAAATAATAGTTTATGGCAGCATCTTGTAAGCCTAAAATTTTTCAGGTTATTTAGTTCCAAATTAGCCATAATCATCCCAATTGTACTATTCTTAATTAAGATTAGGGATATTTTAGCAAATGCCCACATTTAAAATATGAAAACTAGAAGACACTATTAAAAAAAAAACTAAGAGATATCCTCATTTTTGGATGGAATAGTCAAAATATCGGTTAAATGAGCTTTACTTAACTTACATGTGACGCTATTAAACAACCCAAATGCCAACGAAATAAATGCACGACCAAATGTGTCTCATATTAAAGTAGATTTTATTTTTATTTTTACTCATATTTACTTTTAGAATGCTTGTCAAATATGTGACAAGAATGGTCACGTAGACATTATGTGTCCATGTATTTACACAAGGTGCAAAAATTCAAACTGCAATGGAACCAAAAAATCACACATATCCACCAAGCTGGACTATTTTAACCTTCAGCAGCAATAATCACCACAACAACAACATCATTTTTACACCCATTTGCAACAACCACCATATCAACATTATAGTTTGAATTTTTGCACCTTGTGCAAGCCTATGGACACAATGGCTATATGACCACCATCTCTGACACATATTTGGCAAACCTCTTGTAAGTAAAAATGAGTAAAAAAAAAAAAAAAATCTACTCTAAAATGAGACAAATTTTACCGTGTATTTTTTGTGTGGATATTTGTATCCTTTTATAATGTCACGTGTGAGTTACGTGAGCTCGCTTAACCAAAAGTTTAACTATTCCGTCAAAAAATGTGCATATATCTTAATTTTTTTTCTTTTAAACAGTAAAAATATCTGCAGTTTCTATATTTTGATTGGGCATTTTCTAAAATATCCTTTTAAGAGTAACGCGCATAGCTTTGGATCCAAACCTGGACATATTTTCCACACGCATGTGCAGTGAATAATAGGGAATCCTGGAGCACACAACATGAAACATACTTATATATAACACCTAGCTACAATACTACCACAGTCGCATAGTAATTAAAAAACTTAACCCTAAGTACTGAAAACACATACAAACAAACTTTCAGCTCTCGGAAGTCTCCGCGCAGCTACTCTTCTTCTGCTCAGTGCTGACATCGTTGTGATCACCATCAGCAGCAGCAGCAGCAGCGCCTTTCAAGCTCAGCAGCACGTGGCGGACGCCCGCTGCGTACTCGAGGAGGCGGTCGAATGCCGGGATGGTCTCCTTGACCTCCTCCTGCTGCTCGAACTCCTTCAGCCACGAGTGGAAGAGGGGGAAGGCGTCGGGGCCGACGAGCCTCGCCTCCGCGACCTCCTCGAACACGGAGAGCCAGTAGGAGCCGCAGCCGAGCACGATGTCGAGCAGGCCGATCGCCTCCCCTCCGAAGAACCGCCTCCCTCTGAACGCGCCGTCCCTGAGCTCCGTCTCGATCAGGCCCAGGTTCTCGTGGACCTTCTCCACCGCGGCCTTCTGCTCCTCTCCGGTCGACGCGAATACCGCACCTACGGCCGGACCCAACTGCATTCCGCATCACCGAAATATATTATTTTCCGCCGTAAGGGGGCTGTTTGGTTCGACAAAGTGGCACGGAGTTAAACAAAATAAAAAAAATCTGAATATTAATACTTTGCCGCGAAGCGAAAAATCATTTAGTTTGATACTTTTAAAAGTAGACGTTAGAAGCCAAAAATTCTAAAATTTAATATTTTATTGGCCGTTTGAATAAGTAAAAAAGAGAGAAAAATTTCGAAGAAAAAGAATCACACTAGTTCATTATAACGATGATTGATGCAGGATCTCAGAAAAGTCAAGATATGCACAAATTATTCAGCTCCTCGTCTCCATGGCATTGTGTGCACTCATTTCTATGCCATCAAGGGAACGATAGAGGGGGGTGAACGATGAGTCTGGCTTGCTGAATAATTTTTTCTTTTAGAGGAAATAAACGACATTTTGTTATAGGTATAGGATTGAAACTAGCTACGTACGTACGTACCTTGTCGTCGACAAAGTGAGACCAGAAGAGGGCGAGAGCCTTGTCGTAGGGGTCTACGGGCACGATGCGGCGGCTGGCGGCGTCGGTGTCGGCGCCCCAGGCGACGTCGTCGAGGTACTGGAGGATGACGAGGGACTCCGCCACGGGCTTTTGGTCGTGGAGGAGGACGGGGACCTTCTTGTAGACCGGGTTGTGGAGGAGGAGGGAGGGGCTCTTGCTGGCCAGGTCCTCCTCCGCGTACTCGAACTCCAGCCCCTTCAGCTTGAGCGCGAGCTGGACTCGGTGGGTGTAGGAGCTTGCCCATGACCCAAAGAGCTTGAGGGGAGAAGGAGAAGCGGTCTCTCCCATTGCTAGAGCAAGAGATGGTCTCTTTGGCTTGTGGGCTAGGTAGGCATTATATAGGGAGAGGAAGGAGGAGGAAAAAAATTCATATGTCATAGAAAATAGAACAGAATTAGAACAAAATTTATAGGACAGGTGATCCGCTCCTATGTCATACGTGCATACATACATTCAGTCGACAACTCACTACCACTACACTTGCTGATCAAGCCACTACTGATGACTTAAAGTGCTTACAAACGTTTGGGTCTTCTTGTGTAAGCTAATTTGTTTGTTTAATTATCTGTACTGCTGCTCTTTAAAGTTTGGGACAGATAGGGTGGCGATGGGGTCCACGCCACACGTGGTTCCAGGCAGCAGGGGATCCTTTTGTAGCCACACTGCATACAGTACTACGTACTCTGTGTTTCATGGTGTGTATTGAACCGGACGGTCCGGAATCTGGTCCGACCGAATGAAACCCTTAATAGGGAACCGAGGCTGAAGAGTAGTCTTGAATTGAGAAATAGCATCACTACTAGTTCCAGCAATAATAAGACCACCAACGTAAATAAGAATCACAACTGTCAAGTCCAAAACACGAGTTAAACATGTCTAATCTACGGAGAGCTCCAAGTTTATCAAAAAAAAAAACAAAAAAAAAAACAAAAAATACAAGATAACGGGACTGCATGCAACATGGAGATTTTTCTCTCTAGATGTTCTAATTATCCAAGCTAGTTGTTTTAATCCTTAATAATTTTGTTTAGAATTCCGGATGTGGCATTCCGCAGAATCCATCTTAGACATGGTACTTCCCTCGGAGATATGTACGACTGAACAAGGATTATCATTCACATGAACAAGTACAAGACAAGAAAACAACAACGTTGTTCTAGATAGGACAAGAGTGCACTATAACAACCCAAAACAGGAATATAATAAAACCAGGAACCAAGAGTTCGCTGCTACGAGCCAATATCATGTACGTACATGAATCAATAATCATGTGCGCACTAGTATGAGCCACTATCAAGCATGTACGTACATGAATCAATAATCATGTGTGCTACTAGGAGCCACTATCAAGCATGTACATGATCAGGTTAAGGCAATTCAGGACAAGTCAGGTTAGCAACTACGTGCTAAAATCAGGACATGACTGGTCAATATAATAGTATCAAGACATGTCTAATTAAGAAGCAAATCCGGAAGAAAACTAAAAAAAAACCATGAAATATACAGCTTGAGTACTAAACTGGTATGTCGTCGGTATAGATCAATATACTAGCGGTGCACTGAAATAAAATACAACAAGTTCCAAGTCAAGCAAACCAGTATGTCGTCGGTACATACCGGTACACCGTCGGTATGCCAATTTAAAACACAGAAGCGAAGTCAAGTCATGCAAATTGGTATGCCATCAGTACCACACTAATAAACCGTAGGTATGTGTTGGGCGTGGCGCGAAAGCGTTTGCCAACCCACCTGAGATGACCAACCAATCTACGAACACCAAGCACAGATAAAGACAAGTATATGGCGATGAGTACGTCACCTCAAATTTCAACCTTTATAACTCAGATAAAATTACATGATTGTAAAAAACTAAAGTTGAAACCCTTTGCCCTAATAGGTTCAACCCCCTCACCACACTCAAGAAGAAAAGCAGAAGCTTACAATTGAACTCATTCACCAACTCGTAGCAATCCTCCTAATCGAAGTTGATGACTCCTCGTATCACGCCCCAGTCCCAAAATACGTGGGACCAGACACGTGGCAATGGCCAACTGGTACGACTCCGTAGGACTTTCCAATTTAATGGACCCGATGAAGTGCACTTACGCTGTCCACGGTCAAGTGATCCAGTAATAATCTATTTTCTAACATGCAACAACTAAAACTAAATCTCAATCCATAGTAAATAATCCCAAGAAAGAACGATACGCATCATCAGTCTGCAGCCCAATAATACATCTGTTCGAATAGACAAAAAGAATAACACAGGTCTATAAACACTAGGCTATAAAAGCAGAATAAAAATGAAAAGTATTAAATGACTGTAATTGCTGAAAATGTAAAGATACCTGCAACAATGTCCACACTCCACTATATCAAGCATCCTGCAAACTGCACAAATAACCTGGAAGGGAACCAGGTCCTCAGAGGGACGTAACAAGATACAAAAATACATGCCATAAAGTAAATACTGTGAAAACTCAAGGATGAACTAACCAACTAAGTGAAATGCAAGTTGAGGACAACTTAGTGCGTATGGGAAGTGTAGGCTAGACATATGCTGGCGTAATTCACCAATCATCGTGACTGGCTAGTATATGCCACATATGCCCCCAGAACATGGGCGCTCTGCAATATAATAACGTCCAGCTCCGAGAAGCATGGTATCTGTAATAGTATAACATCCAAAGTTCTCTAGAGTGTGGTATCTGCAAAAATCGCAAGTAACGTTCAACACTCTAAAGAACGCGGTATCTGCAATATAATATATACGTCCATATCGCTCTGAAGAACGCGGTATCTATATAAAGGAGATGGGTGTCCCATATGCCTACTACTCGTCCTCCCCGCCCAATGCCAATGTACATGCCACGAATACGACGTGGACATCTTATCCTAAATAATGCAAGTCACCAAGAAAATATACAACTAAGCTAAATACCGACACACGTGCTGCTCATACCGATGGCCAGTCAAGCATGAAGCACGCGTCCCTACATGAACTCACTCTGTGACGTGCAATGATACGTGTCAAGGCCTGGGGAGTCATGTTGATAACTCCACAACTTTATGTGGGTCCACTAGACACTAGGTCAGACACAAGTCCTAACGTCAACGCCTTCGTTGACTACACCCAAGTCTTTCTCGGACGCGCACAATTATATAATATAAAAATAATAAACATGCAACTAAAATAATGACTGAATTTAAACAGTACAACAAGGCAAGGTATACTTGCCTGGAATCCAGGCGAAGATGCGAACACGAACTAGCCATGGAAGTAGCAGTACAACAATGGAAACTTGAGCTGATATCCCCGGATGCTGTCACAAATATCACCAACAGTCCCAGAATAAGTGAGATACTCAGAAAAATATATACATACGTCCAATTTGGACACAGAGGCAAAAAGACAGTTTCTGGTCAATACGGGGTCTACTAGTGGCCCGTCTTGCACCAAAAAATATGCCAGAGACAAGGTTCTCCAAATTCGTCAAACATAGTGTCAACAAGTCCAGAACGACAATACGAACCCAAAGAAATATCTAGAACTAGATTCCGATGAGCCAATCACAAAATCGTCCGTCAGGTGGAGCCGCGGGGCCCACGATACGGAATTTTGTCAACTTTCTCAGAATCGAACCAAACTTGGGTCACAGGACCAGCGTATCGCTACGAGTCCGATGGCATAAGTTTTGTTTCGAAACGACGAGCACACACGAAGTTACAACGAGTTCCAGAACATGGCCGATACAGGATGTTGTCGACGGATACGCGTTAATTCCGGTGTGCACGCACATCCAAATTAACTTTCGTAAAATCTTACACGTCCGTATTGATAGTGCGCACCTTTTGGTAAAACAGTACGCGATAAGGATGTTCGGATTGACGAAATCAACTCTGTACCGGGAAATTTTAATATTTTAAAAACTATTTTTCTTCGATCTTGGATCTCAAATAATTTCCAATAGAAATTAAACAAAATTATTCTAATTAAACACGTAGCATGAGGGTCATGTAATGAACACACCTGCGGAGGGGGCTCGTAGAACGATGGAGGGACGGAGGTAAAATCACGCCGTGAAGAGGGGTTAGTTGAGGCTCGGTTCCGCGAATTGAAGAAGAAGAAGAATAGTAGTAGCAGTAGTGCGTTCTCAGTCGCCGCGACGGTGGCGGCCTGCTGGTGGCGGTGGCCCGGCCGGGGGTGAGGGTGGCTCGCTGGCGTCGGGGCTCCCCGGGGTCGCCGACGGTGCTGTGGCAGCGGGCCAGGACGACAACGGCAGCGGCTACATCAGCAGTTGGAGCAGCAACAACAACAGTGGTCGTGGAGGCGAGGTGACTGTGGTCGGGATGTCAGGGGGGGAGGAAGTGAAGGAGAAGTCAGGGAAGAAGAAGAAGTCGTGGAAGAAGAAGAGGAGAGGGGGCTGCTATGGCGGTCGGACTCGGGCGGAGGGGGTCTTGGGGAAGTCGGGGTGCGATGGCGAGGCTGCTCGGGGAGATGGCAGTGGTGACGGTGGTTAGCGGTGAAGGGAGGTGGTGTTGGCGGTGATGGGGATGGTGGGTTCCAGTTGGGTACAACGGTTCAGGCGGTTGGCGGCGGGAGGATCCGGTCGAGGAGATGGCGAGGCGGTGACTCCAGTCTGCTCCGGCGGTCAGTGGCGCCGGTGAGGGGTAGCTCCGCTTTTGGGAGAAGGAGGTAGAGAACAGGGAGAGGGGGTGGCGGCTAGGTCTAGGTTTGGGTTTTGGTGAATTTAATAAAAAAAAGAAAAGAAAAGGAAAAGTATATATAGGTGTACATAGAATTTGGGTTTGGGATGTTGACCTAGAAAGTTGGGTTGGTCAACATCCTACTTGGGATGGACTTGGCTTCACATGGGGATGTTTGGAGGGCAAGGATTGCATGGTTTGGAATGCATGGCTAAGATTAGATGAGGGGGTGATGTTGTGTGTTGCACATTCCAAAAAATCATGGGAAAAAATTTATATGACCAAATAATGAAAGAAAATGGATTTCTTCATGTATTTTGTCCAAAGGTGTGGACACCTTAATGCGCTTTTGCAATAAAGTCCCCAACAATTAGAAAATTGCACAAAGATGGAAATTGGATTAAATTAATTAAAATTAATGCAAATGATGTTCTTGAATTAATTGGAAGTACCTGGGGCTAAAATTAGGTGGGACACAAGTGTCATTGACATAGAGGACTCAGAATAGAATATTATCATAAATTGGGTTGTACAAAATGGGTCAAGATTGTGTCTCCAATTTCGATTGGAACGCACAAGGAATACAAAGTTGAATTTAATTGGATTTAAACATGAACATTTGTAACGATTATTGTGCGACTAAAATGAAGCACAAGATGGAGTATTTGTGAGTTACACAAGGGTCAGAATAGTAGGCTGGCATATCTAGAAAAAGTGTATAAAATTTGTTTGAGGGTAATAGCCAGTATAGTGCTCTAAATATCGAAACAACTGTAAGGTGCACAAGGTGTTACGAATATTGCACAATAATATAAAATACTATGATTTAAATTCCAACTGGCTTCAAACTAACCCTAGTCTCTCGATCTATGTTAAGTAGACCTAAAATTTGGTCGAGGGGGTTTACACCTCGATTATATCTCATTCTATCTTTTGTCTTGGATGACGAAGTCCTAAGAGCAAAGCACATACTTTCTCTTAGATTTTCTGTGGATAAGCACACCGAATATCCAACTTGTGCTTCTACTTTGTGCCTCCACTCTTCTTCCTATTTATAGGATAAGAAACATATTTTAGGGTTAGGAAATCCTACAAATAGTAAACCATAAGATCCAGCCGTCCACTAGCATCCAACGGTCCAAAATATAACATAAAAACTTCAAAACTCGAACAGCCACCGTCGACACCAAACTCGGACCGAGTTCGGTTTGATCCTCACAGAAAGGTTCTGGAATACCACACCGAGTTCGGCCCGAACTCGGCCAGGGACCGAGTTTGGACCAAACTCTGCCCCCTTTCAGCAGACTTGATTCCCAATAATCTCCCCCTCCAGTATGATGAGAGGTGTTGTCTCCATGGCTCCTCAATTGAACTCCATGCCTGTCGCCCCGCGATAGAAATCCTGCTCCCCTATGCCACCGATCTCCGTTCCTCCTAGTTTCTTTGCATCTTCCGTCATCTCCAGCTCCTCGACCGTCACGTCAACACTAGCTGCCATGCGTAACACCTCCTGCACTACTGGATTCTTGCCGATATCGATGACACGACCAAGACCGAAGATCATGACGACCAGCCTCACCGTGAGTCTTGGCTGCATGTCCTTGACTTCCGTCTTCCATCGGAATGTGTTAACGTTCCGACGAGCTTCTTCACCCTTGGCTGGCACAACCAAGCGGACGGTATGATTCTTTCGAGATTCGAACTTCTAAATCTGTCCACCTTCGTGTCCGAACCTGAAGCTCCTTCATACATATGCGTCCTCGAGTAGAACATCACGTACTGTGCATGCCGTAGACGACCCACAACTTTTCCTAAACTGTGTGAATGATGATGCTTCTGCCTCAGATTGATTTTGTTGCAAACCTTGATCTCCTCCTTGGCCTCGAACTGTTGGAACCAATTTTGCTCCGTGAAGCTTTGGCAAACCACCGTCGCCAAAACCTGATCCGTGAAGCAATTCCTACCTGGAGACCGACCAGCTGTCATAGGACCGACAGACTGACCCTCAATCTTTGACTCATCTCCATTCTTCGTTTTGTCTCGATGAACCGAATCATCTGTATCCCTCAAAGTATCTTGAAGCCCCTCCAAGACAAGTTTTCGACGATCTACCTCATGTCAAATATCCCTCGAGCCTCCATCTGGTATCTGTGGCCTGTTTGTATACCTCAGCGGCTTGAGCCTGTACATACCATAACATAAATCTCCTCGAGCCAGCTATTGAAAATCCTTCATAAGCATCCAATCTTTGTCCCCAAATAAACTGCGACAGCCATCATCCTCCAGCCTCCCTACCAAAACCAAGTTATAGCGCAAACTCGGTACATATTGCACATCTTTGAGAACGAGCTTCCCACTAAGCTTCATTGTAAAGTGCACATCACCGATGCCTACAAATGCAGTCGTCCCCTTGTTGTCCATCTTCACACGTCCAAACCTACTGCCGCGGTATGACGTAAAGATCCTTCTATATGGAGTGGCGTGATACAACGTCCCCATGTCCAAGACCCAATCGACATCATGCCACATCCCACAAGGTTCCTGTGCGTCAGTTACTGCGATGATGAGATCTCCCATAGCCATGAGATCTACCTAATCATCCTTGCCTTTGGGCTTCTCAGCTTTAAGCTTCATGCAGTTTCTCTTGATATGACCCCTTTCCCCATAGATATAGGATCCCTCCTTGCGGTCCACAGTCGCATGATCCCGATAACTCCCTCTTGTCCTCGCCTCTGACTTCGATCTTTCCTTCCCGTAGGAAGCCAACAGAGCAGACTCCTGCGACGATTCTACTTGCTTATGCCAGATCTCCTCGTTCAACAAGCTGCTTTGACTACCTCCATTGTGACAACTCCATCTGGAGCAGAGTTTCTCACTGACACCACCAACTTCGCCCAGCTTTCTAGCTGAGAGCTCAAAAGCAGAAGGGCCTGGAGCTCATCCTCAATTACCATCTTCATCGCAGAAAGATGATTGATGATGTCCTGAACCTCGTTCAGATGTTGTGCCACCCGTGCATCCTACGTGTACTTCGAATTGACAAGTTGGCGAATCAGAAATGCCTTGTTGCCAGCCGTCTTTCTTTCGTACAACGAATGCAGCTTCTCTTACAATGCTTTTGCAGAATTCTCCATGGACACATAGTAAAACACTGAGTCATCCAGCCATTGGCGGATGAATCCAACAGCCTTTCGATTCAGTCGTTTCCAGTCATCAGCACCTTTGCTGTCGGCTTTGCGCTGTCGCCTTCAAACGGACCATGCAAGTCCTTACACCAGAGTAGATCCTCCATCCCTGGCTTCCAAATTGCCCAATTTTCTCCTGTGTGGGTGATCGTATGAGTGTTTATCTACTCCGTAGATATAGTTGCACCTTCCCTTTCGAGAAGAACCTGGATCTGATACCACGTATTGGGCGCGGCACAGAAGTGTTTGCCAACCCACCTAAGATGACCAACCAATCTACTAACACCAAGCACATATGAAGACAATTATATGGCGACGACTATGTCACCTGGACAAATCCTAACATTTATAACTCAAATAAAATTACAAGATTGCAAAAAACTAATGTTGAAACTCTTTGCCCTAATAGGTTTAACCCCCTCACCACACTAAAGAAGAAAAGCAAAATATTATAATTAAAATCACTCACTAACCTGTAGCAATCTCTCTAACAGAAGTTGATGACTACTCAATTAGATCTCCTTCTTCCTTCTGTCTTGGATGGCGAAGTCTTAAAAGTAAAGCACGGGCTTTCTCTTAGATTTTCTGTAGACGAGCACCCCGAATCTCCAACTTGTGCTTCTACTTTGTGCCTCCACTCTTCTCCCTATTTATAGGATGAAAAACCTATTTTATGGTTAGCAAACCCTAAAAATATTAAACCATAAGATCCAGTCGTCAACTAGTATCCAACGGTCCAAAATATAACATAAAAATTCTAAAACCCGAGCAGTCGTCGCCGAGACCGAACTAGGACCGAGTTCAGTTCGATCCTCACAAAAAGGTTCTAAAACACCACACCGAGTTTGGCCCTAAATCGTCCAGGGACCGAGTTCGGACCGAACTCCGTCCCCCTTCAGCAGACTTGATTCCCAACCGTTTGCTGATTAAAAATACATCTTTTTAATGTCTAGAATGGTCCAAAAATGGTATACTATTGATATACTATAGTATACCGCTGGTATACTACACTATATCGTTAGTGTGCCGGTTCCCGTAGGAAGTCTATAAGAAAAGTCCAGGAAAGACGGGTTTCGGGGCCAAAATCACATCCCGAAATCCGTCAAAAATAGGTCTAGTAAGATGTCAAGACTAGTGGTAAGCCTAATATAGCATATAGAGTAGGTCTCATGGCAATCACTCCAATATCACTCCCGATACTGAGTTTTCTATCAGGTAAATATCATGATTTATATAAAAAATTAAAACCTAGCTCAAACCAAATTCAGAAACATGCATATCAACTAGAATAAAGGAGGAAATATATTTAACAAAACGAGCTTTGAACAATTCTAAGCATATAATATCAAGGAAAACAAAAATGACAATAAAACGATATTGTTCAAGAATTTGGCAAGATGTACTTGCCTAAATTCAAGCTCCCAGCCTAAACCTTCTACTCCACCACCAAGAGGGGTTCATAAACCACATTCTTAGGCCTCAAAAAATAGAGAGAAAATAAAGAGAGAGAGAGAGATAAAAGAAAGAAAAGAGAGAGAGAGGAGAGAGAAAATCAAAGGGTATATATAGAATGGGTAAATTAATCGTGACTGTTGGATCTACCCCGTCAGTGATCCACTCACGATTTAAGTCAAGCTCCCAGCCTAAAGCTTATATATATATATATATATATATATATATATATATATATATATATATATATATATATATATATATATATATATGAGTCAGCCCACACCTAGTCTAGTTCAGCCCACCCATTCTCGAATTTCTGGTTCCGCCCTTGTCTGCAAGGTTTAGGGTATGGAGAGGAAGAAGAGATCGAAGAAGGTTAGTTTGAGTTTTTGAGTTTGGAAGAAGAGTGTAGATTTATTGGTTCTCGCCATCTATTCTATCAATTATCGCGGACGGTCCTTCTAACGCTACCAAAATATGGCATTTTAGCGACGTATTTAGTGACTCAAGTAGGAAATGTCACTAACGTTATAGAAATTAGCGACGACAAAAAAAAGACGTCACAAAATGTCATAGTCTGTGACGAATTACTACTAATAGCCACTACAGTTGGGTGTTTTCAAAACATCGTCACTATGAGTCGTTGAACGTCGCTATATTTTTTATATTGGCGACGTTTAGCGATGTTTGCCTTCGGCTTGCTAAATATTTTGATATTGGTGACGTTTAGCGACGTCTGACGTTGACATCGCTAAGTTTTTTTCATATACCCTATCGGAATTCACTTTCCCTCTATTCATTCTCTCTCTACCAAATTAAAAATTCTCCTCCAAACCTCATCCCACTGGCAAAGCTCCTCCCTCCGGCAAAGATCCTTCCCTTCGACTGCCCTCCTCCCTCGGCCAAGGGTTTGGGTTTTGCTTGCAACATCCTAAGTGAGCTCCTCTCTCTCTCTCTCTCTCTCTCTTCTTTTCTCTCTAGGGTTTTGAAATCGTTCGATCGGGGAAGAAGTTTGATGTCAGAAATCTGTCGATCCTTGACATCGAAATAATTTTGTCGGTTGGTATGTAATTTATTGCATATTTATTATATATTTATTGTATATTTTTTTGGCTTGATGTCAGAAATTGATCGAACCTTGATAGGCAAAGTAAGCTAGAAAGAAGGCCAGAAAGTGGTGTAGTGGGTTAATTTCCTTAACGAAATATTTTTGTCGACTGGTATGTACTTTATTATATATTTATTATTTTAATCAAAGTAGGTTAAAATGTTTAATTTCAATAATAAACAATATATTTTTAACAGATACAGAGGGGTAAGGACGCCAACATGGTGACCGTCTTCTTGGCCACTCATCGAATGGGCAAAAAACTCATCGATAAGAGGGCCACACAGAGCTATGCAAGTATTAAATAAATATCCATGTAGTTAGTAATAAGTACTTTAAACATTAACAATTACGATGATTGGATAGTAAGAAGTACGCGTACTTTTCTAGGACGAGTATCTTAGTCTCCGCGAGCGAGCGACTACTAGTGCACCTACCCATGTAGAGGCTAGTACTTCCTCGTGTCCCCCTCAGCTCCGTCAGCGCACGACCTGTGGATGACTGTCATTGGTGGTATTTAGAGGGATATGTACTACGGTACGGGATCCTATGGTGCCCTTGCTGTGACTCAATCCTCTAGGGCCCCTCTATCTGTGTGAGTTATCCATAGCCCTCGCAGGAGTCGGACCAAGTCCAGGAGAATATTGATCGTCAGATTGAGTCTCTACGTGACAAATTGCTAGTCTCAGCCGCAGACGAATGATGCGACGCTCACCTCACGATTTAATATTCTCGAGCATAGTATTATGGAGCTCAAGACTCTGTGCGAGAAGACAGAGCATGGTATTAATGATCTGGTTGCATCGATGGAGTATAGCGTAATAGTATTGCAGGGGTCGCATGTAACGACCCACTCTTCTTTAATGTGGAGAGCCGATTCAAATGGCGCAAGTGCAACGACCCATCCTGCCTTTCTCAGTGAGATGACTCGCTTGATGCAAAGAAATTTTGACTTGGCCCTTCAGAAGTTTAGACTTAGACTTTTCAAAGGCACGCTCGGAGTATTGCTTGGCCGATGCGAATTATCGCTAAGGTGGGTGGCTACGATGAACCTGTCTTTCCTTAGCCTGCACACCTAATAACCTGGATAATACATGCTAGTCGTTATAAAAATTCACAGATGCATGCTAATAAAGAGTTCAACGCACCTACATAAGTGAATAATACCATCCTGTATTACTTACATAGAACATGGAAAGTGAACCTGTCACGAGAAATAGATCATCGCACGACTACGTTGGAGTTTTCAAGTATAATTGCTTACACTTTTAAGTAGTAGACTATCTTGTATGCTAACTTAGTGTTCGATCCTCGCATGATTTCAATGCTTGTCTATCCTGAATGTGCTCGTATTATGTTTCACTTGTAACGAGAGTACATCCATATATAACTATGCAACGAGTAGAATTTATAATATAATGCAATCGCTTGAACAGATAAACTATGCTATGGACCTATACTGAATCAATGTGTTCCATACATATTTCTTGAAATAACTCGATCGTATGTTAGCTTAGTGTATCGATCGTCATTGGTCATGGGCAACCTGTGCATAGAATTTTGGTTTCTGCGGACAGGGGCACCAAGATCGATCCGATCCGGACATGACTATTCTGATAGTTGTTTGTTTCATACTGGAAGGCATATAGAGGGGCTCGCTACCTGCGTTGTATCCTATTTTTGTCCTGAGACTATAACTTGTCCATGGCGGCTCATCATGTCAAAATTCCAAATATGTATCATCAAGTATATTGCATACATGGCGGCAACCCGTGTATGGGCTCGTATGGACTTGAGGCAAGTAATGGATGCACGACACACTCTGCGTATAGATCGTTAATTGAACCAAGTAATACGAACCTTTGTACACACTTAAATAATCTGAGTATAACATGCCTGAACAAGTATAACGTACCTGAAAATTTTTAGTATAAGACATCTGATTAATCTGAGTATACCGTTCACCTGAGTCAGAAATACGCTTGTAACATTTGTATTTTCTTATACGATCTTTGATTTTATTATATATATTCGTGCTTGGCTAACTTGGTTGTATCATTGGACATGGAAGGACGAATGGTAAGTTGTAAGTTTTGTCGCATTACTCATATATCGCATGATACACTGCCACACGAGTTAGGTTTATATCTTATGCCATGAAACGGATCATAAGGCAAGACTAGAAAGACAACTTAATAGATGGAGTATAGAACTAATTGAACGTGTTTGAATTTATTGAGCGGGCGAGAAGTCTCTCCACCAGTGCATTCAATGTACTAATAACCCACCAGGTTGCTTGCAGGGTGCAGGAGAAACTCGTTCGGTGTAGAGTATCCCCTCGTGCGCGCTAAGGCGTGGAGCTAACTCTGAAGTCTTGGAGTGTTGCATCTGGAGATTAAGCACATATATATACATTTGACATAATGTATTGGAACATATCTTATGTTATCCTTCGATAGTTATAAGTCGCCTGGCTTGCCTTTATTGTTTCGAGAGAGAGAGAGAGCATAAGCAACTTGTAATCTCGGCCTAGCGCCGCTTGTAATATTTCTTGATTATCGATAAAAAGCTTGTTTTACTTCTATAATTATGTCTATTCAATGCTTCTGCTATAATAACTTTTTTAACTAGTTATCAAATTCATGTTCGGACCTGGCCTTGTACGGGTGTAACTCAGGCTCGCGCGGCATCACGCCCAAGCGAGGACGTTCCAGCCCTGCCGGGGCAGGGGCGTGACATAATGGTATCAGAGCACGTCTTTACGTCCTTGGACTTCTTATCGATTCTCTCAATTTTGAGAGCTCGTTCGTGGGTTATATACATATGCTCTCTCTCGTTGTCCCGTTGGCATGTTTCATACAATGAGTCTAAATATTTTTGAAAGTGCATACGAATAATTGGTTGAACGATATAGTTATGCAAAGGCCTTTGTACCAAATTGTGTCAGACTTTACGGGAATAGACTCGTGCTAGAATTTGTAAGTTAAGTACGAACCATAAAGCCTTACGAAAAAGCTAAGCGGGTTAGCATGAGAAAATAGAATATCGTTTGAAATGGAATGGCTATGCACACATCCTTTTGGCTAATTCGTATTGGGTATCGTGCACCTAGACCCATTGGTGCTAGCAAGTTTGCGAGCGAGATTGGGATATCGTTCCAATAAGGATAAGTCATACTTAGAATGAAAATCGATAGAGACGTTGTCGGATTATCGTAAGGCAAATATAGAGGATCATGATTGGGTTATGAGGAATGGCTCAAACGGTTATTCGTGTCGATAGGTGTGAATCAAAATTATAGTTGCATTGATGACTATTGATAAAGGTATATAAAAAACTAAGATTTTCGAGGAGACGCTAGGGGATCAGGTATGAGTTTAAGGAACGAGCTAGAGGCATATACTAGCGATGCCAACGCAATTGAGAATTTATTTGGATGACTCAGTTCCTGAGTGATGTATGTGATAGCTCAGGAACGAATAAGTGATTTAAGAAAAGAGTAAGTTTTGAGGATTCGTAGAGTATAGATCGATCCCTGTGTGGTGTATGGATCGTCTTGAAAAGGTTCGAGCGAATTAAGGATTTTGGAATAACAATGTATGTCATCAAGTGACATAATCGGGCAAAGCCTTAGTATAAGTAATGCCTACCTTGTAGTGAATTCGAATGTCTTGAGCGAGAATCGTTCGAACGATTTGAGGACAAGTTGTGTGAACCAAGAACGGTATCGAATAGGGATTCAGAACGGTAAAACAAATGGATATCTTGGTTAAAAAAACTTAGTGGATTGTATGAGCAATTTTAAATTGAATCAAATTGATTGAAACTTGGGATTGGAGCCTCGAGGATGTGATCGAAGTTAGCGCGATGGAAGATAGCGCGCATAAAAATTTGGATTGAGTAGGATATCACTCGATAGAAGTTATCTTGAGTAAGGACGCTATGGTTTAAAATTTGAAAGAGTCAATACGATATTGATAGATGGAAGATAACATGGATGTATGCCGATTAAGGAATTGTGTAGTTTGATGATTTGAGGTAGGTGATAATGAGATTTAAACTTGAGTTGGATGAGTGATCTTGAATCTATTTCGAAAGATAGCACTCGATATCAGGCCCAGATAAGAACGATTATTTTGCGGGAGAGTTGGCGTTATGATTTTATGTCCAACGGGGGTGATCGAACTCACGGGAGATCGGGACCTATCATGTTCGATAATTATGCAGACGAACTTGATGAAGTGGAACATAATGAAGGTGAATAGACTTTGGCTAGAGGATTTGAACTTAGTTGTTTGAGGAATGCTAGAGGTAGACTACGGATTTATCGAATGATAACATTAAAGTTTGGACGAGTTGGTTAGGCGAATTATGATCATGGCGTAAACTATTATTAGATGCACATGACTTGATGGATCAATATATAACTTGGATGAAATAAAGTATAATAATAAGGTGTCTTGGTTGTTTCAATGATAACCATAATGTTTGACATTCTTATTTTGTGCAAGAGTAACTCCAAGCTCGGACATGCGTCATGTTCGGATGATGGCGATTATCCTGCGGGAGCGTTGGCGTGGTGATTTCACATCCAGCGCGGATGATCGAACTTGCAGAAGATCGAAGCATGACAATTGGAAGATTATTTTTGACTTGTATTTCAACGCGCTAAGACGAGTTTAAGGATACAAGTGAATCAAAAGTATTTCGAGTATGAGTTAGTCTAGAACGTGAAGTAAAACCACGCTTAATGATTTTGTGAACAGATACGTGAATGTTTTTGGATGACTTAGAGTATATATTGAGATCGAAGAATTAGAAATTGAATCCTGATTTGGTGGTTTAGACTTATAAAAGAATGGATATGTGGATTCTATCAAATGTGTTTGAGGAGATAGACTATGTGAATCGCTAGATTTGACGTACGACATGCTATAGCGAGGATTTGGAAAAAACGAACGTGTCTTAGGAATGACTTTGCTGAACGGACTCAAACCCTGTGCAACGAATATTGTGATACAAGTAGGATGATCGCTGCTCGATATTTAGAAATCTAAGTGATACGAGCATGGGTAAAATACCCCGAACAAATGAATAATGATTTGACCTTAGGAATTGGGGCCATCATTATGCAACAAATTTGTACGATGAAAATCGTTAACGTGAACTATACCTATGACCATATGAGCTGACCTAGCGGTTAGAAAAACGATCCTATGTCGAGTGAAAGAACTGGTGTAACCGACTTTAGATTATCGCATGGGTAAACCATAGAACTGGGGCAGCAAGACTTAGAGTTAGGGCTTGGAACTGGAAGTGTACGCTAGTAAACTTGATATTTGTCACGAACGGAAAGGAAGAAAAGATTTGGACGCTAGTCGGTAGATCGGATTGATCGTGCTTGATAGTAGTGCAAATAGGTGGTTTCCAGTTCGGCTTAGATCGACATAGATTTTGATTGACTCCGCTTAAGATATCGTAGCAATTTAATAAGACGAGAATATTTAGAAAACGGATCGTGTAATCTTGAAAATTTAACGTAGACGGACTTGTGTTTGGTAGGGTTGAACGATATCGTTGGGATTAAGATCATTTTGGAAGAACTAAAAAAATGATGAAGGGCATAAATAGAACATTGTCCATCAAATACATTTTTAAAACAACACAAATATGCAAAAATCCAAAAATTAAAGCTACTATTGAGCAAGATGTACTTGCATTGAGTGGCTCCTAGCTTATACTCTTACAGTCCAAGTGATCACCTTAACTGCTCCCAAGTCCTCTGGGTTAGGGTTCGGCCTAGGGTCAGGGGAAGAGGAGGAAGAAGGAAGAAGGAGGAGTAAAATAACAAGAATGAGTGAGGAGAGAGAGAATACTCATATATATACCAAGTGGGAGAAAATGGCATTCTAGTCGTAACTAATCCTTATGCAATATTAAAAAGCCAAACTAAGCTTAAAGGTCCAAGAGTGAACCAAATAAGGTATCCATTATACATATAGATCGTATCACGGGTCCTTGGCCATTGCGAACGGTTTCACTACTAGTCTCGGGTAGTCTCTCTCAACAACAGGAAAATAAAACAATAAATAAAATAACAGGAACGAATATGAGAAATGCAACAGAAATAAATTATCAGAAAAATTAAATTCTTGAAATTTAAGAAATACCAAATCTAAAAATGGTTGTAACATTGACCAATAAGCATATTAAAATATGCTCCATTCTGGGGGTAGTACCCATCCCTCATCAGCACTCAAGTCGAGAAAAACTTGTAAAGTGTGGGTGCCCAAGCCTCGTCATACATATCCCAAAGTTACTGCCAACAAAGGAAAGAGCATTCTGATCGACGAGAGTTCCCCTATCAAATCGGTTCAGATCAATGACATGGTGGATAATTTCCTTGCGTTGAACAAGTGATACAAATTGTACTACTCGCACAACTTTAAGTAAAAGGTGATCCATGTCCAAGCTTATAAAGCCCTTGCATTAAACAAGGGATACAATTTGCGCAACTTGCGCAACTTCGAGCAAAATGTGAGCCACACCCAAGCTCCTCAACCCGCGCATATTTGTTATAATTTATAAGGCAAGCAAGGCATTGACACTACTGTCCAAACCAACCAGCTCACAAATAAAGTGTTAGTTAGAGAGAGTTATTCTCCTAACATATTGATTATGCGCACAATGGAGGGAAAATTATGCGCCACTTGTGCGCCAGGCCAAGACCTTCGTGCAAAACTAAATGCATATAGACAAATTGTGCCAACTTTGTCTGCATCATAAAATATGCGCCAAGATCATGCTGATTATGCACGTGTGCACAAGAACACTGTTAAAGACAACTTCTCTCCTGTCTGAAGGGCAAAACTCAAGATACGACTAATCACTTCCAAATCAAGCTAACACATCACTCTACACACATGGGACCAAAAACATGCACAAAATATTTAATCTATCTCATGTAAAGAGGCATACGCTTTTGAACAATAAACTCGCATAAATTAAAAGAGGAAAGAGAAGAGGAGGAAGAGGGACTCTTTTGACACTACAACGGTATTTTCTAGTAAACATCATTTTATTTGTCATAGAGTTATAATTGAATATTGTTGTGCATCAGCAAAACGGTTTGTATTTGACCGATTGACTGACACTAGTCTCCTAAGACTCAACGCACAAAGCAAATTGACAACCAGGAGTATGATGATGAACCACTCTTTGCCTCAGCATATATGGCTTCACATCTTCCCCGTGGTAGAAGACAACCAAGACGAAGTTCTTCAAGAACATCCAGTCAAAGAAGATTTGACCAACTCATATATTTCTTTGAAGGAGTATACCAGAATACTCATTCTCGAAGATGGGAGCTCGTTCATCACGAGAATTCCCACTCCTCATAATCTGAAGCTGAGGGTAGCAATCCCCTCGATTCTGAAATTGACAATGTAGACTCTATCTACACGGTTATTTCTACCAATCTCTATGTCATACACATGGATATTAGTGTTTATGCCATCGGTGATGAACAATATGCTTCTCCATCAGAAGCTACTGAATAACGCCTTAGCTCATTAGAGGCCGCTCTCAGGGATATGCACACTATAATGCAAAACATGCATCAATTGATGACAATCCAATATTCTGCTATACCAGCACCAGTTCAAGTGACTTCATTTACACCTGCACAGCCTACTCCTGGAACAACGCCTCTGCAGGATAACAAAAATTTAGAAGCTGTCAAAAACCAAGATTCTACAGCAACAACTCTTAATCCTGTCAATATAGGGGGTGGATCTCTGACATTGATGATTCATGTTCTACTAGGATCTCATCGGTCAGTTTCACCACTCTGAATAGAAGATCTCTTGAAGCTATCTGAGAATTGCGTGCACATGTCAATATTTTGAAGAACAAAGACCAAATCTGCAAGCTGGGGGTGAAATAGCCTTATCCTCCATATTGGAATAATATTACATTCTCTTCTAAATACAAGCCCCAATCGATTGTCTTGTTTGAAGGCAGGACATCACCGAGCCAATATATCAACTACTTCAATATGATTATGACTCGTCTGCAAAATATAGGATGCCCTCCTTACCAAATTATTTGTGGGATGCTTACCGGCATAGCCTGTCACGACCCGCACCCAGAATTGGGGCACGAGTACGCGGGTACGTCCAGCCTACGCCGCAGTATCGACGGTAGAACGCTGTCAAGGTCATGATACTATCTAAACAATCTCACACGAGAATCCAATCTCCATAAGGAGGCACAGATGACACAATATAATATGAACACATACTCAATCACATGACTACAGCATGATAAGATATCGAACAATTAAAATTAAATACAACACAAGACTAAATGTAATAATCTAACTCAACAAATATCCATGTCTCAACAAGAATCCCGGAGACAAATCCGGTACCAAATAGTCTACTAAAAGAACTAACTAGAAAAACTAGTGATTCCGGCTAGACCTCCCGGAATCACAACTAAACTACCAAGCCCAAGTTGCAGCTACTCTCCATATGGTACATAAAGTGTCGGACACCGGTCCTCTAAGGCATAGTCTGGAAAAATATTTTCAGTCAGGAAGGAGCAAAGTACAACTCAAATAATAGTTCCATTTAATTGATAAGGACTATAAAGCAATAAACAGATGATGCTAGATACTGAGAGAAGACAGTGAATAAATGCAATGGCAAAATAAAAGACAGGCAATGTAAAGAGACATGCAATATAGGCAATATGATACAGTCAGTGCATATATGAATGAAGAGAACAAGGTACAGGATCTTATACGAGTGATGTAGTATATGATCTAAATAGAGTACTGTAATCTATTCTAAGTGTTTGAAATAGTAGTTTCAAAATGTGATCGGCTTGGGAACATGTACGAGAGCTATATGGCCTGGCTAATCATATGTGAAGAGCATGATTAACACTTACATTATTCTATACTTGTATAAAGGGTATGATCACATTTCTTACTAACTACTTCCCCGCCCCCAACCAGTACTGTGGATCCAACCATGTCACGTCACGATACACGAGCAATATCCAATCTATCATGTACGATGTCTAATATACATGTCGTGTACAATGTCAAAACGATAATCAATGTAACATCTCATGACTGCAGATCCAAGCTATATACTAGTCCGTGTAGTACAGTGTCAAGGATTCAGATGTAACATTTCTAGATTACTGAACTTATAGAAATTATCAAGGAATTGGAAATTATCAGAGAATGTACTTGCCTTGGGTCCTTAGCTGGTAAATACTGATGTCCTGTTCCAGAGTATCGCCTGGATGAACCAACAGTCCTATAGACATATCACAAATATAACACTTGTATCAGATGCTACACTAACACACAATCAAACTATACTGGCCTCATGGCTACGCCAGGCATGGCACTAGTCAACTAGGGTCATCTAGTAGGGATACATATATAAATATACATTTATACTCAGAATATATATATCAATTAAATACGTATATAATATATATATAAGTGCCTATCAGTAATTTGTACAAAATACGTATAAGTGTATATACACTAAATAGAAGTATATAAATATATATTTATATATACATAAACATATTTATTCATAACAACTATATTTAAGAATATACATATACTGAATATATATGTATACATATGTATGTACTAGTAAAAATTTACATTTGTTATATTTATACATATATATATATATATATATATATATGTTTATACATTTACCAAAAATACATATTTGTATCTATACCATTACATACATTAACACATATATATATATTTATATATACAAATAATTTAATATATATACATTTAATGCGTATATATAAAAATAGAGAAATACGCAATATATATATATATATATATATATATATATATATATATATATATATATATATATATATATATATATATATATATATATATATACATATACACGTATATATATATATATATAAAACATATATACACAAATAAAAATATGTTATATACATACATTAACATATATATATATATATACGCATATATATATATATATATACGCATATATATATATATATATACGTATATATATACACACACTTATACACCTACACACACATACGTATATACGTATATGCAAAAAAATATATATATATACAATAAAGAAGGAGGGAGAGGAAGAGGAGGAGATCTCACTGGGGTTGGCCGGAGCTGGCCGGAGGGAGAGCTGGCCGGCGGGGGATGGCCGCACTGGTGGTGGTGGTGGAGTTATGATGATGATGGTGGTAGTGGTGATAGTAGATGATAATGGTGATAGTAGATGGTGATGGTGGTGGTGGTGGTGGTGATAGCAGGCCGGAGGAGGAGGAGGATACAGGGAGGAGGAGGAGTAGGCTGCGGGTGGCGAGGCTCGCCGGAGTTGATGGAGTTAGGAGGAGGAGATCAGGGAGCTGGCCGGGGATGGTGGAGGAGGTCGGGTCGGGGTGGCCCGAGCTGACGTGGAGATGAGGGGCTCGGCTGAGCTTGGCCGTCGGAGTGCTGAGCAGCGGGGATGGGGCTCCGCCGGCCGGGGGATGGACAATAGAGTGGATAGGGGTGGGCTGGAACGGAGGGAGAGCAGCTGAAGTGGCTCGAGGGGGCGGAGTTGGCTGACCCGAGCCAGAGTGCAAGGAAGAACCGCCGGAGTCGTGCGCCGGAGGGGGCAGCAGCTGGACCGGGGTGAGCTCGAACGGAGGGAGGATGCAGGGAAGTGGGAGTTGGCCGGAGAGTGGTTGGAGCACGCCGGAGCAGGGGAGTCGGCTGGCGAGGCTGAGTAATGGGGGAGGCCGGAGTCGGGGTTGCTCGGCTCGATGGAAGTAGCAGGGAAGAGTGGAGCGGGGTGGTAGTGATGGGTGAAGGTGGAGTCAGAGCAGCCAGCCGCCGGTCGAGTCGAGACAGCACTGGCCGAGGTCGGGATCAGTTGGCCGGCCGGTGAACGATGGGTGGTGAGGTTTCCCCCCTCTCTTTTGATTCAAAAAAAAAGAAGAAGAAGAAGAAGAGAAGAAGAGAAGAAGAAGGAAAAAGGAAAAAAATGAAAAAATGAAGAAGAGAAGAGAAGCTACGGTTGAGTGTGGGGGCTTGTGAGGGGGTGGGAAAACCTAGGTTTTTGGGGATTAGGGCTTGTGATGGGAAGGGTGATGATGTGACTTTAAATAGGGTAGTGTGTGTGGGAATGAAGGGTTATGATGAGCCCCATTGAGTGGATGGCCTAGATTTAACATGAGGGATTCTTCATGTGGGGATGAGGGTGAGAGACTTAGTCAAAAATTAAGGCTCCTTCATTGGTTTGAACAAATGGGGTGTTGACACCTAATGCAAATTTGCAAATTAGCCCCCTTAAATTTGGGTATTTGCACAGACGCATAAAATAATGAAAATTTGGTGGGCGATTCGGTGTTTGGCATTTTGTAGGGTGAGGGGGCACCGTGTGTTTGGTATGGGCTCAATTAGCGGAGTACTGGAATTAAATAGGGATTTACGGAATCGGTCAAAATAGTATCCTCAAATTTATTAGAAATAAATACAAGTTGTGTTCTAAAATTAATTAGGAGGACATGGGGCCAAAATCAGGTCGGGTCATCAATACCATTAGTGAAGAAGACTCAGAATAGAATATTACCCTAATTTGGGTCGCACGAAAAATAGGTCAAGATTGCCTCCAATTTCGATTGGAACGCACAACGATACAAAGTTGGAATTTATTTAGGAATTAAATAAATGTCCGCGACGATTATTGTGCGGCTAAAATGAAGCACAAGAGGGCATAATTATGAGTTGCAAAAATGTCAGAATGGAAGGCGGGCATGTCGAGAGCAAGGTTGTGAATTTGTTAGAAGGCAAAAACCAGGGTAGCGCTCCAAATATCGAAGCAAAGACAATGCACAATAATTAAATAAAATACGGTAATTAATTACGACCTCCAATAAATTAATTCTAAATAAAATAATTAACCACATAATCCCATAATTCGGACAGGTGTTCATCTACTGGCTTCTAGGTCAAGTCTACCAGCTCAAACATAAATGAACACTGTATATATATAATATATTTAAATACACACCTCATGCAATTATTTAATTTAAATACAATATCGAGAAATCATTTAATATAAATACCATAATATTAATAATATCTAAAAAGTCAAAAATACCCCTATTTTTGGAATGTGGTAGTGACATAGCCTACGATTGGTATCACAGTTTACCTGATAACTGCATATCTTTGTTTGATGACATGAAGTATCTTTTACTCTCACGATTCTACGAGGGAGGTATGGATATCATAATGTCTTCACTCATCGATATCAAGTAGAAGGAGAAGGAATCCGTTCATGAATTCGTAGAGCTTTTCAGACAGGCAACTTTGAAGTTACCCCTCGGTATTCTAGATTCCGCATTCATTGATACCTGAAAAAAGAGCCTATTGTCCATAGTAGGGCTCTGGATAGGCCCAACTCAATTTTAAAACTGGACAACGTTCATTATCGGGACTGAAGCTGTTGAAGGCAATACGAAAGTTGCACGCAATTTGGGATTACAAATAAGCAATACTGAAGGAAAGCGTCCCTCCAATAGTGCAAATAATCGCAACAACAAAGAAAATGATGCCTTGGCGATAAATCTGTCAAAACGACCCACCTCTCCTCCAGCACAAAATCCTTCGAAGTCATCCAGGCCTAAAAAAGAATATTCTCTCGACGAGAGAGATATCCCCAGTATTTTTGAATGCTTGATAAAAAGCAACAAGTTGTAGTTTCCTGAAGTCAAGCGACCAAATGAGGTTGTTAAAACAGACGACCCAAGGTACTGCTTGTACCACCGATAAGTAAGTCACCATACAAAGGCTTGATATGTCTTGAAAAGGAAAATACAGCAGTTGATAGATGCTAAAGCTATCACCCTTCACAATAAGAAAATACAGTCACTGCTAATATGGTGTCTCTTCAATTCGACGAGTTTTCAGTACAAGAAGTCCCGAACGACATCGTCCCAATACCTCGAGCCACGATGGAAGTGGTAAATCTTCTACCGTCTAGAAGCCAAACAGAAGAATTGGTGCCTTTTACCACAGATCATGGCGAGATTATGTGGATTCATCCTGATCTGCTGTCAGATTGGGACCAGGGAGCAACATCTTCCAACTTAAAATCTAAGAAGGGTAAGAAGTATAAATAATGCAATATGATTTTTATAGCTCCTCATTCAAACAGAGATCAAAATCACCTTCAAGAAGATGTATCTCTCGATATTAGATTTCAAAATCTGAATATTACCCCACCAATCTCTACTTTCAAGCTTTGGTTGACGCACCGACAATGGTCCATGATTAGCAGCGTTCCGCTGTACAGGGCACAACATATCTTCAGTACTTTTGAAGGTGTTCCTACACAAATTCCTCCTCCTCCTTCTGTAACCATTAGAGTGTCAACCTCAACTCAGGTGCATAAGGAAGATCGTCCCTAATTTTATCGATACAACCAGCATTATGTATGCTTGATGCAAAATATGGTGTATAATTTCCAAAAAGCTGAAGGTTTGAACATTTGCAAGGGGCGACGTATTCCTCTACAAATCTGAGGACAGTCCAATAAATCCCGTAGTGGATTGGGCTATGACAAGACCAGCACACAGACTCACTCCAAGAAAGGGCATGATAAAAAGAAGCTCAAGTCCAGTAACATGGTACTTCTTTCTCCAATGCCCGAAGCGAAATCCATGACTAGTACCAGATCCGGCCAAAAATATCATAAGACTTATAAATCTGTCCCGAAAGATGTTCCTGAAACTCTTCTTACTTCGCCAACTCCTGTTGTTCTGGTAACAACCGAACCTGCTCCTTCGAAGCTTACTACGGCAGAGAAAGAAAAGCAAAAGTAAGTGTGCTTTGACAAATCACTAAAGAAGAATGTACCCCAAGGACTTAAAAAGCCCTATAATTTTGACATATTGGTACAACTAACCAATACCCCTGCCCGACTCTCCATATTCGAGTTACTTCGTTTGTCGAAGGAGACTAATGAAACTTTGAGTGAAGCTCTGATACATGCAGACTCATGCTTAGCTCAACTTAAGACTCCTGATGAAGAGCTATTTGTGTGTCCTCAATGCCATAGTATGATCGAGAAGATTCATAATATCACCTTCATGCAAGATGACATGCTATTCAAAGATAATCGGCATGACATGCCTCTATACTATACCGGTTATATCAGATCTATCAAGTAAACCATATTCATATCGACCATGTTTCTTCACTCAACATCATGCCTAAAAGTCTGCTGGAAGGATTAAAGATACCAATACAAAACCTGTATGCTACCAGTACTACCATTCTAGGCTTCAATTCTAGAAGGAGTAAACTGCTGGAAAAGATACACCTAAAGATTCAGATAGGCAATCTATGCACTGAAGTCACATGCTATGTGATTGACTCTGAGGTATAGTGCTCCGCTTCGCGTAGGCACTATGTGCAAGTGATATCACTTTGTTTGCTTTAGTGGAAGTCTTCTCGGAGAGTTCCTGACTGAACCACAAGACGATTGATCAATATGAGTGGGCAGAACTGCATTCTCTGATTCTTGCATGCCTTAATAATGAATTTAAGTTTTTGAATTGCTTGTTTGCGTAAGAAGATAAGTTGTATGAATGATAGAATGAGAACCTGCCTCTGCCTAAAAAGAATTAGAGCCATTGCCATGCTATGTATAAGAAATATTGCATGCTAGTTACACTGACATCGCTATCGAACGAACCTTGCCCTGCTAAGGAAAGAGTAGAACTGCATATTTAACATAAAAGAGATAAATAGACACGTGTCATGCTAGCTTTAACTAAAAGATCGTTCATATGTTTACTTGTCATCGTGTTTATATTTGCTTGTCTTGAATGCTAAAGCTTGATGGAATGTATGTTTGTTTCGATAAAAGAGTAAATGCTTGTCTTGTTTGTGCAGTGACTAGTAGCCCGTCCTGATGTTCCGGTCCTACGGGATCCAGGGGGGTGTGGCTATTCGATAAGAGATTGATGGATTGAAAGTATGCATTGTCACGTTGTGTTGCTTTTATGATATGTGATATGCTTGTTATAGTGGGAGCTTGCGGTGGATGGAGGACAAACGAAATATGGGAGACTAATAATGTGCCCTGAGCTCGGGGTTTGGATATTAGAATAGAGGATGGAGATTGATGGGGTAAGACTAATAGTGCGTCCTGATGTTCCGGTCCTACGGGATCCAGGGGGACGTGGCTATTAGATGGGAGGCGGTGCTTCTGTTGAGAAGAGTTGAGTTTGTGTTAGTGAAGTTAGCTTGTTCATGGATATAGCTGCATTCAGGTAGTTAGGGAGCATGCTAGGCTAGCCTTCTTGCATACCTAACTATTTGATGCAGAGACGGACGGAAAACTAAAGAACCCTATACATATATGTTTATGCAAATTGTTGCTAACTTGTATATCTGTTGCAGGGATAACCAATCGGCAAGGGGTAAGAAACACATAAGAATATATATATATATATATATATATATATATATATATATATATATATATATATATATATATATATATATGCATCTTAGAGTTTATCTGATAGTGCTTCATGCATTCGCATCGGTCGGACAATGGCTATTAGTGAAGAGCTGAACCATGAGGCACATCTACTATGACATGCCATAGTCCCAAAATACGTAGGATTAGGAATACGTAAGCATGCCAGCCGTATGTGTATGGCAACTCCAATATATGGAAACCATAACACATACGTACGCTGTATTATGAACAATAATTTACAAGTGGTATATAATTATCACAAGTCACAAGGCATAACTAGATCTCATCCACATAATCAAATATAAATAAATAACCAATCAACTATATAACTGAATCAAGTATAAGATGCTTGATAAGAACAAGTAGTTGGGTGGAGACAAATCTACTACCAAACTAGAGTATTAGAGAAACAAAATAAGTACATCTAATGAACAATGAGGCTCGAAAAGATGACCTCCTCGAAAGAGAACTCATTCTGTGACATGCAATGATATGTGTCAAGTCCTGGGGAGTCATACTGATAACTTTATGACTTTAGGTGCGTCCACTAGACACTAGGTCAAACATAAGTCCTAACGTCAATGCCTTCGTTGACTGCACCCGAGTCTTTCTCAGACACGCACAGTTATATAATATTAAAACAAATAAACATGCAACTGAATAATAATTGAATTTAAATAGTACAACAAGGCAAGGTATACTTGCTTGGCAAGAAAGTGCGTAGTGTAAGCATCCAAACGTCAAGCACAAGAGATCAGAAACTATGGCCTCCAAATGAACATATCCGGATGCTGAAATAAACATCATCAACATTCCCAGAATAAGCGAGATAGTCAGAAAAGCCTACCCTTTCGTCCAATTTGGACACAGGGGTAAAATGATAATTTTAGGTCAAAACGGATCCATAATGTGGGCCACTTTGCACCGGAAAGCGTGCCAGAGGTAAAGGTCTCTAAATGGGACAATTTATAGGTCAAACAAATTCTAAACGTCGATACAAACTCAACGATATGTCCAATTTTGGATTCCGGTGAGCCGATCATAAATTTGCCCTTAAAGTCAAACCGCGGGGCCCGAGAATAGGCGGCTTGGTCAACTATCTCATAATCTTGTAAAACTTGTGTCACAGGACCAGCGTGATACCATAAATCCAATGGCGCAAGTTTTGTCGCATTCCGACGAGCGTACACAAAATGGGATGGTGTTTTATAAAAGTCACGATACGGAAACTTTTTAACGGATACATGTTGATTCCGACGAGCACACACGTCTAAATCAGCTTCCGTGAAAGCCCACACGTCAGGATATATCATACATGTATTTCGGTGTAAATGGTACGCGATAAGACGGTCCCGTTTGGCGGGACGCACTCTGTATCACAAAATTTTAATTTTAAAAAATCAAGTTTTTGGTAGTTTTAAAAGCCGAATGTTTTAAACACATAAAACAAATTAATAAAAATAAAAGAACAGAAAAAATCTCGATTTTATTGAGAAGAAAATCCTGCAATTAGTTTTTGAAAATATTAAACAGGTTGGTGGCAAATTGGGTGTGAACATGGGATTTGGGTTGAAGTTTCTGGACTATTTTTGGTCAGTTTTTCGGCCATTTTTCCGTCGAATTTTCGACCAATATAGGGCACAAAAACTCGTCCCGCTTGAATAAAAATCCTAGAGGGTAAGGTTGTGAACATACATGGATAAACCGCACGTAAAAACGATGAGAGATGAGAGATATAACATACCGTGAAGATGGGACGCTGCTGTGCACATGCGCACGAGTGCGCACACGCGGACGGCAGCGGCGGCTGCGGCGGCGGGCGACGCGGGGGCGGTCTCCGGCGTTGGTCGGAGGCGCGGGTTAGGGTTAGGATTTAGGGTTTGTGTAATGTGTATATATATATTAGAGATAGGGAGAGGGAGAGATACTGGGAGAGGGGGTTGGCTATTTACGCGGGGGGGGGGGGGGGGCTCTGGGTTTTAAGGGTTAGTAATATGTTAGTTTAGGGATTAATTAGTATTAGGGTTAATTAGTGTTATTATTATTATTATTCTTTTCTTTTCTTTTCTTTTTTTCTTTCCTTTTCTTTTCTTTTTTTATTTCTTTTTCTTTTCTATTATTATTATTACTATTACTATTACTATTACTATTACTATTACTATTAATATTAATATTACTTTTTACTTTATTACTATTACTATTACTATTATTATTATTATTACTATACTATTATTACTATTATTATTATTATTATTATTATTATTATTATTATTATTATTATTATTATTACTACTACTATATATTTATTAACGCATATATATTTATATATACAGATTGGAATTATAAAAAATCCAAAAAGAATATTTTTACAACCAAATTAAATTCTAAAAAATTTACTTTGTACAGATTTAATAAAATACTACACCCAAAATATTTTATAAAATATTTTATAATTAATAATTATATATTTATCTAGTTATATAAATTAAATAATTGTATTATCTAATTAACTAAGTAATTAATTAAATGGTTATCCAAAAAATAGGTAATAATAAATAATATTTATATCTATAAAAAGAAAAAATGCCTAACCTTGGCACGAGAAATTATGGGATGCTGATTGTTGTAAGTTGGGATTAGAAAATAACAATAATTAAGTTATATATATAAATTATCTAAATATTTAACACTTAATATATGGTTGTTACACTAATGTCATAGTAACACCAAGGGATCAAATTTCTATGCCACGAAAGGATCCTACAGGTAGTGTCTCTTGTGTAGGCTACTTCTTATGAAGGGACGATACATGTTTTGGGCAATCCTATATCATTAATGTCCAAACCACGGTGAAGTGTCCTAATATAATCATTGGATTTTAATTGATATGTAAATAAACTAAAACAAATACAAGAAATACAAAATACACGCAAGATACCTATTTTTGGACGAGGGGGTTTACAATCTATGGAATTTAAAAAGAATTTTGTCCTCAAAATTAAAAATAAGGTATGATTTGTTAAATCCTTCACATTCGTATATAAGACAAGTCAATCATGATCTTTTCCAAAAATTTAAATAATAAAATCTATTCAAATCCAACGCAATCACTTTAAAATTAAAATAACCACTGTTCAAATCAAAATTCCACCAATCGTAATCTCCTTCTCGATTTTTAAATAATCAACATCCAAATCTAATTCAAATCTATTTGACATCCCACATCAAAATTTATATCACGATCTCCAACTATCATAATCTCCTCTATATTTTGTATAATAAATAATTCTAATCAGATCTTATTCCTATTCTCAGCTTAAGAATTTTGTACTCTTCAAATTTTAAACTCAATTTCCATCCTCAACATTTTAAATAGATGATCCAACAATCAACATTCAACTTTTAATTCAAATCATCAAAGTATAAAATTTTGAACTAAATCCACCAATGTTCATGTTTAGAGTTCTATTTATTTTTCTCAAAATTTAAAATCGTTGATTCAATCTTCAATATTCAAAATTTAAATCATATGCTCAGAGTATAAATATTTGGTTCGCAATATCAAGATTTTAAAATTTATTAAATCCTCACCATCTTAATCATTCTTCTAAAAAATTTTCAAAATTAAAATAACTTAAATCTCTCAATCTAATCTTACTTGATCACAATCTAAAATTTTTTTACCTCAAGTTGACAATGCAACTTCTACCTAACTTAGAATTTACCCATCTATCACAAAAGACTATACCTTTAAGAAAATATTCCTCAAATTATTTAATCGTGTTATTCAATATATCCTCAAAAATTTTAACACCAATATATCTCACATGTGGTGTGCCCTTAATTACAAAAATAGTCACCAAGTAATGTAATTGGCCCTATGGGGTATATCTATTACTCTCCGTGTATCAAACTTATATTAAGCACGAACATTCGTCTTTCCGAAATAGGGAAAGATTAAAAACAACAATAAAGAATTCAAGGAGGAGGTGATAGAATACAAGTACGGGGTTCCAAGCGATTAAAGAATTCAAAAGGGAGTTGTCAAGGCAGTTGTGGATTAAAATCCTATTTTGGTCAATTTCTATTCGTATGTTCATATCAGAATAGTTATGTACCTGATATGATATACTCTGACCTATCTAGAGGGCAAGTATATTCGTCTAACATGCTGAGTCAATTATATCTCAATCCACGTAAAGTAGTTATGCGAAGAGCGAACCAAGCGCACTAAGGTTGATCAGACCATAATACACTGATTCTAAAAGACAATTGTATTAGTGTGTGCACCCAATAATACATATGTCATGAACAAGCTCGATAAAAGAATAAGCTTGCAAAACTAGGCTATAATAGCAACATAAGTCAAGGTAGTCCAGAAAATATAGGTACGCTGGATTATGATGAGTGAAAGGTACAAAATAATTCAAGTTCATCAAGAAAATAAGACTCGTACAGTGTTGTGCCTCTACATATGTCATACTAACTCCTTGTCTAAGTCTCTAGTCGACCAAATGGGGGTATGGGCCTCTAAGTTCTACAGTCTGGATAAACACTATCTTCTTATGCAAGTACTTTATAATTGGTGTCATTCAATTATACTTCATTAATCGGTCAAAAGAACTTTGTGATACTAGGTTGTGAGGCATGTTACCCAACTTACAAGAATCAACTAATACTGTAACTAACTTAAGGGAATTCTACAAAATAATCTTGTCCTCGTAAATAAAGTAGAAACTCTTATTAGTGTATACGAAAAAAATATCATAGGTAATGGTTATCTTAAGTCTTAATCATAGTTCTTATAGAACAAAAGTGTTAATATTAAGAATGGAGAAGTTACTGGCTCTCAAGTGAAAGATGATATAACCTATATGGAGACATATGAAACAGATTACTTGATTTAAAACTAAAGTATAATCATAAAATTATAATCTAAATGAACAACTCAAACTATTAAGTTCTAACTATCAAGCATAGAATTTTAAAATTCAAGATTAACAACTATAATCCTAGTAAACTATATATCCTTAACATAAAAGAAAATCACTTGGCCTACAATCAGAAGGGTTAGGTGGCACGAATTGAAAGATGAAAGAAATTTTTTAGCCATCGCATAAAAAGCGAGCGCTAAGATTTCGGAGGAACAAGATATGAAATTAAAGTAGAGAGACTATTGATAATATCATGGTTTCCTAAGAAAATATGGTTTGCTAATCTCTGGGTTCGAGGTATGATAAAAAAAAATATTCTATTCATTCCTCTTGGCTTCCTAAGGTACTGTTCTGCTAATATCAAGACAATAAGCTAAATTTATAGTTCTCTAACACTATCTCACTATGAAAGTTAGGTTTAGTCCTAATATTCAATCTTGAATTTCTATTGGTTCCTCAATACTAGGGTCAAACAGTATGGTCAAATTTTTAACTAACCCTAGTAGTGTTTATACTACTCTCAAGTCCTTTATAAATATATCAAGGGATAATGGTCAATAAATCTACAGGTAAGGGATGCTAGGGTTCATTAGGTATTCTAAACTTAGTGATGTGCCAATATTCTAGTTGTATTCTTAGTAGAAATATTACCCTAATTATCATCCTAACAACAAGGATTCCTATATTCTAGAAGAAGGATATACTCAAGAAACTATTAGGGAAGTACATGAATCAAGCATGATACAATTATTTAAATAGAATGGATTGGAAGGAAGGTGAGTCATAGTCAAATTATGGGTGAGACCTAAAACTCTAATCCTAAGTGCAGGCCCGCTCAGTACAATTACGTAACCGAAACGGCTAAATCGACCTACATAGGCCACCACTAAAAATATGTCATGCTCCAGTCCCAAAATACGTAGGGCTAGGAATACGTAAGCATACCAGCCGTATGTATATGGCAACTCCAATATATGGAAACCATAACACATACGTGCGTTGTATTATGAACAATATTTCATAAGTGGTATATAATTATCACAAGTCACAGGGCATAACTAAATCTCATCCACAGAATCAAATATAAATGAATAACCAATCAACTATATAACTGAATCAAGTATAAGATGCTTGATAAGAATAAGTAGTTGGGTGGAGACAAATCTACTAACAAACTAGAGTATCAGAGAAACAAAATAAGTACATCTAATGAATAATGAGGCTCGAAGAGAAGACCTCCTCGAAAGAGAAAGGAGTAGCAAGTCCTGATCCGCGCTCCTGCGAATAGTCATGATCGTCTATACCTGAAAAGGGACCAGGTCCTCAGAGGGACGTAACAAGATACATAGAAGCAGGTCATAAATAAATACTGTAAAAACTCGAGGGTGAACTAATCAGCTAAGTGAATGCAATTTGAGGATAACTTAGTGGTATGGGAAGTGTAGGCTAGACATATGCTGACGTAAATCGCCGTGACTGGCTAGTATATGCCACATATGCCCCCATAACAAGGGCACTCTGCAATATAATAATGTCCAGCTCCGAGGAGCGTGGTATCTGTATAAGTAATAATGTTCAACATTCAGAATAACGTAGAATCTGCATTTAACATCCATATTGTTTCGTAGAACATGGAATCTGAATAGTATAATGTCCATATCGTTCCAAAGAACGTGAAATCTGAATAAAAAAAGTTATTGGATCCGTGGCTCCTCCGGATACTATGGATTCCAACGTGGGTATCCCATATGCCTACCAGTTGTCCTCCTCGCCCAATGCTAATGTACAAGTCACGAACACGACGTGGACATCTCGTACTATAATGCAAGTCTCTATAGAAATAAATAACTAAGCTAAATACCGTCACGCGTGCTGCTCACACCGATGGCCAGTCGAGTATGAAGCACGCATCCCTACATGAACTCACTCCGTGACGTGCAATGATACGTATCAAGGCCTGGGGAGTCATACAGATAACTCCACGACTTTAGGTGCGTCCACTAGACACTAGGTCAAACATAAGTCCTAACGTCAACGCCTTTGTTGACTACACCCGAGTCTTTCTCGGACGCGCACAATTATATAATATTAAAACAAATAAATATGCAACTAAATAATAACTAAATTTAAATAGTACAATAAGGCATGGTATACTTGCTTGGCAAAAAAGCTGCGTAGTGTAAGCATCCAGACGTCAAGCATAAGAGATCAGAAATTATATCCTCCGAATGAACATCTTCGGATGTTGAAATAAACATCACCAACATTCCCGAAATAAGCGAGATAGTCAGAAAAGCCTACCCTTTCGTCCAATTTGGACACAGGAGCAAAACTGTAATTTCGGACCAAAGCGGGTCCACATGTGGGCCACTTTGTACCGAAAAGTGTGCTAGAGGTAAAGGTCTCTAAATGGGACAAATTATAGGTCAAACAAATTCTAAACGTCGATACGAACTCAACGGTATGTCCAATTTTGGATTCCGGTGAGCCGATCACAAATTCCCGCAAATAGGTGGCTTGGTCAACTATCTCAGAATTGCGTGAAACTTGGGTCACAGGACCATCGTGATACCACGAATCCAATGGAGCAAGTTTCGTCGCATTCTGACGAGCGTACACAAAATAGGATAAGATTTTACAAAAGTCGCGATACGAAGACTTTTTACACACGTCCGAATCAGCTTTCGTGAAAGTCCACACGTCAGGATATACCATACGCATCTTTTGGTGCAATTGGTACGCGACAAGATGGTCCCGTTTGGCGGGGCGTACTCCGTATCACAAAATTTTAATTTTAAAAAATTAAATTTTTGGTCGTTTTGGAGGCCGAATATTTTAACACATAAAATAAATTAATAAAAACTAAAGGAACAGAAAAATTCTCGTTTATATTGAGAAGAAAATCCTGCAATTAGTGTTTGAAAATATTCCACAGGTTAGTGGCAAATTGGGTGTGAATATGGAGTTTGGGTTGAAGTTTCTGGATTATTTTTGTTCAGTTTTCCGGCCATTTTTTGGTTGAATTTTTGACCAATATACGGCAGGAAAACTTATCCCGCTTGAATGAAAATCCTAGAGGGTTAGGTTGTCAATGTACACGGATAAACCGTACGTAAAAAGGACGAGAGATGAGAGGGATAACATACCGTAAAGATAGGACGCTGTTGTGCACATGCGCGAGTGTGCACATGCGGACGACGGCGGCGGCGGTTGTGGCGGCGGGCGACGCGGGGGCGGTGGCGGTGGCGGTCGGCGCGGAGGTGGTCGCCGGCGTTGGTCGGAGACTCGGGTTAGGGTTTAGGGTTTGTGTAATGTGTGTATATATATATTAGAGATAGGGAGAGGGAGAGATACTGGGATAGGGGATAGGCTTTTCACGCGGGGGGGGGGGGGGGGGGGGGGGGGGCTCTGGGTTTTAAGGATTAGTAATAGGTTAGTTTAGGGATTAATTAGTATTAGGGTTAATTTACTTTGTACAGCTTTAATAAAATACTACACCCAAAATATTTTATGAAATATTTTTATAATTAATAATTACATATTTATCTAGTTATATAAATCAAATAATTATATTATCTAATTAACTAAGTAATTAATTAAATGGTTATCCACAAAATAGGTAATAGTAAATAATATGCACATCTATAAAAATAAAAAATGCCTAACTTGGCACGAAAAATTATGGAATGCTAATTGTTATAAGTTGGGATTAGAAAATAATCACAATTAAATTATATATATAAATTATCTAAATATGTAACACTTAATATATGGTTGTTACACTATTGCCATAGTAACACCAAGGGATCAAATTTCTATGCCACGAAAGGATCCTACAGGTAGTGTCTCTTGTGTAGGCTACTTCTTATGAAGGGCGATACAGGTTTTGGGGCCATCCTATATCATTAATGTCCAAACCATGGTAAAGTGTCTTATTATAATCATTGGATTTTAATTGATTTGTAAATAATCTAAAATAAATACAAGAAATACAAAATACACATAAGATACCTATTTTTGGACGAGGGGTTTACATACTAATAACATCAGATAAATGAGTCATTGGTTAGCTGGATTACCGCTACCGATCCTGAGTTTCTCGGGGACCGACCTCTGATTAATAGTTCAACTTGTGTGCTTGATTGAATGATAGTTCCTAAATGCTGCTTGTCCCTAGAGTCTTTGTGTATAGTTCACGATACACGTTGTGCACACCCGGATTGGTACATCATGCTTGAACTATTGCCTCGATTGTTTGGTTGTATTGGATTCCATTTTCAAAGATGTTTCCAAAATAAAAGATAGTAATATGACTCTGTCCCTCTTGCATGTAACGAACATAGGTAAAAAGTAGCAAGATCACTAGTAATGAAATATTTTGCCATATGCTTACTTAGTATAATTTCAGGGGGTGTAGCTTCTGTTCAGTTGTTTTATACTCACCAGTACTTATAAAAGTGTTGACCCACCAACAGTTTGCTTGTTCTCAGGTGCTGGATCGTCCGAGGAAGCGATAGCTGTGCCTCATCCTAAGGACCCAAAAATCTTGTTTCGATGCCTTGTGTAAACTCCCTCACCCAAAATAGGTATTTTATGTACATTTTATATTATTATATTTATTATAGATGTTGAATTTATTTAGAGTATTCTCTTAGTTAATTAGAAAATGATTTTTTTTAGTATATTTACTTATATAAATATTTATTTAGAATTATTTTTAGGCTATTTTAGATTATTGAGATTTTTCCATAATTTTTAGTTAATTAAAAACTAGTAATACTAATTTTCTAGGACTTTGAAAAATTTATTTTATGTTCAAACTTAATTAAAAATATTCCAAAATTTTCTTTTAGGTTCTAAGTAGTCAAATATATTTTCTAGAATTTTCTGGGAATTTTTTGAATACTTTTAGTATTTATTGGGAGTTATTTAGACTAATAACTAATTTTTAGGACTTGTAGAATTTATTGTGTAAGCCCAGGAATATAGAATGGACCCACGTTATTTTTTAGAGTTTATAATATTATTATATATTTTCTGGAATTATTTCAGAATTTTTGGAATAATGTTAGTATTTATTTTTAGTTAAATGGATAAAACTAATGTTTAGAGCTTCTCCTAATTATAGTAGTAAACTTATGAATATAAAATTGTCCCAAATATTTTTCTAGGGTTTATAGGTTCAAAATATATTTTATATAATTTGTCCAGATTTTTATGATTATTTTTAATATTTATTTGGAGTTATTTAGATTTAAAATGACTTAAATAATATTTTGATAAAGGCAAATCAAAAACAAATAATATAACAAAAACCATCCAATCAGATTCTGACACGTGTCAGCCTATAAATATCCATTCAGCCGCAGGTACATCCCTATATATATATATATATATATATATATATATATATATATATATATATATATATATATATATATATATATTATTATAACCCTAATTATCCCATTATCTTAGAGAGAGAGATTTTGGAGAATTGCCATCTAGGGTTCCTTCATCTTCCACAAGCCATTGCGCATAGCTCCGGACTCCAAATGAGGCCTAGTTTATTGCGTTAGAAAGATATTGAGGTTAGCTTTCTGATTATATAATTTATTTTATGAAATTATTAGTATTAAATTATAAAAAATTCGTAGGACACAACATGTCCGAAAATAGACGTGTTTCAATATTTTCGCGATTCCGGGAGAACCAGAAATCAGAATTATGAACCGTTTAAATTTTTGGAAAGCTAATGTCGAGATCATTGATATATGTTTTTCCCAGAATTTAATTCGAAGTATATATATACTGTTAATTCTGTAGAACTTCTAGGTTAGAATTTAACCATCGGTGCACAATACAAAATTTGTATGTGCCATAATTTCCAAATAAATTTGAATTCGGACGAGCCATAAATTCCATCATATTTTTTACGCTGAAATATATAGGAAATCATGCATGAAAGTTGAGTTTGTGTCGGTTGACTTTTTGGTCAACAGATCGTCTCGATTTGCGTGCCATGAGTCTCGAGTTGATAAAATTTAGTTTCTTTGGACAAAATTTAGGAATTAACATAAAAATCAGAATAATAAGATTAAAATAGGATTTTAGAGTAATTATTCCAGAATAAATTAAAATAAATTATCTTTTGACGTGATAAATTTGTAATACATAGGCTATTTGGACTGTGACTTGGACTCTGATTCATACCAGCAGCAGGACCCCAGGCAAGATATCTTGCCAAATTGCTTATATTATTTTGCATGCTTAGTATATTTCTGTATATTTATTGTATTTCTGTTTATTCTTGCATGTATAGTTTTCTTTCAGTCATTACTATGTATTAGATATGTTGACACACACATGGCACTTAGTATCATAGAGGACAATCATTAGGCGTATGGGCTTTTAACCACTCTGGTAACATCGTAGTCACTAGCACGCACTATGGTGGGTCGTGTCCGATGGTCGCTACCCCCGCGGTATGTCGATTGATGGAGTCCGAGGGTCGCTACCCCCGTTGTATGTCGGCTGATGATGTCCACTGACGAGCGTGAGGTTGTGAGGATTAGATCGAGTAGCCTACCCTTGCCCATACGTCAAAAAGTTGTCCTCATTTGCATTCATATAGATTGTCCTGTACAGCGTACTTATCTATTTTCAAATATGATGCATGTTTACTGTATTCAAATTGGCTCGTATTTTCTGTATCTTGTTACGTCCCTCTGAGGACATGGTCCTCTGCCAGGTGTATCTGTTCTTGAGTAATTGCAGGAGCACAGATTTGGATGATTACTTGTGTTACGAGGATGTCTTCTCTTCGAGCCCATGGTCGTTAGCTGGTATTCCTATATTGTATTTGTTGTGTTGTACTTTTCCATTCGAGTTGGTAGTGGATTTGTTTCCATCCAACTATCATCCTTAGATATTTATGTTGAGATCTAGTTATATAGATGCTGGTTATTATTTATATCTAATTTTCGCGAATGAGATTTAGATTATACCCTGTGACTTGTGATACATTTTATACCACTTGTGGACTTGATATTCATATTACAGCGTACATGTGGATTTGGTTTCCATATATTGGAGTTGCCATATCCATGCGGCTGGCATGCTTACGTGTCCTAGTCCTACGTATTTTTGGGACTGGGGTGTGACATGTTTTTGTGGTGGCCCATACAGGTCGAGAGCATATTGTCTCGGTTACGTTACTGTACCGAACAAGCCTGCATCTAGGACTAGAGTATAGGAACTCATCCATAATTGACTATGACTCATCTTTCTTCTAATCTATTCTATTTGAATAATTGCATCCTGCTTGATTTCTGTACTCCCATAATAGTTCCTTTAGTATAGTCTCTCCTAGAATATAGAAGTTCCTGTTGTTAGATGATAAGTAGGGTAACCTTCCTATTAAGAGTACAACTAGAGTGCTGACACACCACTAAGTTTAGGATGTCTAGTGAACCCTAGAATTCCTTATCTCTAGAATTGGTTTATCATTACCCCCTGATGTGTTATGAGGACTTGAGAGTAGTATAGACACTACTAGAGTTAGTTAGAAGTTTAGAAGTTTACCATTATGGTTGCCTCTAGCATTGAGAAACCAATAGAAAACCAAAGTGAATATTAGGACTGAACCTAACCCACGCCGTTAGATGAGTATTGGAGAACCATAAATTTAGATTCTTATCTTGAGATAAGCAGATAGTACCTTAGAAAGCCAAGAGCAATGCATAGAATATTTTCCTAATCATACCTCAAACACAGAGACTAGCATACCCCTTTCCCTTGGAAAACCATGATGCTATCTAGAGCCCCTCTTTTTTCATATATTGTTCCCCTGTGACCATAGCGTTCGCTAATTGTGCGACGACCAAAATTACGTTCTTCTTTTCTTTATCTTTTAACTCGTGCCACCTGACACTTCTGATAGTAGGCCAAGTAATTTATTTCTTTGTTAAGGACACATAGTTTGCTAGGATTATAGTTGTAATCTTGAATTTTGAAATTGTGTGCTTAGTAGTTAGAACTTGATGGTTAAGTTATTCTTGTAGATTGAGACCTGGTGCTTATTCCTTAGTTTTAAATCGCGTAACTTGTACCACACCTCAATACGAGTTATATTCCCTTTTCCTTGAGGCCAGTAACTGTCCCATTCTTACTATTGACACTTGCACTATGACTAAGAGTTAAGACGACCATGACCTATATAATATAAGAGGATACCCTAACAAGTACCAAGACCCCTTCTCGAAGACCTTAACAGGAGCTTATACGGTACCCTTAAGACTGTCACAGTATTAGTTTATTATTTTAAGTTGGGTAGTATACCTCACAACCTAGTATCACGTAGTCTTTTGACCTATTATTGAAGTATGATTGAACAACATTAATTGTATACTAGCATAAGACGACAGTGGTTATTCAGACAATAGAAGTTAGAGGTCCTTGCCCACATTTGGTCGACTAGCGACATAGACAAGGAGGTTGTATGATAACTGTAGGGATTGTAGAGTCTTTTATTATTGTTGCTTAGTTGTTTTGTTTTGTGAACTTGAATTAATTTGTACCTCCTTTCATCATCATCTAGCGTACTTATATTTGCTGCACTACCTTGACTTATGCTGCTATTATAGCCTAGTTTTGCAAGCTTAATCTTTTATCGAGCTTGATCATGAGATATGTATTATTGGGGACGCCTACTAATACATTTCAGAATCAGTGTATTAAGGTCTAGCTAACCTTAGTGCGCTTGATTCGCCCTTCGTAATACTACTTTACGTGGATTGAGATATGTAGTGATTGGTAGACGAATATACTTGCCCCTAGATATGTCTGAGCGGATCGTATCGGTTACATAACTGTACTAATACGAGCATGCGAACAAAGAATTACTAAAATAGGATTTCAATCCACAACTGCATTGACAATTTCCATTTGAATTCCTTAAACTCTTTGATCCTGATACTTCTATTCTATTACCTCACCCTTGAACTCTTTATTATTGGTCTCCGTCTTCCCTTATTTCGGAAAGACGAAAACTCGTGCTTGGTATAAGTATAATACACAGAGAGTACTAGATATACCCCGTAGGCCGATCACATACTTGAGGATTATTCTTTTGTAATTAAGGACATATCATATATGATATAATCGGCGTTGAAGTTTTGAGGATTGAATGACATGAGTAAATAAATTAAGGAATATTTTTCTTAAAGTATATAGCCTTCTGTGATAGATGGGTAAATTCTAAGTTGGGTAGCAGTGCATTGCCAACTTGAGAGGAATTTCTTTTAGATTGTGATCAAGTAAGATTAGATTGGGAGATTCAAGTCATTTTAATTTTGAAATTTTTTAAAAGAAGGATTAAGATAATGAGGATTTAACGAATTTTAAAATCTTGATATTGTGGACCAAATATTTATACTTTGAGCACATGATTTAAATTTTGAATATTGAAGGATGAATCATCGATCTAAATTTTGAGGATAAATATAGAATTTTAGACTTGAACAATTGGTAAATTAGATTTAAATTTTACAATTTGATGATTTGAATTAAAAGTTCAATTTTGATTGTTGGGTCACCTATTTAAAATATTGATGATGTAAATTGAGTTTAAATATTTGAAGAGTACAAAATTTGTCACGACCCGCACCCGAAAATCGGGCATGAGTCGTGGGTACGTCCAGCCTACGCCGCAGCATCGGCGGTAGAACGCTGTCTAGGTCAACTATCTAGATAATAATCTCACACAAAAAAAAATCGGGCATGACCTCTCCAAAAGGAGGGCAACCACACAAACAATATATATATATCTGCCGAGATCTCAACTCCAAACGGAGGAGCAATATCATAAAGATAACCACAATATACTCAATCACGAATCTAAGCACGATAAGATAACACAGAGATCTAACAACTATAAAGTCTAACCACCAACTACTACTACAACAACCACAACATCAATAATAATAATAATACAACAATACATCATCCAAAATAATATACAAACAAGGTCTCAATCCAAAACCGGAGACAAATCCGGTGCTAAAAGCTAATAAAAACAACAACAAGATCCTAGTGATCCCGGCTACCAACCCGGAAATCACCTCTAAACTAGAGGGTCCCTGTCTGCACCATCGACAGGCTCAGGTCCATAAAACGTCGGACACCAATCCTCCGGATACTCTGAAAAATATGTCCAGTCAGGACTGGAGCAAGTACATCTCTAACAGCAGTTCCATTTAAATGATAAAAACTATAAAACAGTTATAGCAAGTAGCAAGAAGAATGAAGCAAGTATGAAACAAGGAAATAAACATGTATCACTGGTGCATAAAGGTAAAGATGCAGGAATATCAGAAACAAGATAGTAGTAACTGCAAGATATAAGAATCTAAGCTAAGATCAAGTCCGTGCACATGAACGTGTAGTGAGTCCAGCATGAAAAATATGTAGTGAGTCAAGTCCAGAAACATGTAAGTGAGACAAGTCAAGAAATGCATGAGAGTCCAGACTATAAAGAATGAACTCGGTGTCTTTGAAATACTTGTTTCGACATGTAAACGGCTAGGGGTAAGTACGGCTCACCGCGCACTGGGTGCGCGGCTGCTATCATTCCAGATTAGACCAGAGGGAGTGATTCCTGATGATGCCAGATAGGAATGTTTACATGTCTACTCGAGTATTTCCCCTGCCCCGACTAATACAAGTGGATCCAAGACCCGACACGCAAATCAAGATGAGTCCAGCCTGTACATGAATGATGCCTGTAGTGATGCCTGTAGGTGATGCCAGTAGTGATTCCAGAATAGAGGCCAGAAACATGAAATGTACGTGTCGCAAGTAAATGAATCCAGAAATACCAGTCAGTGTCCCGTGTTGTGCCAGAATAATTAGATGATACTATACTAGAAGCTGAATCATAATAAATATCAGATAATGAAAACTATCAGAGAATGTACTCGCCTGACGTCCTGAGCAACTGGCGATCCGAACTGGTGTCGCAAGGACCTAATGCGAAAAGCAAGGTTAAACAGGGTTCTAATGAGTTAAACAGATATAAAATAACTAAAAATAGGCTTCTAGGGTCGTTCTAGGTCAAACGGGTCAAACCGTTGAAATCTGGGTCAAAAAGTCAACTCTAGGTCCAAAAAGTCAACTCTGGGTCAAAACTAGGTCAAAAGTTGACTTTTACGGTCAACGGGGACAATTATGGTCAAAGCTAGGTCAAACTAGGGTGCCCCTGAAATTCTAGGTCAAACCGAGGTCATTAAGCTAGAAAACTCACAAACTCGCCTCCTTGAGATACCGGGATACCCTCGGTATCCGATACCTCAACCTAGGCTACGCACCCCGCCTATACCCTCTAAAACCTATGCTAGCACGCGTAAATATATACACATAAGCATATAAAAATCACTCCAAAGCATTTCCTAGGCTAATGCTCAAATACCCCGCTCGAAACTCAATACCTTGAATATCTCAAGGTATCGAGATACCTCGGTATCTCAAGGTATTGAAGTTTCGCCCTAAGGCCCTCTAACTAGCTACCTAGCTATTAATTATGCACCTAGTTATTAATCTAGGCTAGGTAATATATATATCTACCTTATTTATATATATCTAAGTATGTATATACCTATGTATATAGATATCCACACACATTTACCCGATTACCCATATATACCTTACCCAACTCAAAATGCATATATATATACCTATCTAGATATCTATAGATATAGATATAACTATATGTATATAGATATCTATGCACTTAGGTAGATATATACCTAATACCTAGCTATCTATCTATCCATCTAACTATTATATATCTATCTATAGATATATCTATCTATCTTATGTATCTAATTTAACTATCTAACTAGTTATTTACCTATCTATCTATCTATTAGTCTATCTAGTTAACTATCTATCTATCTATCAACTTATCTATCTACTTACCTATTTATCTATCAACTAACTAATACCTATCTATTTAATCTATCAATCTAACTAACTATCTAGCTAGTTATATATCTATCTATTCTATTTATATAGAAACTTCTATCTATCTATGAATCTAGCTAGCTATCTATCTAACAATCTATAATATCTATCAATCTACTAATCTATCTATCTATTAAACCACTCTCCTTGCTACTGAACTCGCTGCTTGCTGCTGCTACTAGCGCTGCGAATACTAGCTGCTGCTGCTGCTGCTGCCCTTGCTTGCTGCTGCTGCTGCTGCATAGCTGCTGTTGCTGCGCTGCTGCATAGCTGCTGTTGCTGCGCTGCTGTCTGCTGCAGTCTGCACAGCGCGCTGTGCGCTGCCTGCTGGCTGCAGTCTGCTGGCTCCCCCCCCCCTCCATCACAAACACACACACACACACACGCCTATACATATATATATCTATAACACTCTATATATATATATATACACACACATATATATACATATATCACTAGATATATATATATATATATACACACACTTATAATCTAACACACACACACACTAACATACTCACAAACACACTAATACACACACACTTAAACACACATACACATATAAACAAACACATATCTCTATATATATATAAACACACATACTCACATATATCTATATATATATATACACTAATATATATATCTATACATCTACACACACACACTAACATATATACTAATATCTATATACCAACACACACTAACATATATCTACACACACATATACACTCACATATCTATATATACATATATCTACACACAAATATCAATATATATATACACACACTAATATATATATATGCATATAAACACTCACACACTCAAACATATATATATATCCTCACACACTCTCACACAACCTCACACACACACTCTCACACACACTCACTAATGCACAACTACACACACAAACACTCATACATATATATAAATATATATACATATATACACACTCACTCAAACTCATATATATATATATATAGGCACTCACTCACACTCACACACACTCACCTACGCACTAGCACACACTCACAAACACACTCACACAAGCACTCCCTAACACGCTCACAAACACATAACCACACATATATATATAAATATATATATAAAAACTCACACACAATATATATATACACATATATATAAACAAACACAACACAACGCACACCACGCCCACAACGCCCACCAACGCACGCCCAACGACCCCGACACGCCCAAACACCCAAAAATATATAAAATATAACTCGAAACCTCTAGCACACACTCCCCGATACTAACCCAACACGCGCACAAAGCCGAAACGAGGAAACCAAGTCGAAATGGCCGTTCGGTCATTTCGACGAACACGTGGTGCGCGGCTCGGAAAACCTCCTGAAACGCACACCAAACGAACTCGGAATCGGCCCAAAATTTACCCACGCGCTCTACACGATGCCTAGATCCTAGAAAATGCGCTCCCGCGTCGAATGTAGGCCCGTGGCGGAAACGCACACGCACTTAGAATCGGCGACGACGAAAAGCCCCAATTTCGCCCGAAACGCCCGTTTCTCCGCGACGCGGCTTCCCGTGTCCGAACGGAGACACGCTCTCACCCTCACGACACCCGACAACGTCTACCTAGGTCCATCTAACCTAGGGCATCACCCAAAATTGGGCCAAATTCGGATTTCACCCGAAATCGACACAAAACCTAATGTCAAAGTCTCTAAACACTACCCAACTAGTTCCAACTTCCTCCCACGGGTAGCCTACGGGTCTAGGAAGGTTCTAAAATATTAATTACACTATAAAAGAGTAATTACAAGGGAAAATTTAGGGTTTACCTCTTGGGAGTTGGAATCCCAAGCAAAAATCCCCAAAATGCTCCAAATCCTCCAATCCAAGCTTCCAAGCCTCAAATCCAAGCTCCAACACCAAATCTAGGCTCTACCCACCTAGGTTAGGGAAAGATCTAGGGTTAGGGTTAACTTAGAGAAGAAGGAATGGAAGAAAGAAGAAGAAAAGTGGAAGAAAACTTACTTTGGAGGAAGAAGGAGAAGAAGAAGAAGTGGAGAAGAAGAAGAAGTGAAGAAGAAGAAGAAGAAGAAGAGAAAGAATGCAAAGAGGGAGAGGGCTGCTGTGCTCACGGATGGGGAGGGCTGTGGGAAGCTCACGGGTGGGGGTAGGTAGGGGTTTTACAAGTTTTAGTTTCCCAAAACGCCCCTATTCACTCGGTTTGGGTTTCGGGTCTCCGAATGCACTCAAACTAGTTCCAAATCTCTCCAACTAACCTCCTAAAAATAAAATAATAAATCTAAGCCCCAAAATAATTCTCACAAGGGTGTGGGCTGGGTCGGACATGGGTCCACTAGGGTCTGACATGGGTCCAGGCTAGCCAAAATCCTAAAACAATCAAAATAAAAATAATAAAAAATAATGCAATCACTAATTAAATATAAATACAATTAATTATAAATAATACACAATTAACCAAATTAAAAAATAAAAAAAAATACCCGGCTCTGGAAATGGGGTGGTGACAAGCCTATCCTCCTTAGAAAATTTCGTCCTCGAAATTTAAAGTCAATCACACTCCTCTAGGTCAAACCCCCAACAATCATAGTCAAGAAATTCTACCTAAACAACATACAAGATCAGGGTCCTACTGGTCGTGTTATCACAGTCTCAATCAGGGTTACTACACTATCTACCACAGCACAAAAAGTCTAACAGGTACTAATGAAGCACACCACAAGGAATGGAAAGGACAGGAAGAAGAAACAAGAGACAGACCTGCTAACCCGACATCCGTAGCATCGGCCTCCTCGACCGTCAACGCATAAGCCCTGCCCTGCTGGGGTGTATCCCTCTGCTGGTGCGGGGCATGATGCTGTGCCACAGATGGCCTAGCTCCAACTCTCTGATCCTGTGCTCCACCCAATGGAGGTGCAGTGGAGCAATCTCGCATCTGGTGAGCAGCGGATCCACAGAACAAACACACCTTCAGCCTCCTCCTACAAACATCCCAAGTGTGTCCTGCCTTCCTGCAGTAGGCACAAGTGGGCACCCTCTGATCCTGACCCTGTTGTGCTGCCTTCTGCACATAGGGACGCTTAGCTGGTCCCGCACTACCACTGGCACTGCCTGAATCATCCCTGCCTCTCTTGGACTTGAGCTCCAAGTCATCCTCTGCTCTCTGAGCATCTCCTACTATCTGCTCAAAAGTTGCCTCGCGGTCGTTCCTGGTCAAAGACTTGACCGCCATAACCAAACCCTTGCGAAACTTCCTCGCCTTGGCTGCCTCACTCAAGCCATCCACGAATCTGCCCAGACGGCAGAACTCCGCTGCGTACTCGTCCACTGTCATGCTCCCTTGGACGAGTGCCTCGAACTGGCTCTCCAAAGCACTAAGCGCCACATCTGGGAAAAACTTCTCCTTAAAAAGCCTCTTGAAAGCCTCCCAAGTAAGCCCTGGCGCTGCAATCCTCGTATCAGTGCGATACCACGTCAAGGCGAGGTCGAACATCTGACTGCCCGCTGCCTCTATCTGCATGCTGTCTGGAATCTGTGCCAGCCTGAAGATCCCATCGATCTGCTCTATCCAGTCATCCGCGTACAGGATCCCTTCTGTACCACGGAACTCCTTGGGCCGCATCCTCTGAAAGTCAATGATACTACCCGGCCTCGGAAGCTGAATCTGATCTGCCTGTGGCTGAATCTGTGCCACTCTGTCCACTGCCGTCATGGCCACCTGGTGGGCGTTCTCAATGCCCAGCCTCATCACATCCACCTGACGGTGCTGCGCGTCCATCATCTCCCTGAAGAACGCAAACAACTGCGCGGCATCTACTGGAGCAGGAAGTGGTGGAGGAACCACCGGAACGACTGGGGTAGTCCTCGGATCGATAAGTGGAGAAGGATCCCCGAGAGAAACAGAGGCTCCCTCAACCGCAGGAGTGGTGAGTGGAGCGGTAGCAGCTGCCTGAATACGAGCTGGACGAGAGGTAGCAGACCTCTCCGAGGCAACTGCTGGAACGGTACGATGGGATCGTGTCTTCGGAGGCATCCTGAACACAGATCAAAAGAAGTCAATACGGCGCAAGATACGATATCATCAAAGAAGGACAGTAATATTTCAAAAGAAGCAATTTCAGAATAATTAGATTGGAATTGTTCCTAGTCGTGATTGAGTACACTCTCATCCTAGATCCTAGATCCTATAGCAGGCTCGCAGCAGTACAACTAAGTTGTTGTACCACCACGACATCGCACTAATTGCGAATCGAGACCTGCATGGGGCCGCCACCAAAAACGTGTCACGACCCGCACCCGAAAATCGGGCATGAGTCGTGGGTACGTCCAGCCTACGCCGCAGCATCGGCGGTAGAACGCTGTCTAGGTCAACTATCTAGATAATAATCTCACACAAAAAAAAAATCGGGCATGACCTCTCCAAAAGGAGGGCAACCACACAAACAATATATATATATCTGCCGAGATCTCAACTCCAAACGGAGGAGCAATATCATAAAGATAACCACAATATACTCAATCACGAATCTAAGCACGATAAGATAACACAGAGATCTAACAACTATAAAGTCTAACCACCAACTACTACTACAACAACCACAACATCAATAATAATAATAATACAACAATACATCATCCAAAATAATATACAAACAAGGTCTCAATCCAAAACCGGAGACAAATCCGGTGCTAAAAGCTAATAAAAACAACAACAAGATCCTAGTGATCCCGACTACCAACCCGGAAATCACCTCTAAACTAGAGGGTCCCTGTCTGCACCATCGACAGGCTCAGGTCCATAAAACGTCGGACACCAATCCTCCGGATACTCTGAAAAATATGTCCAGTCAGGACTGGAGCAAGTACATCTCTAACAGCAGTTCCATTTAAATGATAAAAACTATAAAACAGTTATAGCAAGTAGCAAGAAGAATGAAGCAAGTATGAAACAAGGAAATAAACATGTATCACTGGTGCATAAAGGTAAAGATGCAGGAATATCAGAAACAAGATAGTAGTAACTGCAAGATATAAGAATCTAAGCTAAGATCAAGTCCGTGCACATGAACGTGTAGTGAGTCCAGCATGAAAAATATGTAGTGAGTCAAGTCCAGAAACATGTAAGTGAGACAAGTCAAGAAATGCATGAGAGTCCAGACTATAAAGAATGAACTCGGTGTCTTTGAAATACTTGTTTCGACATGTAAACGGCTAGGGGTAAGTACGGCTCACCGCGCACTGGGTGCGCGGCTGCTATCATTCCAGATTAGACCAGAGGGAGTGATTCCTGATGATGCCAGATAGGAATGTTTACATGTCTACTCGAGTATTTCCCCCGCCCCGACTAATACAAGTGGATCCAAGACCCGACACGCAAATCAAGATGAGTCCAGCCTGTACATGAATGATGCCTGTAGTGATGCCTGTAGGTGATGCCAGTAGTGATTCCAGAATAGAGGCCAGAAATATGAAATGTACGTGTCGCAAGTAAATGAATCCAGAAATACCAGTCAGTGTCCCGTGTTGTGCCAGAATAATTAGATGATACTATACTAGAAGCTGAATCATAATAAATATCAGATAATGAAAACTATCAGAGAATGTACTCGCCTGACGTCCTGAGCAACTGGCGATCCGAACTGGTGTCGCAAGGACCTAATGCGAAAAGCAAGGTTAAACAGGGTTCTAATGAGTTAAACAGATATAAAATAACTAAAAATAGGCTTCTAGGGTCGTTCTAGGTCAAACGGGTCAAACCGGTGAAATCTGGGTCAAAAAGTCAACTCTAGGTCCAAAAAGTCAACTCTGGGTCAAAACTAGGTCAAAAGTTAACTTTTACGGTCAACGGGGACAATTATGGTCAAAGCTAGGTCAAACTAGGGTGCCCCTGAAATTCTAGGTCAAACCGAGGTCATTAAGCTAGAAAACTCACAAACTCGCCTCCTTGAGATACCGGGATACCCTCGGTATCCGATACCTCAACCTAGGCTACGCACCCCGCCTATACCCTCTAAAACCTATGCTAGCACGCGTAAATATATACACATAAGCATATAAAAATCACTCCAAAGCATTTCCTAGGCTAATGCTCAAATACCCCGCTCGAAACTCAATACCTTGAATATCTCAAGGTATCGAGATACCTCGGTATCTCAAGGTATTGAAGTTTCGCCCTAAGGCCCTCTAACTAGCTACCTAGCTATTAATTATGCACCTAGTTATTAATCTAGGCTAGGTAATATATATATCTACCATATTTATATATATCTAAGTATGTATATACCTATGTATATAGATATCCACACACATTTACCCGATTACCCATATATACCTTACCCAACTCAAAATGCATATATATATACCTATCTAGATATCTATAGATATAGATATAACTATATGTATATAGATATCTATGCACTTAGGTAGATATATACCTAATACCTAGCTATCTATCTATCCATCTAACTATTATATATCTATCTATAGATATATCTATCTATCTTATGTATCTAATTTAACTATCTAACTAGTTATTTACCTATCTATCTATCTATTAGTCTATCTAGTTAACTATCTATCTATCTATCAACTTATCTATCTACTTACCTATTTATCTATCAACTAACTAATACCTATCTATTTAATCTATCAATCTAACTAACTATCTAGCTAGTTATATATCTATCTATTCTATTTATATAGAAACATCTATCTATCTATGAATCTAGCTAGCTATCTATCTAACAATCTATAATATCTATCAATCTACTAATCTATCTATCTATTAAACCACTCTCCTTGCTACTGAACTCGCTGCTTGCTGCTGCTACTAGCGCTGCGAATACTAGCTGCTGCTGCTGCTGCTGCCCTTGCTTGCTGCTGCTGCTGCTGCATAGCTGCTGTTGCTGCGCTGCTGCATAGCTGCTGTTGCTGCGCTGCTGTCTGCTGCAGTCTGCACAGCGCGCTGTGCGCTGCCTGCTGGCTGCAGTCTGCTGGCTCCCCCCCCCCTCCATCACAAACACACACACACACACGCCTATACATATATATATCTATAACACTCTATATATATATATATACACACACATATATATACATATATCACTAGATATATATATATATACACACACTTATAATCTAACACACACACACACTAACACACTCACAAACACACTAATACACACACACTTAAACACACATACACATATAAACAAACACATATCTCTATATATATATAAACACACATACTCACATATATCTATATATATATATACACTAATATATATATCTATACATCTACACACACACACTAACATATATACTAATATCTATATACCAACACACACTAACATATATCTACACACACATATACACTCACATATCTATATATACATATATCTACACACAAATATCAATATATATATACACACACTAATATATATATATGCATATAAACACTCACACACTCAAACATATATATATATCCTCACACACTCTCACACAACCTCACACACACACTCTCACACACACTCACTAATGCACAACTACACACACAAACACTCATACATATATATAAATATATATACATATATACACACTCACTCAAACTCATATATATATATATATAGGCACTCACTCACACTCACACACACTCACCTACGCACTAGCACACACTCACAAACACACTCACACAAGCACTCCCTAACACGCTCACAAACACATAACCACACATATATATATAAATATATATATAAAAACTCACACACAATATATATATATACATATATATAAACAAACACAACACAACGCACACCACGCCCACAACGCCCACCAACGCACGCCCAACGACCCCGACATGCCCAAACACCCAAAAATATATAAAATATAACTCGAAACCTCTAGCACACACTCCCCGATACTAACCCAACGCGCGCACAAAGCCGAAACGAGGAAACCAAGTCGAAATGGCCGTTCGGTCATTTCGACGAACACGTGGTGCGCGGCTCGGAAAACCTCCTGAAACGCACACCAAACGAACTCGGAATCGGCCCAAAATTTACCCACGCGCTCTACACGATGCCTAGATCCTAGAAAATGTGCTCCCGCGTCGATTCTAGGCCCGTGGCGGAAACGCACACGCACTTAGAATCGGCGACGACGAAAAGCCCCAATTTCGCCCGAAATGCCCGTTTCTCCGCGACGCGGCTTCCCGTGTCCGAACGGAGACACGCTCTCACCCTCACGACACCCGACAACGTCTACCTAGGTCCATCTAACCTAGGGCATCACCCAAAATTGGGCCAAATTCGGATTTCACCCGAAATCGACACAAAACCTAATGTCAAAGTCTCTAAACACTACCCAACTAGTTCCAACTTCCTCCCACGGGTAGCCTACGGGTCTAGGAAGGTTCTAAAATATTAATTACACTATAAAAGAGTAATTACAAGGGAAAATTTAGGGTTTACCTCTTGGGAGTTGGAATCCCAAGCAAAAATCCCCAAAATGCTCCAAATCCTCCAATCCAAGCTTCCAAGCCTCAAATCCAAGCTCCAACACCAAATCTAGGCTCTACCCACCTAGGTTAGGGAAAGATCTAGGGTTAGGGTTAACTTAGAGAAGAAGGAATGGAAGAAAGAAGAAGAAAAGTGGAAGAAAACTTACTTTGGAGGAAGAAGGAGAAGAAGAAGAAGTGGAGAAGAAGAAGAAGTGAAGAAGAAGAAGAAGAAGAAGAGAAAGAATGCAAAGAGGGAGAGGGCTGCTGTGCTCACGGATGGGGAGGGCTGTGGGAAGCTCACGGGTGGGGGTAGGTAGGGGTTTTACAAGTTTTAGTTTCCCAAAACGCCCCTATTCACTCGGTTTGGGTTTCGGGTCTCCGAATGCACTCAAACTAGTTCCAAATCTCTTCAACTAACCTCCTAAAAATAAAATAATAAATCTAAGCCCCAAAATAATTCTCACAAGGGTGTGGGCTGGGTCGGACATGGGTCCACTAGGGTCTGACATGGGTCCAGGCTAGCCAAAATCCTAAAACAATCAAAATAAAAATAATAAAAAATAATGCAATCACTAATTAAATATAAATACAATTAATTATAAATAATACACAATTAACCAAATAAAAAAATAAAAAAAAATACCCGGCTCTGGAAATGGGGTGGTGACAAAATTCTTAATTTGAGAATAGGAATAAGATTTGATTAGAATTGTTTATTTTTAAAGTCTAGAGGAGATTATGATAGTTGGAAATGATGATATAAATTTTGATGTGGGATGTCATATAGACTTGAGTTAGATTTGAATGTTGATTATTTAAAAAAAATCGAGAAGAGATTACGACAGGTTAAATTTTGATTTAAACAGTGGTTATCTTAATTTTGAAGTGATCGCGATAGATTTGAATAGATTTTGTTATTTAAATTTTTGGAAGAGATTGCGATTGACGTACCTTATGTACGAATGTGAAAGATTTAACAAATTATGCCTTATTTTAATTTCGAGGACAAAATTATTTTAAGTTGGGTAGATTGTAAACTCCCTCACCCAAAAATAGATATTTTGTGTATATTTTATATTATTATATTTATTATAGATGTTAAATTTATTTAGAGTATTCTCTTAGTTAATTAGAAAATAATTTTTTTTTAGTATATTTACTTATATAAATATTTATTTAGAATTATTTTTTGGCTATTTTAGATTATTGAGATTTTTTCATAATTTTTAGTTAATTAAAACTAGTAATACTAATTTTCTAGGACTTTGAAGAATTTATTTTATGTTCAAACTTAATTAAAAATATTCCAAAATTTTATTTTAGGTTCTAAATAGTCAAATATATTTTCTAGAATTTCTTTGGGAATTTTCTGAATACTTTTAGTATTTATTGGGAGTTATTTAGACTAATAACTAATTTTTAGGACTTGTAGAATTTATTGTACAACCCCAGGAATATAGAATAGACCCACGTTATTTTTTAGGGTTTATAATATTATTATATATTTTTTGGAATTATTTCAGAATTTTTGGAATAATGTTAGTATTTATTTTTAGTTAAATGGATAAAACTAATGTTTAGAGCTTCTCCTAATTATAGTAGTAAACTTATGAATATAAAATTTTCCCAAATATTTTTCTAGGATTTATAGGTTCAAAATATATTTTATGTAATTTTTCCAGATTTTATGATTATTTTTAATATTTATTTAGAGTTATTTAGATTTAAAATGACTTAAATAATATTTTGATAAAGGCAAATAAAAAACAAATAATATAACAAAAACCATCCAATCAGATTCTGACACGTGTCAGCCTATAAATATCCATTCAGCCGTAGGTACATCCCTATATATATATATTATATTATTATTATTATTATAACCCTAATATCATATTATCTTAGAGAGAGAGATTTTGGAGAATTGCCATATAGGGTTCCTTCATCTTCCACAAGCCATTGCGCATAGCTCCAGACTCCAAACGAGGCCTAGTTTCTTGCGTTAGAAAGATATTGAGGTTAGCTTTCTGATTATATAATTTATTTTATGAAATTATGAGTATTAAATTCTGGAAAATTCGTAGGGCACAACATGTCCTAAAATAGACGTGTTTTAATATTTTTGCAATTCCGGGAGAACCAGGACTCAGAATCATGAACCGTTTAAAGTTTTGGAAAGGTAATATAGAGATCATTGACATATATTTTTCCCAAAATTTAATTCGAAGTATTTATATACTGTTAATTCTCTAGAACTTCTAGGTTAGAATTTAACCATATGTGCACAATACAAAATTTGTATGTGCCATAATTCCCAAACGAATTTGAATTCGGACGAGTCGTAAATTCTAGCATATTTTTGACACTGAAATATATAGGAAATCATGCATGAAAGTTGAGTTTGTGTCGGTTGACTTTTCGGTCAACAGATCGCCTCGATTTGCGTGCCATGAGTCTCGAGTTGATAAAATTCAGTTTCTTTGGACAAAATTTAGGAATTAACATAAAAATCAGAATAATAAGATTAAAATAGGATTTTAGAGTAATTATTCCAGAATTAAATAAATTAAAATAAATTATCTTTTGACGTGATAAATTTGTAATACATAGGCTATTTGGACTGTGACTTGGACTCTGATTCATACCAGCAGCAGGACCCCAGGCAAGATACCTTGCCAAATTGCTTACAGTATTTTTCATGCTTAGTATATTTCTGTATATTTATTGCATTTCTGTTTATTCTTGCATGTGTAGTTTTCTTTCAGTCATTACTATGTATTAGATATGTTGACACACACATGGCACTTAGTATCATAGAGGATAATCATTAGGCATATGGGCTTTTAACCACTCTGGTAACACCGTAGTCACTAGCACGCACTATGGTGGGTCGTGTCCGATGGTCGCTACCCCCACGGTATGTCGATTGATGGAGTCCGAGGGTCGCTACCCCCGCGGTATGTCAGCTGATGATGTCCACTGACGAGCGTGAGGTTGTGAGGATTAGATCGAGTAGCCTACCCTTGCCCATACGTCGAAAAGTTATCCTTATTTTCATTCATATAGATTGTCCTGTACAGCGTACTTATCTATTTTCAAATATGATGCATGTTTACTGTATTCAAATTGGCTCGTATTTTCTGTATCTTGTTACGTCCCTCTGAGGACCTGGTCCTCTGCCAGGTGTATCTGATCTTGAGTAATTACAGGAGCGCAGATTTGGATGATTACTTGTGTTGCGAGGATGTCTTCTCTTCGAGCCCATGGTCGTTAGCTGGTATTCCTATATTGTATTTATTGTGTTGTACTTTTTCATTCGAGTTGGTAGTGGATTTATTTTCATCCAACTATCATCCTTAGATATTTATGTTGAGATCTAGTTATATAGATGCTGGTTATTATTTATATCTGATTTTCGCGGATGAGATTTAGATTATACCCTGTGACTTGTGATACATTTTATACCACTTGTGGACTTGATATTCATATTACAGCGTACGTGTGGATTTGGTTTCCATATATTGGAGTTGCCATATCCATGCGGCTGGCATGCTTACGTGTCATAGTCCTACGTATTTTTGGGACTGGGACGTGACAACTTGAGTCGTATCGAGATTGCTTTGAGTTGATTTTGTATAGAGGGACATAATGTATGGAACGGTGTCATTATAATCGAGAGAAAGAGTGCTTGAGTGAATTGTAACCTCGGCCAAGCGCCGCTTGTAACACTTATGATTATTATTAAAGAACTTGTTTCCATATGCCATTATGTTCTTTACTTTTCTGCAATATATGTGCTGCTGCTCCTGACTTGAATAGCTTACTTGCCCTTGTTCAAAGCTTTGGCCTTGTGCAAGCGCAGTTTAGGCTTGCACGATATTACACCCGTGCGAGGACGATCAGTTCCGTAGGGACTAAGCGAGGACGAACGGCCCCTGCGGGACAGGGGTGTGACATGAGGTATCCTATAATATTTTACTGGGACGACCATGGATACAGGAGCAAAAATTTTTACCCTCCATCCTACACCAATGTTTCAAGTATGTGAACAGTAGAGGAGATGTCAAGACAGAGGTAGCTGACCTCAACCCTTTCAAAGGTGTCGAAGCCTATTTTACTGACTCTACACTCTATACACCAGAGTATATAAAAGATGAAGCTAATCAAGCTAGCAATGAATCTAAAAATACTCTAAAATAAGTGCCTCTGATAATCAGAGTCAAAGAATGTACTACTCGTTCGACTCCTTCGAAGCCTCTTGGCATAGACCTGCACAAATTATCTCTATTAGTCATCAACCTTTGAGGTAATGAACAACCAACACTGGGGAATGAGCCACTTGTTATCGACCTTCGTCGTAATAAGCAATCAACATCAGTGAATCAACCCCTAGATTTCAATATGGCCAAGCCTCCTGTCAAGGCTGAAGACTCTACCGACTATGTGGAAGATGAAGAAATTATATATTTTATGAATAAAGAGGACTCTACTTTGCACTACATTGATGTTGAACCATTTGCTGAAAAATTCTTAGAGGCTCTTCACCTCTACGAATCTTTGTCCATACCCGTGGCATCTCTATTCCAATACAGTTCATCATATGAACTATATGAGGAGGCATGCTTTATAGGCCTAGTAAGATAGGACAAGCAACGTCAGATAATTTTTGGCAAAGCTAAAAATAAAAGAGTCGCACAGACTAATGGTTATGATGAGGATATGGGGAAGATAAAACCTAATCGTTACAGCCAACCCGCTAAGAACATCATACAAATGATGGACTATGACTTAAATTTTGGCTTAGGACTAAATTATGGAAAAGACATTCAGACTCCTATACGTCACCTTTCTCCTAAAGGTACGCCGGAAATATACTACCAATAGACTGATCATGGCTTAGGATATATTACACCACCAACAAGTACTGAAAGTTCAGAATCAGAAGAGAAGACGCATTTTTATTCCTCTGACTCATCATTGTAGGATTCTGAGAAAAGTATGTGTGACATATTCAAATAGGCTTTTTCTATAAATATGGTGTCAACTATCCCAGATGAGGAAGATGTTGAACTATCAAAACCATTCAACAAAAATCCATGGGCATAACACATGGATACTCATTGGAAGCTTCGATACGAGCAGCATAAACCTCCTAACGAGGATGATATAATCTAAATTGATGTAGGAGAAGAATCTTTCCCAAGACCAATCTTCATCAGCAAAAGTCTTCCTGAAAAAGATCAACACGCTTTACTCCAACTATTAAAGGAGTATAACGATATCTTTGCCAGGAGTTACAAAGATATGCTTGGCCTAGATCCTCAAATAGCCACACATAAGCTCAATATTCTTCTGAATGCTAAGCCGGTAAAGCAACAACAATTATGGTTTTGTTCGGATATGATGGATGCAATTAAAGCAGAAGTCAAGAAACTCATAGCATGTGTCTTCATTCGAGGAGAGCAACATCCTGACGGGGTAGAAAATATCATTCCAGTCATGATAAAAAATAGAAAAGTCCTGGTCTCCATAGATTATCGAGATCTGAACTTGGCATGTCCAAAAGATAAATTTTCTCTTCCCATCTCAGATGTCATGATTGATAAAACATGTGGCTTTGAATGTATGTCCTTCATGGACGGATTCTCAGGCTACAATCAGATCAAGATGTCACCTGATAACGAAAAACATACTTTTTTTCGTACACCATTGGGAGTTTATCGTTATACAGTCATGCCCTTCGGCTTAAAAAATGTAGGTGCAACGTATCAACGAGCCATGAGTACTATTTTCCAGAAATATTTACGAAAAATAGTAGAATGCTATGTGGATGATATCGTTGTCAAGAGTCACTCCAAAGATGATCACCTTCAAGATTTGAAGACTATGTTCGAATTGATGCGTCAGCACCAGCTGAAGATGAATCTAAATAAATCTTTTCTGGGAGTCTCCATTAGCAAGTTCCTTGTATTTATCATAACTTCCAAATGTATTCACATCGACCTTGAAAAATTAAAGCTATTCTCGAAATGCAACCTCCGTGTAATCTCAAAGAACTTCGTGGTTAGCAAGGCCGTCTGGCATACGTTTAGGAGGTTTATCTCCAATCTCTCGGGACGATATTGACCCTTCACTCAATTAATAAAGAAAGGCGTATCATTCGTCTGGAATGAACTATGTCAACAAGCATTAGACGACATCAAACAATATTTAATAAATCTGCCAGTTCTGGTGTCTCCAATGATATGGAAACCTTTTTTCTGTATGTTCGAGCAATGGATCACTCCCTATGAGCTCATCTTGCACAAAAGAGTGATGAAGGCCATGAACAGGCGATCTATTATCTCAGCTGCATGATGGTAGGCTCTGAACATCGATACAATCCGGTGGAAAAAGAATGCCTCTCCTTGATATTTGCTATTAAGAAAATATGACATTTTGTCTCGGGTCAAACCATTCACGTCGTATCCAGAGTAAATTCTCTCCGGGTATTGATGATCAAACCGAGCATACTCAATTCTTGGTTAGCTACATAGGCAATGTTGTTATTGCCTTATGACATGGTATATGTCCCACAAAAAACAATGAAGGGTCAAGCACTAGCTGATTTCCTGGCGGCTCATCCTGTGTCAAAAACTTTTAAACTATACGATGACATCCCAGATGAAATATTAGAGTCTAATATGGCAATGGGAGATGACACCTGTCAACTATTCTTTGACGACACATCAAGAATATGACTCAAAGGCAACATAGTAGCTGGAGTTGACATAGTCCTAGTATCTCCTGACAAACTACTCATTCATCGAGCATATTCTCTTAGTGAACCATATTCCAATAATGTGGCATAATACAATGCTCTACTCATCGATTTGCAATTAGCTAAAGAATTGGACATAGAATATCTGGAAGCCTACGGATATTTCAAACTGATAGTCAATCAAATCAGGAAAGAGTATGTGGTTCGGCATGAGGACCTCATCCCTTATCATCAAGCGGCAATTGAACTGACTTTTAACTTCAAAGGATTCTTCATCAAGCATGTACCTCGATTACAAAATATGGAAGATGATCCTTTGGTCGGCCTAGCGACATCATTGGTTGTTCCTCTAAAGAGATGATACTCAATTATGATAACATGATAAAAGTTATTCTGTATAAAGAATAACTTGCACAATAAACAGAGTTACGTCATATGGATAAAGATTGAAGTGACCCTTTTATAGACTGTACTGCTTATGGGATTCTTTCAGAAGATCTGAAGGAAGCCACCTCTATTAAGAGACGTTCGCTCCGTTTCTACTATGATGCTTTGTCCAAAATGTTATATCATTATTCTTATGATGGATTGCAACTATGTTGTCTCTTCAACCATGAAGCAAAATAATCACTCCGTGAGGCACATGATGGCATCTGTGGAGCACATCAGACGGGTCCTAAATTACAAGACCGCCTTAGGAGAATGGGTTATTATTAGCAAACCATGGTGGCGGACGCCGTAGACTACGCCTGTAAATGTTAATCGTGTCAAATTTATGCTGATTTTATCCACCAACCAGCATAATTCTCCACCTCTGAGGCAAGTAGTAGCAGCCACTGCTCCATTATCTCTGATTTAGAGGGCCGCCTCACCAGTCTAGGTGGGCGTTACCACAATAGCTTTCGAGGGTGCTCCACCTCCAGATCAGAGGACAGTACCTATAGTTTCGAAGGAGCTTCCACCACCCCCACCATCAGTTGATCCTGAACAAATATTTGCATTCTTCCAACAGATGATAGAGGCCCAGAGGGCCCAGGCGGAGGCTCAGCACCATCAGTCAGACGTGATGAGGCAAAGAATGGAGAATGCCCATCAGTTAGTGCTAGCAGCCGTGTAGAGAGTAGCGCTTACTCAACCGCAAATTATTCTACCCCAGGTCGATCCACAGCCAAGGTCGGGCACTTTTGTTGATTTTAAAAGGATGGGACCCAAGGACTTCAAGGGCACCCAGAGAATCTTGTACGCAGATGACTGGATAGAGGACTTTGAGAGGAAGATGCAATTGGCGTAGATCCCGGAGATCCTACAAACAGAGGCAACTGGCAGCCAGATGTTCGATATAGCACTGACATAGTTTCGCACGGATCCGAGGATTACGACACTTGGATTGACTTGGGGAGCTTTCAAAGAGCTCTTCAAAGAGAAATTCTTTTTGGATGTGGCTCAGAGTCCATTAGAGACCTAGTTTCAAGATCTCGTCCAAGGTAATATGACGGTGGACGAGTGCACCATAGATTTTTGTAGACTGAGCAGGTTTGTAGAGGGGCAGAATCCTTTAGGAAGAGCAAGGAAGTTTCAGAAGGGTTTGATCAGGGAGATCAAATCCCACACCAGGGGTCACCGTACTACTACCTTCGAGGAGATACTGGCGGATGCCCAGCAGGCGGAGGATGACTTGGAAGTCAGGTCCAAGAGGATGAGAGACGCATCGGGGGAGTTAGCAGCAATGTGGGTCCAGCTAAGCGACCCCATTTTTAGCAGTCGAGAGTATATCAGCATCAACGGTTTCTTTTGTTAGTCAAGGCACCCGCTCAGCAGACCCATCAGTTTCAGAGACCAGTTCATCAGACGCCACAAAAGTCTCAAAGATAGACCCAACAAACTTTTTCTTTTACCTATTGTGGTAGGCATGGGCATGATTGGAAGAACTATTAAAAGAGGCTCAGACTATGCATGTATTATGGTTTCCCTGATCATCAAGTGAAAGAGTGTTCCAACAAACTGTATGGTCCAGATCGTGGTGTAGCTCCAAATCAGAGAGGTAGAGTTAGGCCACCTGTAGCACCGCAGATTGCTCAGTACCCGCGGAGGGAGCCACCCTGGCAGGGCAGAGCATTTGCGATGACGGTTGAGGAAGCCGACATTACAGGTGATGGGTTAGCATGTTTTGTCTTGTTCTATTCTTTTCTTTTCCATCTATTGTTTTGTGTGCTTTTATGATATAGTATAGTTAGTAGTATACCCTGACAAAGACTATAATACCATGATGTTAAAAGACCATAATACTGCATATGACCATAGTTAGTAATTTTCTTTAAATTGTTTGCTTGTATGATATTAGACAGGTTGAGGGTATGACCTAGAGGAGATATAACCGTCTTTAAATTTCAAGGTCAAATTTTTTTTTCTAAGGAGGGTAGACTTGTAACTACCATATTTCTAGAATATGGGTCATTTTGTATTATTACAATATTATGTTTATATTTAATTTATAAATAATGAGTATATTATATATATTGTGAGTAATATGTTTGTTGGCAATGATTAGACTATTTGATTAGAAATAGCACCAGTGGACCTAACTAGACATGATATGACAACTTGAACCAATATTTTAGACTAATCACTTTTGAACCCAAATTAGCCATTCCCTTCCATTAATTAAAGATTACATTGAACCATAATTAGGAATGGAAGCTTCCATTAATTAAATCACTCTTCATGACAACCCAATAGGAGAAAATATAAAATGTACATTGCTTGGACAAGGGGGTAGTGGTCGGCCCTATTTCAAGGGGGAGAATACTCTCTCTCCACTCATTCTTCATTCCAAAATTTCTCAATTAGTGTCCTTCCCTAAATACCTTCACCCTGTACTATTTTCTCTACAAATGTATCTCACTCACTCATTATCACCATCTAAGGAGACTAGAATCTTGAGTTTGGCAAGAGCACTTGAAGAGGAAGGCTTTGGACAAGAAACGCATGTCCTATTGTGTCCATTTTGGTTTGCATTGAGAATCCATCTCCCAATAGGTAAATTCTAAAATATTTTCTCTAATTAGCTTCTAATTATAGTAATCAGGCATTTAGAATACACCCATGCATGAGGGCTACCCATAGAAAGAAGTTTTGACTTCTTACAATCCCTATCGTAACTTTTACATTGAGTTTGGTGTCCATTTTGGGAAAAATCCGAAAATGGGCACCAAGTCCTTGTCATTAGGTTTATTGTCACGCCCCAATCTCCCGCAAGCCTGATAGTCCCTGCTGAACGTGAATCACCACATTTCAGCTCTCCCGCAGGACTATCGTTCTCATCGGAACGTGATGCCGTGCAAGCCTAAGATGCGCTTGCACAAGGCCAAAGCTTTGAACAAGGGCAAGTAAGCTATTCAATGCTGAAGCAGCGGCACATAACATTGCAGAAAAGTGAAGAACACAATGGCACATGAAAAATAAGCTCTTTTATTGATAATCGAAAATGTTATAAGCGGCGCATGGCCGAGGTTACAGATCGCTCAAGCACTCTTCTCTCGATTACAATAACACCGTTCCATACATTATGTCCCTCTATACAAAAGCAACTCAAAATAGGTACAACTCGATGCGGCTCCAGGCATCGACTCCAGATTTTTGGTTCCTTGGGATGAGGCACGGCTATCGCTTCCTCGGACGAACGAGCACCTGAGAACAAGCAGACTATTGGTGGGTCAGCACTTTATACAAGTACTGGTGAGATAAAACAACTGAACAGAAGCTACACCCCCTGAAACCCACACTAAGTAATCATATGGCAAAACATTGCATTACTAGTGATCTTGATAGTTTTACTTAGGTTCATTTCATGCAGTTCAGAACTATAGTCAGATTACATCTTTGAAAACATAACTTTAAAACAGTTTTGCATAATCAAACTTATAAGCATACGAATTGGGACAGTGCTCTATCGTGCAGTGCGCAGCATGTATTGTGCACATAATCTAACTCTTTGGGGTAAAGTTCTTATAGCATACTGAACATATCGAATTTAAAGCAAACTTATCAAGTGGACTATCATTTATTCATTAGCACACCAGCAGACACATCTATATGATTTTGGTCCCCGAGAAACTTAGGATCGGTAGCGGTAGTCCAGCTAACCAATGACTCACATTCTGATCCTATTAGCAGCTGTGACCGAGGTTCAGCTCTGCACTAATAGTCATTTTCTGACCGATGCAATGCATGAAGCTCTATCAAATAATCTCTACGATGCAGACAAAATGAATGAGCAGGCTTATGCATAAACTTATATTTCTTACCCCATAGCCGAACGGTTATCCCTGCAGCAAACACACAAGTTAGTCATAATTTACATATTCATAACTTATGTATCAAATCACTGGCATCAACAATCGATAGGTATGCAAGAAGGTAAACCTAGCATGCGCCCTATCTATATGACGGTCCATAGGTCGCCCCATGATTAGCAGCAGTTGTCCAAGGTTCAGCTCTTCACTAGCACGCACGGGTGTCGGTAGCTGGCACTCGAAGTCCAGCTCTACCAACACACCCGAGTACTAGCAGCTGTGACATCATGGGTTCTGTACCACACTAATAGACATATCGCCCCACTAGACCCCCTTACGGGCCGTATACCTCAGGACGATCCAAAAATCTCTTCCGGACCGAGCGATTCCCAGTGCCCCAGGAATCGTTCGAGAGACAAGACCTTGTGCACAAGTTGTCCGAGACCAATGCAATGACATAAACACATAGTGCAAGCAAAACAATGATCAAGCAAAACATATGCAGTCTTAGCGAAACACATCTTATCAAAGCGAAGCACATCTTATCACATTACTAATAGTATACCCCATTAGACCCTTGCGAGCCGTATCCTCAGGGCGTACTATTAGTCACTGCATTCATATATTTCACTTATAGCATTTCGATATAGCAAACAGACAAGCAAAACATATTAAGACAAGCACGATTGATTTCATAGTTAACATGCAATAACTATCTCTTTCTTAGCATATTCAAAGGGACATATTCGAGGCATTCATTTACTTAAATTTCTTAGCATAGCAAAGGTTCGTTCCATAGCTGTGTCGGTGTTTCTAAGCATGCAACATTTTTTATTCTCTTTAGCATAGCAATGGTTCTATCTTATTCTGACAAGCATTCATATTCTCTTAGTTAGGCAGCAGATTCATTTCGATGACAAGCTATGTGAGTTCTCTTATTAGCATACTGAGTCGGTTCTATCATTCTCTTATGAAAATATTCTTCTTAAGCAAACAAGCATTTAAAAACTCAGATTTATTATTAAGTCGTGCAAGAATCAGAGAATGCAGTTCTGCCCACTCACATTGATTAATCGGTCGGGAACTCTCCGAGAAGACTTCCGTTCGAGCAAGCAAGGCGATCCCACTTGTACATAGTGCCTACGCGGAGCGGGGCACTACATACTTACCCAACAACAAAGAGTTTCGTCCTCGAAACTCAAGAAGAAACTCATACGAAAACATAGAGCAGCGATAGTCCTCATCCCTCACCTTCCTTAATCAAAACACAGCAAATCCAAAAATCACATATCATATCTCAACAATGAAAACAAATCCAGAAAACTTTTGTGCGCATCTTTGAGAATATCTATGGACTTATTGTATGGAACGTTCATTGCAGCACAACACAACTCAGAGTCGGAGGCAACGGAATAGGCAAAGAATCGAGTCGCTCTGATACCATTATGTCACGCCCTAATCTCCCGCAAGCCCGATAGTCCCTGCTGAACGTGAATCACCACATTTTAGCTCTCCCGCAGGATTATCGTTCTCATCGGAACGTGATGCCATGCAAGCCTAAGATGCGCTTGCACAAGGCCAAAGCTTTGAACAAGGGCAAGTAAGCTATTCAATGCTGAAGCAGCGGCACATAACATTGCAGAAAAGTGAAGAACACAATGGCACATAAAAAATAAGCTCTTTTATTGATAATCGAAAATGTTATAAGCGGCGCATGGCCGAGGTTACAAATCGCTCAAGCACTCTTCTCTCGATTATAATAACACCGTTCCATACATTATGTCCCTCTATACAAAAGCAACTCAAAATAGGCACAACTCGATGCGGCTCCAGGCATCGACTCCAGATTTCTGGTTCCTTGGGATGAGGCACGGCTATCGCTTCCTCGGACGAACGAGCACCTGAGAACAAGCAGACTGTTGGTGGGTCAGCACTTTATGCAAGTACCGGTGAGATAAAATAACTGAACAGAAGCTATACCCCCTGAAACCCACACTAAGTAATCATATGGCAAAACATTCCATTACTAGTGATCTTGCTAGTTTTACTTAGGTTCATTTCATGCAGTTCAGAACTATAGTCAGATTACATCTTTGAAAACATAACTTTAAAACAGTTTTGCATAATCAAACTTATAAGCATACGAATTGGGACAGTGCTCTATCGTGCAGTGCGCAGCATGTATTGTGCACATAATCTAACTCTTTGGGGTAAAGTTCTTATAGCATACTGAACATATCGAATTTAAAGCAAACTTATCAAGTGGACTATCATTTATTCATTAGCACACCAGCAGACACATCTATATGATTTTGGTCCCCGAGAAACTCAGGATCGGTAGCGGTAGTCCAGCTAACCAATGACTCACATTCTGATCCTATTAGCAGCTGTGACCGAGGTTCAGCTCTGCACTAATAGTCATTGTCTGACCGATGTAATGCATGAAGCTCTATCAAATAATCTCTACGATGCAGACAAAATGAATGAGCAGGCTTATGCATAAACTTATATTTCTTACCCCATAGCCGAACGGTTATCCCTGCAGCAAACACACAAGTTAGTCATAATTTACATATTCATAACTTATGTATCAAATCACTGGCGTCAACAATCGATAGGTATGCAAGAAGGTAAACCTAGCATGCGCCCTATCTATATGACGGTCCATGGGTCACCCCATGATTAGCAGCAGTTGTCCAAGGTTCAGCTCTTCACTAGCACGCACGGGTGTCGGTAGCTGGCACCCGAAGTCCAGCTCTACCAACACACCCGAGTACTAGCAGCTGTGACATCATGGGTTCTGCACCACACTAATAGACATATCGCCCCACTAGACCCCCTTATGGGCCGTATACCTCAGGGCGATCCAAAAATCTCTTCCGGACCGAGCGATTCCCAGTGCCCCAGGAATCGTTCGAGAGACAAGACCTTGTGCACAAGTTGTCCGAGACCAATGCAATGACATAAACACATAGTGCAAGCAAAACAATGATCAAGCAAAACATATGCAGTCTTAGCGAAACACATCTTATCAAAACGAAGCACATCTTATCACATTACTAATAGTATACCCCACTAGACCCTTGCGAGCCGTATCCTCAGGGCGTACTATTAGTCACCGCATTCACATATTTTACTTATAGCATTTTGATATAGCAAACAGACAAGCGAAACATATTAAGGTAAGCACGATTGATTTCATAGTTAACATGCAATAACTATCTCTTTCTTAGCATATTCAAAGGGACATATTCGAGGCATTCATTTACTTAACTTTCTTAGCATAGCAAAGGTTCGTTCCATAGCTGTGTCGGTGTTTCTAAGCATGCAACATTTCTTATTCTCTTTAGCATAACAATGGTTCTATCTTATTCTGATAAGCATTCATATTCTCTTAGTTAGGCAGCAGATTCGTTTCGATGACAAGCTATGTGAGTTCTCTTATTAGCATACTGAGTCGGTTCTATCATTCTCTTACAAAAACATTCTTCTTAAGCAAACAAGCATTCAAAAACTCAGATTTATTATTAAGTCGTGCAAGAATCAGAGAATGCAGTTCTGCCCACTCACATTGATTAATCGGTCGGGAACTCTCCGAGAAGACTTCCGTTCGAGCAAGCAAGGCGATCCCACTTGTACATAGTGCCTACGCGGAGCGGGGCACTACATTTATTAGGCCTAATTAGGTTTGTATTAGTATAGTGAGGCTAGCTACGTGTCCACAATTGGATACGAGTAGGCCGTGTCATAATACTTTATGATACATGATAATTTTGGAGGTTTTTCCTTCGATACTTGTGATGCACATGCCATATTTTATCACAATACTTAGATTAGATACCTATTGATCTAAGTTAGATTTTATTTATCATATTTGACATGTCCCTAGGCCTTGGGTTGAGTTTGGTGTAGTTTGGAGAGAGTATCTTGAGCTTATCATGGGGTGCCCCATTTGTGCACTACAAGTGCTTGATGAAATGCCTAGTTATATATATTAGTATAAGTATTTATATATATAGATATATTTTTCATTATTAAGTTGCTATATATATATATATATATATATATATATATATATATATATATATATATATATATATATATATATATATATATATATATATATATATATATATATATATATATATATATATATATATATTGGTATGTGAGTGCTGGGTTATAACACATACACACTGTGTGCACAGTGTACTAGATATGATTCGGTTGGGCTTGCCTTGTAGTGACAGTAGGAGGTTGTGACTTAGAGTTAAGGGAGTAACCAATTTATGAGAGCATCACACATGTATTTGTTATACACTATGTTCTATCTGGCTAATATGGCATGATCTATTGGGTTTTGATTTCAGTTATGAAGAGTATTATATATATCCATGCTTATGATATATTAGAGATAGATATGTTATGAACTAATATAGGTAGATATGTACACTGATGTGTGTTATTATGCAGTGTGAGTTAGAAGGTGATGTGTAGAGAGTGAGTAATAGGGGCAATGACTAATACCACCTGTATCAATATAAATAAAGTACCTTATCTCAGTCCCAAGTCCAGAACTAAATACCAGTAGCTAAAACAGTAGGAAAAGTAGTGTTGTACTGATGCACCATGGTACAAAATCTGCACAAGATAGTGTACCATGAATGTGCATAGATGTTACCTTGTGCTTGGGTGTTAAAGTATCATACCTAGGCCTATGGTCGGGTATTTGGTGAGTGTGGAGTGTTCAAACACCTAACAGCAGTAGGTACTTCTTGTGTCATTGTGTGTCTAGGATACATCGATGTATCTATGGAGAGTGGGGAGTTGGATGTCGGGTTCAAGAATAACGCAGCAGAAAGTGACTGCCAGATGTGGGGGCAGTCTTGTATATCAGGAAGGAGTAGTACCAGCAGCTTTGGGGCTCAGGTACAGTATATTCGAGGTTAGTCTCAGATTGGGAAGTGTTCATATATAAGTATATATGTATTTGTGTATGAGAATGAAGGAATTGAGTGAGGGAATACTTGTGTTAGGATGTTAGAATAAAGTGTGTTGTTTTTGTGTAGTGGTATAGTGTGGGGAATAGGAATAAGAGTGTTCAGATCAGTCTTTGGTGGGAGTTGTACTGCTTATAGTGTTGCAATAGCTAGAATTCTGTGAGTGTCAAGGGAGTGTTAATAAGAACATGTATCAAAATATGGCAGTGTGCACTAAGGGAAGGTTGGTGTCAAGCCTTGGAGATAATTGACACTGTATCAGTGTTGGTAGTGAAGTACACAACCTGAAGGCAACATTAACATGGGGAGTAATGGGGGTGCAGTAGTAGTGTTCAATTATAGGTTATGAGGATGGTGTATAGCTAAGGTCATATGGGAGTGCTAGCATTAACTAGATATCTAAGTTGGAGATTAGGGAAGAGTATTAGTTAGGTATTAATACTAGTTCAAAGGTAGAGGATTAGCTAAGGTAATATCAATATTATAGATAACATAGATATCGATATGTTAGTTAAGAAATTAGTATAGATATTAAGATACCCTAGTATAGCTAATACACAAAAATATTAGCTAGTTAGACTAGTATTGCCTAGAATTGACTAGTTGACCTAGCTTGACCATGTTTGACTAGTATGGACTTAGACATGGCCTAGAAACATCATCATTAGTTAGTTAATTATTTATATCCTTTCAATTCACCAATTAATACTATTATTTCCTATTTAGGACCTTGTGACTCTAATTTGGACATTGATTCTCACACTTTGCTCAGGACCACAGGCGAGTACATTATCTAATAGTTTCCATTATTTGATAATTACTATAATGCAAGTATTTAGAAATGTATTATTTGATTCATGATACATTGGTACACGGACTAGTATACACATGAATTTTAAGTCATAGGATGTTATTTATTGTTTCATTGTTTCTCGTGTTCTCATATGGTTATTAGAAAATATTTAATATTAGACAATGTTCAATATTCAATGTTTAATGTTTACAATGCCTTGCGTATATTGTATCGTAACGTATCATGGTTGGATCCATTGTACTAGTCGGAGAAAGGGGAAGTGTTAGTTAGATATGTGATCAAAGCCTAGACAATATTCAATGTTTAAGTTAAATAATATTTATCCAACGTTTAGGTAGACAATATTCAACCCAAGCCGATTACATATCTAACTAGTATTTCAAACACTTACTATAGTTACAGTTCTTCATCTTATTCTATTTTATTTTCTTGATTCTATTTTATTAGGATCAATTTATGCCATATGGTTTAGTTTATCTGTCTCTCCTACCATAATATGATATTGTTCATTATTTCTCTTCTTATCTTACATTCTCTATTTTCTGTTTATAGTAATTATCAATTAATCAGAATTGCTATTGGGTTGTACTTTGCTCCAATCCTAACTGGATATATTTTTTAGATAATTGGTTAGAGGAGATGTGTCCCACCTTGTATGAACCACAAGATGGTGAGCCGACTGAGGATTACTACCGGCTACTGAGGTGACCTAGATTTCTATTAGCATATTATTTATATTTTAGTTTAGACATTGGCATGTATATATTATTTAAGATTTTGTTGTAGCTAGACTATTAGTCTTGGATGTATTGTATTATGATTTTGTGACTCTTTTTTCTATTATATATCGTGTCTTTTGAGTATCGATTATAATTGAACCATTATATTGTCCTCCAATTGGAGTTGAGATATTATTGATAGTTACCATTATATATTGTGTGGGATGTTTAGATAGTATTGTTGACCTAGACAGCATTCTACCGTCGATGCTGTAACGTAGGCTAGAAGTACGCACGTACTCGTGCCCCTACACCGGGTGCGGATCGTGACAATAGTTATTGCTAACAAGCTAACAATATAGAATAACGATCAATTATGCCTAAAAAAATTATAAGCATTTGATGAAAAGTGTCTGCACGCTCAACAGCGTATTGAGCTATACTAAGCATGCATTTTAAGAGCATTTAATCGAAAGGTCAAGGAAAGAATATTCTAGGTCGATGAATTGGTCCTTTCAGTGAGAAGTCCTATGATCATAACCCATAAGGGCAAAGGTAAATTCTAAGCTAAATGGAAAGGTCCTTATGTGGTGGAGATTATATTCTCCGACGAAGCCTATAGGCTAACTAAGCCTAATGGTGATTTAATAATGATGTCTATCAACGACAAGTTCCTCAAGACGTATTATGTCTAAGCACGACATATTCTTCTCTATCTCCAGCAGATTAAAATAAAATATACAGTAAGATATATTTTGTTTAATCCCCAACAACTCTTGTTGAGATCATCTAAATGATTATTTCCAATAAAAATGACCAATTCTTAAAACCAAATTGTTTTAAGTATATTCTATTCCTGATCCCTAGTTGGGTTGGGAATAATCTCACATGTTTATTCACCAGTCAATAAATTAATATGATTCATGTCTATATTACATGTGAATTATATTCCATTTATTATCCCCTAAAGAGAAGATAACAGTTCACCCTTGAACTACGCTTTCTTCTCCTTCCTCGGTAAAATCAACTAGTGAGCTATCATGTCCATATCACCTCTGATAAGTATTGCATCCAATAAAAGTTTGTTCTCAGCATGAGTATGACTTGGGTGATACATCTACCAAATCCTCCTAGAGTTATTCTGCCATGTCCATAATACCTCTGAGCAGATATATATTCAATGAGTCTCGATTTGAAAGTATTACCAAGGTGAAACAAAAAAATTTTATTGATAGAAAATAAAGAAAAGACAAGACAAATGCTTAAGAAGATGATGGGTCATAATCTTCTGAATTGTTCATAAATATCGCAAAAGCATGCAGAATACAGACGTCTGACGATGCAAGCAGTCTACGTAGGATATTTGTTCTGGCTGATTCTTCTAATTTTTCTGAATCAACAAAAGAATGGAGGGAATCAATGATCTCATTCTGGGATAGGCAAAGGCCATCTGGAATCGGTATAGGAGCAATAATGGTGCAACCAGAGTTATCCATAATAGATCGAAGAATAGCTACTTCATCAGACTTTTTTTTTCTCCTTCAGAGACTCATTCTAAGAAGCCATCAACAGATTCGAATAAAGAATGTTGAAGTTCATAGCCCACTCTTATTTATAAGAAATAGGGCAACGGTTCAAATTTCTCCACGAGATTCATTGACTTCAATGATGACAATTCAGAACCCTACTCTTCATGAAAGAAGATGACGGTTCAGATCCCCATACACGAATCACAATGAATGCAATAGTTCATTACCCAAGAAAAGAACATAAAATAAAACATAAACTATTCTGTGTGTTCTTCCAAAGATGCCCATGTGCACGCATTTAACTGATCAACAGAAAATATCGCATAGTGCGCTTAAGCAGACAAGTTTGCAAAAATGCGTGCAATAAGATGCACAGTGCGTACTAAAGCCATTTTGCTCAGAATGCATATTTACGCGCGTATCAATGGGATGTTAAGGAAAATTCAAATAGATTTGATCCTTTCTGGCTTACATCGACCAGAGTCTTCAGTCAGCAACACACTTACAGCACAAAGAAGTCAAAACTAAAGATTTTATTGATGCTTAAACATGATTACATATGATGGAGATTTATCACTTGGATTTTTATTCTAAGAGTCATGATTACATAAGATGGAGATCAATCACATGATCATCTCCATCCTTTTAAAGGTCAATGTTAGAGAGCAAAATATTAGACAAGCTATCGCTTCTTAATATTGGGTACAATAATAATGGCAGGATAATACATAATTGGGCATGTATCAATTTTGCATGCCCAGAAAAGCCAATTCTCCATTGCCGACAAGCGCTGTCAGTAGAGTTTTGATTGGTACTCTGTCCCAATCTCGTTACCGGAGACACGGCCTAGCTGTACACCAGTATCCAGCTTCATATTAGGGGGAAATACAGGTAGCATGTTGTATGGACTAAGACAACTCTGATAGCTCCGATCAAAGACCTTCCTCATTTTATGGCAAATCTCCAAATAATGTTGCTGATCACTTCGAATAAGAAAAATTATGATACTCTTCCACCCCCCATCAGGGAAGAAGATTTTGGAAGGAAGTCGCTTCCTTTTACAGCTGCTCAAACGCCTGCAGTGCACTACTACCATTGGCCTACTCTTCTGCGACTTGAATCGATGAACGACTGTGCTCATTTCTGCTATGATGAAAAGAGTTTAAAGAATTCTGAGGAAGGCAATGGATTAAAGAAGAAAACCCTCTATCTCCCTTTATATATAGATGGGGGACGATGTTTCAGTTGCCTAACAAACCTTGGAAATAAGGCCGAACACATTGCACTAAAAACTGCGTTAAATCAAAGAGCGGGTCAACATTAAAGTGAAGTCTATATTTTTCATGGCCAAGTCAGCAAATCCATTGAGATTCTGTCCAAGATTGCGCATACAAACTTCTCAACGACATTTATTCTTCTAAATTAAAGTAACTTTGAATTCAACTGAACGAATTCAAAAACTTTGAAGGGGTTCTTGTAGAAGCATAAAAATTGCGCTGCAGACAGATGGTGCAGTTTCTTACAAAAAAGAACCAACAAGTAGAAGAATTGTCACTTTCTACTTGTTCCATAAGAAAGACGCGTATTTCTTACTTTGACGCACTTTTTACCATTTTCAGAGGATGGCGCACTATTCAGAGAGCAGAAAAGTGGCACACTTTCTTAATTTTATAAAAGATGGTGCACAAATGATCGTCTCTCTCAAGCATTTAATGCAGCAGACTGACAGCTGACTTATACAAAAATTGAAGAGTCAAAAGTTATCATTATAGCGGAGTGAATACACGAAAACCCAGGTTGTCGTTTACCGACCAAGCTGTAGTGCAAATCCTTCAAAAGTGTGCCTCGGTGCCATTCTCTTCAAAAGTGTGCCTCAATGCCACTCCTTCAAAAGTGTGTCGCAGTGCCACTCCTTCAAAAGTGCGCCACAGTGCCACTCCTTTCAAAAGTGTACCGCAGTGCCACTATTTCAAAAGTGCGCCGCAGTGCCACTCCTTCAAAAGTGCGCCGCTGTGCCACTTCTTCAAAAATATGCCTGTCTCTAGATGACTTATAAAGCACGCATACTATCCACCAACAATGAGCAGTTATAAGTGCGTGTTATACATGTCGTACTTCTTGTGAAAGGTATACAAATAACTGTCCCCCACGACCTACGCTTTTCTCGCATAGAAAGCTATGTGTCAAGCAGGCAGTAAGTTGTGCAGCCACTCATGCAGAACATGTGATGTTAATCCACCAAAAGTGAACACACAAAGGTAAAAAAGTGTTGATTGTGCAAAGTGCACACATGTTCTTATAACCGCTCTAAAGCTCTATAAATATAGGTTCTTTGCAACTTACCCAGGGGGATCGATTGACACATATATCGAGAGAGATACCCATACACACATACATACAGGGGGAGCTACCTACACTTACACAGAGAGAAGCATACATAGAGATAGAGAGAAAGGAGCTAGAATTCTCAAGTCCTTGAAATTCAATAGCAGAGCGACAAAAATAGAAGCTTTTACATGTATTTGCGCCAAAGATTTCCTATTGTTCAACTCTTCAAGTTGTTCGTAGCAATCTTCAAGACTTTGAAATTCAAGAACAGAATGTGAGAAATAGAAGCTTTTACGTGACTCTGTGCCAAATATTTCCTATTGTTCAACTTCCCAAGTTGTTTGCAATATTCCTTTTAGTTCTTCGTTGTCGTATGCAGTTCTTTGTCAACGTGTGAATTTCTTCACCGTCGAGTGGTCCAAGGAGTAAAGTGATCGTCAGCAGATCAAATCTCTATAGCTATACTTTTCCAGAATTAATTTTACTTATATTTTTATTTTAGGATTTCTTTATTACCACTTTTTAACAGTTTGTAAAACATGAAAGTTTCTTCATCGTTAAACTTTTCGTAACCAAACACATGGTGGCTACGATGAACCTATCTTTGCTTAGCCTACACACCTAATAACCTAGACGATACATGCTAGTCGTTAGAGAAATTTACCGATGAATGCTAGTAACGAGTTCAACGCACCTAGCTAAGGGAATAATCTTATCATGTATTACTTGCATAGAACATGGAAAGTGAACCTGCTACAAGAATTAGATCATCGCATGTTTACATTGGAGTTTTTAAGTATAATTGCTTACACTTTCAAGTAGTAGACTTTCTTGTATGCTAAATTATTTTTCGATTCTCACACGATTTTAATGCTCTTCTTCCCTGAATATGCTCTTATTATGATATAATTGTAACTAGAGTACATCCATCTATAACTATGCAATGAGTAGAACTTACTGTATAATGCTATTGATTGAACAGATAAACTATGCAATGGACCTATACTGAATCATTGTGTTCCATTTATATTTCTTGAAATGACTCGATCGTATGTTAACTTAGTGTATAGATCGTCATTGGTAATGGGCAATCTGTGCATAGGCTTTTGGTATCTGTGGACGGTACGCCGGGGCACCGGGGCCGATCCTATCCGGACAGGAACATTCTGATAGTCGTTTGCTTCGGACGAAAAGATGTGTAGCAGGGCTCGCTACCTATGTTGCATCAAATTTCTGTCCCGAGACTATAACTTATCCATGGCGGCTCATAAGGTCAAAAGACCAAATATGTATCGTCAAGTATATTGCATACGTGGCGGAAACCTACGTTTGGGCTCGTATGGACTTGAGGCAAGTAATAGATGCACAGAACACTCTGCATGCAGATCATTAATTGAACCAAGTAATCTGAACCTCTATACACACTTGAATAATCTGAGTATAACATGCCTGGACAAGTATAACATGCTTGAACAATCTGAGTATAAGACATCTGAGTAATCTGATTATATCATTCACCTGAGTCAGAAACATGCTCGTAATATTTATATTTGCTTTTGCGATCTTAGATTTCATTATATATATATTAGTGCTTGGATAATTTGGTTGTATCATTAGACAGGGAAGGACGAATGGTAAGTTGATAAGTTTTACCGTGTTACTCTTATATCGCATGGTGCAAGGCCATACGAGTTAGGGTTATATCTTATGTCATAAAATTGATCCTAAGGCAAGAATAGAAAGACAACTTAATAGATGGTGCACAGAACTAATTGAACGTGTTTGGATTTATTGAGCAGGTGAGAAGTCTCTCCACTAGTGCATTCAATGTACTAATAACCCACCAGGTTGCTTGCAGGGTGCAGAAAAATCTCGTTCGGTATGGAGTATCCCCTCATGCGCGCTAAGGCATGGATCTAACTCTGAAGCCTTGGAGTATTAGGTCCAAAGCTGAAGTGTCATGCCCCAGTCCCAAAATACGTAGGACTAGGATACGTAAGCATGTCAGCCATATGTATATGGCAACTCCAATATATAGAAACCATAACACATGCGTACGCTGTATCATGAACAATAATCATAAGTGGTACATCTTGATCACAAGTCACAGGGCATAACTAATTCTCATCCACAGAAATCAGATAGAAATAAATAACCAATATCTATAAAACTAGATCTCAATATAAAGTATCTAAAGACGATAGTCAGATGGAAACAAATCCACTGCAGAATTAGAATATATAATAACCAAGACAAGTACAATATAAGTACCACAACTATCAACTACTGAGACTCGGAGAGAAGACCTGCACGGAATATAAGTAACCAGTCCGGATCTGTGCTCCTGCGAATACTCATAAACAGCTACACCTGAAACGGGACCAGGTCCTCAGAGAGACATAACAAGATACATAGAAACATTGTCACGCCCCAGTCCCAAAATACGTAGGACTAGGAATACGTAACACGCCAGCCGTATGTATACGAACTCCAATATATGGAAACCATATACACACGTACGCTGTACATGAATATCCAATCCACAGTAGTAATATATTGTCATAACAAGTCACACGCAGTTCTATATCTCATCCACAACACAAATAATAGAATAATGGAAATCAATAACTGAATATCAAAGAAGCAGTCTCAAATAGTAATCTCCAAGTGTGATAGTCGGGTGGAAATAAATCCACTGCAAATCGACTATAATAAACTACTAAAGAGAGAAGAGAATAAACTCTAATATAAGAATAAATGTCTAGAAAAGAATAGCAACTAGAATCTCTAAACAGCTGCAAAGAATCACATATAATCAGGAGGTAAGATCTCCTCAGACTGATAGGTAGCGTCAGGTCCAGGTCCATACTCCTGCGGGTACTCCTGCTCACCTATATCTGGAAGGGACCAGGTCCTCAGAGGGACGTAACAAGATACAAAAAGTATATGCCAATAAAGTACTGAAAATAAACATCCATTGGGGTCGCCTAACCATCTATGTGCATGTAGTTTGAGAACAACTTTCCACCAAGTGGGCTATCTGGCTAAAATGGGATTGGCATGGTTCTCTTGGAGATCTAGGGGCCTACAAAGGCACGACGACTTTCGAACGTCGGAGGCCCGCCTGATAATATATAATATATAGTGGTCATCATGACCGCGCATCTCCGGCGGAGCGTACGGGTTACATAAGGAAAGTGCAAAGGAGCCCAAATGTCTTACTTGTTGTTCTTCCCACCCAATGATCTAAGCATGTCATGTCCATGACACGATAACCCTCTAATAACCGCCAGGTCTACTAGCATGCAAAGTTTCTATTGGCAGTTATCCCTATCCGTCGCACGACCTATACGTACCAGTGGCCAGCCGAATACGCAAGTCCGTGTCCTACATGTGACTCACACTCGTGTAAGAATAGTGTCATGGCCAATGAAACATAAATGCCTCATGAAGATGGGGTAGTCTCATAAAGTAGGTCCAATGCATATACATAAATAAAAACATAGTACGACGACACCGTCGTTGCCCCCAAGTTTCCTTGGACGCGCAGTTTATATAGAAGTTAAAATAAATGAACTAAATAAACAGAAAATAAACATGCATGCCTCATATGGAATGTAAAAACAGTACAATGGCAAGGTATACTTGCCTGGCAAGAAATCTGTAAAGTGTACGCGCCCAAATGTCAAGGACACAGAACCTGGAACTAATGACTCCGAACAAACGTCTTCGGATGCTGAAATAAACATCACCAACATTTCTGGAATGAGAAAAATAGCTAAAAGGCACATCCCTTTCGTCCAATTTGGACACAGGGGCAAAACGGTAATTTTGGGTAAAAGTGGGGTCCATGTGTGGCCCACTTTGCACCGAAAAGCGTGCCAAAGGTAACAGTCTCTAAATGGAACAAACTATAGATCAAATAACTCTAGATGTCAATACGAACCCAACGGTATATCCAAATGTGGATTCCGATGGGCCGAACAGAATTTTGTTCAAAAAGTCAACTGTGGGGCCCGCCAATTGGCGATCTGGTCAACCGTCTCAGAAATGCGTGAAAATTGGGTCACAGGACCAGCGCGTTACCACGAGTCTAGCGGCGCAAGTTTCGTCGCAATCTGACAAGCGTGCACAACATACGCGCGAGTTCTACAAAAGTTGCGACACGGTGTGTGTCCGCGGATACGGTCTGATTCCGGCGCACACACGCGTCCGAATCAGTCCCCACAAATTTTCACATATTCGGTTATGCTGCGTGTACCATTCGGTATACTTGGCACACGGTGGGGCGGTCCCGTTTGGTGGAGCGCGCTCCGTTTTTCAACTTTTGGAAAACTAGAAAAAGTGGGTGCGCGCAGTTTTGTGACAAATATAACTATGTCCACAGCAACTAATAGCGTAGGATTATTTAACAAAAAATAAACTAGGTCAGGTATTCTACAGGTATCAAAAAGAATCACCGAATTCGTATCTCTGTGGTGGGAGATATGAACTCGGCAATACGGGTGGTCATTCTGGAATTCTGCGATTCCAGAATTGGGTCTGTCCGTCCACTTTGGACGCTGTTTTTCACCTAGGGGTGCATGTTTTCCGAGGTTGGCTATAAAACAAATATTGGAGAGAGTTAAGGGATGATCATACCTATGAAGACGAAATAGCGTTTGGTCGAGCGAGTCGACGGAAAATCACTCTGGAGCAAAGGTACCTCGAGTGGGAAACTGCAGCTCGCGAGGTCGGAGTCGACGGGATGGTTGGACGGCTTGGGGGGTTTCTCTGGCTGCGGTGACGGCTCTAGATGGGAAGAGAAGGTCTGAAAATTTAGGTTAGGGTTTTTGAGAGCTAACTATATATATATATATATTAATATAGGAAGAGAAGGGGAAGTGGAGCGGACGGGTTTGGAGCGAAGAAAAGGGTCTGCCGCTGAATTGAACTTAAGGGGGCGGGTCTTAGCATATGTCTAAGTTGCTGCGGGCCACAGCAAATAATTGCTACAGCCGCCAATAGCAAGTATGCTGAAGGAATAAAGTGGAGTGGCCGGTCTTAGCAAGCAGCAAGTTGCTAGGAGTCTAAGGCAAATGCAAAAAGTGGTTTAAGTAAAGTTGCTAAGGAATAGTAGTTGCAAAATTTTGCATGGCTAGTTAGCTCATAATGCTTGCTAGCAATTTGCTAGCAAGTGGTAGCATTTGCTACGAATTTGCTTGCTGCAAGTTCAAAGTAGTTTAGTATTATTACTATACTAATTGATATTATATTATTATTATTATTATTAGTTATTTATTTAATTATTCTTTTTCTTTCTTATCTTTTCTTTTCTAAATATATATATACATATATATATATTTGTATATACATATATATTATATATATATTTATAAGAAAATTTATAGATTAGGGTAATGCACATCGTTAGGCTAGCAACTGTTAAGGGGTCTCCTACATGGAATAAATTTTGAAAAATTCCTGATGGTCCCACAAGTCCTCTAAGTGCCCGAACACCTAACATAAAAATTATAAAAAATCTAATTCTCCTATTTAGACCTAATTACTACAATTTAATTAATAAGTAATAATTAAAGGGCTATATACAATTTTCTAGGAAGGGGGTTTTATATTCTACCCAACTTGTAAAAATTTTGTCCTCGAAATTAAAATTAAGCCACGATAGAATGCAAGGATGGTATAAGATATAAATTAACAATGTAAATTCATACCTTGGTCTGCGAATAGGTTCGGAAAATGCTTGCGCATGTCATCCTCGCGCTCCCAAGTTGATTCTCCTGGCGCGCCATGCCTCCATGCTACGCGAACCAAGGGAATAGACTGGTTCCTCAACACTTTCTCTCGACGATTAAGGATTCCCACGGGTTGCTCTTGGTAAGACAAGCTCGGCCAATGGTGATCTCCGAATGGTCGAGAACATGACTGCTGTCTGCCACATATCGTCTGAGCTGCGACACATGGAATACGTCATGTACTCCCTCCAGTGAAGGTGGTAGCGCAAGTCGATATGCCACCTCTCCGACTTTCTCGAGCACGTCAAATGGTCCAATATACCTTGGAATCAACTTGCCGCGCCCTCCGAATCGGATGGTGCCTCTGGTCGGTGATATCCTCAAGAAGACGTGATCGCCCTCTTTAAACTCCAAGGGACGACGATGAAGGTCTGCCCACTGCTTCTGCCTGTCTTGCGCTGCTCGCAAGTATCCCTGAATCTTCTTGACTGTCTCTACGGTGTTGACCACCAACTCGGGTCCCAAAATCTGACGTTCTCCCACGTCACTCCAACACACAGGAGACCTACATTTTCTTCCATACAATGCTTCAAACGGAGCCATCTGAATACTCGCTTGATAACTATTGTTGTAAGAAAACTCTACAAGATGTAGGTGGTCCTCCCATGATCCTCCGAAGTCTAACATGCAAGACCTCAACATGTCCTCCAAGGTCTGAATAGTACGCTCCGACTGTCCATCTGTCTGCGGGTGGTAAGATGTACTGAACTTCAGACGAGTACCAAGACTCTCTTGCATGCTCCTCCAAAAGTGCGATGTGAAGCGCGAATCTCTGTCCGATACAATGCTGACTGGTATGCCGTGCAATCTCACAATCTGCCTCATATATAAGTTAGCTAAAGCTTCTGTCGACTGACCCACTCTAAAAGGTATAAAATGGGCTGACTTGGTGAGTCGGTCCACTATTACCCACACTGCATCTCTCCCACTTGGACCCTTGGGAAAACCCGTGACGAAGTCCATAGTGATGTGCTCCCACTTCCACTCTGGAATCAGAAGTGGTTGCAATAATCCTGCTGTCCTCTGGTGCTCCGTCTTCACTTGTTGACATACCAGACATTTAGCTACAAAACGAGCTATCTCTCTCTTCATTCCATGCCACCAAAAGTGTTGTCGTAAGTCACGATACATCTTGGTGCCTCCAGGATGAATAGAATAAATCGAACTATGAGCCTCTGTCATCAGCTCCTGTCGAATCTCTCCATTTGGAACATAAAGGCGATCACCACATCGTAATGTCCCATCCTCATGAATGCGCAATCCGGTCTGCTCTCCGGTCTCTGTCCTTTCCTTTAGTCTCCTGAATCTGGCATCTGTAGGCAAAGCTGCCTTAATCCTCTCTACCAATGATGATTGTACTTACAAGTTGGCTAGTATCCCATCTGCTCCGGGTAGTATCACTTCAATGCCAAGCTCTTGCAAGTCCTCCAATAGTTCCCTCTGTGCTGTCAAGAAGTAAGCTGCTGGCTTCCGGCTTAACGCGTCTGCTACCACGTTAGCCTTGCCTGGATGATAATGTAGCTCTATCTCGAAATCTTTCATCAACTCGAGCCAACGACGTTGTCTCATATTTAACTCCTTCTGCGTGAAGACGTACTTAAGGCTTTTGTGGTCTGTATAGATTTCCACTCGTTCCCCATATAAGTAATGTCTCTATAGCTTCAGAGCAAATACAACGGCTGCAAGTTCCAAGTCATGAGTCGGATAATTCTTCTCATGTACTCGTAACTGCCTAGATGCATATGCAATCACCTTGCCATGCTGCATCAATACGCATCCTAAGCCTTTTCCTGATGCGTCACTGTAGATCACGTAACCTCCTGATCCTGACGGAATCGCCAATACTGGTGCTGTAGTCAGTCGCTTCTTCAACTCTTCAAAGTCTGCTTGACACTTGTCAGTCCATATAAATTCTTGATCCTTACAAGTCAGACGAGTCATAGGTGCCGCTATCCTTGAAAAGTTTTCCACGAACCGTCGGTAATATCCCGCAAGTCCAAGGAAACTCCTCACCTCTGCTGCTGATTTAGGAACAGGCCATGTCTCAACTGCTGAGATCTTCTCTGGATCAACAGAAATACCATCTCCTGTAACAACATGTCCAAGAAATGAAACTCTGTCCAAGAAGAACTCATATTTGCTGAGTTTAGCATATAACTGCTCTCTCCTCAAAGTCTCTAGAACAATCCGCAGGTGCTCCTCGTGCTCCTCGTGGCTCTTCGAATAGACAAGTATATCATCTATGAAGACGACCACGAACTGGTCCAAGTACTGGTGGAAGACTCGATTTATCAAGTCCATGAAGATCGCTGGAGCATTGGTCAATCCAAATGGCATGACCAAAAACTCGTAGTGTCCATATCTTGTTCTGAATGCGGTCTTCGGAATGTCCTGCTTCCGTACCTTCACTTGGTGATATCCCGATCTCAAATCTATCTTCGAGAATACCTTAGCTCCACTGAGTTGATCAAACAGGTCATCAATGCGTGGCAATGGATATTTGTTCTTCACTGTCACTGCATTTAAGGCTCTGTAGTCAATGCACATACGCACTGACCCATCCTTCTTCGGTACAAACAACACTGGTGCTCCCCAGGATGATGCACTCGGTCGGATGAAACCTTTCTCCTCTAGCTCCTTTAACTGTGCCTTCAGCTCGTCCATCTCCTTCTTCGCCAGTCTGTAAACATGTAATGCTATAGGTGCTGCTCCGGGTGCTAGTTCAATTGAAAACTCTACGTCTCTGTCTGGGGGTAGTCCTGGCAAATCCTCTGGAAAGACGTCTAGAAATTCTGAAATAATAGGGTGATAGACAACATCGTCCATTGCGAGCTGCATACCATCAAGGATTTCTGTGGATCCTCGGGCAAACTCAAGTTCAGGCTGGCCTGGTACCTTAAAAAGAATGCTTCCTCCAAAGCAATCGAAGAAAGCGTGGTACTTGCTTAGCCAGTCCATTCCAAGCACAATATCAAAAGATGGCATAGGAAGAACTAAGAGTTGGGCGTTCATCTCTCTGTCACGTATCACTATAGGACCCGTTCTACAAACTCGACAACTGGTACAACTCCTCCTCCGGTAAGAATTCTAACACAACTAGATAATGGTATAGAAACAATGTTGTATTTGGCAATAAAACTAGATGATATGAATGAGTGGGTGGCTCCCGTATTAAATAATGTCACAGCAGGAAAAGTAAAAGCAAGGGTAATACCTGCTATGACATCCACCTCATGATCCAGGTCATCTACCTCCAATGCAAAAGCTCGCCCGTTCCTCTGCGGCTGTCCATGTCCAGTCCTCATATACTGCTCCTCCTGAGTGGGTAGCGGTGGTCCTCTCTGAAATCCTCCTGCTGCCGGGGGTCGAGGTGCTCCCGGTCCGGTCATCTGCTGGGCTGGCTTCGGTGCTGGAAGCGCTAGTCTCTGTGCTGGCGGTGGTAGTGTCAATGTCTGCTGTTTTGGACAGTCTCTTGCCAAATGCTGTCCGAAACCACATCGTAAACACTGTCCCAAGCGGCCTCGACAATCCCTTAAAATATGTCCGATTTTCCCATAATAATTATATTGGGGTTTCTCCGAAATCTGGTACGGTCCGGCTCCGTGTTGCTGATGCTGCTGTGTTAAGGGACGTCTGATGGGTCCCCCCTGTTGTGTCCTGGCTGGTCCCTGCTGTATCCTTGATGATCCTTGTTGTGTCCTCAGCTGACCTCCTTTTCCTCTGCTAATGGTTTCTTGAAATCTGGCCTCTGTCAGTAGTTCAGCGTAAGAGACTCGGGACTGCGAGCTTGTATAATATTGTAACTCCTGGGTCAGTCCTCGATGAAACCTCTTAGCCTTAGCCAAGTCATTTGGTATCAAAGCAGTGCCATATTTGCTGAGTCAACTAAACTCGGCATCATACTCGTCCACGGTTCGGTTCCCTTGCTCCAAGTGAAGAAACTGATCATACAAGGTGTCCCTGACAGTGTCCGGAAAGTACTTTCCCTCAAAGAACTCCAAGAACTGCTCCCAAGTCTGTTAAGTACCCAACTGGCATTCCATGGATTCCCACCAGTGATGGGCATTACCATCTAGAAGCGTCCGTACACCCGTCATCCATAGGTCCGTGGGTAACTGCGATGCCTCTAGTAGCTTCTGCGTATGAGTGATCCAGCTAGTGGTCTCCTCCGGGCTCTCAGTGCCCTTGTACTGCCTTGCACCCATCTGAACAAAATCCTTTATTGATCCAACCCTAGCTCGAGGTGCTGGAGCTAGTGCTTGGGCTGGTACAGTAGCATGTGCAGCCATCCTCTCCAGTGCTGCCAAAAATTCTTGTCTCTGCTCGACTGCCTGCTGCCTCTTCTCGGCTTGTAAACCCCCTGAATTTTCAAATTATTAAATCTTGGATTTTTCCCAATTTTCTGGAATTTTCTGGGAATTTTCTGTAATTAAAATCAAGATTTTCAATTAATAAATGATTTTTTAATTTGCAATAAATAATATTAAAATATTATGAAAATAATATTTTTGGGTGTAAAATGGAAAATTGGACTTAGGGTAATTTTTCTGGATTTTTCTGGGCCTCAGACATATTTTTAAATGCCTAAAAACTAATTATTTAATTAAATAATTAATTATCTATTTATTATTATTATTATTATTATTATTTATATTATTATTATTTTTTTCTCTCTTTTTGGGCCCGGCCCGGCCCAGTGGGCCGAGCCCAACACCGCAGCCCAGCTCCCTTGCGGGTCGGGCGGGTCTGCCCAGACCCGTTAGCTCCCCGACCCGACCCGCACGACTGTTCCCCGTCCCCCACGACGACCGATTCCTCCGCCGGCCGCCGCGCGCAGCGCCGCGCGTTCCGCGCCACGTCGCCGCGCCCTCCGCCTTGGCCGGCTCCTCCTCCGCCTCTCTCCCCTTTATAAATCCCCGCCTCCGTTCTCCTCCTCCGCCTCAGAACTCACCCTCCACCGCGCTGCTCCGCCGCCTCCGGCGTCCCCGACCACCCGCCGTTCCCCCGCCGTCGCCGTCCCGCTCCGGCGCCACCCCCGCGAGGCCGCCAGCCGCCGTGAGCCGCCGTCCCTGCTCCTTCTCTTCTTCCCAGCAGCTCCGCCGGTAGCCGACGAGCCGCCAGCGTCTTCGCCGGCAGACGACGCAGCCGCCAGCCCCCGGCCGGCCTCCCCCGCAGCGGCGCCGCCCTCAGCTCCGGCCGGACCGCCGCTCCCCTCGCCGGATTTCCCCCCTGAACCCTAAACCCTAATTTTTCCCAATTCATTGGACACGTGTCGGACACGATCCAGACTCGATTTTCAGGTCCTCTTCAGGTGCGTGTAACTTTCGCCTCGTAGCTCCGTTTTCAATTCTGCAAATTGCGTTGTGAAGCCTGTGTGACCCTCTCGGTGTCCGGACAAACTGTTCGGGACATCGCGCCCTGTGGTGATCGCACACCGCGATCCAAAAACAGGAAAAACCATACCCTGTTTCACCCCGGAACTGAGCCCGCCCCGCCAAACGGGACGACTTAGTCGCGTGCGGCCTTCACAGATACGTACGCATCGTTGATACGGACGTGTGAGTTTTCGTGGAAGCTGATTCGGGTGTGCGTGCACACCGGAATCAACGCGTATCCGCAGACATCGTCCCGTATCCGCCTTTTCTGCAATTTGACCTAACTTTGTGTACACACGTCAGATCGAGACAAAACTTGTACCATCAGACTCGTAGCGATACGCTGGTCCTGTGGGTCAAGTTTGGTTCGATTCTGAGAACGTTGACGAAATCGCGTGTCGTGGGCCCCACAGGCCCCGCTCGACGGGCGATTTTGTGTTCGGCTCATCGGAATCCAAATCGGGAAGTTCCTTTGGGTTCGTATCATCGTTCCTGACCTGTTAACACTAAGTTTAGTAAATTTGGAGACCGTTGACCTGGACGCGTTTTTCGGTGCAAAGCGGGCCCACCGGCGGACCCCGTTTTGACCCGAAATTACCTTTTTGCCCTTGTCTCCAAACTGGACCCAAGGACAGGCGTTTCTAGCTATTTGACATCTTCTGAGCATGATGGTAATGTCTATTTCAGCTTTTGGACTTATTTCTGGACTTTTCCCCCCAAGAACCAATTTAATCAGATCCAAACAACAGGCAAGTACCTGCACTTCAAGTTAATCTTTATATTGTGATAATTAATTCCCTGCTCTACTAGTACCCTTGCTGATTTCACGTAGTGTTAAAGTACTGTATTTCATGTCTTGAATATTGGAGTTCATGTCTTGTTTACATATCGGGTGGGAGAATACTAGGAGGCATGTAGTTTACCCTTCCCCATGTATTGTTTAATAGCTGTTGGTACACGACTGTCCATCAGCCAGATCTCGATTGTATTGTTTAATAGCCGTCTATGACGGCCATATTAGCCTTATAAACCCCTACATGCCAACTATGTATTCTAAAACAAACACAAGTTCACACAGATAGTTCTAGTCTTGTTATAGTTCTTACTGACTGTTGTAGTTTCATTTCCTGTTTCACTTTATTTCCTGCTTTCTCATATTCCTGTTTATAGCATTAAACTCTGAGATGTTGATATTTCCTTTATGCAATTTCTCAATATGATACTCAGTTAATTGTCATAAATATTTAGTTTAGTCTTGTTGTGCACTGTGTACTTTGCTCCTTTCCTGACTGGATACGTTGTTTAGGCGATGATGAGAACCTTGCCCCTACCTACTATGGACCCTATGAGCCAGCAGGTGATACAGTTGCAGAGCCGGTTCCCACCCAGGAGACTACTCCTGCAGAGTAGTTAGCATTAGCTATCTTTATTCCTATTTCTTATCTTATAAATCGGGTTTGTCCCCGACTTCATTCTGAATTTCTGTACTAAACATTTGAATCTGTTGTCACATTTATTTCAATTGCAATCTTAAGTTTCCATTCTCATTATTATCTTGCTTATGCTACTTGTGAATGAGCTAGTTTAGTTAAGTGTGGATTTGACCTAGACAGCGTACTACCGCCGATTCTGCGGCGTAGGCTGGACGTACCCACGCACTCGTGCCCGAATTTTCGGGTACGGGTCGTGACACATTTTTATGGTGGCCCATGCAGGTCAACGACTAAATTGTTCGGTTTCAACTAAGGGACCGAACAGGCCTGCAATAAAATTAAGGATTCTAGGAAAAGCTCATTCACAGTATAGGGTCCTTATTTCAATTCTTGGTATCATTTCGGATCAATTTTTCCTATCACCCTTGATTTCCAAGTAATCTATTCTGATCTTCCTATCCCTTCATCTTCCAGAATGGTTCAGACGAGGAACACAGTAGGAGGCACATCAGAACCAGCTGAGCAGAATGTGCCCGAGACTCTTGCACTTCCGCCGCCTCCATCCGTTCCAGTAGTTACTCTAGATGGGGCACAGCTACTAGGAGTGTTCCAAGGATTGGTGGAATCCCAGAAAGAACAGACCGCACTTCTGCGGACCAGCCTCTCAGAAGCTATTAAGTCCCAGGAGTCGCCACACAAGAGGCCAGGGAGTGCCAAAGACTTCAAGAACCTCAGGCCTCTAGAATTTTATGGAACTGAGGGCATTCTCTATGCTGATGAGTGGATAGAGAATATCGAGAGACTCCTGAAGACTGCCCGGGTTCCCGATGATCTCAAAGTGGAGTCCGCAAGCCTGCAACTGTTTGATATAGCTCAAACCTGGTTTAGAGACGAACCCCAACTATCTGCTCTTGACCTCTCATGGGATGACTTCAAGAGACTATTCAAGGAGAAATTCTACCCCGAAGTAGCTCGGGAAGCTCTCGAAAGCCAATTCGAGAGACTGGAACAAGGTAACCTATCTGTTGATGAGTATACTGCTGAATTTAGCAGGTTAAGCCACTTTGCGGAGTACATGGTTCGTACCCCGGAAGACAGAGCCCGTAGATTCAAGAAGGGGCTGTCTCCGGATATTCGCCTTGCTGTCACCACCAGCCGAGCCCGCACCTATGAAAAAATTTTAAACGTGGCACAAGGCGTTGAGAGAGACCTGGGGCATAAGCTAAAGCGAGAAAGAGATACCGGAAATGCGGGACCCAACAAACGCCCATTTCAACAACAACAACAGAGGTCCCCGCAGCAAACCCAGCGTCCTCTCCCTCGAGCTCCAGCACCCCAACACTAGGCTCAAGGACAGAACCAACAGGCTGCTACTTGTAACTTTTGCCGAAGACCAGGCCACACTTGGCAAGTTTGTAGGAAGAGACTAGGTGCCTGCCTATATTGTGGCTCAACAGAACATCAAGTGAGGGACTGTCCCGCTACTCCAAGACGCGGACAAGCTTACGTGATGACCGTGGAGAACGCGCAAACTCTGGAAGCAGCTAATGCGCGTAAGTGATTCGTAGATACCTTTCCTAGTATTGTTTAGCTCATGCCTATTGGTTCGTGACCTCAGCCTCAATCTAGTAATTTTGAACTTGCTAAATAACCTGGTATGCTTTTAAAATTTGATAACTGTTTTAGGGACTTTTGCTATTGTGCTTATTTTGTGTTATTTTGTGAACTTCAAATTTGTACCTCCTTTCATCATTATCTAGCGCACTTGAATTTTGTTGAACTTGACATATGCTGCTATTTTATAGCTTAGTTTTGCAAGCTTACCTTTATCGGGCTTGTTCAGGACACATGTATTACTGAGGCCTGATCAACCCCACTAATACAAGTGTCTACTCAGAATCAGTGTACTACGGTCTGATCAACCTTAGTGCATTTTGATTCGCACTTCGCACGACTACTTTACGTGGATTGAGAGATATAGTGACTAGTATACTTGCCCCTAAAACATGCCCGAGCATATCGTATCAGTTACATAACCGTACTAATACGAGCGTGCGAATAAATGATTACCAGAATAGAATCTCAATCCATAAACCGCCTGACAATCCCCATTAGAATTCTTTAAAATGCCTTGATCCCTGTACCTCTGTTCTACCACCTCGCCCTTAAACTCTTTATTATTTATCCTCGTTTTCCCTTACTTCGGAAAGACAGAATCCTGTGTTTGGTGTAAGTTTGATTTGTAGTGCTAGATGATAACCCTTTATGACTAAGGCAATACCCTAGGTGATGTGTTTTGTGTTACAGACTTAAAGATTCAATACCATGATTTATTAAGTTGAGACCTAGCCTTACTAGTTGTACAGCCTTAGATGATATATGGGTAAAATTCTAAGTTGGGTAGTGACCGCAATCAAGTGAGATTGGACAGAGAGAACCCTGCTATAATTTTAAATTTTGAGGACAAAATTTTTGTAAGTTGGGTAGGTTGTAAACCCCCTGAATTTTCAAATTATTAAATCTTGGATTTTTCCCAATTTTCTGGAATTTTCTGTAATTAAAATCAAGATTTTCAATTAATAAATGATTTTTTAATTTGTAATAAATAATATTAAAATATTATGAAAATAATATTTTTGGGTGTAAAATGAAAAATTGGACTTAGGGTAATTTTTCTGGATTTTTCTGGGCCTCAGACATATTTTTAAATGCCTAAAAACTAATTATTTAATTAAATAATTAATTATCTATTTATTATTATTATTATTATTATTATTATTATTTATATTATTATTATTTTTTTCTCTCTTTTTGGGCCCGGCCCGGCCTAGTGGGCCGAGCCCAACACCGCAGCCCATCTCCCTTGCGGGTCGGGCGGGTCTGCCCAGACCCGTTAGCTCCCCGACCCGACCCGCACGACTGTTCCCCGTCCCCCACGACGACCGATTCCTCCGCCGGCCGCCGCGCGCAGCGCCGCGCGTTCCGCGCCACGTCGCCGCGCCCTCCGCCTTGGCCGGCTCCTCCTCCGTCTCTCTCCCCTTTATAAATCCCCGCCTCCGTTCTCCTCCTCCGCCTCAGAACTCACCCTCCACCGCGCTGCTCCGCCGCCTCCGGCGTCCCCGACCACCCGCCGTTCCCCCGCCGTCGCCGTCCTGCTCCGGCGCCACCCCCGCGAGGCCGCCAGCCGCCGTGAGCCGCCGTCCCTGCTCCTTCTCTTCTTCCCAGCAGCTCCGCCGGTAGCCGACGAGCCGCCAGCGTCTCCGCCGGCAGACGACGCAGCCGCCAGCCCCCGGCCGGCCTCCCCCGCAGCGGCGCCGCCCTCAGCTCCGGCCGGACCGCCGCTCCCCTCGCCGGATTTCCCCCCTGAACCCTAAACCCTAATTTTTCCCAATTCATTAGACACGTGTCGGACACGTGTCGGACACGATCCAGACTCGATTTTCAGGTCCTCTTCAGGTGCGTGTAACTTTCGCCTCGTAGCTCCGTTTTCAATTCTGCAAATTGCGTTGTGAAGCCTGTGTGACCCTCTCGGTGTCCGGACAAACTGTTCGGGACATCGCGCCCTGTGGTGATCGCACACCGCGATCCAAAAACAGGAAAAACCATACCCTGTTTCAAACCGGAACTGAGCCCGCCCCGCCAAACGGGACGACTTGGTCGCGTGCGGCCTTCACAGATACGTACGCATCGTCGATACGGACGTGTGAGTTTTCATGGAAGCTGATTCGGGTGTGCGTGCACACCGAAATCAACGCGTATCCGCGGATATCGCCCCGTATCCGCCTTTTCTGCAATTCGACCTAACTTTTTACACACGTTGGATCGAGACGAAACTTGCGCCATCGGACTCGTAGCGATACGCTGGTCCTGTGGGTCAAGTTTGGTTCGATTCTGAGAACGTTGATGAAATCGCGTGTCGTGGGCCCCACAGGCCCCGCTCGACGGACGATTTTGTGTTCGGCTCATCGGAATCCAAATCGGGAAGTTCCGTTGGGTTCGTATCATCGTTCCTGACCTGTTGACACTAAGTTTAGTGAATTTGGAGACCGTTGACCTGGACGCATTTTTCGGTGCAAAGCGGGCCCACCGGCGGACCCCGTTTTGACCCGAAATTACCGTTTTTGCCCTTGTCTCCAAACTGGACCCAAGGACAGGCGTTTCTAGCTATTTGACATCTTCTGAGCATGATGGTAATGTCTATTTCAGCTTTTGGACTCATCTCTGGACTTTTCCCCCCAAGAACCAATTTAATCAGATCCAAAAAACAGGCAAGTACCTGCACTTCAAGTTAATCTTTATATTGTGATAATTAATTCTCTGCTCTACTAGTACCCTTGCTGATTTCACGTAGTGTTAAAGTACTGTATTTCATGTCTTGAATATTGGAGTTCATGTCTTGTTTACATATCGGGTGGGAGAATACTAGGAGGCATGTAGTTTACCCTTCCCCATGTATTGTTTAATAGCTGTTGGTACACGACTGTCCATCAGCCAGATCTCGATTGTATTGTTTAATAGCCGTCTATGACGGCCAGATTAGCCTTATAAACCCCTACATGCCAACTATGTATTCTAAAACAAACACAAGTTCACACAGATAGTTCTAGTCTTGTTATAGTTCTTACTGACTGTTGTAGTTTCATTTCCTGTTTCACTTTATTTCCTGCTTTCTCATATTCCTGTTTATAGCATTAAACTCTGAGATGTTGATATTTCCTTTATGCAATTTCTCAATATGATACTCAGTTAATTGTCATAAATATTTAGTTTAGTCTTGTTGTGCACTGTGTACTTTGCTCCTTTCCTGACTGGATACGTTGTTTAGGCGATGATGAAAACCTTGCCCCTACCTACTATGGACCCTATGAGCCAGCAGGTGATACAGTTGCAGAGCCGGTTCCCACCCAGGAGACTACTCCTGCAGAGTAGTTAGCATTAGCTATCTTTATTCCTATTTCTTATCTTATAAATCGGGTTTGTCCCCGACTTCATTCTGAATTTCTGTACTAAACATTTGAATCTGTTGTCACATTTATTTCAATTGCAATCTTAAGTTTCCATTCTCATTATTATCTTGCTTATGCTACTTGTGAATGAGCTAGTTTAGTTAAGTGTGGATTTGACCTAGACAGCGTACTACCGCCGATTCTGCGGCGTAGGCTGGACGTACCCACGCACTCGTGCCCGAATTTCCGGGTACGGGTCGTGACACGGCTGCCTGCTGCCTCTGTTCCTGTATCATCATCTGAAAGAATTGGAACATCTGCGCTTGGCCATCTTGCGGTACTGGAACAGGTGGAAGGTTCCCAATAGGTGAAGCGGGAGAATCAGATGGAACTGGGGTGTGAGTCTGTCCATCTGGTCCCAGTAGCCTAGGAACCGTTAGGGTCCCTCCTTGAGTCTGACCATTGACTCCAGAAGTTGCGTCGCCATTGGCGGTAGTACATCCATTCTGCAAATCCATCTCTCTGCAGTTGATGTACGAAACGATTAAAGAAAGTACAGGAATCAAACAGGATGCAAGTATTAAATAGGAAGGATGAATTTCAATCAAGCGTGGATGAGATCCTTATACTCTATTTCTATACGCAGGCTTGTTCGGTACAGTTACGTAACCGAGACAATATATTCTTGACCTGCATGGGCCACCACAAAAATATGTCACGCCCCAGTCCCAAAATACGTAGGACTAGGAATACGTAACACGCCAGTCGTATGTATACAAACTCTAATATATGGAAACCATATACACACGTACGCTGTACATGAATATCCAATCCACAGTGGTAATATATTGTCACAACAAGTCACACGCAGTTCTATATCTCATCCACAGCACAAATAATAGAATAATGGAAATCAATAACTGAATATCAAAGAAGCAGTCTCAAATAGTAATCTCCAAGTGTGATAGTCGGGTGGAAACAAATCCACTGCAAATCGACTATAATAAACTACTAAAGAGAGAAGAGAATAAACTCTAATATAAGAATAAATGTCTAGAAAAGAATAGCAACTAGAATCTCTAAACAGCTGCAAAGAATCACATATAATCAGGAGGTAAGATCTCCTCAGACTGATAGGTAGCGTCAGGTCCAGGTCCATACTCCTGCGGGTACTCCTGCTCACCTATATCTGGAAGGGACCAGGTCCTCAGAGGGACGTAACAAGATACAAAAAGCACATGCCAATAAAGTACTGAAAATAAACATCCATTGGGGTCGCCTAACCATCTATGTGCATGCAGTTTGAGAACAATTTTCCACCAAGTGGGCTATCTGGCTAAAATGGGATTGGCATGGTTCTCTTGGAGATCCAGGGGCCTACAAAGGCACGACGACTTTCGAACATCGGAGGCCCGCTTGATAATATATAATATATAGTGGTCATCATGACCGCGCATCTCCGACGGAGCGTACGGGTTACACAAGGAAAGTACAAAGGAGCCCAAATGCCTTACTTGTTGTTCTCCCCACCCAATGCTCTAAGCATGTCATGTCCATGACACGATAACCCTCTAATAACCGCCAGGTCTACTAGCATGCAAAGTTTCTATTGGCAGTTATCCCTATCCGTCGTACGACCTATACGTACCAGTGGCCAGCCGAATACGCAAGTCCGTGTCCTACATGTGACTCACACTCGTGTAAGAATAGTGTCATGGCCAATGAAACATAAATGCCTCATGAAGATGGGGTAGTCTCATAAAGTAGGTCCAATGCATATACATAAATAAAAATATAGTACGACGACACCGTCGTTGCCCCCAAATTTCCTTGGACGCGCAGTTTATATAGCAGTTAAAATAAATAAACTAAATAAATAGAAAATAAACATGCATGCCTCATATGGAATGTAAAAACAGTACAATGGCAAGGTATACTTGCCTGGCAAGAAATCTGTAAAGTGTACGCGCCCAAATATCAAGGACACAGAACCTGGAACTAAGGACTCCGAACAAACGTCTCCGGATGCTGAAATAAACATCACCAACATTTCCAGAATGAGCAAAATAGCTAAAAAGCACATCCCTTTCGTCCAATTTGGATACAGGGGCAAAACGGTAATTTCGGGTAAAAGTGGGGTCCATGTGTGGCCCACTTTGCACTGAAAAGCGTGCCAAGGATAACAGTCTCTAAATGGGAGAAACTATAGGTCAAACAACTCTAGATGTCAATACGAACCCAACGGTATGTCCAAATGTGGATTCCGATGGGCCGAACAAAATTTTGTTCAAAAAGTCAACTGTAGGGCCTGCCAATTGGCGATCTGGTCAACCATCTCAGAAATGCGTGAAAATTGGGTCACAGGACTAGCGCGTTACCACGAGTCCAGCGGTGCAAGTTTCGTCGCAATCTGACAAGCGTGCACAATATACGCGCGAGTTCCACAAAAGTTGCGACACGGTGTGTGTCCGCGGATACGGTCTGATTCCGGCGCGCACACGCGTCCGAATCAGTCTCCACGAATTTTCACGTGTCCGGTTATGCTGCGTGTACCATTCGGTATACTTGGCACACGGTGGAGCGGTCCCGTTTGGTGGGGCACGCTCCGTTTTCCAACTTTTGAAAAACTGGAAAAAGTGCGTGCGCGCAGTTTTGTGACAAATATAACTATGTCCATAGCAACTAATAGCGTAGGGTTATTTAACAGAAAATAAAGTAGGTTAGGTATTCTACAGGTATCAAAAAGAATCACCCAATTCGGATCTCTGTGGTGTGAGATACGAACTCGGCAATACGGGTGGTCATTCTAGAATTCTGCGATTCCAGAATTGGGTCTGTCCGTCCACTTTGGACGCTATTTTTCACCTAGGGGTACACATTTTCCGAGGTTGGCTATAAAACAAATATTGGAGAGAGTTAAGAGATGATCATACCTATGAAGACGGAACAGCGTTTGGTCGAGCGAGTCGACGGGAAATCACTCCGGAGCGAAGGTGCCTCGAGTGGGAAACTGCAGCGCGCGAGGTCGGAGTCGACGGGATGGTTGGACGGCTTGGGGGGTTTCTCTGGCTGCGGTGACGGCTCTAGATGGGAAGAGGAGGTCTGAAAATTTAGGTTAGGATTTTTGAGATCTAACTATATATATATATATATTAATATAGGAAGAGAAGGGGAAGTGGAGCGGACGGGTTTGGAGCGGAGAAAAGGGTCTGCCGCTGAATTGAACTTAAGGGGGCGGGTCTTAGCATATGTCTAAGTTGCTGCGGGCCACAGCAAATAATTGCTACAGCCGCCAATAGCAAGTATGCTGAAGGAATAAAGTGGAGTGGCCGGTCTTAGCAAGCAGCAAGTTGCTAGGAGTCTAAGGCAAATGCAAAAAGTGGTTTAAGTAAAGTTGCTAAGGAATAGTAGTTGCAAAATTTTGCATGGCTAGTTAGCTCACAATGCTTGCTAGCAATTTGCTAGCAAGTGGTAGCATTTGCTACGAATTTATTTGCTGCAAGTTCAAAGTAGTTTAGTATTATTACTATACTAATTGATATTATATTATTATTATTATTAGTTATTTATTTAATTATTCTTTTTCTTTCTTATCTTTTCTTTTCTAAAAATATATATATATATATATATATATATATATATATATATATATATATATATATATTCATAAGAAAATTTATAGATTAGGGTAATGCACATCGTTAGGCTAGCAACTGCTTAAGGGGTCTCCTACATGGATTAAATTCCGAAAAATTCCTGATGGTCCCACAAGTCCTCTAAGTGCCCGAACACCTAACATAAAAATTATTAAAAATCTAATTCTCCTATTTAGACCTAATTACTACAATTTAATTAATAATTAATAATTAAAGGGCTATATACAATTTTCTAGGAAGGGGGTTTTACAAGCATGCCATAAAGTAAATACTGAATAAATAAAAGGGTGCGCTAACCATCTAAGTGAATGTAATATGAGGACAACTTTGGTACGTATGGGTAGGCGTAGGCATAACGTCCAATGTCCTCTAGAGTGTGGTATCTGTAACGTCCCTCATTCTGAAGAATGAGGTATATGTATATATATAACGTCCAACACTCTAAGGGACGTGGTATCTGCAATAATATATACGTTTGTATCACTCCGAAGAGTACGGTATCTGCAATAAAGGAGGTGGATATCCCATACGCCTACTAGTCGTCCTTCCCATCCAATGCAAATATATAAGTCACGAACACTACGTAGATATCTCGTACTATAATGCAAGTCTCTAAAGAAATAAACAACTAAGCTAATTACCATGACACATGTTGCTCACACCGATGGTCAGTCGAGCATGAGGCACGCGTTCCTACATGAACTCACTCTGTGGTGTGCAATGATACGTGTCAAGGCCTGGGGAGTCATACCAATAACTCCACAACTTTAGGTAGGTCTACTAGACTCTAAGTCAGACATAAGTCCTAACGTCAACGCCTCCATTGACTGCACCCAAGTCTCTCTCGGATGCGCACAGTTATATAATCTAAAATAATAAACATGCAACTAAATATATAACTGAATTTAAACAGTACAACAAGACATGGTATACTTGCCTGGCAAGAAAGCTGCGAAGTACCAATAACCTGCTCCTGAAGTCGCACAGAATAATCCGATATGTCCTATATACATATAATATAATACAACACAATATCAGTCATAACACTAGCACATACACAACCATAAATACATTAAACTCAGGGCATAGCTAGGTATGACACTGGTCAACTAGGGTCAAGTGTACGTCTAATTGCATAGGTGTCGCATCTGTAATTGCTGTGCAAGACAGACAGTCAAAATGATATGGGGCTCGCCAGTACGTCAGTGTACATAATGGCAGTCTTCTAACACTGTTCTTAGAGTCAACATGGTCAAGGTATACATGGGATAATCCCCAGTGTTCTAGGGTCATACAATATAAATACATATATAGTCATAAGAATATAATTACTTATATAATACATCCATCTATATATATATATATATATATATATATATATATATATATATATATATATATATATAACTTAAATTCTAATACGCATATGTGTACGCGTATAAGTCATTGGGTTCACCTACTCAGGGTCCGATATCAACTAACAATCATAAGCAATACTCATTTCCTAATAGCAAATACACAAGCTCACATAAAAGGAGGAGAGGGACAGGTTTGAACCTCGGGGTACGTGCACGGGAATGACGGTGACGACGATAAGGTTAACGACGATGACGATGATTGGAGTTATGATGAGATGATAATTACGATGATGGTGATGATTACAACTACGGCGACGATGATGATGGTGATGCTCATGGTAAAGATGATGGTGATGATCATGATGGTGATTATATGATGGTGATGATAAGGATGATGATGTAGGTGATGGTGATGATGAGGATGGTGATGTGGACAATGGTGATAACGATGATGGGGGGTTGATGATGATGATGAAGATGATGGTGATGATGTAGGCTGCCGGAGTGGAGCTCAGGCAAGAGGGGGACAGGTGGAAGAGAACGGCGAGGGGAGGAGCTGTTGGACGGTGGTGTAGAGTGGTGGTTGGCTGGCCGGAGTGATAAGGGTGGTGGTGGTTATGATGATGATGGTGGTGATTAAAGAGGAGGAGGCAGGGAAGAAGGAGGAGATTCGAGGTGGAAAGCCGAGGGGGTCCGGCGGGTCGGCTCACGGTGGCTGGGAGCAGTGGCCGGAGTAGGGGTTGAGGGAAGGAGGTCTTGTGGTGTTGCTGGTGGCGAGGTGGACGAGGGGAGATGGAGGTCGAGGGGGAGGTTAACGGTGGTGGTGGCTGGAAAAAGTGGTTCGGCCTTAGGTCGGGGAGAGGAAAGACGAGGGAGGTGGTGGCGTCGAGTTGTGGGTGTTCAGGAAGAATGTGGGAGGCTCGGGTAGGTGATCACCGGAGAAGAAGGAAGAGGAGGTCGACGGTGCAGGTGGAGGAGAGCCCAGGCGGTTGGGGACTGCTCGATGCTGTGCAGTCGGGGTCATCGACGAAGGTGGTGGTTCGACTGGGACGAGGTAGAGATGACGGCTCGGGTGGCGGTGGTGTCCGGCTGCTTCGGAGGAAGGCCGGGAGGAGGAGTTGTGAGGGAGAAGGTGAATAGTACGGGAAGGGGATGGGTGCAGTCGGGGACCGGAGGAGAGGCTCGTATGGGTGGTGGCTGTGCTGCACGGAGGTGGTGGCTTGGTGGTCGGCCAGGCCAGGCGGAGCTCCAACGAGGACGGCGGCTCATGGTATGGAAAGGAGGAAGAAGGAGATGAATAGGAGTTGGGGGTCGGTTGAGTTTTAGGTTTTGGAATTTAAGAAATAAAGAAAAAGAAGGAAGAGTTGTATTTATGCACATGTAAGGGGGGTTGGTTTGACCTAGAAAAAATTGACTTTGGTCAACATCCTCTTGGGTTAGGCCTTGGGCTCACATGGGGATGTTTGGGAGGGCTATAATTTGTATTATTTAAATACAAGGCTAGAATTTAATGGGGGCGATGTTGCGCGTTGCACACTCCAAAAATTTATGGAAAAAATCTACATGATCAAAAAATAGGTTTTTTCATGTGTCATGTCCAATGATGTGGACACCTTAATGTATTTATTACATAAAAGTGTCCAACAATTAAAAAATTACACAAAGATGGAAATTGGGTTTAAATTAATTAAAATAAATGCGCAAGGTGTTCTATAATTAATTAGAAGTACATAGGGATAAAATTAGGTGGGACACAAGTGTCATGGACATAGAGGGCTCAGAGTAGAATTTTATCATAAATTAGGTTGTACAAAACGGGTCAAGATTATGTCTCCAATTTTGATTGGAACGTACAAGGATACAAATTTATATTTATATATAATTAAATAATAACGTCCGTGACATTTATTACGCGACTAAAATGTAGCACAAGAGAGCATAATTATAAGTCACACAAAGGTCAGAATGAAAGGCGGGCATGTCTAGGACAAGGGTGTGAAGTTTGTAGGAAGGCAGTGGTTAGCGTAATGCTCCAATTATCGAAGCAACGGTAAGGTTCACTATGTGATATAATTATTGTATAATTAAATAAATTATCGTGTTCTATTTCCAATTGGGTTCTAATTAGCCCTAATCTCTCTATCTAAGCCAAGTAGGCCTAATTTTGGGTGAGGAGTTTACATAAAGCACATATACAGGACATAATATATTGGAACATCGCCTGTGTTATCATTACACAGTTGTAGGCCACGTGGCACGTCTTTATTGTTGAGAGAGAGAGAGAGAGAGCATGAGCGACTTGTAATCTCGGCCTAGCGCCGCTTGTAATATTTTATGATTATCGGTAAAAATCTTGTTTTACTTCTATACTTATGTCTATTCAATGCTTCCGCTATAATGACTTTCTTAACTAGTTATCAAATGCCTGTTCGAACCCGGCCTTCTGCGGGCATAACTCAGGATCACATGATATCACGCCCAAGATAGGTCGTTCTGGCCCTGCCGGGCCGGGGGTGTTATATTACATGTGCCATGGGCGAGTCACTGGTGAGAATGCATGATTCAGTGGTTCAGAGCACTTCTAGGCTTCTTCCTACCATGGATTCATACATGGCGAGTCACTAGTGATAATGTTCTCTATCATGGTAGTGTTTGAGAAGATACTTCATCCTAGTGCGCCTGCATGGACACCGACTCCATGGATGACACTTCCTCCCCCGATTCTACCTCCATCGGCATCGGTGACGATTTCACAGAAGGAGTATGACATTCTCATATCCCAAGCATGTCATGGTGCTCCTCTTCCTCCTCTATATCAGCAATAGTCCTAGTTAGGACAGTTTATTTATTTGTTTGTGTATTGGCCCATTATCTTGGATCATTTATGAATTTATTTTATATATTTATTGAGATAGTTAGTTTTTTGAACTTTATATATCTCGGTCTTGAGACTCAGTAGTAGTTGTGATGCTTTCTTAATATTTATTTAATATTTTATGTATCTTATTCTTTAGACTCAGTTTGTAATGTCAATGTGTTGTTTTCTTAAAATTTTACTTTATTATTCATATTAAATGCATAAAATTTTATCGGTGTTTAATGTTCCACCGAAGGGATCGATGAACCAGGAAATTTAATGAAGGGTTGCTTCGGGCATATTTATATAAACTATGATTCAATAAAATGTCAAAAAATTGTCACTCCCTGTTCTCGATATAGATATTCGAAATATATTATTTTTTGCTTGCATGATAATTAGGTTGCATGGAGACTAGACCCATTCTTTGGTTTAGATTGGTTCATGGTTTATTTGTTTGGGTTGGTTTGGTCATGAGTTGAACCCATGGTCTAAACCTCAACCCTAACTATATAAGTCAACCTCTTTCTCTCTCTTCCCTTATTCTCTCATTTTTCTCTCTTTCTTTATTTTTGGCAATAGTAAATTTGGGATTTGAGACATCAAAATGATAGTTGGAAAACCAAATTCTCTCTCCTCTGACCCTTAGAATTTAAATTTTGCTTTTTTCTTTCATTTTATTTGTCTAATATGTGTACATTATGATTCTAAGCACTTTTAATACTTGAAGTTTTCGGTTTTGATGAGTGAATTTGGCTAGACTAACATTTTAGTTAAGGTTTTTCATGGGTTCCATAAGTTTTTCTTGGTTTTGATCTACATAAACTTAGTGTATTTGAAAACTAATTGTTCCATATGGTAGAGCATTCAATTTCATGCGATTTTGACTTTTGTTTTACTTGATCTGGAGTTAAAATAATGTCTATATGAAGAAACAAATTTTTGGTTTCGAGCTTTTCTACCATGGCTGAACTTGTTGTATGGAGGAGGCGAAGTTCTCATGCGGCCAACATCTATGCGACAAAGAGTCCTATACGGCTTGATCCTTATGCGGCCTGGACTCCTTACCGCATACACCTTCACAGCATGCGTCCATCTTGATGGATGCATGATTGATTATTACACAAAGTGTTCGGGAGCTAAGTACTTGGAAAAGTCCTAAGTAACGAAAATCCTTGTGTTTCACTTACTGAACGAATGAGAAACTCACTATGTCCATCTATACGGCAATCAGAGCATGCGGTAAGCGAACTTGTGTGGCAGAGACCCTATGCGTCTCTTCTCTTTTGGACGCATAACTCTGCTCACCTTGCATATTTTCCAATAATTTTGTCTCTTTCTTCTTGACTCACTTTATGGCTTGTCACGTCCATCACTTCAGTCACTTCTCTGACCTGAATTTATTGGCTTCACTCAGAACTTATCCCAAGGAGTGGACTTTGCGTTGACCTATGCGGCCTTGACCTATGCGACACAGACTCCTTTGAGGCATTGACCTATGCATCCCCGATCCTATGCGGCCCTATGTGCATAATTTATTAATTATCTAGATTTTGTGTTTTGTTGGATTTTTTGAGTGTATATAATCTCAGTGGCAGGTGTTAGACTCGACTAGTGCCTGACCCAATTATAGGCTATGCACCAAGCGGCTATATTACCCATGAACCAAGTGACTATGACCACCTATGTGCCTCTTAACTAATGTGTTGATATGTGCTAGAACTCATATGATTTACCAATGATTGGTAACTTGACCCGACTATTAGTATCAGTGCTGATACACTTACTATGTTCTACGTGTTCCTACATGCTACGTGTCCCTACGTGCTAAGTGTTCCTCCGCGATTATGTTATATATTTTACAATGAGGTGCACTTACGTGCTATGCGACATGTAATATGATATAATTTTCTCCAGCATGGACATCATAGTTGGCCGATAACCAAGCGTGGCTAGGACTTGTGTTGATTATTGCATCACGCTGGATGAATCCAAATTGAACTATCAAGAGACAAAGTGGATTCGTATCTAGCGTGCCCATACTGCGGTATGACATACAAGGTGAATAACATGTGACCACGTAATATATTTCCAGCTAACTATAGGGTTAACTAGGCAACTAAAACTTGTAGAGCATTGGAAGGGATGTAATTCCAAGATCGCGCTTAACAAGCCATCCTCAAATATTCAACTGGGGAGTGCAAGTTGGCCACCATTTAGATATTATTTAAATCCTCATTAGTGGATTACGATATTCGACTATTATATTATACTATGTGTTTTATGCGATCTTAGCACAATAGCCTTGCGAGCACAGTGGCCTTGCGAGGGACCGATGCTTAATTACTACGTATTATACGACAATTTATGGCTCGTCTAGCCCTTCTAGCGCATTGTTCGATCTGAGGATTCCTATTTGTCATAACCTATTTATTTTTATATATTTACATAAATAAATAATATTTTAGTTAAATTTCTATTTATTTATTTAATTGTAATTTAACCGTTAGATAAAGCCTACAATTTTATATCCTGACATTTTTGTCATTACAAAGTCTCCTTGGTCACCTACCAATCCATGTGTCTCTTGGCGGAGAGAATTAGGGTGACTCATCCCCAAGATACAATGAGTATGTTTGTTGGTACATTGAAAAGAAGGAATGAAGTTTGAGTATATGGAGAAAGGAGGTTTCGGTTCTCTCTCTACCACTATTTTCTCCATCATCCCTCCACCCTCTCTATTTCACCACCATCCTCCTCTTTATACTGCAGTTTTGCTGTTGCTGCAGCAACTGCTTTACTGCTTCTATCGCTGCTTTGCTAGTGCTACCAAGGTAAGAATCTATAGTTAATACTTCTTTCATTAACTATGTAAGACTACCTGTGTTTGAGAGTTCCTCCACCGAAGGGGTCGACGAACCCGGGGAAATTCTGTGGAGAGTTGCTCCGGGTCCGTTTATTGAATTATAAAATTTTTGAAGTCCAAAAAATAAAGTAGACTCTGCCAAAATTTCTAAGAAATTTTAGAGAATTTTTTTCGAAAAGTCTGAATAATTAATTATGACTTAGGTTGAATTCTAAAAATATTAGAATACGAGTTCTTGTAAATTATAGGACGTGTAGGACACTTTTGCACATGCACAAAAGAGCAACAAGAATAGCAAAAATTGTATTCCAAGATAAGGAGTATAATTTCCATGTTTTTTTGAAAATTTTCTACCAATTGGAATAGCATCATTAAGCGTAATGACATGAGCACACGAAACAAAATATATATATGATATTGGAATTGTTAACGTTTCCACGAGGACGGAATGACTTATTGATATAATATCCTTGCAAAATATGTAGTCTGACAGATACAAATCAGCACTAAAAAATTAACTTAATTTGAATGTTAGATAGGAATGATTGTAATATTGTAGAAATTATATTTGGATGGGAGAGAACATTTGGATCACACCGTCGAACTCTTATCAATATTATTATTTTAAAAGTAATATTGATCTGTCGTTCCAGCATACGTATGGCCATACGATTACCGAGGTGTGGATTAGATCACTTACTTGCCATTGGATCCGAATTTTTGACAGAGATCAAGATTTAACAATTATATATATCCAATGTTGACATATGTTCCGAATTCTTGGAAAAGTTTAAGATATTCGACAATTGCTATAATAAGGTTTTTGAGCATCGACTCAATTAATCCGACACTTGTTATCAATCAATATATGACCGAGGTGAGCTTTAGCTCACTTATTTAATCCAAATCTTGAAAAAATTTAAGATAATTATCACATGATCCAAATTCTTAAAAGTAAAAAATTCGACAATTGTTTATATCATGTGTTACTTGTGGAATGAAAAAATCTAAGCACCACCCATCAAGAAAATTACCTGATCCTGGGTATATGGAATTATTGCCAAAAAAATTGGTGTTGGTGGTGATCCAAAAGAGTTCTCTAAGTTGCATTTGCATATAGGCATTTTGTATTGTGAATTATGTTTTGTGACAATATTTTTGACACCCTGTAGAATAGATTTTACCAAAAATCCAAAATTCATATTTCAAGTTTACACTATAAATTAGTAACAAGTATTCTAGTCTTCATATCATATATCTATTTTCTTATGATATGACCTATCCTTGAACTTTTATTTTTTTAAACGTTCTTGATATAAGGACTTGCATGTCGTTCTGACGACCTAGTTTTTTTGTTTACTAGGAAATGAATAAAATGAAGAAGAGACACTGCCATTATATGATGTCAATGATATGGACGAGTAAGGGAGTTAACTTTTGGAAGATAACATATCTCATTTTGTAGCTGTTCTATGTAATTTTTGAGTTTTTGGGGAAAACTTGGTAATGTGGCTATGTAAATGTAAGTTGATATGCAGCTTATGTACAATATGTGAATGTTATAGAATATACACTTTATTGTCATGAACTTTATCCTAGAACCTACAGGTAACAATCGCAAATACGATATCAATGTATTGTATAGGTTCATCGCTTGGAGATGTATTATTGCACTCAGATTTTTGTACCTTGGGAAATAGGATGTAACACGTCTTTTAATGGTGGCCCATAAGGTTTCGCCGTCTAGTTTTCTAGTACCAAAACCATAGGGATCACATATGTGAATAAGTTTAAGGATCCTAAAAAGGTTGAAATCAATGACTCTGGAAGACCAGATATTTTGAATCCGAACCTTAGAATAAAATTATAAGGTAATACTGATGATTGAAAGAGGAAATAAAATAAAGGAAAGAAATGGGATGGTATTGATTTGAAGATTATTATTTTTGAATCTTGCATTGCACTATAGATTTATTCTAGTATTTATGATTATTACATCCAATTTTCAGCCCATTGATCTTAGAATTTGTTTCTAAGTGTAGGTCATGGACCGCTTCATTCCATGCGTTTATTAGGATAGTAGCAAAAATACCCTATATGGGTACAAACAATATGCAAGAGAAGAATGGAGAGTGTTGAAATACTACAACCTTTTTGTCCGCTTGGTATACTTTGAGATCCAAACACTTGTAATCAGAGATATCGAGGACGGTGCGGACGTATACCATGAAGCTGAAGTGTATTGCATATTTTTCTTAAAAATATGGGATGAGACTTCGTATAAAAAATAGAAGGATACGAGTGAACGCTAGATGAATGGAGAGAACTTAACCCATACGCTAAGATCCTTGAGGAAGATGATGTGTTTCTGAAAAAGGGGTGACCATGTTGTGAAAAAATGGGAATTTTTTTTCTGCTGGGTACCTTTTTGTTGAAACAACAGATATAAATATAAGATAAGAGGTATGGAAGTATTGAAATATAAATAGTATGTAAGATATTTTGTACTCCTAGAAGCATATTTGTATCACCTTTTGATATAGTGAATAAAATATGCTTGTTCTTTATCTAATATTGCAATTGATCTTAGTTTTGCAATTTTAATTTCAAAAACAATTTTTTTATACCGATTTGGTATATCTTGATATTTACTTTATACTCCTACTTCAATTAAAATTGGTTTATACACCTACTTGAATTGAAAAGGGGTGTATTTTGAAAATACTCAGGAAATGACTACTTCTCCGCCTCACAAATTGTCAAACTAGGAATCTTTGGAACCTCGAACTGCTGACATATCCAAGATCTTCCATTTCTTAGAAACTAACACTCAGCAAGTCAAGCTTTCCCAAGCCACCTCTGCTAAGATACTGGAAAGATTAGATGTTGCGTCAACACCTAAGGCAGGGGCGATTCTGGACTTTAGGAAGCTTAATCCGCATGATTTTTTTTGGAACAGAGAATCCCTTGGATGCAGGCCAGTGGTTGAAAACTGCTGAGGAATTACTGAAGGGAGCTAAAATAGCAGCAGAAGATGTGGTATCGCTAGCAAGGATACAACTGACAGATTTAGCAGAAAATTGGTGGAGCGCACATCATCTAGAAGACTCTAATAAAGTAATATCTTGGGAATAATTCAAAAGGAGATTTGAAGAAAAATTATTTACCGCAACGGCAAGAATGGAACATGAGAGGAGGTTTATCTACTTAAAGCAAAATAGAACTTCTGTTGATGAATATACAGCAGAATTTACAGGGCTGAGTAGATTTGCTCCATATATGGTGACTACTGAGCAAGAGAAAATAGATCAGTTCATGAAGGACTAAACAACAAGTTGATGGCACGAGTAGCACCCCTACCCCTGCCTAACTTATATTTCTGTGGTAGAAGCAGCCAGGGATCAAGAAAGGATATATAATGAGAAATCTGGCTCAAAGGTGGGAGGAAAAAAATAAAATAGGAAAACTGGTTCTTCTCACGCAAGGAATTAAGGACAAAAAGGGCCATGTCAAATTCATACAGACTGAACAAAATATAAACCAAGTATGCTGTACATATTGTGGGAAACCAGGACACACAAAGAACTCCTGCAGAAAGTTTTATGAACTGTCTTAGGTGTGGATCGCCTGGACATCAAGCTCCGCAATATCCTCGATAACCCACATGACGACCCAGGATTCCAAACACTCCACAAGGACCAAGGTATGAACCAAGGATTTCGGCCAAGGCAATGCTTCAATTAAATGGACTCAGACCCATGGCAATAATAGCACCTCCAATACCTCCAACTCCAGTCCATGTATCTTCTGGATATCAGCAAAGACCATCGCTCGTCCCGCAATCCCATCAGGATCAACCAAGCGCAGAGGGAAAATCAGAATTATAATAAAAGAGGGAAGAAACAGGGACAAGTCTTCATGATGAATATCAATGAGGAAGAGTTGACCGGAGAAGTGGTAATAGGTACCATACTTGTATCATCCAGTCCTGCATCAGTACAATTTAATTCTAGAGCAACTCACTCTTTTATATCTGCTTCTTTTGTAGCCACGTATGATATTATGACTCAGGCCTTAGTTAAAATTCAAAAAAATCTTATTGGTATTGTAGATGTTAGCTAAATATGTATAGAGTGTCCAAACTAAATGGGAGAAGAAAGTTTTTAGGTTAGATTGTTAGACTTTCCTATGAATAGCTATGATGTGGTACTAGGAATGGATTGGTTAACTTCGACATCGACAGTTATAAATTGTAGACAAGGAAAATTTTTATTTCAAATACCAAGTAAGGAATTACATGAATTTGTTAAAGATCATAAGAAATTTGATTAAAAAGAATTAGAAAATTTGAATTACCTTCAGGAAGAAACTTTCAAAATTAGGAGACTATGACCAAGGATTGTAGATAAATTTATAAATATTTTTTCTGATGAATTACCACCTGATAGTGCTGTCAAATTTAGTATTGATCTAATTCCTGGAGCTTCTCCTATTGCAAAGAAAATATATCCAATAAATAAAGAAGAACTAGCTGAATTAAATAAATAAATCAAGGAGTTGTTGGCTAAAGAATTTAATAGACCCAGTACATCACCATGGGGAGCACCTGTATTATTTGTGGAAAAAATGATGGAAGTCTGAGATTGGTAATTGACTATAGAGCACTAAATGAAGTAACTATCCAAAATAAATATCCATTACAAGGATCGACGAATTGTTTGACCTATTAGGAGGAGCAACGGTGTTCTCGAAGATTGATCTCAGATCTAGATATCACCAAGTGAAGGTTAGAAAGGAAGACATATCAAAAACAGATTGCAGAACTCGTTATGGACATTATTAATTTCAAGTTATGCCATTCAGATTAACAAATGCACCTACAATTTTTTATGGACTTAATGAATAGAATATTCTACCAATACTTGGATAAATTTGTAATTGTGATCAACGATGATATTCTAATCTACTCAAAGAGTGAAAAGAACATGAAGAACATTTAAGGATAATACTTCAAATTCTACGACAGAAGAAATTATATGGAAAACTGAGTAAATGTGAATTTTGGTTAGATATCATTTCTTTTTTGGGACATATTGTAAGTGGAGAAGGAATAGCAGTAGATCCTAAGAAGATAGAAGTAGTCGAATCTTGGCCGACTCCTAAGAATGTTGTAGAAATTTAAAGTTTTCTTGGTTTAGCCGGATACTATAGAAGATTTGTCAAAAACTTTTCTAGGATTACTTAGCCACTTACTCGGTTAACTCAAAAAAAATGAAACATTTATTTGGAATGATAAATGCCAATTAGATTTTGAGGAATTAAAGGAAAGACTCATTAGTGCTCTAGTACTAGCATTACCATTAGGATCTGGAGGATATTAAGTTCTATAGTGATGCTTTCGGAAAAGGATTGGGCTGTTTACTTATGCAACATGGATGTATTATCGCTTATACTTCTCTCCAACTGAAGACACATGAGAGAAACTATTCAACTCATGATCTTGAATTGCAGCTGTAGTCTTTGCATTAAAATTCTGGAGACACTATCTATACGGAGAGAGAATCAAAATATATATAGACCATAAAAGTCTAAAGTATGTATTCACTAAAAATAAGCTAAATATGAGGCAAGAAAGATGGTTATAATTATTTAAAGACTTTGATATGAAAATGAATATCATCCAGGAAAGGCTAATAAAGTAGCTGATGTATTAAGTAGAAGACCTATAACATTCTTCTAGAATACACCTATGAAGATTTTAGAAGATCTGAGAAGAATGAGAATTGAGGTGATATGTCCAGTAGCAGAAGGAATTTGGGCCAACTTACAAATACAATCATCTTTGGTGGAAAGGATTAAGATAGCACATGAAAAAGATGTAAAGCTACAAAGGTTATGGACAAAGACAGAAGCTGGATTATAAACTGGTTTAATTAAACATTCAGATGGATCTTTAAGATTCAAAAATCGATTATGTTTACCTTATGGAGATCTCAGAATAGAAATAATGTCTGAGGCCCATAATTCACAATATTCTATTTATCCTGGTAGTACAAAGTGTATAATAATCTAAAACAGAACATCTGGTGGCACAAAATGAAAACAAAAATTGCCAAGTTCATGTCGAAATGTTTGGTTTGTCAACAAGTGAAAGCTGAACATCAGAGGATTGCAGGACTTCTTCAACCTCTACCCTGTACCAGAATATAAATGGGAGCATACTACCATGAACTTTGTATTAGAATTTCAAGAACCCAAAAAGGTAATAATGTCATATGGGTAATCATATACAAGCTTACAAAATCTGCTAGATTTTTGCCATTCCAAGTTGGTCAATCAACTAAACTTTTAGCAGATATGTATATAAAGAATATTGTTAGTCAATATGGGGTGCCAGTGAGTATCGTATCAGATAGAGATACTTGATTTACTTCTAGATTTTAGAAAGGTTTACAAGAAAGTCTTAGTATCCATATGAAATATAGTTCAACATACCACCAACAGAATGATGGTCAATCTAAACGGATAATTCAAACTTTGGAAGATATGTTGAGGGCATATATTTTGGACTTCGGGGGATCCTGGGACGACAAATTGTACTTGATTGAATTTTCATATAATAACTGTTATTAGGATAGTATTAAAATGGCACCATTTGAAGCCTTATATGAAAGGAAATATTGATCCCTAATATGTTGGAGTGACTTAGGGGAACGTCAACTCTTAGGTCCAGAACAGGTTACTCAAAAAGTGCCAAAGTCAAGGCAATCCGATGTCATCTTCAGGCAGCACAAGATAGACATAAAATGTAGGCAGATAAGCATCGAAGGGATTTGGAATTCAAGACAGGTGACCATGTATTCCTAAAGACTTCACCTACGGGGGGGGGGGGACTATTAGATTTGGGACACGAGGAAAGCTAAATCCAAGATACATAGGTCCATTTGATATTTTGGAGCGAATTGGAGACATATCTTATCGACTTGCTTTACCACAATCTTTGGAAGGAGTTCATGATGTCTTTCATATTTCTCAGCTCCATAAATATGTGCCAGATTTCAGTCATGTACTAGATCATTCTAAAATTACAGTGAGCCCAACATTACGCATAGAACAAAAGCCAGTAGAACTTCTGATCGAAGATAAAATGTTCTAAAAAATAAGACTATTTCTCTGGTTTGAGTATCATGGAATAAAGACTCGCTTGGAGATTCTACCTAGAAAAGAAAGGAGGGCATGTGAAAGCAATATACATATTTATTCAAAGACTAAGGTTAGTTTTAGTCTATTTTTTATTTTATCTACTCGCCTCTTTTCTAAATTTTGAGGACAAAATTTATATAAGGTGGGTAGTATCATAAACTATTTATTTTTATATATTTACATAAATATATAATTTTATAGTTATTTATTTATTTATTTATTTATTTAATTGTAATTTAGCCCTTAGATAAAGCCTACAATTTTATATCCTGAATTTTTTTATTTTAAACCTTCAAAAATTTGTGTCATTACAAAATCTCCTTGATCACCTTCCAATCCAAATGTCTCTTGGCTGAAAGAATTAGGGTGACTCACCTCCAAAACACAATGAGTATGTTTGTTGGTACTTGGGTCAGAGGGAATGAAGTCTGAGTATATGGAGAAGGGGGGTTTTGGTTCCCTCTCTCCCATTATTTTCTCCATCACCCCTCCACCCTCTCTTTTTTCCCACCATCCTCCTCTTCAAACCGCTACTTTACTGCTGCTGCTGCTGCCGTAGTTGCTTTACTGCTGCTGCCACGGCTGTTCTGTTGCTGCCATGGCCGACACCACTGGTTGGCGACCCCCTGGCCGACCCCCCTGCTCCTTCGGCGACCTCCGGACACCTTCACCCCACCACTTCTTCTCTAGGTATAACCCTATTTCACTCCAATTTCTTTAAAGTTGGAAACCTAAAACTAAGATCCTATATATGTGATCTATACATGATTTTCTAGGGTTCAATTTGGTAAGAGATTGGGAAAATCAAGAAATTCTTTCCAATCAAAGAACCAAAGCAAGGCAAGTCCTTCATATTCCTTTCTTAAAATTTTAATATCCAATTTTGGTCCAAATTTTGATTTTTTAGAATCAAACCAAAATTTGGAATTTGGAATTTTAATTTATATATATATATATATATATATATATATATATATATATATATATATATATATATATATATATATATATGACATGATTAGGATAAAAAATATGAGAAATTGTTATAGTATATCATTTTTATTATGCTCGTTGCATGAGTATAAATAAAATTTTACATAAGATAACTTGTGTATCATTATACTTTGTACTTAATGTTTACTAGTAATTAATACATTACCAAGAATTATGAATCATGGATTTGTGTTTAGTATAGAAATTATATGCTTGTGGTTGTCTAAATATATATATTTGTACGAGAGCTTGTATAGAGTAGATCTTTAAAGGCACTATAAATTTTTTTAATTGAAGGGATCATTCAATATTAATGGATTCAACCAATATGTTTATATTGTATAGTGTTAGAAACATATTATTTAAGCAACGCTATATAGATTAACCTATTTCTTGAAAAAAAACACTAAAATAGGTATTTTTATATTATAAATTTTTATTTAAATTAAATCTGTCAAAATTTAAAAAATATAATTATCTAGATTGACTTATCCTAACTTGTAGTTAAACCAAGTATTTTACAAGTATCTATATACTAGGGTGACCTAATATTATTTCTATAAAGGTCAAAGGATTGATTATATACTTTAGGGATGATTTGAAAAAAAATAATAATTTGAGTTGGTATATATATTTATATGTTAAATCATCTCCATTTTAAACTTGGGAGTTATTTTAAAGAGTGGTGACTTGTACTCTATACTAGTAGTAGGAATACTACTTTGTGAAATATTATTTTGATTTTTTTTTTTTACAATTAGTATAGTTAAAGTATCAATATCTTACAAAATAATTCATAACTATAAAAATTGTTATGAGCATATTCTTTTCGACTTAGAGTTAATTTGTCGTTACTTCTAACAATTGAAATTCTTGAGTTTTAAGTTTTACGAACAAGCAATTTTGGAGTTAAATAAACAACTACAAGAGTAAGTCAATGCAATTTTACTTGCCAAGTTAAGAAGCTAATACTTCATTGATTAACTGCGTGAGACTACCGGTGTTTAAGAGTTGCTCCACCGATGGGGTCGACCTACCTGAGAGAATTCTACGGAGGGTTGCTCCGTGTCCGTTTATTGAATTGTGAAATTTTCATAGTCCATAATACAAAGGAGACTTTGCCAAAATTTTAAAGATAATCGTTTTCGGAAAATTTGAATAATTGATTATTCTTTATTTCAGGTTATTAGAAAATTTTGACTTAGGTTCAATTCTAAAAATCTTAGAATACGAGTTTTTGTAAATTATAGGACGTGTAGGATACTTTTGCATGTACACAAAAGAGCAACAAGAATAACAACAATTGTATTCCAAGATAAGGAGTATAATTTTCATATTTTTTTCAAAAATTTTATACCAATTGAAATAGCACCGTTAAGCATGATACCATAAGCACACAAAATTATATATATATATATATATATATATATATATATATATATATATATATATATGATATTGGAATGATTAAAGTTTTCGCAGGGACGGAATGACTTACTGATACGATATCCTCGCAAAATGTGTACTCTCTAACACACAGGCCGAGATACAAATCAGGACTAAAAATTTAACTTAATTTGAATGTTAGATAGGAATAGTGTAATATTATAGAAATTGTATTGGGGTGGGAGAGAACATTTGGATCATATTGTCGAACTCTTAATAATATTATTATTTTAAAAGTAATGTTGATCAGTTGTTCCAGCATACGTATGTCCATACGATGACCGAGGTGAGGCTTAGCTCACTTACTTGCCATTGGATCCGAATTCTTGAAAGAGATCAAGATTCGACAATTGTGTATATCAAATGTTGACCTATGTTCCGAATTCTTGGAAAAGTTTAAGATATTCAACAATCGCTATAATAGGATTTTTGAGCATCGACTCAAGTAATTCGACAATTGTTATCAGCCGGTATATGACCGAGGTGAGATTTAGCTAACTTATTTGATCCAAATTCTTGGAAAAGTTTAAGATATTCGATAATTGTTATATTATCACATGATCCGAATTCTTAAAAGTAAGAAATTCGACAATTGTTAATATCATGTGCTACTTGTGGGATAGAAAAATCTAAGCACCACCCATTAAGGAAATTACCTGATCCTGGGTAAATAAGATTATTGCCGAAAAATAGGTGTTGCTTATAAAAAATTACATTACTAGTGATCTTTCTAGTTTTACCTAGGTTCGTTTGATGCAGTTCTAGCAGAGTCATATTACATTGTTTGGAAACATGTTTGGAAACAGAGTTTCATATGCAATAAGCAAGACAAGCAATCGTTCATGTTCCAGGGTGTGAGCAGCGTATCTCGTGCGACTCCAGGGTCAGATGCAAGCTAGACACACAATGCACGATCTTAGGGGCAGTCATATATCTAAGCCAACACAATGACTTAGCTATATGCAAGGCGGTCCCCGAGTATCTCAGGATCGACAGCTGGTTGTACAGCATACCAATGACTCTTTATCTGATGCTAGAGGTAGCTGTGACTCATGGTTGCTTTCCACTATCTCTGTAGCAGCCGTGACACATGCAGTTCAGCTCTCCACCAATAGCCATTGTCCGACCGCATGTGAATGCATGGAACACTATCAAATAAACTCTAGTATGCAGACGAGACGAACCATCAGAATACAATTTAACTTATCACTTGAACACATTCAGGCACAGTATGGTTCTCTCGAAGCATAGACGGTAGTGAACATGTTCATGCACTCTAGGCAAGCGTTTCAGGATTCTCGTTTAGCAGACTTTTTGTTTCAAAGACAAGCTAGGTGAGTTCATTCATTAACATGCAAGGCAGGTTCTATCATTCTCTTTTAAAAACATTGCAAGCAAAAAATCAAGTTATTATTAATGCGTGCAAGAATCAGAGAATAAAGTTCTGCCCACTCACCTGATGTATAATGCCGACGAGGAGCAGGGCATTACATACTTACCAACCAATAAAAATTTTTGTCCTCGAAACTTCAAGGATAAACTTTTCGATATTCCGAGTAGCGATAGTGCCATCACTCGCCGTACTCAATCGAAACAATCAAGCAATTCAAGTTCAGAAAATATTTGCACTTTGAGAATATCTATGGACTTATTGTATGGAACGCTTTATTGCAATACCATATCAATAATATCTCCGCCTTGCCCTGCCCCGTACGGCCGGAATTATCGAACCGGGCACGAATCACCGTGCCTCAGCGCGCCGGACGCGAATCACCGTGCCCGTCCCGCGGGTACGAGGAAGGAAGGGAGTTAATAGAATGGCACATTCGAGCTTCGGGAGACGTGATGCCGCACGGGCCTGGGGTTGCGCCCTTGCAAGGCCAATCGTTTAAGTTGATAGTTGGCTATCGTCGCATCAATCAAGTAAGCAGCGACAACTGAGTATTCGGGACCATCGAGGCAACTTGGGTTCCTTTAGCAAGGCATATGTTCGTTCCATACATTATGCCCCCTTATACGATAGCATTCTCAGGGCAACAATCGAAACCAGGATTCCGGGTCTTAGGGACTGTGGCACGCATATCGCTTCCTCGGACGATCCAGTACCTGCAAGCAAGTAAACTGTTGGTGGGTTAGCACTTTATACAAGTACTGGTGAGATAAAACAACTGAACAGAAACAAGCATTCACTCAAACTAACACTAAGTAATCATGTTATAAAATATTACATTACTAGTGATCTTTCTAGTTTTACCTAGGTTCGTTTCATGTAGTTCTAGCAGAGTCATATTACATTGTTTGGAAACATGTTTGGAAACAGAGTTTCATATGCAATAAGCAAGACAAGTAATCTTTCATGTTCCAGGGTGTGCGCAGCGTGTCTCGTGCGACACCAGGGTCAGATGCAAGCTAGACACACAATACACGATCTTAGGGGCAGTCATCTATCCAAGCCAATACAATGACTTAGCTATATACAGGGCGGTCCCCGAGTATCTCAGGATCGGCCGCTGGTTGTACAGCGTACCAATGACTCTTTATCTGATGCTAGAGGCAGATGTATCCAAAAGCGTTCTCTAAGTTGCATTTGCATATAGGTATTTTATATTTTAAATTGTGTTTTGTGACAATGTTTTTGACACCTTGTAGAATAGGTTTTACCAAAAATCTGATATTTATATTTCTTGTTTACACTATAAATCAGTAGCAAGTATTCCAGTCTTCATATCATATATATCTATTTTCTTCTGATATGACCTATCCTTGAATTTTTATTTTTATTTTTATTTTAAACGTTCTTGATATAAAGACTTGCTTATCGTTCTGATGACCTAGATTTTTTGTTCACTAGAAAATGAAAAAAATATAGAAAAGGCACTACCTTTATATAATGTCAATGATATGGACGGGTAAGGGAGTTAACTTTTGGAAGACAGTACATCTCATTTTGTAGCTATTCTAGGTAAATTATGATTTTTTGGAGAAAAATTGGTAATGTGGCTACGTAAATATAACTTGATAAGCAGCTTATGTACAATATGGGAATGTTATAGAATGTACTATTTATTGTCCTATACTTTATCCTAGAACCTACAGGCGATAATCGCAAATCTGATATCAATGTATTGTATAGGTGCGTAGCCTAGAGATATTGCACTCAGATTTTTGTACGTTGGAAAATGGGGCATGACACTATTGCATGCATAATACCTCTGGGGTAACCCAAACTCCACCTAACAAGACGTACAAGTGATTGGCCGATACGGTAATTAAACTTGTTTGTGGTTGTAACTTATGTTGAATAGTTTAGGGACATGGACTATCATGATACGATAGCCTAAGCCTTGTCCTTGTATGGTTGTAGGGTTAGATTGTTGTATCACGATAGACAATGGATCGAAACTACGAGAAAGGACTATATATATATATATATATATATATATATATATATATATATATATATATATATATATATGGTTTTGTTTCTTTATTTGTGCTTCTTTTATGGTACTTGCTATTTGGGGTCTAATCCCACTCGTTTTGCATTGCCAGGTTTAGAGCCTGCACTCGAGGATCCAGCATAATTTCTCCTGAACAATGGCTCACACCAAACATCTAGCCGCTGCGGAAAGCGAATGGGTTTCTTCTTCCCAGCTCGATATTGTACAATTTTCTCTTTTAGGCATTTAGCCAACGACACTTGTTAGCCGTAGATTTGGACATTTAGTTTTCTTACATGATTGTAATTAATCATACTACAACTGATCATGATCATGTATTTTTTTTACTCTGCCCCCTTCTTATTTTTTAAGCTGGTTCCTAGAATATTTTGATGGGGTGATTGGGACGCCTTTCTGCTTTGTCATACATGTTTTATGTTTGTTATTCTTGTTTGAATGTTTGAAACAATAGATGTTCTATGTGACCCTAAGTAACTTGCTTGTAGTATGCACTCCCTTGTCTAGTTACAATCGTGATCGACGAACGACGTATAGTACCTTGTACGGGATAGCTGGCCATGTCCGTCTCCGTATTTCGGTATTGGGGCATGACAAGGTTTTAGTATTGGCCCATGCAGGTCTGCATTTTCAAAATTGTGGGATGTTATGGTCATAGGAGTCTCAATCAAACATATGCCTTTGGAATCCTGAATTCGTTCTTCTCGATGTCTTGCTTGACTATTGAATTAATTATTTCTTTGATCCTTCTCGTCATGTTCTTGATTTCCCTAGTCCTTTTCTTTAAGGATTTTTCAGTTGATGGCACTACAAATCTAGCAGGTCAGGGTCCCCCTGGGCCGCAGCGAGAGGCAGCACCTGCTCTGAGTCATGTCCGGGTTAAGCCAGTGATTAAGCAAGTTGAGACAGCCGAACCAGTAGCAGATCATGTTGAACGACAGACCCCAGATATCCTGGTAACTCCAGCCATACCAGTGGTACTTGACACTCCGGCATTATTGGAGATCATCTGAGGGATGTTAGCAACTCAACAGCATCAGCAATTTTAGCAACAGGAACAGAATATCTTATTGAATCAAGGGTTACAAATGGCTCTAGAGAGAGGCAAAAGGGAAGATTCGGAAGCGTTGGTCAAATTTTATCGACTTAACCCGAGATACTTTAACGGCACAGAGGACGTTATCACGGCAGACGCATGGCTCCAAGACATCAAAGTTATCTTGGCAGCAACAAAGGTTCCGATTGAGTAATAAGTTGATTAGGTCTGATTGTAACTTAAAGACCTTGCTCGTGACTGGTGGGTGTCAGTGGAGGTTGGCTTGAGGCGTCCTATCTCTTGGGAGACTTTCAGGACTCAGTTTTGGGCCAAGTATTTTGGAGTTGTAGAATAATATGAGATCCAACAGAGATTCATCGGTCTCAAGCTGGCCGGTTGGACCGTAGATGGATATACAACAGAGTTTTGTAGGCTGAGTAGTTTGCTCCGACTATGGTGGTTACAAATTCGGATAGAGTGATGAGGTTCCAATAAGGACTTCATCTGGATATTCTATAAATGGTATAAGGGCACGACTACCAGACTTACGAAGAAGTGTTGATAGCAGCTCGAAGGCTTGAGCTTACTATGCAGAGGTTATTGGCGAGGACGGGCGGCCAGAAGAGGTTTTATGCTCAGAGTGGATAAGGAGGTGGAGGAGTACCCCGAACGTTAGCACCATCACCTTGTAGAAGCATAAAATTACTATAGGGCGCATAGAGCTCATGCCGCATAAAATATGGTAAATACGCCCAGACGGAAGCCGTATAATAGCCTTCATGCGGCCTGATCAACAAAGTCGCAGAGAAGCCGCATAGTATACTATTTGCGGCCGGAACGACCATAGAGTAGGGAGGCTGCATAAGGACCCCCTAACATAGATTTTGATGTCTGTCAGAGGCTCTGACATATCACTCGTCACTCTGAGACGCTTCGAGACTCGTGAAGACGACGGCTCAGAAAAAGACAACGAGTTACATCAGCGTATTAATTGCTTCGACAAACGTGCCATGCCACGTATTTTCTTGTATGCGGCTATGAGGTCTCGCAAACATGCGGCCAGAGTGTCCATTCGACCAAGGGCCAAACGAGAGCACGTATGCGGCTACAAGAACCATGTGGCCTCGCCAACATGCGGCCAGAGTGTCCATTCGACTAAGGCCAAAATGAGAGCAAGTATGCGGCTACAAGACCCATGCGGCCTCACTGTTATGCGGCCTAGTTATTATGCGGCCTCCAACTCACAAGATCTTTTCGTTACAACTGCAGAGATCTTCGCACCGTTGGTGCTGACTACGTATCCAGTTGACCAAGTCACGCCCACAACGAGTTGATAACAACACCGAGTCTCTTCAACAACATATCTGAAACAAACTCATCTGGCAGCTTCTTCGTGATATACGGCCACAGTTACATCGCTTGTTGTTGAAGTAGCCCTATGCGGCCACCAAGCAGGAATATATGCGACATCCATAGCAATTCCACAGGACGAATATAAATAGCAAGGTATCATACCCATACAAAAGGCCTGGCTGGCTATTGGCAAACTTATACTTGAGCAAGAGAGAAGAGCTTTTGCATCAGATCATCTACGGAGTAAAAATAATTGCTACACTACTAACCCTCCATCGTTACCCCCAGAAAATAAATTTGTACTTAGATTATCTTTTAGAAATTTTCTGTACTTTTTCTATGTTTGTTAATTGTAAACCCCCTCACCCAAAATTAGGCCTACTTGGCTTAGATAGAGAAACTAGGACTAGTTTGTATCCAATTGGAAGTAGGACACGAATTTTATTTAATTATATAATATTTATATCGCCTGGTGTACCTTACCGTTGCTTCGATAATTGGAGCACTATGCTAGCTATTGCCTTCCAACGAATTTCACAATCTTGTCCTAGACGTGGCCGTCTACCCTTCTGACCTTTGTGTATAATTATGCTTTCTTATGCTATATTTTAGTCGCACAACATTCGTCGCAGACATTATTATTTAATTCTAAATAATTTCAACTTTGTACCCCTGTGCGTTCTAATCGAAATTGGAGACACAATCCTGACCCATTTCGTACAACCTAATTTATGATAAAATTTTACTCTGAGCCCTATATGTCCATGACACTTGTGTCCCACCTAATATTATCCCCTTGTACTTCTAATTAATTCCTGAACATCCTGGGCACTAATTTTTAATTAATTTAATCCAATTTTTGTCTTTGTGCAATTTTCCAATTGTTGGACGCTTTTATGCAAAAGTGCATTTAGGTGTCCACACCATTGGACAATACATGAAGAAATCCAACTTTCTCCTTCATAGAAAATTTTCCATAATTTTTGGGATGTGCAACGAGCAACATCGACCCCTTTATTCTAAACCTATTCTTGTAATTAAACAATACAATTATAGCTTCCAAACATCCCCATGACAAACCCAAGGCCCAATTCCAAGAGATGTTGACCAAGTTAAACCTTTTTTTAGGTCAACCCAACACCATGTATAAATACCTCATTTTCCTTATTTTTTTCCCAAAACTTAAACCCAAACAAAAATTTTAGCCGACCTCTCCCTCACCATTACTGTTCACCTTCTTCCTCGCCATCCCCCGTCGGACCGAACCCCCTCCTCCGCCGAGTCCGTCGCCCTGTCAGCCGCCATCTACCACCATTACAACCATCTTCACCTCCGTTCTTCCTCCGACTGCATCTCCCCTTCCCTGATCGACCCCGGCCTCCTCCGCCTCTGCACATCTTGACCCACTGCCTCTTCTCGACTGTCCTCGACCTCCTTTCCTTGCCTGAACCCGGAGCACCCCGCCTGCCGACTCCCTGACCGACTGAGCACAGCCACCAACAACCTCGCCTGACCTCCACCTCTCCTTGAGCTCCTCCACATCCAGTCGACCAAGCATCCACCATCACCTCCTCCTCTTCCCTGTAATCCTTGCTCCCTGTCCTCCTCCACCCTATTGTCGGACCTCTCCTCCCCTGGCCGAACCTCCTCTCCTCCAGGCTGGGCTCCGGTCAGCAGCCCACAATCATCATCATCATATCAACACCACCACCATCAATATAAATACATCACCATCAATATCTCATTAACACCTCTTCACCAGCATCATCCATGTTATCACCATCCTCCCTACTCTTCTCCTCCCCATCGTCGTCACCATCATCGCCATTACCATCATCAACATCATCACCTCAATCGTCATAACCCTCATCATCATCGTCATCATCGTCCCTATGCGCGTACCCCAAGGTACGAACCTATCCATCTTCTTCTTTTTATGTGTGCTTGTGTGTATGCCAGTAGGATATTAGTATTGCTTATTGACTGTTAGTTGACATCAGGCCCTGAGTCGGTGAACCCAAACTCGTGTACGCATATGTACGCGTACGCGTATATTATTCATTGGTATATATATATATTTATATATATATTTAGTATATGTATTCAATTGGTATGTATATAATTATTGGTTGTTATATATAGAAATATAGAAATATATGGTATGTACATAAATTGAAAGTAATTAAATACTATGCTAAATAATAATTAGGACTATATATATTTAGACTGTACAACCCTAGGCCACGATGGACTGCCCCATATTTACCTTGACCATGTTGACCCTAAGAATAATGTTAGTTGACTGCTTTGCGTACATTAACGTACTGGCAAGATCCACGATATTTTGACTATCTGATTGTGTATAGCACTTGAAGACGTGACACCCACGTAATTAGACGTGCAGTTGACCATGTTAGTTGACCAGTACCACCCCTATTGTACCCTCTGAGCCTAGTGTCTTTATGGTTGTGTATGTGCAAGTGTAATGACTGATGTTTTATTGTATTCTGTTATATTATATGTACATAAGATATTGGATTTATCTGTACGACTTCCGGAGCAGGTTATTGGGACTTTGCAGCTTTCTTGCTAGGCAAGTATACCTTGCCATTGCACTGTTATTCATATTCCATATGTTGCATGCATCTTTATTTTTTCTGTCTTTAGTTCATATATTTTAACTGTTATATAAAATACGCGTCCAAGAAAACTTGGGTGCAACGATGGTGTCGTCGTGATCTGTTTTTATTATGTATATGCATTGACCTTGTTTATGAGACCGCCCCATTATCATGAAACATCATTAGGTTTTATTGGCCTTGACATAGTTGTTACACGAGTTATGAGTCTCATGTAGACCACGGACTTGCATGCAGGGTTTGGCCTCCTTTACGTGTGGGCCGTGCGTTAGGGATAACTGTTGTTAGAAACTTTGCATGCTAGTAGACTTGACAGTTATTAGAGGTATTATCATGTCATAGATGTGACATGCTTAAAGCATGGGGTAGGGAGAACAACAAGTAAGGCGTGTGGGCTCCTTTGTACTTTCTTTGTGTAACCCGTACGCTCCGCCGGAGATGCGCGGTCATGATGACCACTATATATTATATTATTATCAGGCGGCCTCTGCCATTCAAAAGACGACATGCTTTGTAGGCCCCTGGATCTCCAAGAGAACCATGTCAATCCCATTTTAGCCAGATAGCCCACGCGTTGGGAAAGTTGTTCTTAAACTGCATTCACATAGATGGTTAGGCGTCCCATTGGATATTTATTTCAGTACATTATTGGCATGCTTCTATATATCTTGTTATGTCCCTCTGAGGACCTGGTCCCTTTCCAGGTGTAGATGTTCATGAGTATTCGCAGGAGCGCAGATCCAGACTGGTTACTTATATTACAAGGATGTCTTCTCTTCGAGTCCCGTGATTGTTAGTTGTTATTCTTATATTGTGTTTGTATGTTGCACTTATATATTCCAGTTGGTAGTGGATTTATTTCCATCCAACTATCACCCTTAGATACTTTATATTGAGATCTAGTTTTGTAGATATTGGTGATTTGTTTATATTCGATTTTTTTGGATGAGATTTAGATTATGCCCTGTGACATGTGATAGATTTATACCACTTGTGGATTTGATATTCATATTACAGCGTACGTATGGGTTTTGGTTTCTATATATTGGAGTTGCCATATCCATGCGGCTAGCATGCTTACGTGTCCTAGTCCTACGTATTTTGGGACTGGGGCATGACATTAATCAAATCAAGTTCTTTTAGCTCTCCTTTTGATTTAATAGCAAATACGATGGCGACTCTGTTGGGGACGTGCTTCTCCTCTGTTGAGAAGTCAGTGACGTAGTCCGATGCGTCCAAGCTTGGCTCGATGCAAAAGATGCTGGTGGTTCGCTTCGACCAGCAAGCGTTCGAGCACATACTCTCGGAAGGAAGTGTCAATCCTTCCTCAAGGCTAGCCAAGCCCAAGACAACCCACAGGAAATGGGTAGCGAAGGCCGCTGTGCCTCACCCAACTGCGGATGGGGCGCTTCCAACCGCTCACCCTGTTGCTGACAGCCAGGCACATACCCAAGACGTCTACGTCCATGCGGCCTCCCTACCCGACGTGGAAACTACTCAGCACCCAGACTCTAGTGAAGGAAAACACTACGATACCAGACGTTCTGAGCCTGAAGCAAGTTCCATGAGGACAAGAAGGAGGCTGCATAAGACTGGCAGATGGCCTCATGCATCCTCATCTCGCAACTGCAGGCAGACATCCCCATGCGGCCCCGACAGTAGCAGAATTTATGTCTTCGATCGTATCTCATGCGGCACTGACTCTATGAGGCCCAATGAGAACGAAGAAGACCCAAACTTAGACTCTGCGTACTATGCTCTCGCGGGTGCTAAGTCAAAGAGGTCCATGATAGTGCGAAGTCACCAAGCTCAGGCAACTGTCTAGTCAGCCGACCGTCAGAGGGCACCGCTAATCACTACGCAGGTCCCTGATGGAAAATTATATAAGACTGCCCCATGCGTCCAGCCCCCAGCGGCAAATGGACATGGTCAGTCTCAAAAGTCTCTCGCTAACGATCTGAGGCAAGTTCTTGTATGAATCTCGAATCCGGGAGCAAACACAATACCTATACACCAGTGCGCTCGGTCTACCCGGGCCCACAAAAAGGGTATAAAGGTGGAACAACCCTCGCTCAACATGCGCAACATGATCAATCACATACGTAAAATGAGGGAAACAACTACGACCGACGAAATGTCCTCTCCAGGGCATTATTGTGCTAAGATTATTATCAATTTATGTTGCAACGGAGTGACAACACCCATAAACAGACAATCGACCTTCCAATTACTGTACCAAAAGATACCTGCCTGACAACAATCCGGAGGTCAGGTGCAAGCACCAAATGGGGAGTAACTGCCCTACGCCGCATGTTACTCGGCTCGAAAGGTCTCTTCCACCACAGGAGGAAATAAGTCCACCACCTCCAGTCCGTCACTCTTAACCAGCACATTGAGAAGAAGACTACTAGGAAGACCAGCAGCAGGACCAATGGAAGGTGTTTTCCAGGCCACTCGCTCGAGGAAAAACTGTCAGCCGTTGGGGGTAGTTCTTCTTCAGAACCCCTACGGGCTCCCTAAGCTAGGGTAGTAAACCCATGAACCTACACAATAATCCAGCATTCCATAGAGATGATGACTCTCAAACCAATTCTGAAATCCCTGGGGTAGCTACTCTCGCAAAGATGATGTAGCTTCCTAAGAATCTGTGGAGGACACAACGCTGCCAATATTCTTTGAAAATGGCAGCTTACTGCTGCTACGATGTAGCGAGTCCCAAGTCCACGTCCGATGGTGCTGCGTCTGCGACGTGCCCTGTCAGTAATATATAAATAAATACTTAATTATAACATTTACTATTTTATATAAATTATAGAGTCATCACGCGCTCGTCAACCATGTCGTGTTGTTGGTGCCAATGACACTACGGATGACTAGTACGGTACATCGTACGCTATCATACACCCAATATTACGTTCAACAATAACATGTCATGTCCCAGCCCCAAAATACCAAGGGACTAGCCACGTGGCAATGGCTAGCAGCATAATTCCAATGGACAAACCCGATTTAATTGATCCGTTAGAGTGCACTTAAGCTGTAATTTAGATAAATCAAGTCTAATACTCTTGTTAATTTATATAATCTAAACTAATCTCATCCACAAACAATAATCACGATACAAGGAGATAGAACAGTCATGAAAATAAATAAATAAAAATGTTCATTACAAGTCCAAAACTATATAATGTAACGGGAAATTACCCGTCATCAAAACTAAAGAAAAGTAAATCAAAAAGTAACATGAAAAGTAAATGAAATAGTAACTATTCTTAAGAGAAGTCCTCGAGCACAACTTTGTCCTCTGATGTAAGTATTGCTCCAAGGTTAGCTCATGTCATATAAACCTCGGGGTAACTCTCCTCAGCTATACCTGGGGACATAATCCGAATCCAGGTCCTCAGGGGACATAAAAAGTACAAGAATAAGTTAATCCAAGTACAGTAAATGATAAGAAATAATAAAAATAGGTGTTCTCAGGGTATCTAACATAATCCATCTATGTGTATTCAATTGAAAACATACTCATCCGCTAAATTACCAGATTTCATACATATACTAGCGGTACTAGTGATAGTAATAATAATAGTAGTAAGTACGTACAAGCCCCGTCAAGGTACTTGCATTACTATAATACTAGTAGAATTTGGTAGCCCAGCGGTACAATAATTTCTCCCTAAACCCATGTATCTCACTCTGGATGTCACGAAACGCAAGACAATCTCTATCTATCAAGTCAAGGTATAAATAATAGCACAAGTACAAGTCTCCAGCCTTGTCCTAAAACAGAAGCCAGGATCCTTGAATATCTTAAGAGTGGCTCATGTGCATGAAAGTCAAGTACAATGTCCTATGGTAAATCATACAAGAGTAGCATTAGTAGGTAAGCGCTGACAATGCAACTAAAGATACCCGAACTCTACGATCGAAAGTCGGCACCCGAATGTAATCCGGAAGCTAAGTATTGTGGCGGTCCTAGGTCATAACAATTATAAGCAATAAAAGAAACAACAAAAACTAAAATAACTAGAGCACAATATACTGTGAACAAGGCAATGCACACTTGCCTTCTATCTGCTGTTGCGATATAGCGAGTCCCAAGTCCACGTCCGATGGTGCTGCGTCTCCGACATGCACTGTCAGTAATATATAAATAAATACTTAATTCTAATATTTGCTAATTTTATAAATATTATAGAGTCGTCACATGCTCGTCAACCAAGTCGCGTTGTTGGTGCCAATGACACTACGGATGACTAGTGCAGTACGTCGTACGCTGTCGTACATCCCATGTTACGTTCAACCATAATATGGAGAACACACGTATACATATATAATATATATAATTTAATATTATAATTGTATGCATATTTTTATATATACATATTTGTTATTTTACGCATTCAATACACACGTACAAGTTTCTTACAACTTAGTGATCATTTGTCCATAGTCTAAGACCCTAATATACAAGCTTTAATATATATATATATATATATATATATATATATATATATATATATATATATATATATATATATATATATATATATAAAATCTGAAATAACACCCAATTTTTTTTGAAATTAATATTAAAATTTGAATTTAAATTCATTAAAATACAAAAACTCATATTGCATGCTACAACTTAACAAAACCTAGGAATGTGCTTGCATGATTAACTAGTAGATTTTATGGGTTATATACAAGAAGGGAGGGGTTTTTTGATCATGCATGGATGGGTTCTTGGTTCTCTAACATATACATACATGAAGGATTGAGGATTTGATCAACTTACCAAGTCTAGATGCCTACGGGTTCGGTTGAATTTCGACTGGTTTCTGACTTCACGAAGGAGTTACTCCGCCTTTAGGTCGACTTGTAGTCGACGGAGAGCGACCGTGGGGTGGTGGAGAGGTGGTGCACGGCTGCCAGGGGCGATTGCTGCTGCTGTGGGCGATATGCTAGGGGGTAGAAGGTCGTCGGGTTGGTGTTGGTGTTGTTGTCGGTGGTGGAAGGAAGAAGGAGATGGAGATGTGAAGAAGAAGATGGGAAGGAGAAGCACACATGAAGAGGAGGGTTTAGGTTCGGCTGCAAGTTTGCATGGGGGTGGATTCCTAGGTTAGAATAGGTTAAAAGGAGGTGAGGGTGTATAAACTTGTATAACCGGTGGGAAAACCCCCTTGGGCTGCGGGTTGGTCCCCCCTTGTAAACTCCCTCACCCAAAATAGGTATTTGTGTATATTTTATATTATTATATTTATTATAGATGTTGAATTTATTTAGAGTATTATCTTAGTTAATTAGAAAATAAGTTTTTTAGTATATTTACTTATATAAATATTTATTTAGAATTATTTTTAGGCTATTTTAGATTATTGGGATTTTTCCATAATTTTTAGTTAATTAAAAACTAGTAACACTAATTTTTGAGGACTTTAAAAAATTTATTTTATGTTCAAACTTAATTAAAAATATCCCAAAATTTTATTTTAGGTTTTAAATAATAAAATATATTTTCTAGAATATTTTGGGAATTTTTTGATTATTTTTAGCATTTATTTCGAGTTAATTATGAAAAACTGAATTAAAAACTAATTTCTGGAAAAAAAACCCAAAAAGTAATTAATTCTGCCCAGTCAGCAAACAGGGGGCCCACCTGTCAGCCTCCAGCAGTGAACAGTGCCGGGCCCGCCTGTCAGTGACCGCTGAGTGTGTGAGTTGTGAGGCTTAGATCGAGTAGACTACCCTTGCCCATACGTCAAAAATTTGTCCTCATTTGCATTCATATAGATTGTCTTGTACAGCGTACTTATTTATTTTCAAATTATATGCATGTTTACTGTATTCAAGTTGGCTCGTATTTTCTGTATCTTGTTACGTCCCTCTGAGGACCTGGTCCGCTGCCAGGTGTATCTGTTCTTGAGTTTTTGCAGGAGCGCAGATTTGGATGGTTGTATATGCTTAGTGGATGTCTTCTCTTCGAGCCGTGATCGATAGCTGGTATACTTATATTGGGTTTGATTGTGTTGTACTTATATTGTATTTATCTTTCCTATTCGAGTTGGTAGTGGATTTGTTTCCATTCAACTATCATCCTAGATACTTCTTATTGAGATATAGTTTCATCGATACTGTTTATTTATTCTATATGATTTTGGTGGATAAGATTTAGATTTTACCCTGTGACTTGTATTACAGTTATACCACTTGTAGATTTGATATTCATATTACAGCGTACGTGTGGATTTGGTTTCCATATATTGGAGTTGCCATATCCATGCGGTTGGCATGCTTACGTGTCCTAGTCCTACGTATTTTTGGGACTTGGGCGTGACATATTTTTATGGTGGCCCATGCAGGTCGAGAGTATATTATCTTGATTATGTTACTGTACCAAGCAAGCCTGCACCTAGGAATAGAGTATAGGATCTCATCCATATTTGACTATGACTCATCCTTCCTTCCAATCTGTTCTATTTGAATAGCCGCATCCTGCTCGATTCATGTACTTCCCTAATAGTTCTTTAAGTATAGCCTTCTCCTATAATATAGAAGTTCCTGTTGTTAGATGATAATTAGAGTAGCACACCTATTAAGAATACAACGAGAATATAGACACACCCCTAAGTTTAGAATATCTAGTGAACCCTAGAATTCCTTATCTTTAGATTGGTATACCATTACCCCTTGATGTATTAAGAAGACTTGAGAGTAGTATAGACACTACTAGAGTTAGTTAGAAGTTTTACCATAATGTTTGACACCTAGTATCACATAGTCTTTTGACCTATTAATGGAGTGTGATTGAACAACATTAATTACATTCTAGCAAAAGACGACAATGTTTATTCAGACGATAGAATTTAGAGGTCCTTGCCCCTATTTGGTCGACTAGCGACTTAGACAAGGAGGTTGTATGATAACTGTAGGGATTGTAGAGTCTTTTATTATTGTTGTTTAGTTGTTTTTGTTTTTGTGAACTTGAATTAAATTGTACCTCCTTTCATCATCATCTAGCGTACTTATATTTGCTGTACTACCTTGACTTATGCTGCTATTATAGCCTAGTTTTTGTAAGCTTATTCTTTATCGAGCTTGTTCATGACATATGTATTATTGGGGAGGCCCACAATAATATAATTCAGAATCAGTGTATTACGGTCTGATCAACCATAGTGCGCTTGATTCGCCCTTTGCAATAATACTTTACGTGGATTGAGATATATAGTTGACTAGTAGACACCTGTACTTGCCCTCTAGATATGTCTAAGCATATTGTATCCATTACATAACTGTACCAATGCGAGCATGTGGATAGGCATTACCAAAATAGGACTTCAATCCACAACTGCTTTGACAATTCCTATTTGAATTCTTTAAACGCCTTGATCCCGATACTTCTATTCGATTACCTCGCCCTTGAACTCTTTATTATTGATCTCCGTCTTCCCTTATTTCGGAAAGACGAAACCTCGTGCTTGGTATAAGTTTAATACACAGAGAGTACTAGATATACCCCGTAAGCCGATCACATACTTGAGGATTATTCTTTTGTAATTAAGGACATATCATATATGATATAATCGGCGTTGAAGTTTTGAGGATTGAATGACATGAGTAAATAAATTAAGGAATATTTTTCTTAAAGTATATAGCCTTCTGTGATAGATGGATAAATTCTAAGTTGGGTAGCAGTGCATTGTCAACTTGAGAGGAATTTCTTTTAGATTGTGATCAAGTAAGATTAGATTGGAAGATTCAAGTCATTTTAATTTTGAGAAATTTTAAAAGAAGGATTAAGATAATGAGGATTTAACGAATTTTAAAATATTGATATTGCGGACCAAATATTTATACTTTGAGCACATGATTTAAATTTTGAATATTGAAGGATGAATCATCGATTTAAATTTTGAGGATAAATATAAAATTTTAGACTTGAACAATTGGTTAATTAGATTTAAATTTTACAATTTGATGATTTGAATTAAAAGTTCAATTTTGATTGTTGGGTCACCTATTTGAAATATTGAGGATGTAAATTGAGTTTAAATATTTGAATAGTATAAAATTCTTAAGTTAAGAATAGGAATAAGATTTGATTGGAATTGTTTATTGTTCAAAGTCTAGAGGAGATTATGATAGTTGAAAATTATGATATAAATTTTGATGTAGGATGTCATATATACTTGAGTTAGATTTGGATGTTGATTATTTAAAAATCGAGAAGAGATTATGACAGGTTGAATTTTGATTTAAACAGTGGTTATCTTAATTTTGAAGTGATCGCGATAGATTTGAATAGATTTTGTTATTTAAATTTTTGGAAGAGATTGCGATTGACGTACCTTATTTACGAATGTGAAGGATTTAACAAATTATGCCTTATTTTAATTTCGAGGACGAAATTATTTTAAGTTGGGTAGATTGTAAACTCCCTCACCCAAAATAGGTATTTGTGTATATTTTATATTATTATATTTATTATAGATGTTGAATTTATTTAGAGTATTATCTTAGTTAATTAAAAAATAATTTTTTTAGTATATTTACTTATATAAATATTTATTTAGAATTATTTTTAGGCTATTTTAGATTATTGGAATTTTTCCATAATTTTTAGTTAATTAAAAACTAGTAACACTAATTTTTGAGGACTTTAAAGAATTTATTTTATGTTCAAACTTAACTAAAAATATCCCAAAATTTTATTTTAGGTTTTAAATAATAAAATATATTTTCTAGAATTTTTTGGGAATTTTTTGATTATTTTTAGCATTTATTTCGAGTTAATTATGAAAAACTGAATTAAAAACTAATTTCTAAAAAAAATCCAAAAAGTAATTAATTCTGCCCAGTCAGCAAACAGGGGGCCCACCTGTCAGCCTCCAGCAGTGAACAGTGCCGGGCCCGCCTGTCAGTGACCGCTGAGTGGGTGCGAGCTGACCTCGAGCCGAGCCGAGACCGAGTTCGACTCGGACTCAGCTGAGCCGAGCCACATCGAACTGCGACCGTTCGATCTGGGCGGGGCTGCACGGATGGCTGCCACGTGGCGTGCTGTGAGCCGCGGCTGCACTTTCTCTCTCCTATATATATATATATATATATATATATATATATATATATATATATATATAAAATAGTTTAGATATTAATTTCTAGGGTTTTTCTTCAGCCGATTTTTGGAGAATTGTCATCTACGGTTCCTTCATCTTCCAGAAGCCATTGCGCATAGCTCCGGACTCCAAACGAGGCCTAATTTTTTTTTTAGAACGATAATGAGGTTAGCTTTCTGATTATATAAATTGTTTTTCTAAATTATTAGTATTAAATTCTGAAAAATTTGTAGAGCACGACATATCCAAAAATAGACGTATTTCGATGTTTTCGCAATTTCGGGAGAACCCGAAATCAGAATCACGAACCGTTTAAAGTTTCGGAAAACTAATGTCAAGATCATCGACATATATTTTTCCCAGAATTTAATTCGAAGTATTTATATACTGTTAATTCTGTAGAACTTCTAGGTTAGAATTTAACCATCGGTGCACAATACAAAATTTGTATGTGCCATAATTCCCAAACGAATTTGAATTCGGACGAGCCGTAAATTCCAGCATGTTTTTGACGCTAAAATCTAAAGGAAATCATGCATGAAAATTGAGTTTGTGTCGGTTGACTTTTCGGTCAACAGATCGCCTCGATTTGCGTGCCATGAGTCTCGAGTTGATAAAATTCAGTTTCTTTGGACAAAATTTAGGAATTAACATAAAAATCAAAATAATAAGATTAAATAGGATTTTATAGTATTATTCCAGAATTAAATAAATTAAAATAAATTATCTTTTGACGTGATAAATTTGTAATACATAGGCTATTTGGACTGTGACTTGGACTCTGATTCATACCAGCAGCAGGACCCCAGACAAGATACCTTGCCAAATTGTTTACAGTACTTTGCATGTTATTTATATTTTTTTTATTTATTTCATTTTTGTATAGTTCTTGCATGTGTAGTTTTTCTCCAGTCATTACTATGTATTAGATATGTTGACACACACATGGCACCTAGTATCATGGGAGGACAATCATTAGGCGTATGGGCTTTTAACCACTCTGGTAAACCATAGTATATAGTTCGCACTACGGGCGTGTGTCGCGCTGGTCGCTACCCCAGAGGTATGTCGATTTCTGTAGAGTCGCGCTGGTCGCTACCCCAGAGGTATGTTGATTTCTGATGTTCTAGACGGGTGTGTGAGTTGTGAGGCTTAGATCGAGTAGACTACCCTTGCCCATACGTCGAAAAGTTGTCCTCATTTGCATTCATATAGATTGTCTTGTACAGCGTACTTATTTATTTTCAAATTATATGCATGTTTACTGTATTCAAGTTGGCTCGTATTTTCTGTATCTTGTTACGTCCCTCTGAGGACCTGGTCCGCTGCCAGGTGTATCTGTTCTTGAGTATTTGTAGGAGCACAAATTTGGATGGTTGTATATGCTTAGTGGATGTCTTCTCTTCGAGCCGTGATCGATAGCTGGTATACTTATATTGGGTTTGATTGTGTTGTACTTATATTGTATTTACCTTTCCTATTCGAGTTGGTAGTGGATTTGTTTCCATCCAACTATCATCCTAGATACTTCTTATTGAGATATAGTTTCATCGATACTGTTTATTTATTCTATATGATTTTGGTGGATGAGATTTAGATTTTACCCTGTGACTTGTATTACAGTTATACCACTTGTGGATTTGATATTCATATTACAGCGTACGTGTGGATTTGGTTTCCATATATTGGAGTTGCCATATCCATGCGGTTGGCATGCTTACGTGTCCTAGTCCTACGTATTTTTGGGACTGGGGCGTGACACCCCTCCCCTCTCCCATGTGGTGTACATGAGGTACAATATAAGTAAAATGGTCCATTGGAATATGCCAAAATAAGTAAATGCTAAATTTAGATTAAAAGAGAGTAAAATATGGGATTTGGTATGAAAAAATAGTGTTTGGTGTATAAAAATATGGAGAATGGATGTGTGGTTTTGTGCATGGGATAGACAAATGGGTTTGCGGGTTCAAGTTGAGTTTTGGTCTCGGTTTGGTTTAATTATTCAAGAAAGGTTGGCTTTTAACAAAATAATTATGTGGGGTATTTAATATTATTTTTGGAGACTGCAGGAACTCGAATAAATGTAACACCAAAGTCATACACATAGTAGGTCATATTTGGCAAGGGGTTATATAAATAAGTTTCAAAATTTGAGGTCACGTTGCCCATCTAAATTGATTACAAAAAAAATAGGGTTTCTAAAATCAATTAATTATTTTGTAAATACACTAATAAAATACTAATACTCTTTAAATAAAATATGCAAATTTTTACTGTAATAACCTTAGTTGAATTTCAGGGGGATTACAATCTACCCTCCTTAAAAGAATTGCATCCCCAAAATTTAAGAATTTAGCTACTCTAGGAATTTAATAGGACATAGTAACTAAGGGTAGTCCTGAGCTTATTCCTGCATCCTCGAATAAGTGAGGATAACGCTTGTATATGACACCCTCTCTCTCCCAAGTGGATTCGCCTGGGGAGTGATATTTCCAAGCTACCCGAACCAGTCTGATCGTCTGACCCTGTAATATCTTCTAACTAATATCATGTATCCCAATTGGCTGCTCCTCCTACCTCAAGCTTGGTCCCACTGTAATCTCGGAATGATCGACTACGTGACTTGGGACAATCACGTACTTCCTCAACTGTGAGACATGGAATACATCATGCCCTCCTACTAGAGATTGGAGTAATGCACAACGGTACGCCACCTCACTAATACGCTCCAAAATATTAAACGACCCAATGTGTAGCGCCCCGTTCTCCCGGTGCGGAGAGCGCGGCTAAGAAATACAAGACGGTATCGTTCGATCGGGATAGATTGAATTAAGAACTCGTCCTCGTTATGGATTTGTTTCTTCGGAATCGATTCCCATATTCAGTGGACTACGCCCCAAGGATCGGCTTAGCGGCAGAGTCAGGAGGGACCTCTCCGCTGCTATCTTTTATTGCCTTGGTTTTCGATGTCGCTTGTTGTTTTCGTGCTTTGAGTTAGTTTTGGGATTTGCTTGTATTCCTTGAACGGTTTCGATGGTTTTTATTGTTTTCGTTCATTGACTAGCACTTCTATTCCGAGATTGGAAAGAGAGGAAGAAGTATTAATCGAGCTGTTCGTGTGCAGGTGAACGAGCAGTAGGCGACTTGCGAGCGGAGTCGTGAAGCGCCTCTTTCCTTCTCCTTTCCTTCCAACCAAGTGAGTGGCAACCCGATTAGCTAGCCCTGCTTCCAAGCTTCACTCCTTTGCCCCGATCAAACGATACCAAATAATAATAAAAGAAACCAAGATAAAAGAAAATAGACTTGGTTATTATGCTTGTCAATCAAACCTGTGAACTATTGCCTTATCGTATGCTTGTTCGTGCAAATGTTCTATGAATTATGCTAAGTATGACACACACCTTGTATTGTGCAAAATTGTTCAGGAAGGCTATGCTAAATGAATCATGCATTATTGCTTGTCGTGCACTCGTATTCTTGCACTCGTGTTCTTGCAATCGTGTTGCCTCAACTGCATAAATTGTTAACTTGTTAATCGTGTTCGATCATGGACAACTTGTGCACAAGGTATAGTTCTGCGGACGGTCGCTGGGGCACTGGCACCGATCCGATCCGGGCGAAACTCGTGTATAGTCATCGTGTACGGGACAAGATGGCTTGCAACGCCTCGTGTACTATCGTTGCATGCTATCCTTGTCTCGGACTAGTCCATTATGGCAACCATGCCAGTGATCATCGTGTATATTTAAACCTGTTGCATACTAACTTGTGTCTTCGTAGCAGGGAAGGCATGGTAAGTGTTGTGCAGGTAATTCAGACGGGCAGGTAAAATCCACCGAATGGTGGCACATTCATTTTCAGTAAATTCTATACGCTGCTTACTTGTAAATGAACTAAGGCAAGATAGAAACCCACAAATATGCATGCTTCATTAAAAATAACGTGTTGATTGGTATAGTTCGGCTAGCTCACCTTCACCAGCATGTTTCGATATGCTGACCCTCGTTGAAACAGGTTCTCCGCACCAAGGCGAACCGAGCGAGGAGCCAAAGTCGTCTTCCCGATCCAGTCCAGCTGTTGGCGTATCTTTACCGCGCCCTCGAAGCATTTTGAAGCCAGAAGCTGCAACTCTTCATACACAAATGCAGCTCCGTGGCAAAGCCGTCCTCCAGCCTGGAGGTCTTTATCGTTTAGAGTTTATAAAGGAATGTAATGTACAGGACTGCTATCTCATTTTGAGTCATCTCTTTTGTAAGCCGTTCGACATATTAGCTAACTCGTTCAAGAGTTTGTAATAGATGTTCATTATCAATAAAGAGAACTTTTCCATGCTTTAAATCTATGTTTCAATTTATCTGCGTACTCTGAATATGTGCTTGCTATGCAAATCATTAAAGCCTTGTGCGGGCGCAACCCCAGGCCCGCACGGCGGTCACGATTCGGGGGATGCCTCAAGTGATTCTACGGAATTGGGTCGTGACATAGTGGTATCAGAGCACAGATTCAAGTTCCTTAGACTTCGTGCTGGAAAAGTTCCTTTAACGATCAAATTCCTGTGCGAACTCTTGAACTCGCTAGGCCAAAATGAGATACATTCATGCAATAAGTCCATAATACATTATGATCCTAATGTAATTTACCTTCTTTTGAAGGAATGGCTCCAGCGTAATCTGCAGCGCAAGCCCCGGACGAAACGCAAGGCCAAGAAAGTAGTTCGGGTACTTCGGGAAGTTCAGAGAGCCAGCGAGCCATGCCAAGCATCGATCCCGTCCAATGAATGTTGCAGATGTTGGAGGCAAACCAACAAAGGGACGAGGCTCGCTATGAACGGGCCGAGAACCGGGCGGAAGAGAGTCAGCTCAAGTTTCAAGACAATATAGAAGCATAATTCTCAGTCCAATAAAAGCAGGTAGATACCCTGCAGCAGATCGTTCAGACTTTGGTATCCAACCAGTCCGCGGCAACGCCAGCGACTCCGGTGGAACAGCCCGTGCTTGAAGTAGAGACGCCACAAATTCCAAGGGCGAGGGACGTGACTGCCTTCGACTTTGGCCACTTCAAGAAAGTCTGCAACACCCCATTCAACGGGACTGAGGACCCAGTCGTAGCTTTAGATTGGTTGGCCGAACTTGAAGATCACTTCATTCTGCTAGAGGTCCCCGAAGATAAGCGCGTCTCCTGCGCGCAACTACAGCTCCGCCTCAATGCGCATGATTGGTGGGACATGCATCGACGATCTCTCCAATTTGATCACGGAGAGGAGGCGATCTCGTGGACGACTTTTCGTGCTGTGTTCGAAGAGGAGTTTGTACCCCCTCTAGTACAACGTCAAATGGAAAACGAGTTCGTGCAACTGAGGCAAGGCGGTATGACAGTTAAGGAGTACTCCGCCGAATTCAACCGACTCTCCAAATTCGCTAGGGCCTATTTACCTGATGCAGCGAGTCGAGCTAGAAGGTTTGAAGGTAGACTACGCCCTGCCATCCATTCGTACGTAGCCGTTCATCAATATCGTACAATACGTGAAGTAATGAATCATGCCCTATCTCTCGAACCACTCTATCCTCACGTTCCTGCCGGCGCTGTGCATACCTACAATCACAAATGCCAAAGCAACGACAGAGAAAATACTGCTGCAAAATGCCCTAACAATGGAGGGCACCAAAGAGAAAACCCAGGGCCATCGTGTAATTTCTGTAAAAAGCGTGGGCACACAGCCAATAATTGTCGCTTGAGACTTGGGTTATGCCTAGCGTGTGGACAATTAGGCCATGCTAATAATTCCTGTCCGAACCTTCCTGATCGTCGTCCCCAACGAAATGCTCCCTAACGGTAGATTCTATCCTAAGTTTCGGGACGAAACTTCCAATTAGTTGGGTAGGATGTAGCGCCCCGTTCTCCCGGTGCGGAGAGCGTGGCTAAGAAATACAAGACGGTATCGTTCGATCGGGATAGATTGAATTAAGAACTCGTCCTTGTTATGGATTTGTTTCTTCGGAATCGATTCTCATATTCAATGGACTGCGCCCTAAGGATCGGCTTAACGGCAGAGTCAGGAGGGACCTCTCCGCTGCTATCTTTTATTGCCTCAGTTTTCGATGTCGCTTGTTGTTTTCGTGCTTTGAGTTGGTTTTGGGATTTGCTTGTATTCCTTGAACGGTTTCGATGGTTTTCATTGTTTTTGTTCATTCACTAGCACTTCTATTCTGAGATTGGAAAGAGAGGAAGAAGTATTAATCGAGCTGTTCGTGTGCAGGTGAACGAGCAGTAGGCGGCTTGCGAGCGGAGTCGTGAAGCGCCTCTTTCCTTCTCCTTTCCTTCCAACCAAGTGAGTGGCTACCAACCCGATTAGCTAGCCCTGCTTCCAAGCTTCACTCCTTTGCCCCGATCAAACGATACCAAATAATAATAAAAGAAACCAAGATAAAAAAAAAGACTTGGTTATTATGCTTGTCAATCAAACCTGTGAACTGTTGCCTTATCGTATGCTTGTTCGTGCAAATATTCTATGAATTATGCTAAGTATGACACACACCTTGTATTGTGCAAAATTGTTCAGGAAGGCTATGCTAAATGAATCATGCATTATTGCTTGTCGTGCACTCGTGTTCTTCCAATCGTGTTGCCTCAACTGCATGAATTGTTAACTTGTTAATCGTGTTCGATCATGGACAACTTGTGCACAAGGTATAGTTCTGCGGACGGTCGCTGGGGCACTGGCACCGATCCGATCCGGGCGGAACTCATGTATAGTCATTGTGTACGGGACAAGATGGCTTGCAATGCCTCGTGTACTATCGTTGCATGCTATCCTTGTCTCGGACTAGTCCATTATGGCAACCATGCCAGTGATCATCGTGTATATTTAAACCTGTTGCATACTAACTTGTGTCTTTATGGCAGGGAAGGCATGGTAAGTATTGTGCAGGTAATTCAGACGGGCAGGTAAAATCCACCGAACGGTGGCACGTTCATTTTCAGTAAATTCTATACGCTGCTTACTTGTAAATGAACTAAGGCAAGATAGAAACCCACAAATATGCATGATTCATTAAAAATAACGTGTTGATTGGTATAGTTCGGCTAGCTCGCCTTCACCAGCATGTTTCGATATGCTGACCCTCGTTGAAACAGGTTCTCCGTACCAAGGCGAACCGAGCGAGGAGCCGAAGTCATCTTCCCGATCCAGTCCAGCTGTTGGCGTATCTTCACCGCGCCCTCGAAGTATTTTGAAGCCAGAAGCTGCAACTCTTCATACACAAATGCAGCTCCGTGGCAAAGCCGTCCTCCAGCCTGGAGGTCTTTATCGTTTAGAGTTTATAAAGGGATGTAATGTACAGGACTGCTATCTCATTTTGAGTCATCTCTTTTGTAAGCCGTTCGGCATATTAGCTAACTCGTTCAAGAGTTTGTAATAGATGTTCATTATCAATAAAGAGAACTTTTCCATGCTTTAAATCTGTGTTTCAATTTATCTGCGTACTCTGAATATGTGCTTACTATGCAAATCATTAAAGCCTTGTGCGGGCGCAACCCCAGGCCCACACGGCGGTCACGATTTGGGGGACGCCTCAAGTGATTCTACGGAATTGGGTCGTGACACAATGTACATTGGTCTCAGCTTGCCTCTGCTCCCGAATAGAATAGTACATCAAGTAGGTGAGATCCTCAAGAATACATATTTGCCTTTCTTGAACTCCAATGGTCGGCGGTGTGTGTCAGCCCAATGCTTTTATTTGTCCTAAGCTGCACGAAGATGACTCTGAATTTGCTTCACCTTCTCAACTGTATGCATCACTAACTCTGGACTGAGTATCTGACGCTCGCCAATGTTACTCCAACGTATCGGTGACATGCACTTCCTCTCGTACAGTATCTCAAAAGGTGCCATCTGGATGCTCACCTGGTAGCTATTATTAAAAGAGAACTCTACCAAGTGCAAATGGTCTTTCGAAGACCCTCTGAAGTCTAACATACACGACCTCAGCATATCCTCTAGGATCTACATAGTGCGCTCTGATTGGCCATCTATATGCGGATGGTAAGCCGTGTTGAATTTGAGTCTGGTACCTAGACTCTCTTGCATGCTCCACCAAAAATGGGACATGAATCTAGAGTCACGATCCGATATAATACTCACTGTTACTCCATGTAACCTCATAATCTGATGCATATACATATCGGCTAGAATCTCTGTAGACTGTCCAACTCGAAAAGACAAGAAATATGCAGACTTGGTGAGTAGATCCACAATAACCCAAACTGCGTCCTTCCCACTGGGGCTTCTCGAAAATCCTGTAACGAAATCTATGGTGATATATTCCAACTTCCATTCAGGGATGGAAAGTGGCTGTAACATACCAGTGGTCCTCTGATGGTCGGCCTTAACCTACTGACAGACCAAATATTTTGCCACGAACAAATATGTTCCAACTTCTAATCTCTCTTTTTATTCCATGCCACCAGTAAGTCGGCCTCAAATCTCGGTACATCTTCGTACCTCCAGGATGAATAGAGTAAATAGAGCTATGTGCCTCTGTCATCAACTCTTGTTTCAACTCTCCATTTGAAACATATAGACGATTTCCACACCTTAGTGTTCCATCCTCATGGATCCAAAGTTTTGTCTTCATACCGGCTTCCGTCCTCTCTAAGTCTCCAGAATCTAAAATCCGTAGGCAATGTCGCCTTGATTCTCTCTACTAGTGATGACTGAACCTCAAGGTTAGCTAATTGTCCACTCTGTCCTAGCATGATGACCTCGATTCCAAGATCCTGAAGATCCTCTAATAACTGGGGCTGCACTGTCAAGAGATAAGCTATGGGCTTCCTGCTAAGTGCGTTGGCTACAACGTTCGCCATGCCTGCAAGTCTATGTCATAATCGAACATCAACTCTAGCCAGTGCCTCTGCCTCATGTTGAGCTCCTTCTAAGTGTATATGTACTTCAGACTTTTGTAATTAGTAAAATTTTTTACCCTCTCTCTGTAAAGATAGTGCCTCCATATTATTAATGCAAAAATAACTGCTGCTAGCTCAAGATCGTTCGCCCAATAATTATTCTCATGCACCTTCAATTGTCATAATGCATAAGAGATAAATTTGTCATGTTGCATCAAAATACATCCCAATATATTGCCTGACGCATCACTATGTACTACAAATCCTTCTGATCCTGAAGGAAGGGTCAAGACCGCTGTAGTCGTTAACCTCTTCTTCAGCTCCTCAAAGGCCTTTTGACAATCTTATGTCTATGCAAACTCCTGGTCCTTACGTGTTAAATGTGTCATAGGCTCTATAATTCTTGAGAAGTTCTACACAAACCTTCGATAATATCTGGCAAGTCCGATAAAACTCCTAACCTCTGCAACTGATGTAAGTGTGGGCCAAGTCTCTATTACTGCAACCTTCTCCGGATAAACTGAAAGTCTTTATTTTGAGATGATTTGTCCTAAGAAAGGTACTATATCCATACAAAACTCGCATTTGCTGAGCTTGGCGTACAACCTCTCATGTCTTAATGTCTCTAACACGATCCTAAGATGCCCCTCATGCTCTTTGTGGTTCTTGGAGTATACCAAGATATCATTAATGAACACAACCACGAACTTATCCAATACTGATGGAAGACTTTATTCATCAGACTCATAGACACAGCTGGCTTGTTGGTTAAACCAAACGGCATGACTAGGAACTCATAGTGTCCATACTTGGTCCTAAAGGTTGTCTTCAGTATATCTTCCTTCCGCACTCTAATCTGATGGTAGCCGGATCTGAGGTAGATCTTTAAGAATATACGGGCACCACTTAACTGATCGAACAGATCATCATTGCGCAGTAGGAGATACCTGTTCTTGATGGTTACGGTATTTAGTGTCCTGTAGTCAATATATAGGCGTACCATCCCATCCTTCTTCGGCACAAATAGTTTGGGTGCTCCCCACGGCGAGACACTAGACCGAATAAAACCCTTCTTTAAAAGTTTATCAACCTGCTTCTTCAATTCTACTAACTCCTTAGGTGCTAATCTGTACACAGCTGAGGTGATAGGCTCTACTCCTGGTATCAAGTCTATAGTGAATTCTATTTTCTGGTCAGGTGGTAAGCCTGAAAGATCATCAGAAAATACATCCACAAATTCTGCTATAACTCTTGGCTGCTCTGGTTCTCCTTCTGTAGTGAGTATCTTAAGTGTAGGCTGGGCACCTTGTTCTCTGGATCCCTGAAGAAACTCAAACTCCGGATGACCAGGTGGTCTAAAGATAACACGTCCAAGCCGACAATCTAGAGTCGCATAGTACTGAACCAACCTGTCAATACCAAGTACAATATCGTAGTCCGGCATAAAAAAGATCAGCAATTGGGCTCTCATCTCTCAGCCACAAACAACTACCGAAGAAGATCTATAAGTATCACTAATGGGAATGATTCTGCCTCCCGTAAGAATTTTATGGTCTTCGAAAGGGGTGCGATAGCTACTCTATGTATGGCTACGAAACTAGCAGCTATAAAAGAATATGATGCTCCTGATTAGAATAAAGCTACAATAGGTAATTAAGCTACTAATATGGTACCTGCAATGACCTCTCCTACAGTAGCTGCCTCCTCGATAGTCATGGAGAAAGCCTATCCTCGTCCCTAGGCTGGTCCTCTCTGCTGATGTGCCTGCTGGAATAGCACTGCCTGTGAAGCCAAGGGTGGCCTTGTCTTATATCCTCCTCGATCTGGTGGTCTGACTCCTCCAACTCCCACCCGTGGCGTTCCTAGTGCTGGATTGACTGGCCTAGGTGGCTGCTGTGTCGGTCTCGGTGCAGGTAAGGTTATTCGGTGAATCATAGGTGCCCTCGTACAGTTACGTACTGAGTGCTCTCCTGATCCACAAACTAAGCATAGGCCCAGCTTGTAGCGCCCCGTTCTCCCGGTGCGGAGAGCGCGGCTAAGAAACACAAATGGTATCGTTCTATCAGGATAGATTGAAACAAGAACTCGTCCTTGTTATGGATTTGTTTCTTCGGAATTGATTTCCATATTCAGTGGACCGTGCCCCCAGGATCAACTTAGCGGCAGAGTCAGGAGGGACCTCTCCGTTGTTATCTTTTATTACCTCGGATTTTGATGTCGCTTGTTGCTTTCGTGCTTTGAGTTAGTTTTTGGATTTGCTTGTTTTTCTTGAACGGTTTTGATGGATTTCATTATTTTCGTTCATTGTACTGCATTTCAATTTCGAGTATGGAAAAAGAGGAAGAGGTATTGATCGAGCTGTTCGTGATGCAGGTGAACGAGCAGTAGGCGGCTTACGAGCGGAGTCTTGAAGCACCTCTTTTCTTCTCTCTTCCAACCAACTAAGTGAGTGGCTACCAACCCGATTAGCTAGCCCTGCTTCCAAGCTTCATATTTATAAATCTTGCATTCTTCTTTGCCCCGATCAAGCGATACCAAGTAATAACTAAAAGATACCAAGATAAAAAGGGAATAGACTTGGTACATTATGCTTGTCATTAAACTTTATGAACAGATACTAATTTCATGCTTGTTCGTTTGGGAATAAATCATGAATTGTTGCTTATCTTGTACTCTTGTTGCCTCAACTGCATAAAATTTTTAACTTGTATATTGTTCGATCATGGACAACTTGTGCACAGGGTCACGGTCTCGCGGACGATGCTGGGACACTGGCATCGATCCGGTCTGGGCGAGGCCTATTATTTTAGTCTCTTGTTCGGCGGAATGGCTTACAATGCCTCTTGTACTTTTATTGCATACCATTCTCGTCAAAGACTATATCGTCCATTATGGCAATCAAGCCAGTGATCATCTTGTATATTTAAACCTGTTGCAAACTAACTTGTGTCTTCGTGGCAGGGAAGGCATGGTAAGTATTGTGCAGGTGGTTCAAACGGGCAGGTAAAAGCCACCGAATGGTGGCAAGTTTATTTCAGTAAATTTTATATGCTGCTTACGTATAAATGAACTAAGGCAAGATAAAAACCCACAAATAATATTGCATGCTTTATTAAAACAACGTATTGATTGGTATAGTTCGGTTAGCTCGCCTTCACCAGTATGTTTCGACATACTGACCCTCGTTGAAATAGGTTCCCCTCACCAAGGCGAACCGAGCGAGGAGCCGAAGTCCTCTTCCCGATCCAGTCCAGCTGTTGGCGCATCCTGATCGTGCCACTTTTTGAAGTACTTGAAGAAAGGAGCTTGAAACTCTTCATACACAAAATGCAGCTCCGTGACAAAGCTGTCCTCCAGCCCGAAGGTCTATACATTTTGAATTTTAGTAAAGGGATGTAATGTACAGGACTGTTATCTCATTTTGAGTCAATACTTTTGTAAGCCCATGCGGCATATTAGCTGACTCGTTCAAGAATTTATAATAGATGCTCATTATCAATAAAGAAAACTTTTTCATATTTCAAATCTGTGTTTCAATTTATCTGCGTACTCTGAATATGTGCTCGTTATGCAAAATATTTTAGCCTTGTGCGGGTGCAACCCCAGGCCCGCACGGCATTACGATTCGGGGGACGCCCCAACGATTCCATAGAATAGGGTCGTGACACAACTTGTGTCTGCACCCGCTCTCAATATGACCTTGTTTGCCATAATATTGACATATTAGAGGTGCCTGCAAGGTTGTTCTAGGTGGCTGGTGCATATGAGGTCTCTTTGTAGTTCCTCCCTGGGGTACTCTGGCTGGTGCTAGTTGGTACGGTCGTTTCTGGCTGGACTCTCTCCGGTTGACGCGCTCTATGCGTCATGCTGCGGGAAGGACATCAGTGTATGAAGTAGGTACAACGGAGTCGATCAATCTCTGTAGCTCAAAGCTAAGTCTGTCAAAGAAATTCTTCGCCTTCTCCTCTTTTGTCGAAATCAGAGTAGGGGCGAAGAGACTCAAATGGATGAAATCTATATTGTACTCTTCTACTGTCATGTTGCCTTGGGTGAGGCGGTTGAACTTATCCCTAAATTCCGCTCTGGCAATGGCTGGAATGTACATCTCCTATAAGAGTCTAGAGAACTCCTCCCAAGTGACTCGGTCTGTACCAAGCCGACTCTCCTCGGATAGCCACCAATGATGCGTATTGCCTGTTAACTACATCTTAATAACAATTATCCAACGCTCTCTAGGAAGCTCAGTTGCTTCCAATTGAAGTTGAGTGTTTGTGAGCCACTCATGAACTTCAGTGTCCTCCTCCTTGCCCGAAAAGGTATGTTGTTTCAACTGACAAAAATTCGAGATAGATCCCGTCGATGGTTGCCTGGCTGGTGGGTTCGAATGCTCCAGTGCTGTCACTATGTTGTTCCTCAAGTTCTCTGTCTGGCGTTACTGGGCCTCTTGATGAACATGTCGTTATGCTTGCATCATTGCGTAGAATATTTGGAATATATGTTGTCCGTCCATCGGTTGCCCTGGTGGAAAATCTGGCATCGGTGGAGTAAACTGCGGTGTTGGTGAAATATAGTCTCGTCGGAACCTCGAGGCGCGCTGATCTTCTTGATTGCTTTATTTAGTGGAGGGATCTCCACCCGGTGACATCACCCTATCGTCGTAGGTAACCACAATACCTTGTGGTGTACCTACTGAAGTTTTGTCACTGGCTCGTGGATCCATTACTCTGCACACAAGTAAACTTTGAGGATCAAACAATGATTCAAAGCATGATGCAAGTCAAAAAAAATTCGACTTCGGTATAGAGGTCAAGAACTTGTCAATTTGTGGATGAGATCCTATAAATTTATTCTTATCTTAATCACAGGCTTGCTCGGTCCCTTAGTTAAAACCAAAGCAATATATATGACGACCTGCATGGGCCACAACAAAAATTATGTCACGCCCCAGTCCCAAAATACCGAGGGACTTGCCACATGGCAATAGCGAGCATCACAACTTCAATGGGCAAACATAATTTAATTGACCTGTTAGAGTGCACTTAAGCTGTAATATAGATAAATCAAGTCTAATACTCCTATCAAAGTATATAATCTAACTAATATCATCCACAGACAGTAATCACGATACAAAGAGATAGAACAGTCAAGAAAATAAATAAAGAAAAATGTCCATCACAAGTCCAAAACTATATAATGTCACGGGAAACAATCCGTCATCAAAACTAAAGAAAAGTAAATAAAATAGTAACATGAAAAGTAAATGAAATAGTAACTGTGCTCAAGAGAAGTCCTCGAGCACAACTTCGTCCTCTGGTGCAAGTACTGCTCCAAGGTTAGCTTATGTCCTATAAACCTCGGGGTAATTCTCCTCAGCTATACCTGGGGACATAATTCGGATCCAGGTCCTCAAGGAACAGTGCAAGGTACAAGAATAAGTTAATCCAAGTACAGTAAATGATAAGAAATAATAAAAAGAGGTATGCTCAGGGTATATAACATAATCCATCTATGTGTATTCAAGTGAAAACGTACTCGTCAGCTAAACCACCGGGTTTCATACATATACAAGGGGTACTAGTGATAATAGTAATAATAGTAGTAGGTATGTACAAACCCCGTCAAGGTACCTGTAGTACTATAATACTAGTAGATTTTGGTAGCCCAGCGGTACGATAATTTCTCCCCAACCCCATGTATCTCATGCCTTATATTACGAAATGCAAGACAATCTCTATCTATCAAGTCATGGTGTAAATAATAGCACTAGTAAAAGTCTCCATCCTTGTCCTAAAACAGAAGTCAGGATCCTCGTATATCTCAAGAGTGGCTCATGTGCATAAAAGTCGAGTACAGTGTCATATGGTAAATCATACAAGAGTAGCATGAGTTGGTAAGCGCTGACAATGCAACTAACGATACCCGAACTCCACGTACGAAAGTCGGCACCCGAATGTAATCCGGAAGCTAAGTATCGTGGTGGTCCTAGGTCATAACAATTACAAGCAATAAAAGAAACAACAAAAAATAAAATAACTAGAGCACAATCTACTGTGAACAACGCAATGTACACTTGCCTTCCGTCAGCTGCTGCGATGTAGCGAGTCCCAAGTCCACGTCCGAAGGTGCTGCATCTTCGACGTGACCTATCAGTAATATATAAATAAATACTTAATTCTAATATTTATTACTTTTATATAAATCATAGAGTCGTCATACGCTCTTCAACCACGTCGATTTATTGGTGCCAATGACATTACGGATGACTAGTGTGGTACGTCGTACGCTGTCATACACCCCATGTTATGTTTAACCATAATATAGAGAACACGCATACAAGTATATAATATATATAATTTAACATTATAATTGCATGCATATTTTTATATATACATATTCGTTATTTTATGCATGCAATACACACGTACAAGTTTGTGATCAATTGTCCATAGTCTAAGACCCTAATATACATGCTTTAATATATATATATATATATATATATATATATATATATATATATATATATATATAATTTGAAATAACACCCAATAATTTTTGAAATTAATATTAAAATCTGAATTTAAATTCTTTAAAATACAATAACTCATATTGCATGCTACAACTTAACAAAACCTATGAATGTGCTTACATGATCAACTAGTAGGTTGCATGAATTATATACAAGAAGGGAGGGGGTTACTCCGCCTTTAGGTCGACTCGTAGTCGACGGAGAGTGACCGTGAGGTGGTGGAGAGGTGGTGCACAACTGCCAGGGGCGGCAGATGCTACTGTGGGCCACGAGTTAAGAGGGAGGAGGTCGTTGGTGTTGGTGTTGGTGTTGTTGTCGCTGTTGGTAGAAAGAAGGAGAAGGAGATATAGAGAAAAATATGGTAAGGAGAGAAGCACACATGAAGAGGAGGGTTTGGGTTCGGCTGTAAGTTTGCATGGGGGTGGATTCCTAGGTTAGAATACGTTATATATATGTTGGTATTAAATAAATGAATGGATGGATAGATATAGGCTAAAATCCAATGGTTAAAATGAGTTGTGGGTGTATAAACTTGTATAACCAGTGGAAAACCCCCCTTGGGTTGCAGGTTGGTCCCCCCCCCCCTTCCATATGGTGTACATGAGGTACAATATAAGTAAAATAGTCCATTAGAACATGCCAAAATAGGTAAATGCTGAATTTAGATTAAAAGAGAGTAAAATATGGGATTTGGTGTGGGAAAAATAGTGTTTTGTGTGTAAAAATATGGGGGATGGGTGTGTGGTGTTGCGCATGGGCTAGACAAATTGGTTTGCATGTTCAAGTTGGGGTTCAGTTTCGGTTTGGTTTAATTATTCAAGAAAGGTCGGCTTTTAACTAAATAATTGTGCCGGGTGTTTATTATTATTATTTTTGGAGCCTGTAGGGACTCAAATAAATGTAACACCGAAGTCATGCGCTTAGTAGGTCATGTTTGGTTAGGGGTTATATAAATTAGTTTCAAAATTTGGGGTCACATTTTCCATCTAAATTGATTGCAACGAAAAAATAGGGTTTCTAAAATCAGTTAACTGTTTTCTAAATGCACTAATAAAATACTAATACTTTTTAAATTAAATAAAATATACAAATTTTTACTATAATAACATTAGGTAAATTTCAGGGGGATAACAATAGTATACATGGCAAGAGATGACTATGACGCCCCTAGTGACCGACAATGCCTTGAGGCTCTCGAGAACATGATGCAGACCATGAATGAATCGATGAAAGCCTTGACCCAAACAATGGTAAAAATCAAGGCAAACTTGGCCTCTCAGCCGGCAAGGAACTCTGTGCCAGCTAACTTGGATCCCGAGACCAACGCGGATTCAAACACAACTGCTCTACCTGTGACGGCTCCCCAACCTGGTTCCTCGGCCCCTTCAGCAGACGAGGATAAGGAAACAATGAAAGAGGTCCGAGAACTCCGAGCTCGACTGGACTCCATAGGTGATCGGAACTCACTCTGCGATCTCGGAGTATGCCAATCATACCCGCTGGAATAGAGGGTTATACCGTACCCACCCAGGTACAAGCCCTTTAACATAGACACATTTGACGGGAAGTCCTCCCCTCGTAAGTACATGAGCTACTTCAAAACAGCAATACGGCACCTACCCCGTAATGATGCCATTCTTATCAGACTCTTTGTCGGGGCATTGGCGGGAGTAGCATTCGACTGGTTCTGTAGCCTGCCGGACAATTGCATATCATCATTCGGTGATCTCAAGAGTCTTTTCTTCAAAAGATTCTTCGAGGACAGACATTATATGACGATGTCTTCCCTGTTGGATGTCGCCAAGGGAGAAAATAAGCTATCTCGTAACTATATCGAACGATTCCGAAAGACAGTACTAAATCATGAAGCGATGCTAATGGAAATGTGCCAGAGGAACCTAGTTTTGGTAGTCAGCCTCTGGATGGATGTCACCAAGTTTAAAGATTGGACGACATTCATCGTAAGCGCCGTCATCTCTGAGAAGAAGATGAAGAATGCCCAAAACTTGGGAATCTATATCCCTACCACTTAGGACAAGGGAAAATGTCCCAACCCCAACAACAACAATAGTAACGGCGACAATAGCAACCGCGATGGAAAGAGAAAACAGGCTATGGTTGCTACCTTGACCAAGAAGCCTGAGCAAAAGCAGGCAGAGGCTCCAAAACCATAAGAGACTTACTCTTTCGAGGATCGTGATGTCAAACCCATCTTCAACATGCTAATGCAGGAAGGCAAAATTTGGCTTCCTGACGTGAGATGTCAGCCAGAAACGGAGGAAATGGATGATCCAAAGTATTGTCACTTCCACCAATACGTCCACCACCCGACGCAGGAGTGATATACCCTGAAGAGGTACATCCAACCCTTGATTGATACCAAGGCCTTTTCCCTGGACTTTGACATGATGGTCGCCGCCAACATGGTATCCCTCCAGTTTGGCAACTTCCAGTGACGGAAGCCCAAGACGGAGTGGTCCCTATCCCAAAGGTGACTATGGAGGTGGTCAACCTTCCACCAACTCGTGACCGAACGGTCGGGCTAATACCTCTTGCCACACCACGTAGGGAAGTCATGTGGGTCCATCCCGACTTAGTGCCGGATATGACGCAGCCGGCGACATCCTCCACCGACAAGTCCAAGCGCAGGAAATCTATATCTTGTTACACACTTTTTTTCTCGGCTGAAGATCTGGCAGCAGGTGCAACAAGGTCATGCATAATGTACCAACTGATGCACAGCGATACGTCCCATGTTGTCATGCCTACCACTATTGGTTCTGGGCCATCTCAGCTCCCGCCAACGAACAAGTCTGAACAGAAGGAAACGCACTTCGATAAAATGTTGTGCTGGAATGCACCACAAGGGCTGGAAAGGCCCTATAACTTTGATATCTTAGCAAAATTAGCCAACACTCCGACAAAATTGTTGCTATTTGAGCTTTTACGGCTCTCCAAAGACACTCGGGCTGCCCAGAGTGAGAAATTACAGAATGTCGATATCTACCTAGCGTAAGTTAAGCCACTAGCCGAAGATCCTGCTGGTTGTCCATATTGCAACAACGTCATGGATGCGATTCCCAATATCACTTTCTCGCAACAGGACATGTTACTAAAAAATAATAGGCATGATCGGCCCCTATACTACATAGGATATATTTGCAACATCAAGGTGGACCGGATGCATATTGACCAAGGATCGTCGATCTGCATCATCCCGAGAAATTTGCTTCAGACCCTGGAATCCCGATGCATCGTCTAGCGGCCACCAATACCGTCATCAGTGGCTTTAACAAAGGAAGGATCTACCCTCTGGGCAAAATCCTCATGAAATGCCAGATTGGCGACATAAAAAATAGAAGTCACCTGCTACATCATAGACATAGATGCATCCTACAATGTCTTGTTGGGGCATCTATGGATACATGAACACAGGATTGTGCCGTCCATCCTCCACCAGTGCCTAAAATATGTAGACAAACATGATTTCGTCAAGACGGAGTTTACTGATGTTGAACCATTTAAGGGAATCGAGATTTACTACTCTGACTCAATCCTCTACAAGAATGTTCGCCAAGATAAAGGTGGCAATGAGGCCGACGATGAAGTCTTGTCCACAACAACACTCGAGGAGCCCTTGAGAATCTGCCTCAAGCCTCGCACTCCCTATGAGGCCGCTCCCTCATCGTCAAATCACACAAAAAGGGACCTGAATCTCCGGTACCTTCAGCGACGTCAGAACCAATGGTCATTTGTCTTCGTAGGCCGAATCGACCATCAAAAGAAGATCCCGCTCTATATACGCCTTCCGAACCAATGATCGTTCGCCTTCACAGGCCAAGCCAACCACCAAAGAAAGACCCGACAGCCGCTGCAGCTTTCGGACCTTTGGTGGTAAAATTACATAGAAAATCACCAAAGCCTTCGCTTGCGCTGGGGTAGCCAAGAAGAAGAATGGGCTAGAGGAGTATATATCTGCTAATGTCAATATCTCTTCCCCTAACGATGTAATTTGTCACGCCCCAGTCCCAAAATACGTAGGACCAGGACACATAAGCATGCCAGCCATATAAATATGGCACTCCAATATATGGAAACCATAATACACGTATGCTGTAATATTAATAATAATTCACAAGTGGTAAATATATATGTCGCAGGGCATAACTAGATCTCATCCACAAAAATCATATATAAATAAATAACCAATATTTATAACTATATCTCAATATAAAGTATCTAATGATTGTAGTCGGATGAAAAAAAATCCACTACCGAACCAGAATATAGATAAACAAGATAAATGCAATATAAGGATATCAACTAAAAAATACGGGCTCGAAGAGAAGACCTCATCGCAATATACGTAGCAAGTCCGGATCTGCGCTCCTGCGAATACTCATGAACAATACACCTGGAAAGGGCCAGGTCTTCAGAGGGACATAACAAGATACATAAAAGCATGCCATAAAGTAAATATTGTGAAAACTCAAGGGTGACCTAACCAGCAGAGTGAAATGCACTTTGAAGACAACCTTGGTACGTATGGATAGGTGAAAAGTATAAAGTGTATCGTCAAGCCAGAGGCTATGTATCTGGCACTAGCTGTAAACTGGATGCCAGATGTATATGCTGACTACATCACCGATCATGATAGCGCGCAGCTAGTAACCTCTGCCGGATGTATCGACAAGCATATACTCCCATAATCGGGCAACACTGATCCTATACCCGGGCAACACTGAGGCTCACGGCCCCGCAGTTTACTCTGAAACTACGGCAACCAAATGTCTGTCCCATACGCCTACTAATTGTCTTCCCCGCCCAATGATCTATGCATGTTGTATCCACAACACGCAGTAGCTACTACACCCAGACGGAGTGCAAGTATCGGTGTCGTAACTCTGGCTCATAGTCTATTGTTAGAATAACAGTCCAACCTTACAACCAAACAAGGACAAGGATTGGACCTTCGTACTACATTAGTCTACGCTCCGACTACTAATAACTACTAAGTCTCTAACATGCATCACTATTAGCAGTTATACCCTATCCATCGCACGACCTACACGTACAGGTGGCCAACAGCATACGCAAGTCTGTGCCCTACATGTAAGATCCCTAATCCTGAAAACCGTATTTCTCTATTATTTAATTTGTTTATAGTAGTTATGAGCTAAATAGGGATAATAGATTTTGGTTAAACCTTTAACTGAGATGTTGTACACTTAGCAAGATTTATGGGACCATTATAATTTTTCCTAAATTATTTCATGTAGGAAACTTTTTGGACAGATACTAGCTTAACCGTATGCACCCTATTTCAGATTTTACGCAAAAGACTTTTTACGCCGGAAACCTTTACGAAGATCTTATGAAGGAAGACTTTACGCTGCAACATAAGCTACGCATAGGCAGATTTTACGTAGACCTTACGCACAGACCTTTTACTAAAACTTTACGAACTCAGAGTTTTACGCACAGAACTTCTTAAGCAGATTTAGACACGCATGAGATATTTTACGTACAGGCTTTTTACGTCGACAGTTTTGAATCCCTGTTTTACGCGACAGCTCTACTTTACGCTCCTCTATCTTACACGGACCACTCTGAATCTCTACTTTATGCCAAATTATCCTGAAGCTTTGCATTACGTAGGAAGCTTATCAACCTGTCTTACGCCAACTACCTTGAAGTTCTGTTTTACGCATAGAGGACTTTATGTATGTTGGGGGGGTTTTGATTGTAAATACACGGACCATTCTCCAGTATATTTCATATACTTACATCCTGTTTGATTCCTGTACTCCTTCTGAATGTTGTACACATCACCTACAGAAAGATGGAGATGCAGAAGGGATGTACTATCACAAATAGTGATACAACTCCTGGAGTTAATGGTCAGACTCAAGGAGAGACCTCAACTCCTAGACTTTGGGGACCAGATGGGCAGATACACAATCCAGTTCCATCTGAACTTCCCAATCCACCTAATGGGAACCTTCCAGTCTCATCGACACCACAGGATGGCCAGGCACAACTGTTCTAATTCTTCCAGATGATAATACAGGAACAGCGACAACAGGCCGCCATACTAGCTGCAGAGCAGAGACAGCAAGTAGCAGAACAGAGACAAGAGTTCCTATCAACTCTTGAAAGGATGGCTGCAAAGACTACTGTACTAGCTCTAGCACTAGCTCCAGAACCTTGAGCTAGAGTTGGTTCAGTAAAGGACTTTGTACAAATGGGTCCCAAGCCATATAAAGGCATTGAAAGTCCAGAAGAAACTTCCAACTGGATTACTCACACTCGAAAGTTATTAGAAGCGTCGCAGCAACCTGCTGACCTATGGATGACGGGTGTAAGGACGCTTCTAGATGGTAATGCCTATCACTGGTGGGAATCCATGGAGCGCCAGTTGGGTACATACCAGACTTGGAAGCAGTTCCTGGAGTGTTTTGAAAGAAAGTACTTTCCGAACACTGTCCGAGATGCATTATACGATCAGTTTCTCCACCTGAAGCAAGAGAACAGAACGGTAGACGAGTATGATGCTGAGTTTAGTCACCTCAGTAAATATGGAACTGCTTTGATACCAGATAACTTGGCTAAGGCTAAGAGGTTTTATTGTGGACTAACTCAGGAGCTACAACACTACACTAGCTTCCAGTCCCGAATCTCTTACGTCAAATTACTGACAGAAGCCAGATTGTAAGAAACTATCAGCAAAGAAAAGAGAAGTCAGCGGAAGACAAAACAAGAAGGACTTGTCAGACATCCTTTAGCTTAGCAACAGTACCAGCACCAAGCAGAACCATACCAGATCCCAGAGAAGCCCCACTGCCATTATTGTGGGAAACACGGACATACTAGGAGGGACTGTCGACTTCGCTTAGGACAATGTATGAGATGTGGTTCCGGACAGTATATGATAAAAGACTGTCCTATGCAACAAATATTGACACTTCCACAACCAGCACAGAGGCTAGCACTACCAGCACCAAGGCCAGCTCAGTAAATGTGAGTTCTTTTTGGATAAGCTTTTTGGACAGAGTTTATTTCTTGGGCATGTTGTTACAGGAGTTAGTATGACAACTATAAAGACTGGATGAGTCTTATCTTCTCTATGAACTTGAAATTTTTGTAATATCTCTCATCTTAATCCAGCATATTTATATTTCTGAACTACCTTGACTTATGTTGCTGTTACAGCCTAGTTTTGCAAGCTTATTCTTTTATCAAGCTTGTTCATAATATATGTATTAGTGGATGCATACATTAATACATTTTCAGAATCAGTGTATTGTGGTATGATCAACCATAGTGCGCTTGATTCGCCCTTCGCAATACTACTTTACGTAGGATTAAGATACATAGTTGACTAGTATACAAATATACTTGTATTCTATCATCTTCACCTGAAATTCTTTATTATTGTTCTCCGTCTTCCATTACTTCGGAAAGATGAAACCTCGTGCTTGGTATAAGCTGATATTCAGATAATACTAGAGATTTTCCATAGGCCAATCACCTTATTTGATGATTACCCCCGTAATTGAGGATATACCATAAGTGATATTTTCTGTAATTCTTGAAGATTGAATAACATGATTAAATGATTCGAGGAATAATTTTCTTGGATATATAGCCTTAAGTGATAAATGGGTAAAATCCTAAGTTAGGAAGAAATTTTATTTATTAATCATGAGGTGAATTCTTTTAAATTATGATCCAGAGAGATTAGATAGAGAGACCCCTACCCTATTTTAATTTCGAGGACAAAATTTTTATAAGTTAGGTAGAATGTAAGATCCCTATTACTGAAAACCGTATTTCTCTATTATTTAATTTTTTATAGTAGTTATGAGTTAAATAGGGAGAATAGATTTTGGTTAAACCTTTAACTGAGATGTTGTACACTAAGCAAGATTTATGGGACCATTATAATTTTTTCTAAATTATTCCATGTAGGAAACTCTTTGGACAGATACTAGCTCAACCGTATGCACCAATATATAATTTTTAGAAGTTCCTGTAAATAGATATGTATATATATATATATATATATATATATATATATATATATATATATATACAATTCCTATTGGATTTCAAATTGGAACCCGCAAACCCTTAGCCAAAACCCGTTAATCACCCCGCGTATACTTTCCTCTCAACCGCGCGTAATATTAACAGTAGAAATAGCAAACTAACTTTGCTATTTCCTGCTCCACGCGTAAAACTCTTACCACCGCTTCTTATTTCATCTGTGCGTAAAGAATATCACCCGTCTAATTCCTCTCCCTACGTGTAAATCAAACCCAGGCGTAAAACTCCACCACCGCCTAAATTCTGCTCCGCGCGTAAAGCAAACCTCCACTACTCCGCACGTAAAACAAGAACTTTACTGCTTATTTTCTTCTTCGCACGTGTGGGGAAAATATCAGCAGCAACCCACCGCCTCTTTACCTGTTATTACTAAATAACCCTCAGCCGAAACCTAAACCAATGAAAGATAAACAGCAACAGAAGTAGTTTCTTAACCATTAAGTGACCCCCACCGCCTCTTGACCCTATATATATATATATCACCACACTCTTAAAATCCTAACCCACTTCTTCTTACCATAACTTAACACCGTTGGACGTGCACTATACAGGACTTTTGCTCGGCAAGTATACCTTGCCATTGTACTGATTAATTATATTACAACTGATGCATGCATATTTATTTCTGCTTACACAGATGTCTATTTATGTAGATTTTGGACCTATTTTATGAGACCACCCCAGTATCATGTAGCATCAGTAGGTTCATTAGCCGTGACACAGTTGTTACACGAATTATGAGTCTCATATAGATTCCGAACTACGTACCGGATTGGCCTCCTGTACGTATGAGCCGTGCGTTAGGGATAACTGCTGATAGAAACTTTGTATGCTAGATGACTCTGCAGTTATTATAGGTCCATGGACATAGTCTATTGTAATACGGTGGTCCAATCCTTGTCCTTGTTTGGTTGTAGGATTGGGCTAGGATACTAATGATAGGCTATGAACCAAACCATGGCATGGATGTGGCATGATTAGAGCATTCGGCGGGAAGGACTACTAGTAGGCGTATGGGACACCCCACTTCCTCTATACAGATTCCACACTCGACGGTTACTGTATACTTGCGTGCTTGTACTGGGGGCATATGTGGCATATACTAGCCAGTTGTCATGATTGGTAAATTATGTCAGCATATGTCTAGCCTACACTTTCCATACGCCCAAGGTTGCCTCAAGTTGCATTTCACCTAGACGGTTAGGTAACCCACTGGATGTTTATTTTTCAGTACTTATTGGCATGTTATTATGTATCTTATTACGTTCCTCTGAGGACCTGGTCCCTTTCCAGATATGGACAAGCAGGAGTACGGACCTGGACCCGACTCTACATACCAGACTGAGGAGGGCTTACCCTCAGAGTAGCTGTGATTATTTCCACTGTTTAGAGATTTTGTTCTACTTTAGTATAGTCGTTTATAGTGGATTTGTTTCCATCGGACTATCAGACTTGATACTTATCTCTGATATTTAGTTATATTCCAGCTCTTTATTCCTACTTATTATTTGTGCTGTGGATGAGGTATAGATTAAGGGTGACTTGTTATGACAGTATATTACCACTAATGGATTGTATATTCATATACAGCGTACATGTGTATATGATTTCCATTTATTAGAGTTCATATACATACGGCTGGGCGTGTTACGTATTCCTAGTCCTACGTATTTTGGGACTGGGGCGTGACACTACATGAGACTCACAACACGTGTAAGAAATGTGTCAAGGCCTGGGGAGTCATACCAATAACTCCACAACTTTACGTGGGTCTACTAGACACTAGGTCAGACACAAGTCCTAACGTCAACGCCTCCGTTGACTGCACCCGAGTCTCTCTCGAATGCGCACAATTTAAGATAATAAACATGCAGATAAATAATATAGAATTTAAACAGTACAACAAGGCAAGGTATACTTGCCTGGCAAGAAGGCTGCGTAGTCCCAATATTCTGCTCTGGAAGTCGCACAAAATAATCCAATAGATCTTCAATAATCCAATAGATCTTCGGGGTCAGCGTACACAGGCTCTGGAATCGGGGTGACTGCTGCGGGTTAACTAACAAGGGTGACGGTCTACGATGAGCACGAGGATGAGTAATGATCGTAAAGGGATTGATGATGATTACCAGGGTGATGATGATGGTGATGATGTGGATGATGACTGGGACGATGGTGATAATGTGGATGATAATAGTGAAGGGAGTGATGATATGGTGATTGATGGGAGGATGACTAGGACGATGATGTAGATGATGGTGATAACGAGGATGGGATATTGATGACGGTGTGATGTTGATGATGATGATGGGTATTGATGATGATACGACGATGATAATGACGACGATGGCGATGATAGTTAGGGTGATGATGATAACGACGATGGCGATGGTGATGGTGAAGGTGATGACGACGACGACGATGGCGATGGTGATGGTGAAGGTGGTGGTAATGGTGGTGATAATGACTATGGTGATGGTGTTAATGGGGTGATAATGTTATTGGTAATGGTGGTGGTGATGTTAATGTATGGTGGTTGTGACGAACTCTGGCCAAGGGAGGTCCGGACAAGGAGGAGCAGGGAGGAACTCGTGGAGGAGGAGGGGTTCAGGGAGTCGTGGTGCAGGAGGGGGTGGTCGAGGAGGAGAGAAGGGAGAGGTAGAGGAAGGAGGAGGGGAGGCTCGGTACTGGTGGTAATGGTGGTGAGCGGTGGTGCTGATCGAGGGAGCAGGCGGTTGGGAGTTGCTCCGTCGAGGTCAGGGAGAGGGGTGGGAGGAGGAGGAGATGGAGGAGAAGAGAGGGAGAGGGGTGGTGGTGCTCCGAGCGAGTCGGGAAGGAGTGCTCGAGGGTCGGGAAAGATGACAGGGAGGAGGGATGCGTCGGTCGGGTCGACTAGAGGAAGTCGGAGAAGAAGTCTTTGAGGGTGGTAGTAATGGTGGTTGCAGGGAAGAGAGGAGCTGTGCAGGCGGGCTCCGGTCGACTCCGGTGGGGGTCGTGCGCTCGGGGTGAAGTCAAGGGGAGGAAGAGAACGGCGGAGGTTGGGGCTGCTCGTGGGGTGCAGCAGGGTCGAGGCTCGACGTGGAGGCAGGGATGGCAGCAGTAGTGGTGTTACCCGTTGTCCAGTCGACGGAGGACGAGATCCGGGGGAGGAAAAGTTCAGGGGAAAGAGGAAGTCGGAGAAAAGAGGGAGAGGGTGGCTCCGACGAAGCTGTTCCGGCTCCAGCGCAGGGAAGAGTAGGAAGGGGACGATGAACAGTAAATGGGGGTGTAGAAGTCGGCTAGGAATAGGGTTGGGGATGGGTTTTGAGTTTTGAGAAAAATAGGAGGAGGATTATTTATACATGTAGGATTTTTAGGTCTGGGGGGTAACCTAGGATTAGGGCTTGGTCAATACTCCTTGGGATTGGGCCTTGGGCTCATATGGGGATGTTGGGAGGGCTAGAATTTGTATTTATTAAATACAAGGCTAGAATTTAAATGGGGGCGATGTGCGCGTTGCACATTCCAAAAAATTATGAGAAAATTCCTATGAAGGGAAAAGTTGGATTTCTTCATGCATTATCCAATGGTGGGGACACCTCAATACGTTTTTGCATAAAAGTGCCCCAATAATTAGAAAATTACACAAAGACGAAAATTGGATTTTAATTAATTAAAATTAGTGCCAAGATGTTCTGGAATTAATTAGAAGTACATGGGAATAAAATTAGGTGGGACACATGTATCATAGACGTAGAGGATTCAGAGTAGAATATTAACAAAATTTGGGTTACACAAAATGGGTCAAGATTGTGTCTCCCACTTCGATTGGAACGCACTGGGGTACAAAGTTGATTTTTATTTAGAATTAATTAATAATGTCTGCAACGAATATTGTACGACTAAAATGTAGAACAAGAAAGCATAATTATAAGTTAAACAAAGATCAAAATGGTAGGCGGACACGTCTAGGACAAGGTTGTGAAATTTATAGGAAGGTAATGGCTAGTGAGAAGCTCCAATTATCGAAGCAACGGTAAGGTGCGCTAAGCCATATAAAATATTGTATAGTTAACTCAAATGCCGTGTTCTATTTCTAATTGGGTTCAAACTAGCCCAAATTTTACTATCTAAGCCAAGTAGGCCTAATTTTGGGTGAGGGGGTTACATAATTCCACCCAAAAAGATACCTTATTTTCTCAATAAAGGACTATCTTTGAACTACTCTGAGCGTATACATATAAGTACACTATACTCCATGGAGCACGGTTTAGACCTTCATCTACACACACAAGTGACCACTATCTACACAGTGCACCGGCTTCGCTCTAGTCAAGATTTTTATTTCTTAGTCCTACCCAGGAAGAAGGAAGATAAGCTCATCATCTTCGGCAGAGTGGAATGCCCCCGGTCCTTCACCCAAGGAAAGTAGAACCAGAATCCGAGGCGGGCAGAATTCCACTCTACCGGTACAGTTCACAAGTCCTGCATCTTATCCAGAAGATAGGATACAACCTGAAGATCATTGAGGGGTTAAACTACCGCAAAGGCCAAAGGTCACCTTTACAACTTCCCTCCCATGTAGGCAAGCTCGAGGATTACTATCATAAGACTAAGCATGGCTTAAGATATCTAACGCCTCCTACAACCCCTGATGGCTCAGATAAAGAAGATGAAGTGCGCTCATACTCTTCAGAATCTTCAGTCTGGGACTTTGACATCAGCGTCGGGGACGTGCTCCGACAAACACTGTCCTCCAACATGGTGTCTACCGACCATGAGGAAGAAAACAAGGATCCACCCGAGCTCTTTGAGATGGAACCTTGGGCCCAACACTTTGGTTCATAATGGGAGATGCGATTCGAACAATGAGAGCCTCCCACAGAGGATGAAGTCGTACAAATCGACCTCGGCGACAAATTATACCCCAAACTTATCTTCGTCTGAAAAAGCTTGCCCGACGAAGACCGAGAATCCCTATTATAACTCGTTAGGTTATACATAGATGTCTTTGCCTGGAGTTATAAAGATATATCAGGATTGGATCCCCAAATCGTAGTCCACAAACTCAATATTTTGCCAAACGTCAAACCAATCAAGCAACAACAACGACGACTCTGGCCAGACGTGATGGATTCAATCAAAACTGAAGTCAACAAGCAGATAGCTAGTGGCTTCATCCACGAGGAACGATACCCTGATTGGGTAGCCAACATCATGCCCGTCGTTAGAAAGAATAGGAAGATTCGAATCTGTATTGACTTTCGTGACCTAAATACGGTATGTCCCAAAGATAAATTCTCTCTTCCAATCATCGACATAATGATCGACAACACTTGTGGCTTTGAGCATATGTCCTTCATGGATGGCTTTTCAGGCTACAACCAAATCAAGATATTTCTCGACGATGAGAAACATATATTGTTTTGGACCCCGATAGGCGTATACTGCTACACGGTCATGACTTTCGGTCTGAAAAATGCAGGTGCTACATACCAGCTAGCTATGAGCACTATTTTTTATGAACATATGCACAAGATGGTGGAATGCAACATTGACGACATCGCCATCAAGAGTCGCTCCAAAGATGATCACCTCCAAGACATGAGGAATGTGTTTGACTTAATACGCGCATACCGCCTCAAGAAGAACCCTACAAAGTCCTTCATGGAAGTCTCCAGCAGCAAATTCCTAAGTTTCATCATAACTTCCCGGGGTATTCACATAGATCCTGACAAGACAAGGCCATCCTGGAGATGAATCCGCCATGGAACCTTTGGAAACTCTGCGGCCTTCAAGGGAGGTTGGCATACATCAGGAGGTTTATATCAAACCTCTCTGGACGTTATCGGTCGTTCAAACAGGTCATGAAGAAAGGTGTCTCCTTTTTTTGGAATGAAGAGTGCCAACGAGCGTTCGACAACATCAAAGAATACCTATCAAACCCTCATGTCCTGGTGGTCCCGATCATTGGAAAGCCATTTCTACTCTATGTACGCACGATGGATCACTCTCTCGGTACCCTATTAGCCCAGAATTGTGAAGCAGACCATGAGCGGGCCATATACTACCTTATCCGGATGATGGTCGGCCCAGAGAATAGGTATACCATCGTTGAGAAGAAATACCTTGCTCTGGTGTTCGTCATCCAAAAAACTTGACATTACGTGACTGGACAGACCATTCATATAATCTCGCGAGTCAACCCCCTCAGGGTCCTCATGAACAAACCCGAGGCACTCAATTCCTGCTTGGCTACCTAGGCAATACTATTATCCCCATATGATATGGTGTTTGTCCTACAGAAGGACGTCAAGGGTCAAGCATTGGCTGAATTTCTGGCAGCCCACTCGGGTCAAAAAACTTAAAGCTCTAGGAAAATATTTCAGACGAAGTAGCGAACGCCAGCATCACTTCACACGAAGCTGTCTGGCGAATGTTCTTTGACGGTGCTTCAAAAGCTGGGCCCAAAGGCGACATCGTCGCTGGGGTCAGGATAGTGTTGATCTCCCCATACGGCCTGGTCATCAATCGTGTGTACTAACTTATGGAGCCATGCTCCAATAATATGGTAGAGTATAACGCCCAAATTATCTGACTCTATCTCGCCAAGCGAGTCGGAGTAGAGTACCTGAAGGCCAATAACGACTCTCAGCTAATTGTCAATCAGGTCCAGGGAGTATATGAAGTCCGAAACAAAGACTTGATCCCCTACCACCAACCTGTACTTAGTATTATCGCAAAATTTGAGATTTTCTTTATTGAGCATGTCCCTCGGTCGCAAAATATCAAAGCTGACACCTTAGCCGGGCTCGTTGCTTCCTGGGCGATACCAAATAACACCCATCAACTAATTAATATGATCGGCCAAGAGCAGGTATATCCCAAGAATAACCTATACCTGTGCCTCAACTATGTAGTGAATGTCGACACCGATACTCATGATTCGAGGCTTTCATTCATTGACTATGTAGTATATGAAATTCTCTCTGAGAACCCAAAAGAGGCCACTTCAATCAGAAGACTCTCCCTCCATTTTTATTATGACACGGAGATTAAAATATTATATTATTGGTCCTATAACAAACTTCTGCTACGATGCTTAGTGAACACAGAGTCAAAACAAGCCCTCCGTGAAGCTCACGATAGCATCGGTGGGGCGCATCAACCCGGTCCGAAACTACAAGACCGTCTTCGGAGAATGGACTACTATTGGCCTACGATGGTAGCAGATGTTGATTACGCGAGAAAGTGCCAAGCATGCCAAGTCCACGCAGACTTCATCCACTAGCCATCTGAGTTCCTACACCCAACGGTAGCATCGTGTCCTTTTGAGGTGTAGGAATGGATATCATCGAGCCAATCAGTCTGCGTTCATCGAAAAGATATCGGTTCATCTTGGCGATCACCGACTACTTTTCCAAGTGGGCGAAAGCTGTCCCGCTCACTGAAGTCAAAATATCAAACATGATTATCTTTGTCAAGCATCACGTTATATACCGTTTCGGTCTGCCACAAAGGATCGTCCATGACAATGGTCCACAGTTTGCAAGCCATGCATTCTACCGGTTCTGTGATAAAACTCGAATTCATAATATGGCTGTGTTTGATGATAAACAGAAGAAATTGAGAGTAGGTTTATACGAAACTCTTTTTTTGTTTACAAACAAGAAAAAAAAGTATAATTAATCCTATACGAGAATGTTAAGTACAATAAAAATGATTCTGGGGAAATATTGCTATAGGTGTCTGATCTGCGGTCGATCACTTTGTCCCTTGGACCACACGATGACGAAGAAGTGCTGTAGAAGAAGAAGAAACTTCAAAGGTTACAGGAGGGATTGAACTCTCATTGCCAAAGTTGTCAATCAACACTCTTTGTATGTGCTCTCTCTCTCTCTGATCTCTTCCCTTTTCGACCTTTTTTTGCCCCGATATCGTGTATTAATTGCAGAGATATGCCTCAAGCTCTGTGCAGAAAATAGCTTTTGACGTGGCGTCTGATTTTGTCTCATTTTGAGCGTAAAACTCATCTATGTCCATGTAGAATAGGCAGCGTATTATTTGAATGCATAAAAATGACTTGTATCAAGAATATGTCGCTAAACGAAAACTTGGGTCTCTGTACAAAATCATCATCACAGCCGTCCTCTCGATCATCGTGTAGTACTTTTGTCAGGAGTCAGGTTCACTGATCTGTCTGACAAATTCATCCGAGGAATACGAAGAGTTCATCGTACAACTTTACGCTTTTACGCAGAACAGCCTTGGAGCGCTGCTTTATGCGGGCAGTTCTGAAGCTCGGTTTTACGCGTACAACTCTGAAGCCATATTTTACGCCATACGGCTCTGGAGTCCTGTTTTACGCGTACAGCTCTGAAACCATATTTTATGCCATATTGCTCTGAGGCTCTGCTTTACGCTGACTTCATGTATGTTGGAGAGTTTGACTGTTAATATGCGTATAATTCCCCAACATATTTCATGCTTCTACAAGACCCCCTTCAAAGTTTTCAGACTTGGCTAAGTCTGGAATACTTTGAATAAGAAGCATGAAATCGGCATATATTCACTGTCCGCCTCTTTCTTTCTTGAGCAATGATGAAGCAAGGGTGGAACTGGCTCGTACAAACATTTTAAACTCCAGGAATGAGATGATGGCTGCTTTGGTGCAACAGATCAGGGATTTAACTGCTCCTCCCTAATGATGTACTTTTTTGTTTCTCCTGTAATTTCTCAGAGATAATAAAGATACATTTTTTGACTTTGTGGACCCATCACTTTAGAATATGATAGGCTAAGATGAAAGTGATATCAGAGGTATCATTAACATGACATACTTTCGTTAAGGTTTTGCTGAATGTAAATCTATTCAGAGGTAATATGAACCTGATAGAATATAATCCAACTAAATTTGTATACCAAACACTATCAGAGGTAATATGAACATGATAGGTTTACAAATTAGTTAAGCATATCCATTAAGAGGTCATATGAATCTGATAGAATATGATCCAGTTAACCTTTGTGCATGGTATGGTCAGAATAAGATCTTCATCATACTCCGTTAAGCAAAGGAGATTAAGTATAGTACTTCTTCGGGAATTTGCAGTTGATAATAGCCATTATCAAATTTTTTATTAGATTTGGCTAATATGTAAGTGTCATTTGCAATCATATAAGGACCTTCCATTTCTTTATGATTGTTTGTGCAAACTTTGGTCATCGTTGAGGACATCCCACTGGGGGATCTTTGGTGGACCTATTATTTGTTGCGCACGTTGAGTGCAAATAATAAGTTCGAAACAAGCCCTATCAGAGGTAGTATAGACGTGATAGGTTTTGTGGCTGGTTAAGATATCCTACTGGGAGATTTTTGTGGACCCATTACTTTTTGCGTACGAGAGTGCAAGTAATAGGTTTGAGACAAGTCCTGATAGAGGTAATATAGACGCGGTAAAATATGACTCTGTGGGGATGAATGTGGACTGACTCTTTCTTTGCTGGGGAAAATGAGGATAGTTCAGAGGTAAAATGAACATGAATATTTTGATTCCATTGCGGGCATTCCACAGAGGGTTTTTTTGTATACCTATTACTTCTTGTGCACGAGAGTGCAAGTAATAAGTTTAGGATAAGCCCTGCCAGAGGTAATATGGACGTGGCAGTTTTTGTGGACCTAACACCACTGGCGTACTTAGAATAAAGTATGGGTGTTAAGTTGAGATGACAACCGATATCAGAGGTAATATGGACATGATAATCGATAGCCAGACCAGGAAGGTTTGTTCAGAGATAATATGAACATGACAAACTCAGCCTGAGTAAAATATTATGACAGCAGTTCAGAGGTAATATAGACGTAAATTAGTCTCTGAAAAACTCATTGAAGAGTGTTTCGTTGAGTGTGGTCTATCCAAACATGAAGATAGACCCAGGATTATTCCGCTGGGGAAATTGATGGGACGATAGCTCTGAGGTAATATGAACATGGCTAGCGTCCAATGAGATTGGCTTGAATAGTCATTGCGGAAGTGCGCAAGTAGACCTAATGATTGCTCCGCTGGGGGAATTTTGAGGATCCATCATCCATTGCGTATCCGAAATGTTTTTTGGTACGGATGATGGATCCTTACAAGAATTTGTGACAAAGGAGAAAATATTGCTCATTGGCATTTGTTGGGGATGCCAGATTGCTGAACATATCTATCCAGAGGTCATATCAACATGATAAAATATGATTCTCGATCTTCCACGATCGAGAAAATATTGCTCATAGGCACTTACTGGGGATGAAGAACCAAGAATTGATTTATTCATCTGGGTTGTGGACTTATTACCTATGGCGTACTTTAAGTACAGATAATAAGCTGAAACGACTAGCACTATCAGGGGTTATGTGAACGTGATAGTAGTCGAAGAGAAGAACTTCACTGAGAGGTAATGTGGACATGGAAAAGTTTCGAAAATATCTTACTCAGAGGTAATGTCGACGTGGTAAGATATGACTCGGTAGAGAAAAAAAAATAGGGCAGAGGAAATATAGACATGACCATTTTCGTGGTGAAAGATTTACTCTGCTGGAGAAAGTGGAAAGACGTAGTTTAGAGGGAGTATGGACGTGAACTCATCTATAGCCACAAACTGGGATGTTTGCTCAGAGGTTAGTTGGACATGGCAAATTCAGCTGGGAAAACAAAGAAATATTTGGACAATAGTTCAGAGGTAATATGGATGTGAACTCATGTCCGAAAAACTCACTGTGGAGTGATTTTGCTGAGTGGGGATAGACCTAAAAAATCCGCTGGGGAAACTTTAAGGACTCATCATCCGGTACTTCTTGAGGGAGCAAATTGTCACGTTAAAGTGAAATCAATTTGCAGTGTTTATAAATGCAAAGTGATGAGTTTGGCGTCCATCAACTCCTGGATTCTCCTTTTTAGTACATAACATGCCCTTGTGGGGTGATGAATGTACCGATGAAAGAGACAATATTCTGGGTCATCGACCTTGCCAGTCCTTTCAGGGTATCTGATGTTGGGTAGCTGAAGCTTGTTTTCCTTCATCAAAATATTGAAGATTTTAATGATGTCATCATCATTGAAGGAGAAAGTCCCTTTTGGCTTTCGGGCTCCCAATACCTGAGTCGTACCGTTTTCAGGGAAGATGGTCATAGTTGCATCATTTTCAGTCTCAGAAGGAATTCTACCCCCAGCTTTGGATGCCGCTCTGTTTTATCGAGGGAGACTACCCCCAGACATATCTTTGTTTGGTTCTTCATCTTCTTTTTGTTTGCCTTTGTCCACAGAAGTTGATTTAGAAGGCCATGCCTCTGGTATTTTAGGATCAGACTCTAGAGGTTTAGAGTTTACAAGAGATGTAGTAAACCCTAACCCAAAACGATATCATTGATAGTAAAGATCACCAAGAAACGGTATTCGTCTACCTTTTCCATAGTTAAGGCCTCGCTTCAACTTCAGATCATAACCCATGTTTTGCATAATCCTTAAAGCTTGTGGGCTATATCTGTGGATTTGGATTTTCTAAACATCTGACTCGCGAGATTCTTCTTGTATAATTGGTCTATTCCGCATTCGACCGAAGATTATTTGATGCTGGTCGTTGCGAGTTGGTGAAACAATAAAGATAGAATCTTTATGTGGCCCATATGTCATGACGACATTAGATGTTGATGCATCTTCCCACATGATCTCTCCACGCTTGGAAGTTAGGGGCACTAAATCTTGATTTTGACCCCTGTCTTTGCATTTCTGGATCAAAAAATCACGCAAATCAGCGATATTAGCAGAAGAAGAAGAAAGAGGGTTATTCTGTCTTTTTACATCAGTGGGCCTGTGGAGATTAGGAATCATAACCCTTTCTCGGCCATAGGAATACAGTAGTCCAGCCGTGTGGTTAGCATATGATCCATCATCCGTCTACGGAGCATATTTTCCTGTGAAGTGGGTCTTCTTTACGCGGATGGGCTTACTGTGGCATAATCTGGAGCTTCGCACGGGTTGGCGTAAAACGGGGAGAGCCCTCAAATGGCCTCCAGCGTCACGCGTATTCTGAAGAGCGGGCAACTTCTTCTCTTGGTGGCGTATAACTCTAGCAGTCGGGAGATTCGCCACTTGTTTTCCCTTAATGTGATCCAAGGGTCCATCTGCCTCTTTATAGATGGGAGATGTATTTTTACGCACAAGGCGTGTTTGAAATCTCTGAATTGGCTCTGAGGCCTTGTCAGAAATTTTGTCTGCCACATCACAGACGGGAGACGAAGTTTTAAGCGCAGGGCGCGTTTGAAATTTCTGAATTGGCACTGAGGCCATGTCAGAAATTTTGTCTGCCACGTCACAGACGGGAGACGAAGTTTTACGCACAGTGCGCATTCTAGACTTCTGGATTGGCACTGAGGCATTGCCAGAAGCTTTTTCTGCCACGTCACAGATGGGAGACAGATTTTTACGCGCAAGGCGTATAGGTTGTGTTGTCACAACCTTATTGGTCGGAGAGAGAGAGTCTGCAGGAAGGGTAGAGGATGACCGGGGCATCCATACTTTACGCAGCTTCTTGTTGTCCTGGACAGAGAGGGAATAAGAGTGACCCCCTGCTCGAAGCATATCTTCATAAGCCGATTGGTCGAATTGGACGACCAAAGTCTTTTTCGTTGATCCGATAGATACAGCATCGTGTTGCAATGGCTTTCTCATCAGATGAGAAAGTATTTCCCCAGCAGAGTCGCCATCTTGTGTTTGATGATAAACAAAAGAAATTGAGAGTAGGTTTATACGAAACCCTTTCTTTGTTTACAAACAAGCAAAAATAGAGTACAATTAATCCTATACGAGGATGTTAAGTACAATAAAAATGATTCTGGGAAAATATTGCTATAGGAGTCTGATCTGCAGTCGATCACTTCGCGTATAATTCCCCAGCATATTTCATGCTTCTACAGTGGCGTCGACTACCTACAACCTAGCAGCAAATGGTTTGGAAGAAGCATTCAACAAAATCATTATCAAGATCCTTAAGAAATTTGTGTCTTCCAACAAACGTGACTGGAACGAGAAGTTAGGTGAATGTATCTGGGCCTACCGTACAATAGTCTGGATAGCAACTGGCAATACGCATGGTATACGAAAACGAAGTGGTCCTCCCCCTCGAGATCTAAATCCCTTCACTACGAGTAGCCCTCCCCAACCGGCTAACCACGGACGACAACTACTTCCGACGGTTACAGGAGTTGGAAGCACTCGACGAGAAACAGCTGTTATCTCAACAACGCTTAAAGCTTTTTTATGTGCGCCTCTCTGGAGCCTTCAACAAACGGGTTAAACAGATAATGTTCCAAGTAGGTGACCTCGTCTTAACAGTAAGAAGACTGATGGTTATGATTCATAAGACGATCGGCAAATTCTAACCTAAATGGGAGGGTCCGTTCATTGTATAAACTGTGTTTTCCAACGACGTATACCGGCTAGTGAAACCCAACGGTGACTTGCTCATGATGCCTATAAACGACAAGTTCCTAAAAAAGTACTACATTTAAACTGGACTTGTACTCCCTTCATCCCCAGCGGGATGACACAGACGTACATCTCTACACTCTGGGTTCTTCATCCACAACAAGTGCCTATGTGCAATATTTTCTCCTTCATTATAAAATTTCGTAAAAGCCATCCTCTGTATCCAGGAGCCCTGAATACGCAACGGATGATGGATCCCCAAAGTCTCCCCAGTGGAACAGTCCTCAGGTCCACTCGCACACTCCCGTAGTGACCACTCAAATCTATCTCATTAGATGCTAGCCATGTTCTATTTTCTCTTAGATATCGTTCCACCAATCTTCTTAGCGGAGCATTCCTCAGGTCTATCTTTATTTTCGGTTAGAACACACACAACAAACCACTCCTCATTGAGTTTTTTGAATATTATTTCATGTCCTACCTCTGAACTACTGTCCTAACACTTTTTTGGCTTAGTTTGCCATGTCCATATTACCTTTGTGCAAACCACCTGGGTCTTGGCTATCGATCATCATGTCCATATTATCTCTGATATCGGTTGTCATCCCTACTTATCACCCGTACTCACCAAGGTACACTAGCGGTGTTAAGTCCACAAAAACGACCATGTCCATATTACCTTTGGCAGGGCTTGTCTCAAACTTATTACTTGCACTACATGTGCAAAAAGTAATTGGTCTACAAAATCTACCATATCTATATTACCTCTTATAGAGTTTATTTCAATATATTACTCGTACCACTAGTACGCAAAAGGATAATAGGTCCGCCAAAGATCCTCCAGCGTGATGTCCTTACTATCCACAAAATATATCAAGTCCATATTACCTCTAATAGGGCTTATTTTGAACTTATTATTTGTACTCAATGTAAGATCCCTAATCCTGAAAACCATATTTCTCTATAATTTAATTTGTTTATAGTAGTTATGAGCTAAATAGGGAGAATAGATTTTGGTTAAACCTTTAACTGACATATTGTACACTTAGCAAGATTTATGGGACCATTATAATTTTTCCTAAATTATTCCATGTAGGAAACCCTTTGGACAGATACTAGCTCAACCGTATGTACCAATATATAATTCTTAGAAATTCCTGTGAATAGATATGTGTGTATATATATATATATATATATATATATATATATATATATATATATATACAATTCCTATTGGATTTCAAACTGGAACCCGCAAACCCTTAGCCCAAACCCGTTAATCACCCCACGTATACTTTCCTCTCAACCGCGCGTAATATCAACAGTAGAAATAGCAAACTAACTTTGCTATTTCTTGCTCCATGCGTAAAACTCTTACCACCTCTTCTTATTTCATCTGTGCGTAAAGAACATCACCCGCCTAATTCCTCTCTCTACGCGTAAATCAAACCCAGGCGTAAAACTCCACCACCGCCTAAATTATGCTCCGCGCGTAAAGCAAACCTCCACTACTCCGCGCGTAAAACAAGAACTTCACCGGTTATTTTCTTCTCCGCACATGTGGGGAAATATCAGCAGCAACCCACTGCCTCTTTACCTGTTATTACTAAATAACCCTCAGCCGAAACCTAAACCAATGAAAGATAAACAGCAGCAGAAGTAGTTTCTTAACCATTAAGTGACCCCCACCGCCTCTTGACCCTATATATATATCACCACACTCTCAAAACCCTAACCTACTTCTTCTTACCACAACTTAACACTGTTGGACGTGCACTATACAGGAATTTTGCTCGGCAAGTATACCTTGCCATTGTACTGATTAATTACATTTCAACTGATGCATGCATATTTATTTCTGCTTATATAGATGTCTATTTATGTAGATTTTGGACCTATTTTATGAGACCACCCCAGTATCATATAGAATCAATAGGTTCATTGGCCGTGACACTGTTATTATACGAATTGTGAGTCTCATATAGATTTCGAACTACGTACCGGGTTAGCCTCCTGTACGTATGAGCCGTGCGTTAGGGATAACTGCTGATAGAAACTTTGTATGCCAGAAGACTCTACAGTTATTATAGGTCCATGGACATAGTCTATTATAATACGGTGGTCCAATCATTGTGCTTGTTTAGTTGTAGGATTGGGCTAGGGTACTAATGATAGGCTATGAACCAGACCATGGCATGGATGTGGCATGATTAGAGCATTGGGCAGGGAGGACTACTAGTAGGTGTATGGGACACCCCACTTTCTCTATACAGATTCTACACTCGACGGTTACTGTATACTTGCGTCCTTGTACTGGGGGCATATGTGGCATATACTAGCCAGTTGTCACGATTGGTGAATTGCGTCAGCATATGTCTAGCCTACACTTTCCATACGCCCAAGGTTGCCTCAAGTTGTATTTCACCTAGAAGGTTAGGTAACCCACTGGATGTTTATTTTTTAGTACTTATTGGCATGTTATTATGTATCTTGTTACGTCCCTCTGAGGACCTGGTCCCTTTTCAGATATGGACGAGCAGGAGTACGGACCTGGACCCGACTCTATATACCAGACTGAGGAGGGCTTACCCTCAGAGTAGCTGTGATTATTTCCACTGTTTAGAGATTTTGTTCTACTTCAGTATAGTCGTTTGTAGTAGATTTGTTTCCACCGGACTATTAGAATTGATACTTATCTCTGATATTTAGTTATATTCCAACTCTTTATTCCTACTAATTATTTGTGCTGTGGATGAGGTATAGATTATGGGTGACTTGTTGTGACAGTATATTACCACTGATGGATTGCATATTCATATACATCGTACGTGTGTATATGATTTTCATATATTGGCGTTCATATATATACGGCTGGACGTGTCACGTATTCCTAGTCCTATGTATTTTGGGACTGGGGCGTGACATATTTTTGGTGGTGGCCCATGCAGGTCCGAATATATTGTCTTGGTTACGTAACTGTACCAAACAAGCCTGCATATAGGAATAGAGTATAAGGATCTCATCCATACTTGACTAAAACCTCATTCTTCCTTAACTTTTACGCCAAGAAACCCTTTACCCTATGACCAGACCTATTACCCTTGTTAGCGTAAAAGCCAAGTGACTATTGTTGGCGTAAAAGCCAAAAGACTGCCTGGTTGGCATATAAGCTAGATGACTGACTTGTTGGCATAAAAGGCCAAACTATGCAGAAGATTGTCTACTTTATGCCACGATTATGACAACTGCTAACTACGTACCCTTAGTCTTCTCAATCTATATGACGTCATGCAAGCCATATAGGTAACTGCCCCTACGTAAACTTGATGACTCCTGAAATAAAGATAACCAGCGTAGAGCAGCTGATTAGGCGTAAAATGTAAGGATGGTGAGATAAGCGTATTTGGCACAGCCCTAGCTTCCCAGTCATGACCAAATCTCGTGCATTAAATGCAGAGATATGCCTCAAGCCCTGTGCAAGAAATAGCTTTTGATGTGGCATCTGATTTTGTTCTGTCTTGAGCGTAAAAACTCATCTCAGTCTTGAGCGTAAAAAATTATTTTGTCCATATAGAATAGGCAGCGTATTCAGAAGACTCCTTTCTCTTTCTTTGGATGCGTAAAAATGACTTGTATCACATATGTTACTAAACGACAACCTAGGTCTCTGTGCAAAATCATCATCACGACTGTTCTCTCGATTATCGTGCGGTACCTTTGTCAGATGTCAAGATCACTGATTTGTCAGACAAATTCATCAAGTTTCCCGTACAGACTTTATGCTGCAAAACCTATTTCAGATTTTACGCAGGAGACTTTTACGTGGGAAACCATTACGAAGATCTTATGAAGGCAGACTTTACGCTGCAACATAAGCTACGCATAGACAGATTTTACGTAGACCTTACGTGCAGACCCTTTACTAAAACTTTACGAACTTAGAGTTTTACGCACAGAACTTCTTAAGCAGATTTAGACACGCAGGAGATATTTTACGTACAGGCTTTTTACGCCGACAGTTTTGAATCCCTGTTTTACGCGATAGCTCTACTTTACGCTCCTCTATCTTACACGAACCACTCTGAATCTCTACTTTACGCTAAATTATCCTGAAGCTTTGCATTACGCAGGAAGCTTATCAACCTGTCTTATGCCAACTACCTTGAAGTTCTGTTTTATGCAGAGAGGACTTCATGTATGTTGGAGGGTTTTGACTGTAAATACACGGACCATTCCCCAGTATATTTCATATACTTATATCCTGTTTGATTCCTGTACTCCTTCTGAACATTGTGCACATTACCTACAGAAAGATGGAGATGCAGAAGGGATGTACTATCACAAATAGTGATACAACTCCTGGAGTCAATGGTCAGACTCAAGGAGAGACCTCAACTCCTAGACTTCGGGGACCAGATGGGCAGATTCACAATCCAGTTCCATCTGAATTTCCTATTCCACCTAATAGGAACCTTCCAGTCTCATCGACACCACAGGATGGCCAGGCACAACTGTTCCAATTCTTCCAGATGATAATGCAGGAACAGCGACAACAGGCCGCCATACTAACTGCAGAGCAGAGACAACAAGCAGCAGAACAAAGACAAGAGTTCCTAGCAGCTCTTGAAAGGATGGCTGCAAAGACTACTCTACCAGCTCAAGCACTAGCTCCAGAACCTCGAGCTAGAGTTGGTTCAGTAAAGGACTTTGTACAAATGGGTCCCAAGCCATATAAAGGCATTGAAAGTCCAGAAGAAACTACCAATTGGATTACTCACACTCGGAAGTTATTAGAAGCGTCGCAGCTACCTGCAGACCTATGGATGACGGGTGTAAGGACGCTTCTAGATGGTAATGCCCATCACTGGTGGGAATCCATGGAGCGCCAATTAGGTGCATACCAGACTTGGGAGCAGTTCCTGGAGTGCTTTGAAAGGAAGTACTTTCCGGACACCGTCCAAGATGCATTATACGATCAGTTTCTCCACCTGGAGCAGGGGAACAGAACGGTGGACGATTATGATGCTGAGTTTAGTCGCCTCAGTAAATATGGCGCTACTTTGATACCAGATGACTTGGCTAAGGCTAAGAGGTTTCATCGTGGACTAACTCAGGAGCTACAATACTACACTTGCTCCCAGTCCCGAATCTCTTACACCGAATTACTGACAGAAGTCAGATTGCAAGAAACTATCAGCAAAGGAAAGAGAGGTCAGCGGAAGACACAACAAGAAGGACCTATCAGACATCTTTTAGCTCAGCAACAGTACCAGCACCAAGCAGAACCATACCAGATCCCAGAGAAGCCCCATTGCCATCATTGTGGGAAACACGGACATACTAGGAGGGACTGTCGACTTCGCTTAGGACAATGTATGAGATGTGGTTTCGGACAGCATATGATAAAATACTTTCCTATGCAACAAACATTGACACTTCCACCACCAGCACAGAGGCTAGTACTACCAGCACCAAGGCCAGCTCAGTAAATGTGAGTTCTTTTTGGATAAACTTTTTGGACAGAGTTCATTTCTTGGGCATGTTGTTATAGGAGTTAGTATGACAACTATAAAGACTGGATGAGTCTTATCTTCTCTATGAACTTGAAATATTTTGTAATATCTCTCATCTTAATCCAGCGTATTTATATTTCTGAACTACCTTGACTTATGCTGCAGTTACAGCCTAGTTTTGCAAGCTTATTCTTTTATCAAGCTTATTCATAATATATGTATTAGTGGATGTATACATTAATATATTTTTAGAATCAGTGTATTACGGTCTGATCAACCATAGTGCGCTTAATTTGCCCTTTGCAATACTACTTTACGTAGGATTAAGATACATAGTTGACTAGTAGACGAATATACTTGTATTCTATCACCTTCACCTGAAATTCTTTATTATTGTTCTCCGCCTTCCCTTAATTCGGAAAGATGAAACCTCGTGCTTGGTATAAGCTGATATACAAATAATACTAGAGATTCCCCATAGGCCAATCACCTTATCTGATGATTACTCCCGTAATTGAGGATATACCATAAGTGATATTTTTTGTAATTCTTGAAGATTGAATAACATAATTAAATGATTCGAGGAATAATTTTCTTCGATATATAGCCTTAAGTGATAAATAGGTAAAATCCTAAGTTAGGGAGAAATTTCATTTATTAATCATAAGGTGAATTCTTTTAAATTATGATCCAGAGAGATTATATAGAGAGACCCCTACCCAATTTTAATTTCGAGGACAAAATTTTTATAAGTTGGGTAGAATGTAAGATCCCTAATCCTGAAAACCGTATTTCTCTATTATTTAATTTGTTCATAGTAGTTATGAGCTAAATAGGGAGAATAGATTTTGGTTAAACCTTTAACTGAGATGTTGTACACTTAGCAAGATTTATGGGACCATTATAATTTTTTCTAAATTATTCCATGTTGGAAACTCTTTGGACAGATACTAGCTCAACCGTATGCACCAATATATAATTCTTAGAAATTCCTGTGAATAGATATGTGTGTATATATATATATATATATATATATATATATATATATATATATATATATATATATAATTCCTATTGGATTTCAAACTGGAACCCGCAAACCCTTAGCCCAAACCCGTTAATCATCCCGCGTATACTCTCCTCTCAACCGTGCGTAGTATCAACAGTAGAAATAGCAAACTAACTTTGCTATTTCCTGCTCCACGCGTAAAATTCTTACCCCCGCTTCTTATTTCATCTGTGCGTAAAGAACATCACTCGCCTAATTCCTCTCTCTACGCGTAAATCAAACCCAGGCGTAAAACTCCACCATCGCCTAAATTCTGCTCCGCGCGTAAAGCAAACCTACACTACTCCGCGCATAAAACAAGAACTTCACCGGTTATTTTCTTCTCCGCACATGTGGGGAAATATCAGCAGCAATCCACTGCCTCTTTACCTGTTATTACTAAATAACCCTCAGCCGAAACCTAAACCAATAAAAGATAAACAGCAGCAGAAGTAGTTTCTTAACCATTAAGTGACCCCCACCGCCTCTTGACCCTATATATATATCACCACACTCTCAAAACCCTAACCTACTTCTTCTTACCATAACTTAACACTGTTGGACATGCACTATACAGGACTTTTGCTCGGCAAGTATACCTTGCCATTGTACTGATTAATTATATTCCAACTGATGCATGCATATTTATTTCTGCTTACATAGATATCTATTTATGTAGATTTTGGACCTATTTTATGAGACCACCCCAGTATCATATAGCATCAGTAGGTTCATTGGCCGTGACACTGTTATTACACGAATTGTGAGTCTCATATAGATTCCGGACTACGTACCGGGTTAGCCTCCTGTACGTATGAGCCGTGCGTTAGGGGTAACTGCTGATAGAAACTTTGTATGCTAGAAGACTCTACAGTTATTGTAGGTCCATGGACATAGTCTATTATAATACGGTGGTCCAATCATTGTCCTTGTTTAGTTGTAGGATTGGGCTAGGGTACTAATAATAGGCTATAAACCAGACCATGGCATGGATGTGGCATGATTAGAGCATTGGGCGGGGAGGACTACTAGTAGGTGTATGGGACACCCCACTTCCTCTATGCAGATTCTACACTTGACGGTTACTGTATACTTGCGTCCTTGTACTGGGGGCATATGTGGCATATACTAGCCAGTTGTCACGATTGGTGAATTGCGTTAGCACATGTCTAGCCTACACTTTTCATATGCCCAAGGTTGCCTCAAGTTGTATTTCACCTAGACGGTTAGGTAACCCACTGGATGTTTATTTTTCAGTACTTATTGGCATGTTATTATGTATCTTGTTACGTCCCTCTGAGGACCTGGTCCCTTTTCAGATATAGACAAGCAAGAGTACGGACCTGGACCCGACTCTTCATACCAGACTGAGGAGGGCTTACCCTTAGAGTAGCTGTGACTATTTCTACTGTTTAGAGATTTTGTTCTACTTCAGTATAGTCGTTTATAGTGGATTTGTTTCCACCGGACTATTAGACTTGATACTTATCTCTGGAATTTAGTTATATTCTAGCTCTTTATTCCTACTTATTATTTGTGCTGTGGATGAGGTATAGATTATGTGTGACTTGTTGTGACAGTATATTACCACTGATGGATTGCATATTCATATACAGCGTACGTGTGTATGATTTCCATATATTAGAGTTCATATACGTACGGTTGGGCGTGTTACGTATTCCTAGTCCTACGTATTTTGGGACTGGAGCATGACACTCAACGTGCGCAACAAATAATAGATCCACCAAAGATCTTTCAGTGGAATGTCCTCAACAAACACGGTATTGTACTACGTCCATATTACCTCTAGTACAATACCCAAAAGTCCACAACATACAAAATTCTAAAAAGGGAAGACTTTATTGATTAATATTCAAGATCATGAGTATATACGATGGAAATCTATTACATTCAGGAGTTTTTTTATTAGTATTCAAGGTCAGGAGTACATATGATGGAAACATATTTTAAAGGGCTTCCATGAAGTCTCGTTGATATAAAACTTTTTTATTAGAAGCGCCCTTCCGTGTTGTCTTCACTACTGACAAAAGTCGAGCCCACAACAAAACTCAATGCTTTCTGGATCATCCCTCCACCGTGCAAATCTCAGTATATGAAAAAGAATTCATACCGACGGATAGTAAGGGAGGAGCAGGAACGGGCGCTCTATAATCATGCCGGAAGACCGACGACATGAATGACAATTAATCCAAATCCTGTCATCGACCCCGCAGTCTCTCAGCAGATAGCGAACCACATAAAAGAGAGAAAAGCATATGGCATGCTTCATAACAAGGATAACTTAGCATACTATGCAGGATGTTCATCCTCGTCTCCTGGATTAATTCTTGCCAAACTGTCCTCGTCTCCTGGATCAGTTCTTAGTGAACCGCCACATAAAGTTGGTCTTCACCCCGAACAACGGATGTTATGATATCCTTTCATGCACCATCATGAGCCGCCCGAAGGGGAAAAAAACCTGCACAAGGAAAACTTTTGACATCAGCAAATAAAGACATTTGATGTCTATACGGTAGAGCCTAGTCGGAGCATAAAATGTCTTCTATGCGGCAGAGCCATGGTGGTCGCATGTCCGGATCGAACTTCCATCCATAAGACAGAGTCATGGGTATCGCCTATCCAGGTCGAGCCTTTATCCATGTGGTAGGATCTTTGTTGCCGCAAGATGGTTGCCCATCCATGCGACAGACTATTAAAGAAAGCATGTGCATGTTCGTGATGATCTCTCATCCATGCGACAAGGCTGTGTAAAAAGTATGTGCGTGTTCTAGACAATTTCTCGTCCACACAGCAAAACTGTGCATGGGTGTCTCTGTATCCATGGAAGCCCGACACGAAGAACGTGGTGCTCCCCTACCTCCGAGTAAAGTACCAGAATCAGGGGGCCAAGGATCAAGACCGCTCATGACAAACTTCTCGGCGAGAAGGGTCACAGTCTGCGGCATCCTTCGCAGGAAAAGGAGGAAGAAAGCAAAGAGATAAAATTTTCTCTCTTCCCTCGACTGCCTATTTATAGGCTCCAATACTGCGTGAAGGGATCAAGGCAATGAACCGAGCGATTAATGAGATAAACCTGATACCTTGATCCGTGTGATCCTCTTTAATCTCCTCGAAAATCGACGCATCGGACTCTGTGTCAACTGACAACAAAGAATCCAAAAAGATCTCCTAGGAGATCGAACCAAATCCACTCATTTAATAACTTAACAGCCTAGCAGAACGTGCCATGCGGCAACACAGAGTAATGCGACATGTCTCTACTATGCGGCCAAAAGTACTCGGTCATGCTTCTTATTCAAAGTATTCCAAACTCATCATTTTGGAAACTTTGAAGGGGTCTTGTAGAAGCATAAAAATACTGCAAGCCACATAGAGTTACTGCATAAAACATGATAGATACTGCATGACAAAAGCTACATAATAGCCTTCATGCGGCCTAATCAACCAAGTCGCAGAGAAGCTGCATAGTATACTATATGCGGCCTGAACGACCATATATCAGGGAGGCCGCATAAGGATCCCCTGACACAGATTTTGATGTCTTCCAGTGGCTCTAACACATCACTCATCACTCTGAGACACTTTGAGAATCGTGAAGACGACAGCTCAAAAAAGACAATGAGTCACATCAGCGTATTAATTGCTTCGAAAAACATGCCATGCTATGAGTTCCCTCGTATGAGGCTATGAGGCATTGCCAACATGCGGCTAGAGTGTCCATTTGACCAAGGCCCAAACGAGAGCACGTATGCGGCTACAAGACCCATACGGCCTCGCCAACATGCGGCCAGAGTGTCCATTCGACCATGGCCCAAACGAGAGAACATATGCGGCTACAAGTCCCATACGGCCTTACCATTATGTGGCCTAGTTGTTATGTGGCCTCCAGCTTACAAGATCTTCCCATTATAACTACAGAGATCTTCGCACAGTTGGTGCTGACTACGTATCTAGCAGACCAAGTCACGTCCACAACAGGTTGATAATAACCCCGAGATCTCGTCAATAATATATCTGAACCAAACTCACGTGGCAAATTTCCTGTGACATGTAGCCATAGTTATAACAGTATGATGTTGAAGTAGCCCTATAAGGCCACCAAGCAGGAATATATGCGGCATCCATAGCACGTCCACAGGGCTATTATAAATAGCAAGTTACCACACCTATACAAAAGACCTAGCTGGCTATTGGAAAATCTATACTCGAGCAAGAGAGAAAAGCTTCTACATTGGATCGTCCACGGAATAAAGAGAGTTGCTACACTCCTAACCCTCCATTGTCATCCCCAGAAAATAAATTTGTACTTAGATTGTCTTCTAGGACTTCTCTGTACTTTTTCTAAGATTGTTAATCAAATTATGTTCTTTTATTTCTCCTTTTGATTTAATGGCAAACATACCTGGCGTTCCCATTAATAATTCAACAGCGCAAAGGGTGACAGTTTTCATAGTGACAGCACCAGTTCGGCAACAGTCGAGTCAGCAACAACAACAACTGTACCAGAAAGCACTGATGGGGTGTACTTATTGTGGAAAGGGATACCACACTAGAGATGTGTGTAGGGCCGCTAATGGGATGTGTATGAGGTATGGTAGTCCAGACCACCAGATTGCCAATTGTCCGATGATGCATAGGCCAAGAAGGCCAGTCCAATAATTTTTAGCACTATCAGCACCGAGGGTAGCTCAGCACACATGGCCGATAGTAGAAGTACGACTATTAGCTCAGCGTCCGTTATCGATGCAGGCAAATATGTACCAATAGAAGAGGAACCAGAAGCAGGGCCAGCAAAGGCCACAACAGTGTGTCTAAAGGAGGTAGCAGCACGGATCACAGCAGGTCCAGGGGCAGGCATTCACTTTGTCTATGGAGGAGGCTTTGTATTAGGCGACATGGTAGCAGGTTGTTAGGGTTATATACTAAAAGCATCACTTTGTATTAACTGTATTTCCTTATTTTAAAATGAGAATCATATGGGCAAATATTTGCATGTTGTATTTGTCATAATGTTAATGCAAGTGTCAAATATTCTATATTATAGATAATATGTGGTGTGGTGTCACACAGAAAATTATATTATCAGTTTCCTATGGAATATATAAATAGTTCACAACCTATATGGACTTGGACAAACCATTGGAAAGGTTTTAGTGTAATATGGTATTAGTCTATCTTGACTGCAGGTTTATACTAGTACACTTTATGTATATTGAACATAACCACTTGAGATTGTTCTCTTTGTACTGACTCCATGAGAGAATAGACATCCCTTTTATTATGGATGCTTGTGCTCTTAATTAGGATATAATAAAAGACATGTATATGCCAGTGCATTACTTTGACTCATAAAAGAGTGAGATTCATTATCGGTCAATAACCTCTATGAATTGGGTAATGAGATTGTGCGTATGATAGATTATTAATTTTAAAAGGAATCCATGTCTCGATACATCGGGTTGATGATGTCCCCTTAAGAAACTCATAAGGAGCCATATAAACCCTGCAGGTGGATTATATTTGATATGACAAATAAAGTTGAGTGATACTACTTAAGGATAAAAGATATCGATCAATATAGTTATCAGTAACTTAATTTGATCGATGGACATTTGATATATTAACATGGGGAGACAAACAAACATATAATAAGAAGGAGCCCATAATCGTAATTTGTGATTAGGAAGGTAGTGCAACAATAGCTATTTAGTGGACCGAGCTATTGTTAACGGGCCAGGGTTATGTGTTCGGGCTGAACATAGGATACCTAGATCTGTTAGGAGACCTAATCCTAATTTATTCTCATGGTCCATGTCGTAGCCTATACATATCCTCTATTCTTTAACCGTCATGATAATATTAAAAAGCAAGCAGCTTTCTCAAAATTTATTTTTCACGTAAGGAGAGAAAGAAGGTCGGCCAAAGAAAAAAAAGGTTGAAAGATCATCGCCTACACGACGTCCAATCCGAGAAAGGAATACGTGCAGAAGATCTTTGGGTCGCTAATTGATCAAGGTTACTGAAAACCTTCATCTTCTTCTCGTTACTTCAAGTATAATTCGTGAACCCTAGTTTCTGCCTTTGAAGGGTTAGATCACGTATTAAACTTGTTAATCTTCTATCGATCGATATGCATATCAATCTGCGGTCCTGGGAATCCCCAGTTCTATCACAGGTAACATCTATGTCGCATATTTTCCTGCTATAACATTATTTGATTTGGGTGCATCTTATTTTTTATATCTGTATGATAAGCGACGTGAATTGGATTAGAATTTGACGCTTTGCCAGAGAGGTTGAACATACTCACTGGTAATAAACTCATAGAAGTTAGTAGGGTGTGTATAGTGTGTCCAATCATAGTATGCGGACGTTTATTACCTACACGGTTGATCGAGTTCCCTATGGGTAACTTTGATGTTATCCTAGGCATGGATTGGCTGAGATACAGTCATGCTACGATAGATTGTGATAAGGGTAGGGTATTATTTAGTATCCTAGTCATGGAAGACAACGCCTTTGATAGATATATGGCAGACCAACATGAAGATAGGATTACGGCGGCAGTGATAGCAGAAGAACAGTTTCCCGAGATAGTCAAAGAGTTTCTAGATGTCTTCCAAAAAGAACTCCCAGGGCAACCACCAGTGAGAGATATGGAGTTTTGCATAGAATTGATTCCCGGAGCATGACCAATATCTTGTAAGGTTCACTAGATGGCACCATCAGAACCAGACAAGCTTTACCAACACGTAGAATAGTTGAAGGCGAAGAAGTTTAATCCAAACCAGTGGATCACCTTGGGGAGCGCCAGTAGTTTTAGTAAAGAAGAATGATGGATCAAAGAGGTTGTGCATCAAATATAGGCAATTGAATGCACTAACAGTGAAGAACAAGTACCCACTACCAAAGATAAATGATTTATTTAATCGATTGAACAAAGCTAAGGTTTTCTTCAAGATCGACCTCCGGTCAGGATATCATCAAGTAAGAGTTCGGGAGAAACACATACCCAAAATAGTATTCAGGACATGATATGGGCATTACGAATTCTTAGTTATGTCATTCAGATTGATCAATGCTTCAGCGGTATTCATGGATTTGATGAACCAAATTTGTATGCCATACCTAGACCAGTTTGTGGTGGTTTTTATAGACGACATTCTAGTCCTCTAGTAGCAAAAAAGAGCACAAATAATATCTTCGGAAGGTCTTACAAATTTTTAGGGAATACCAGTTGTATGTAAAGCTCAGTAAGTGTGAGTTTTGGTTAGATCACGTAACATTCTTGAGTCACATCATCTCTGGAGCAGGAGTAGAAGTAGACCCGAATAAGGTTGAGGTCGTAGAAGATTGGCCAATTTCCAAGACAGTCGAGAAGGTGCATAGCTTTCTGGGTTTGGAAGGTTGTCCAGTTTCCCTGACTAATCGTGATGCAGTTTGGGTGATAGTGGATCAACTTACGAAAGTAGCTCATTTTTTTCCTTTTCGAGAAGGACAGTCTACAGAACAGTTGGCAGAGATGTACATGCGATGGATAGTAAGACAACACAGTATTCTGGTAAGTATCATATTAGATCAAGATACTCGGTTCATCTCTCGTTTTTGGAAGAGCTTGCACCAGAGTTTGGGCACCAAGCTGAGATTCAATACCGCTTACCATCCGCAAACAGACAGTCAATCAGAAAAACCATCCAGATATTGGAGGATATGTTGTGAGCTTGTACTTTAGATTTTGGAGGGACTTGGAAAGATCACATTTATCTAATCGAGTTCTCATATAACAAATATTATCAGGTGAGTATCCAGATGACGCCATTCGAGACGTTATATAAGAGGAAATAACGGTCACCATTGGCTTGGGATGATATAGGTGAGCAAAAGATGTTAGGCCCCATGATGATCATACAGATAGTAGAAGTTGTCAACAAGATCAGAGAGCAAATTCGGGTTGTGCAAGATAGGCATCGTCATTGGGCAGATCATCACCATAGGCCTTTAGAGTTTCGTATCGGTGACCACGTATTCTTGCAAATTTTTTTGACCGATGGAGTCATTAGATTCAGGGTTCCGGGGAAGCTTAGTCCGCGATATGTTGGTTCATTCGATATCCTCGAGCGGGTAGACGATGTTACTTATTGTCTTTCCCTTCTACCTTCGTTACGGGAGGTGTACGATGTATTTTATCAGTTGCATAGGTATGTCCCGGATCCAAGTTATATTTTTGACCATTTTGAGCTAGTCATTGGTACCGACTTGTCTTACGAGAAGCAACATGTATCCATTTTGGGCCAAAGGAAGAAGGTGCTCAAGAATTGGACTGTCCATCTTGTCCGAGTTGCTTGGGGTCATCACCCTTTGGGAGAGTCAACGTGGGAGTACGAGGACGATATATGATCTCGGTGTTCGCACCAATTCGACCCGGAAGGTATATTTTTTATTATGCATTCGTATCTCGAATCTCGTGATTCTTTTACCCATGCTCTGTGATGTTGCTTTTCTTTATAATGTGATTGGATTTGATTGCATGTGTATATATGCTGGTAGCTAGCATAATGGTTGTTCTAATTTCTCTAACTAGACTTGGGTTTGAATTTCGAGGACGAAATTTTTCTAAGATAGGTAAAGATGTCACTCCCCGTTCCCAATACACATATTCGGAACGTATTATTTCTTGCTTGCATGATAATTAGATTGCATGGAGACTAGACCCATTCTTTGGTTTAGATTGGTTCATGATTTATTTGTTTGGGTTGGTTTGGTCATGAGTTGAACCCATGGTCTAAACCTCAACCCTAACTATATAAGTCAACATCTTTCTCTCTCTTTCCTCATTCTCTCATTTTTCTTTTTATTTTTTATTTTAGGCAAGTACACCTTGCATGACATGAAGAAACCCTTAGATTTTAATTTTTGTTTTTCTTGTATTTTATTTGTCTAATATGTGTACACTATGATTCTAAGCACTTTTATTACTTGGAGTTTTTGGTTTTGATGGTTGGATTTAGCTAGATCTACATTTTAGTTAAGGATTTTCAAGGGTTCCAAGAGTTTTCCTTGGTTTCGATCTACTTAAAGTTAGTATCTTTGAAAACTAATTGTTTTATGTGGTAGAGCATTCAATTTTGTGCGATTTTAATTTTATTTTAGTTGATTTGGAGTTAAAATAAAGTCTTTATGAAGAAACAAATTTGCAGTTTGGAGATTTTTCGTCAGGGATGAACTTGCTGTCTGGAGAAGACCAAGTTCTCATACGGACAACATCTATGCGGTCGAGAGTCCTATGCATCCTGATCCTTATACGTCCTGGACTCCTTGTCGCATACACCTTAACAACATGCGTCCATCTTGTTGGATGCATGACTGATTATTACACAAAGTGTTCTGGAGCTAAGTAGTTGAAAAAGTCCTAAGTAAACTCACTTTGTCTAAGAGACATCAATGTGGCAATCAGAGCATGCGTGTAAACACCCTAATTTTTCAGAATAATTTTAATATAATTTTCCCGAATTTTTCGGTATTTTTCTGGAGGAAGAACCAAGGTAATGGTGATCAAAGGATTTTATAAATACAGTTTATTGGTATTAAAATATTATGAAAATAATATTTTATGGTGTAAAATAGAAAACTGGACATGTGGTAATTTTTGACGAATTTATTGGACTCCGGAGTAGCGTTTTAAGCCTAAAAGACTATCGGTAGTGTAAACCGAAACTAAACCCAGGTTAAACCAAGCCAATCCTGATCAGACAGAACCGAACCCATTTTGGCAGAACTAAACCGCTGCTGAACCAAGCCCACCACTTGACGGGTCGGGTCGGATCCGAGTCAAACCTGACCCGGATCCGAAACCCATTAGGTAAACCCTAACCACCATTGTTACTGTAGCTATAAAACCTCGTGAACCGAGCCCAGCCGCCGACTCCACCGCGCCGTCACCCGACCCCAACTCGTCGCTGCCGGAACACTAGACCACCGCTCGTCGACTACTCCCTCCTTCCGCACACACAGCCGCCGAGTTGACCCCGACTTCCCCCTCAACACCCCGTCGCCGCTGCACATCACCCATCCCCGCCGACAGATCCAGAACCCTCGACCCTTCCCCGCGAGCGCCGCCCGCTTCCGCCCTCGGCTCCTTGCTTCGAGCCACCTCCAGAGTCCCCCTCGTCGTCGATCAGCCCCGTCGACTTCACCGCTCCGTCGCATCCCTGAGTCGACCCAACAATCGACAGACCGAGGCGGCCTTCCCCGAACCGACGACAGCCCCTGGACCCCGCAGCCGCCAGGTCGTCGACACCCGAGCCCGACCCCTTCGATGGAACTCCATTGTCCCCTGATCCGAACCCTAGCTCAGACTCACAAGGACACGAGGACATGGGAATCCTCGACCAGGACACAAAGTGACTCTCGGACACGTGAAAAATAGATTCATGGGGCCCTGTTCAGGTACCGATTTCTCTCACCTCGCAACTCCGTTTTTGATTCCGTCAGTTGCTACGCGTAGACTGTATAACCCTCTCGGTGCCCGTGCAACCCGCTCGGTGCATCGCGTCCTGTGGTGATCGCACACCGCGATCCAAAAACAGGAAAAACAATGCCCTATTTCACCCCGGAACTGAGTGCACCCCGCCAAATGGGACAACTTTGTCGTGTGCGGTCTTCACAGATACGTGCGCGTCGTTGATACGGACGTGCGGGATTTTGCAGAAGCGGATTCGGATGTGCGAGCACACCGGAATCAACGCGTATCAGCGGACAACGCCCCGTATCCGTCCTTTCTGGAACATGCTGTAACTTTGTGTACACACGTCGGATCGAGACAAAACTTGCGCCATCGGACTCGTAGCAATACGCTGGTCCTGTGACCCAAGTTTGGTTCGATTCTGAGAACGTTAACAAAATCGCGTATCGTGGGCCCTACAGGCTCCACTTGACGGGCGATTTTGTGATCGGCTCATCGGAATCCAATTCTGGAAGTTCCGTTGGGTTCGTATCACCGTTCCTGACTTGTAGACACTAAGTTTAAGGAATTTGGAGACCTTTGACCCTGACCCGCTTTTCAGTGCAAAGTGGCCCATCTGTGGACCCCGCTTTGGCCCGGAAATGACCTTTTTGCCCTTGTGTCCAAATTGGACGTAAGGATAGGCAATTCTAGCTATTTGATATCTTCTAAGACTGTTGGTGATGTTTATTACAGCTTTTTGAGGAGTACCCACCGGATCCACTAATACCGGGACGATTGTGGATATTCAAACATCAGGCAAGTGTACCTTGCCAAACTCTGCAGTATTGTTTCATATTTTCCTTGCTTTATTATATTGCTGTGCATGCTTAACCTAGGACCGTTTGACGTACTTAGCGTCCGATTATCAGTCGGGTGCCAAAATTGTACGCGGTGTTGTGTATTGTCATCTAGAGATGGATACTCGTGACACTTTATCTTCTCGTACTTGTCTTACCAAGTACACTATGACCCAGGACACTTGACACTGTTTATGAGACAGGATCTTCCCGAGATATTCGTAGTGATTCTGTATAGGATACATGACTTGACAGAGATACTATATTCTTAGATACATTATGACTTGTGCATTAGTTATGATCCCGCTGACATGGACATGAGACGTTATGGTCATGATATGCGTGGTTACATTGGGTGGGGAGAGACACACAGACTACAGGCTGATCATATATATACACCCCTACTATTGTGAGGCACAAGACTCTGAAGCCCGAGCTTGGCCCATTACTCATTATTACCGCTGCTACCGGCTCCCCGACACAGAGCTTATAGTGGCTTCAGCCTGAGTTCTAGTGCTGCTCTCATCTTGCATATCACTTAGCTGGTTATTTAGTATTCCCTTATTGTTCCATCTACTGCTGGAGAGACCCGTAAGCTACAGGTTGATTATGTTATTCCGGCTACTCAGTCTCCCGCTGAGCTAGACCACCTCATGATATCACTGCTACCGGCTCCCCGACACAGAGCTTGTAGTTGTTTCAACCTGAGTACTATTGATATTCTCTCTTGTATTTCACACAGATGTTTACATACTTACCCTATTTATATTATTATCTGCTGCACTGCATTTATTTTGGTATGAGCTTCTTGTACCTTGCTATGTCCCCTGAGGACCTAAATCCGGATTATGTCCCCAGGATTTACCGACGAGATCTATCCCGAGGTATACGGGACCGCAGCAGGAGCTGATCCAGGAGCTGTACCGCCATCCGAGGACGAGGTGTTGGCCGAAGACTTTTCCTGAGCATCCATGTTTCATGCTCAGTATTTACTTATTTATTTCAGTCTTTTATATTCTGGTCTGTTGAACCATTGTACTAGATATTTATCGGGTTGTTCTCCGAAGTACTTTGTTGAGACTAGCTAATGATTTACATTCCTTATTTATTCTGTGGATCACATTTTATATCTTGTGTGGATGAGATTAGTTGTGCCATGCTTGTCGTAGACTTGATTTTACAGCTTAAGTATGCCCTGATGGATCCATTTAATTGGGTTTGTCCATCGGTGCGTATTGCTGGCCATTGCCACGTATCTGGTCCCACGGTATTTTGGGACTGGGGCATGACAATGCGGCAAGCAAACCTATGCTGCAGTGACCCTATGTGACTCTTCTCTTTTGGACGCACAACTTTGTTCGTCTTGCACATTTTTCCATAATTTTGTCTCTTTCTTCCTGACATACTTTATGGCTTGTCTCTTCCATCACTTCAGTCACTTCTCTGACACGAATTTATTGGCCGTTACTCAGCACTTGTCCCAAGGTATGGACTTTGCCTTGACCTATGTGGCCTTGACCAATGCGACAATGACTCCTATGTGGCATTGACCTATGCGTCCCAAATCCTATGTGGCCCTATGTGCATGATTTATTGATTTTTCGAGTTTAGTATTTTTGTAGATTTTATGAGTGTATGTAATCTCAGTGAAAGGTGTTAGACTCGACTAGTGCCTGACCCGATTATAGGCTATGCTCCAAGCAGCGATATTACCCATGCGCCAAGTGACTATGACCACCTATGTGCCTGACTTAACTAATGTGTTTATATGTGCTAGAACTCATGTGATTTACCAATGATTGGAAACTTGACCCGACTATTGGTATCCGTGCTGATACACTTACTATGTGCTACATGTCCCTACGTGCTAAGTGTTTCTATATGATTTTGTTACATATTTTACACCGAGGTGTACCTACGTGCTATGCGATATATAATATGATACGATTTCCTTCAACATGGACATCATAGTTGGTCGATAACCAAGCGTGGCTAGGACTTGTGTTGATTGTTGCATCACACTAGATGAATCCAAATTGAACTATCAAGAGACAAATTGGATTCGTATCTAGCGTGTCTGTACTACGGTACGACATATAATGGGAATAACATGTGACCACGTCATGTGATTCCAGCTAACCGTAGGATTAACTAGGAAAATAAAACTTGTAGAGCATTGGGATGAATGGAATCCAAAGATCGCGCTTAACTAGCCACTCTCAAATATTCATCTGGGGAGTGCAGGTTGGCCACCGTTTGGATATTATTTAAATCCTCATTAGTGGATTGTGATATCTGACTATTATATTGTATTATGGGTTCTATGCGATCTTAGCATAGTGGCCTTGAGAGCGATCGGTGCATAATTACTACGTACTATGTGGCGATTCATGGTTCGGCTAGCCCTGCTAGCACATGGTTTGATTTGACGATTCCAATTGCATGCATAATACCTCTAGGATAACCCAAACTCCACCTAGTAAGCCGTATAAGTGATTGGCCGATACTGTAATTGAACTTGTTTGTGGTTTTATCTTCTGTTGAATAGTTTAGGGACATAGACTATAATGGTGCAATGGTTTAACCCTTGTCCTTGTTTGGTTGTAGGGTTAGATTGTTGTATCACGATAGGCTATGGACCGAAACTACAAGACATAACTATGTGTGTGTGTGTGTGTGTGTGTGTGTGTGTGTGTGTGTGTGTGTGTGTGTGTGTGTGTGTATTTATTTCTCTCGGGTTTTGTTTCTTCATTCGTGCTTCCTTTGTGGCACTTGCTATTTAGAGTCTAACCCCACTAGTTTTGCATGGCCAAATTTAAATCCAGCATCCGAGGATCCAGCGTACTTTCTCCTGAATAATGGAGCACACCAGATGGTTGACCGCTGAGGGACACGAGTGGGTTTCTTCTTCCTTGCTCGATATTGTACATTTTTCTCTTTTGGGCGTTTAGCCATCGACACTTGTAAGCCGTAGATCTGGACATTTATTTTTCTCATATGATTATAATTAATCAGACTGCATCTGATCATGGTCATGTACTTTTGCTACTCTGCCAGCTTCTTATTTTGTACAGCTGGTTTCTAAAATATTTTGATGGGCGATTGGGATGACTTTCAACTTTATCATACATGTTCTATGTTTGATATTCTTGTTTGACTAATTGAGACAATAGATGTTCTATTTGACCCTAAGTAACTTGCTTGTAGTATGCACCAACTTGTCTAGTTACAGTCGTGATCGCCGTACTACGTATAGTACCTTGTATAGGGTAGCTGGCCATGTCTGTCTCCGTATTACAGTATTGGGGCGTGACAGAAATTATTTTTTAAACAATTTTATAATAAAATTCATGTTGTTATTTTTTAACATTTTTTTTTCAGATTAGCGACATATAGTAATGAAAGCTATATGTTGTTAACATGTATCAGGACATCGCTAGTCTGTATCGTCGATGTCGCCAGTGTGTTCTGAAACGTTGCTAATTTCATGACGTGTCAAAATTTGACATGTCAGCATTGTTGTAGCTAAACGTCTCTAATTTTGTCGCAACACTTCCAACGTTTACCAACAAAGACGGCCGTCGCTAAGATAACAACATAATGCCGCTATGCGTCGCTAAATGTAAAAATATCGGCGAAGTGAGTACGTCACTAATCTACGTCGTTGTCGTGATTAATAGCGACATTTTTGTCATCATCGGCCATGGATTACGCGATAACACTTTGATGTCGCTAAAGAAATCGCTAATTTGTATTTGCGACATAATTTTACTAATTAGTGACATTTTTTTGGCGTCGTTAATTTGTATTATTTTGGTAGTATAAACCTAGCTGCTCGTTCTCTGGTGAAGATGGCGAGCACCCATGACTTTTCCTCATCCTACTAGGATTTATTAGTCTTTGTTTTGTTAGACATCAAGCCATGTTATCGTTTTTGTTACTAGGGTTTTACCTCCATTTGAGGTGTGGACAGGACCGGTCCGGAGGGTTGAATTGTCATTTCCGAAGCTAATTTTGGTTTTTTCTTGATCCTTATTGTGAGTCGGTCCTAAAGTTCATCTGAGATTCCGATGGTTGTCCTAACAAGAAGGGTTGTCCAAGTCTAAAGTCTTGTTCGACTTATCCCAAGATCGACTCTGGGTGTGGATGGGAACTATTCTACTGTTCTAGCCTTAGGTTGTTTTGCAATTTTGTGGGCTTACGCAGCTTAGTTCTTCTCATCAAAAACTTTGAAAAAGGAAAGTTGTCAGGTCGCGTCAACGACACAACGGTCCCGCTAGCTGAAAGCGGGCCGAAGTGACCGAGTGAATAGTGTTGGTCAGTAGAAGTTGTAGCCATTAAGCGCCAAAGTCGTTGCTCGAGGAGATTGATGACCTCCCTCATCCTTTCATAATGTTTAGGCTTTGTTCTTTACTGGTATCTAGGTTTAAGATGGGTTATTCTTTTAAGAACGTGTAGGGAAGTCATGGAGTTGAATGGACCATACTACACAATGTCCCAGAAGCTAGCCCTCCACTTGGGTATCACTGTTAGCCTCTAGGTAGGGTATACATGCATGTCTAGGTCCTTGCTACACTCTACACGTACGTGAACCAAGAAACCATAGGAGGTGACTTGGATCCACATAGGAGTACATCTCGGATGAGCTAAATTTGAGTCCGATCGGATAAATCCGTTAATGGATTGAGTTGTTAATGGATTGAGTTAGGATTAGAAATATTCGAACTCAAGTTCGAATTCGGATTAAAATATTTGAACCCGATCAAATATAGGTTGGGCTCGGGTTCATATGTCGGATTACCAAAAGAATCTGAAATCCGACATACATATAATTTATAAATTTATATATATATATATATATATATATATATATATATATATATATATATATATATATATATTGTTTAATACTTCTTAAATAAAAAGTTTAAAACCTAAATTTGTTCATCCAAACTCTTCAACTCCTTATCCTAAATCTTATTTTAGTATATATTTTGTGATGATTGAAACTTGATTTCTATTTGATTATGTGTTTAATATTAATCATGTTTAAAATTGTTCAAATATCATATTAGAGTCCGATAAACCTGATATACCCAACCCAACCCGAGCCCAACCCGAGGAACATGGGTCGGACTTGGACTTCATATGTTGAACCCGATGTCGGGTTAGGCTCGGGCTCGTGTTAGGCTCATGATTCATCGGGTTGGACTCGGATGAGCTCAAATTTGTCCCAACCCGTTCGAGTTGCACCCCCCCCCCCCCCCCCCAGATGAGATGGAAAGGTCTTACATGTCCAAAAAAAGAAGAAGAATATATTGGGATTAAATTGTATCATTAAATTGTATTTATGGTGATTAGCTATATATGGTGATTGGGGTATTGGGATTAAATAATATTAAATTATATTTATGGTAATTGGTCATGTGACTTAGGCCCCAAGTTGATATACGGATGTATATATATGTAATATCATGATGAATGAAATACCTAGAATATTATCTCCTATCACTTCTTCACATGGTATCAGAGCCTGACGGCTAGGGCAAATTTTTTTGAGCGACGGAGGTGGCGGTATGTCGAGCGGCGACAGCGACATGACGAGCGACGGCGGTGGCGGTATGTTGAGCGGCGACGGTGACATGACGATCGACGACGGGACTTCTACGCCGGCGGCATAGCAGATCGATCTCACATTCCCATATTACCTTGGTTCTAATGACAATTCGGGTAATACAATTACAAAAGTGGTATTTCGTGGAAAGAATTATGAGTAATGGTCGAGATCTATTCGACTTTCTCTACGGGATCGACGAAAATTTGGGTTTGTTGATGGGTCTATCAATAAATCTTCGGAGAAGGATCAATTGGAGAATTGGTATTGCGTCCAATCGATGCTTGTGCAGTAGATTTTGCATACTATCAACGCTTCGGTGAAGAAGATAATACCCTACTTTGAGGAGGCGAAACCACTATAGGATTCGCTCAATGTCCGATTTAGCGGACATGCGGCTAGTGGTGGACGTGGATGGGGTACGAAAGTGCGTGCGGCGGTGGCAGGATGATGGTGCAGGCGGCGGTGGTACGCCGAGATTGACTCCGGACTAATAACAATAATTTATTTCTATGCTTGGTAATTCTTCGGCCAAATCTCCGGAGGATCGTGTGGTGGATAAGTCCATTGCACCTTGGATTATTGATACAGGCGCTTCGAATCATGTTACGGGGAATTTGAATTTATTGTCAGGGGTGACGACTATGGAGTAGTGTCTGGTTGGATTCCCGAACGGATGGACTACGGTTGCCTCGTGTTGCGGACATGTTGCTCTTACACCATACATGGTTCTCACGAATATTCTATTTGTACCTCAATTACATTGCAATTTAATTTTTGTGGCCCATCTTATTGATGAAATAAATTTTGTTGTATAATTCACTAAAAATTTGTGTGTGATACAGGATTTTGAGGACCCTGATTGGTGTCGGTGAACGGCGGGACGGACTCTACTACTTTCGTATTGTATCGAAGACTCAGGCCTTGGCAGTGACTGGGACGACTTCTTTGGACATTTGGCATCAGCGACTTGGGCATCCTTCTGATAAAGTAGTAAAGTCACCTCCTGTTGTCAGTAGCTCTAGTAGTTAAGTGAATAAGGCATCTGAAGTTTTCCATCAGGCAAAGCAAACTCGAGGTATCTTTCCTTTCAGTGACTCTCAGGCTGTTACAATTTTTAATTTGATACATTGTGATCACACGAAGAAGTCGTATCCTACGCCTTTTTCGTGTGGAGCTCGATATTTTTTGACAATTATGGATAATTTTTCTCGTACTGTTTGGATATTTTTGTTGATTGATAAAACTGAAGTACACAAGATGTTCTCATCATTTTTTCTATAATTGAGCGATAATTTAACTCCAAAGTTCGCATTGTGCAAAATGATAATGGTTCTGAGTTTAATTGCCCGTGCGACTATTTTGCACAGATGGTATTTTATTTCAGACATCTTGTGTTGGTACATCTCAGCAGAATGGGAGGGTCGAACGAAAATATAAATATATTTTGAATGTGGCACGTGCTTTACATTTTTAGGGAAATTTGTCAATTTCTTTTTGGGGTGAGTGTATTTTGGCGGCTGGTTATTTGATCAATCGAACTCCTTTGACCCTTCTTAGTTTTAAAACCCCTTATGAAATATTATTTGGTGCTCCTCATTCTTATGATAAATTACGTGTTTTTGGTTATCTTTGTTTTGCCTACAACTAAAAAGCTAAGATGGATAAGTTTGCTCCTCGTAGTCGAAAGTATATTTTGTGGGATACCCTCATGGCAAGAAGGGTTGAAAACTGTGTCACGCCCCAATCTCCCGCAAGCTCGATAGTCCCTGCTGAACGTGAATCACCACGTTGCAGCTCTCCCGCAGGACAATCGTTCCCATCGAAACGTGATGCCGTACGAGCCTGGAGTTGCGCTCGTACAAGGCGATGTTGTCAAACACCAAATGTTATGATTGAATCAACCATGTTGCAGCGGAAGTCAAGTATTGTGTACCAAGCACACATCAGAGTAATATGCAGCGAAGCTCACGATAGGGTCCAAATAAAATGCCCCGAGGCAATGCCACAAAGGCGATGCCACGAAGACGATGAAATGCTCTTGCTCTTTCTCTGGCCCACAAAGGTACTTACAGTTCATACATCTTGTCCCGTATATCCAAGCAGCGCCACTACGCCTGTGTACCTGAAATATTGCCCACAAACGTGGGTCAGTACACAACCGTACTGGTGAGCGGGGTAACCCACTCGTCTAAGCCGACACTAAGTAAAATAGTGAATGCACACAGTTATATGGTGATCTTTCTAGTTTGAATCCTAGATTCTTTTCATGGCATATGGATGACATATTAAGGAAAGCTGTAAAGCAGTTTAAGCATGCAAGCATTCAACTCAAACCAAGCGACAAGCATTTAAATATATCCGACCCGTCTAACTCAATGCCATCGCTTGCACGATAACATATCGAACCATCAGTCTCGCCTCAATATCCATCCTTAACCAACAGTTTATATCCCAATCTCGAGTGCACACTCTTGCCGAGGCAAGGTGGCCGCGCCTACACGAAAGCCAAACCAACAGAAGAAAAGCAAGCCAACTCTTATCTATATGAAGTCACTGGCAAAGCCATAAAGGACAAAATCCAAGCATTAACGGTGCTCCCTATCAGCCCGGGTAGCGAGCCCCGCTGGAGGTCCCGCAATGCATCGTAACTAGCAATGAGACTAGCACGAATCAATATTTTCCTCCGGATCGATACGGTCCCAGTGCCCCGGGAAGCCGTTTCGAGAAAATGTCAAACCCTTGTGTACACAGGTTGTCCGTGACATGCAGAAAGTAGGTATGACGAGAGGATCGAACATTCTTGCCCCACCAAGAGATCCTAGACTCGTTTCAACCGAATATCCAACTAAAGCATCCATAACCATTCTTCCAACATATCCAACCAAGAAGTCCAAATCTCGACCTCAATATATATATCCCAAGGTACCAAAATACTCATAAGCACAATCTCTCAAGTTGTGCCCAAGTTATGCCCACACTTCACATTGCCGCTTCCTAACACAGTGTTTCACATTGGGTGCAACACCCCACACTCCGAATAATCTCGTGGCACAATGCCCCAACAGTGGCACAATACCCTCGCCGATGCAGTTGTTCAGTTTCGAACCACAACTGCTCGCTTTGCAAGACAAAGCGACCCAGTGATACTCGTGCACGGATGCACGCTCGCTCGCCCGGATTTCCGATATTTCCATTGTATCATTCCAACTTGTATAATTCCAACCGTCCAAGTATAATCCCAATTATCCAACCGACTGTCTCAAATGAATAATCCAACTATCGTACCAACTATCCAACGCGTAAATCATATCAAGCCACATTCCTACCAAGCCAACGACGTACCCTCTATGCACGCCTCAGTGTAGTGATTTCCAATGTTTCAGCCCAAGTGTTCAAGCCTTTTACGTGTTTTCCATATTATTAGGCATGAAGGAGTAGAAGAGAAGGGAAAGAGCCCACTCACAATGATTGATCCCGTTAGGCATCCTGTCCTGCCGATACGGCCAATCCCTTGAACCCGTGGTCCGATGCAAGCGCGATCTACTCAACTGGTATGACCGTACGAGCAGGCCGTGCTCTCTAAATCATCCGACCGATCGGATTAAGGAAGACGGCATTATCGCTTCCATCCAGCTATTCAGTACTGTTCTGAACGAACACCTGATTTCCATCGAACCCGCTAGCCATCTGCACATTGAAACCAACTCGATTAATCCTTTTTTCCAAATTCCAACATTTCAAATGTAACCAGCATTTGATTCTTTCAATCCGACTCAGCGTAACGCTCCGAGCGATTGCGGGGCGTTACATAATATACCACTTAGAATCAGGTTCGTCCATGAACCGTGCTGGTACTCATTCCTTACTAGCATGCCACAATCCAATTCTATAGATCTGTTCTATGCAACTCTCATATTCACTATTTCTGACACAACATCTCGTTCTGCTGAACGCTCGTACAATTTTCAAGAATTCCCACATCCTCCTTGCAGCTCAATACGAATTCTTCGTATCGCTTAGTTTTGGATCGTACATATATTTAAGGCGTCTCTAAAATACATGCATTTCAGCCGAGCTTTGCGATAGAAAATTTTAACAAGTTACAAGGGTATCTTTATGTTCGAGGCATTCATTTACTTTGCTCCCAATTGAATCAATCCCGATTTCCATTCCAACGTTTTTGATTGAGCACTATCCTCAAATATGATAATTTTCCACCGACTCAATCAGTTCGTGATCCAACTCAATCCATCCAACTATTTTTGAAATCCGTACTAGCAACATCTCCAAATATTATCTTGTGCACCGAACGATCATCTCAACTGATCTACCCCAGCTATGCGACTTACCCAAATATCAACTTTGCTTAGATCAGCTCAGTCCAACACATTTCTTGCCATCTCAAAATCTTACAGGGTGAACATCTATATTGAGGTTCGTGTGATCCACGAAGATCTCGCCGCCATGCCAAAGGGATTGTGTCGCCACGATTTCAACGTGGACACACTCGCCACAATTCTTAGGTTGCGCATGGAATAGTTCTTCGCGCTGCTTCCACTGCCTCGAAGCATAGAATATCACCTTTGCCTTCCGAACGAGCACGTTTCCCAGACTAAGTTTTGAGACATCTTGTAAATCTGAGGTACATCTGTCCCTTTCAGTATTCGCAAAGATTTGATTTGAACGAGCCGCCACAGTCGTCTATTCATATAAATGCTATTCCCTTCCAGAGCACGATGAGTCAGAGGCGATGCCATCTACAAAAATCTGTGACTCTGAATCTCATCAGTTGACTAGGCTACTTCCACCATCGCTTCGATCTTCCGGCTGCATCTTCAGCTGAAGACTACCCCAAGGGTCTCTCAAATCCAACACTCAGTCAATAAGCCAAATATCATTGCTCACATCTGCCCTTGACGCATTCCCAAATACACCGCCTCAAGGGTCGTTCTATGGGTCTACCATATTCATATCCGATTCGACGGGCAAGGTCGCTTAGGGTCAGCTGTCCCGAAGCTACGCTCGATAATTGTAATCATCACGATGGACAGTTACTATAAACCATGCAACATCTCATCTGCAAATCCGAATCAAAATCCAACCATCCATCCGAGCGAACTCCCGAATCTAAGCAATGTGCTCGTTGAAACCGTCTACCATCAATCCGTCGTTCTGTCCTGAATCTATCAAATTTCCGAATTGCATGTTCGATTCTCGCACTACAAATTGTAATGATTCTCAAAACCCAAGACTTGCTCCAATTCTTATCCATTTGCTGCGTCCCCCAATGCACGTCCAACTTACTCGAGCAGCACAGTTATTTGTTCCGACGTTGCTCCCACATTTAGCTATCTTTAAAAGTCTGTCCTCCAAAATCTTTTACCTTCTGTTGTTGCCACAATCCGTCCATGCCTTCCGAAGAATCCGTCTATCATTGTTGCACCATCTTGCCCAAAATTCTATTTTCGCTAACCTGAGTCGACTTCTCGAGCAACAATATTCATAATCTTTCAAGTTTGTGTGAATCCATCTCATTGTCCCTCCAGACCAATATCATGTTTCTTAGCTCAACCAACAGCTCAAATGTGTTGCCCAAAATCGTAGTTCGTGCTCGCTATCCTTCCGATAATCCCATCGCTTTGCTCAAGCGTAACCCAAATGTTCGTTCCGATCTCAGCCATCTCTTAAGCCCAACGATACTTCCATTTGCACGATTTCGTCCTTGAGTTCTCAAGTCTAATGTATCGAAGGATACCCGAGTCAAATTCTATTGCACTATATACCACTTGGAATTATAGTTGCCCTCGTGCAAAATCTGCGTCAACCAGCGTCTATCCCAAACCGACTATTCCGAGGTAATTCTGTCGAATCATAACTCAATATTTGCTTGCTCCATTTTCATTCTTTCCAACTCAGTCGATTTGCACCAACCGACTTGTATTCGTTATCAGAGTCAGTTCAGGCAATTCCCATAGATGTCCAACCAAAATAATTCCAATGCCTTGCTTAACACGTTTGATCCCATATACTACTTCGAATCAAGTCGCTACTCACATTACGTTTCTTTTCACGAATCCAAGATCCGTTCAAACCATCCCTTATGTGTGGTCATGCCTTTTCCAATTCGAGTCTGACACAGAACTCAGGCAATGCTTGAATTATCCAACTATTCCCATAAATCTTGTGATGCGACTCATGCTATGTTCCATTCTCACTGCTCCCAGCTATTCTCAAACCGATTGCTACTTTCGCTACACGAGCGACTCGTGCAACGATCTTTTCTAAGTATTCTAACCTAATACTCAATGGTTCCACACATTTGTTGTACGAGCAACTCGTGCCAACTTATCTGATATTTCTCAAGCCAACTCAAATCTGTCCAACTGATGCGCCACAGCCGAAATTCTAACTTTTATCCAACACAATCGCTAGACGAGCAACTCGTGCAAGGATCCATTCTCACTGAATGTTTCTACTCAAAACATGTCGCAAAACCAAATCTCGTTAGCCAACCAACTGATCCATTGAGGCAATCAGAAACTCCAGAACGATAAGCCAAGCCAACCCAACGAAAGCCCACAACTTGTTGCACAAATATAATAATGCCAACCAACTTGCTGCACGAATGCAACAACGCCTAACGAGGCTAAGAGATCCTACGAAAACCAACCAAGGCAACCCAACAAAGAATAATATGCAGCCACAACAAGCAATAAATAGACTTATTGCATGAAATATCCAATACGGCACCGAGTAGAGTCAAGAGCTAAACGACACGCGGAAGCTATTTAGAGTTTATGATGAAGCGAAGGACCAAGTCCGAAGAAATGAACCGGGCGCTCTGATACCAATTTGTCATGCCCCAATCTCCCGCAAGCTCGATAGTCCCTGCTGAACGTGAATTACCACGTTGCAGCTCTTCCGCAGGACAATCGTTCCCATCGGGACGTGATGCCGTACGAGCCTGGAGTTGCGCTCGTACAAGGCGATGTTGTCAAACACCAAATGTTATGATTGAATCAACCAAGTTGCAGCGGAAGTCAAGTATTGTGTACCAAGCACACATCAGAGTAATACGCAGCAAAGCTCACGATAGGGTCCAAATAAAATGCCCCGAGGCAATGCCACAAAGGCGATGCCATGAAGACGATGAAATGCTCTTGCTCTTTCTCTAGCCCACAAAGGTACTTACAGTTCATACATCTTGTCCCGTATATCCAAGCAGCGCCACTACGCCTGTGTACCTGAAATATTGCCCATAAACGTGAGTCAGTACACAACCGTACTGGTGAGTGGGGTAACCCACTCGTCTAAGCCACCACTAAGTAAAATAGTGAATGCACACAGTTATATGGTGATCTTTCTAGTTTGAATTCTAGATTCTTTTCATGGCATATGGATGACATATTAAGGAAAGTTGTAAAGCAGTTTAAGCATACAAGCATTCAACTCAAACCAAGCGACAAGCATTTAAATATATCCGACCCGTCTAACTCAATGCCATCGCTTGCACGATAACATATCGAACCATCAGTCTCGCCTCAATATCCATCCTTAACCAACAGTTTATATCCCAATCTCGAGTGCACACTCTTGCCGAGGCAAGGTGGCCGCGCCTACACGAAAGACAAACCAATAGAAGAAAAGCAAGCCAACTCTTATCTATATGAAGTCACTGGCAAAGCCATAAAGGACAAAATCCAAGCATTAACGGTGCTCCCTATCAGCCCGGGTAGCGAGCCCCGCTGGAGGTCCCGCAATGCATCGTGACTAGCAATGAGACTAGCACGAATCAATATTTCCCTCCGGATCGATACGGTCCCAGTGCCCCGGGAAGCCGTTTCGAGGAAATGTCAAACCCTTGTGTACACAGGTTGTCCGTGACATACAGAAAGTAGGTATGACGAGAGGATCGAACATTCTCGCCCCACCAAGCGATCCTAGACTCGTTTTAACCGAATATCCAACTAAAGCATCCATAACCATTCTTCCAACATATCCAACCAAGAAGTCCAAATCTTGACCTCAATATATATATCCCAAGGTACCAAAATACTCATAAGCATAATCTCTCAAGTTGTGCCCAAGTTATGCCCACACTTCACATTGCCGCTTCCCAACACAGTGTTTCACATTGGGTGCAACACCCCACTCTCCGAATAATCTCGTAGCACAATGCCCCAACAGTGGCACAATACCCTCGCCGATGCAGTTGTTCGGTTTCGAACCATAACTGCTCGCTTTGCAAGACAAAGCGATCCAGTGATACTCGTGCACTGATGCACGCTCGCTCGCCCGGATTCCCTATATTTCCATTGTATCATTCCAACTTGTATAATTCCAACCGTCCAAGTATAATCCTAATTATCCAACCGACTGCCTCAAATGAATAATCCAACTATCGTACCAACTATCCAACGCGTAAATTATATCAAGCCACATTCCTACCAAGCCAACGATGTACCCTCTATGCACGCCTCAGTGTAGTGATTTCCAATATTTCAGCCCAAGTGTTCAAGCCTTTTACGTGTTTTCCATATTATTAGGCATAAAGGAGTAGAGGAGAAGGGAAAGAGCCCACTCACAATGATTGATCCCGTTAGGCATCCTGTCCTGCCGATACGGCCAATCCCTTGAACCTGTGGTCCGATGCAAGCGCGATCTACTCAACTGGTATGACCGTGCGAGCAGGCCGTGCTCTCCAAATCATCCGACCGATCGGATTAAGGAAGACGGCATTATCGCTTCCATCCAGCTATTCAGTACTGTTCTGAATGAACACCTGATTTCCATCGAACTCGCTAGCCATCTGCACATTGAAACCAACTCGATTAATCCTTCTTCCCAAATTCCAATATTTCAAATGTAACCAGCATTTGATTCTTTCAATCCGACTCAGCGTAACGCTCCGAGCGGTTGCGGGGCGTTACAAACTGTATGATCTAGCTACTGATGATTTTTTGTCTCTCGAGATGTTAAATTTTATGAGAATGAGTTTTTCTATTCTGTTGAAGATGATCGTGGTGATATGGCTCCTCCTGACCTTGCACCCCTTGTCTTGGGCGATAATGCTTTGGGATTTGATCTACCTTATATGGATGGGATGGCCATCGTGGAGGCTGAGGCCGCCATGGAGGACAGCACGGCTGAGGCCGAGGCCGCCGTGGCGGAGCAGCCGTAGCGACTGCGACAGCAGAGGATAAGGCGGCGGTGGTGGTGTCGAATGGTGAGGGTGCACTGGGACGTGGCATGCGTACCAAGATTTTATCTGTGAAGCTCCGTGACTTTGTTATAATTACAATACAAAAGTTGTCTCATAGTCCTCCCTTCCAACATTCTACCATGTCCAATCACTCCTCAGGTACTCCTTATCCTATAGCAAATTTTTTGAATTATGACCGATTTTCTCTAGGACACAAGAATTTTTTTACAGTTGTAACTACAGGTACAAAACAAACATCCTTTAAAGAGGTGGTTAAAGATGCAAGATAGAAAGAAGCTATATAAAAGGAGATACGGGCGTTGGAGGATAGTGGTACCTGGACCATGGAGATGCTTCCGACTGGAAAATATGCTCTGGGGAGCCGGTGGGTGTATAAGATAAAGTATAACTCTGATGGGAGTGTTGAGAGACTTAATGCCCATTTAGTTTTTAGAAATTATCAGGTTGAAGGGATTTATTACACTAATACTTTTGTTCAGGTTACAAAAATGGTTACTGTTCGTGCCTTTCTAGCTGTAGCTGCAGCAAAGAATTGGAAACTACATCAGATGGATGTTCATAATGCCTTCCTACATAGAGACCTTACCGAAGAAGTGTATATGAAACTACCACCTGGTTTCCAAACCAAACACCCTGGTCAGGTATGTCGGCTTCAAAAATTTCTTTATGGGCTTAAACAGATGCCTCGTTGTTGGTTTGCGGAGTTGGCATCTTCTTTGCGGGAGTACGAATTTTGCCAATCGTACTCTGACTATTCGTTTTTTACTTTTCATAAGGGTGATGTTCAGATAAATATTCTTGTGTATATCGACGATTTGATTCTCTCTGGCAATAATTTTGATGTTCTTATTATCTTTATGAATTATTTGAGTACATGATTTCACATGAAGGACCTTGGGGCGTTGAAGTTTATTCTTGGTGTGGATGTAGCTTGAAGTACGGAAGTTATTTTTCTGTGTCAACAAAAATATACACTTGACATTATCTCTGAAACAGGATTGTTGGGGGCGAAACCCGCAAGCTTTTCCATGGAACAACATCATCAATTGGCACGCTCTACAAGTCCACTTTTGTCTGATAAGGAAGCATATCGACGGCTTGTGGACGACTGATTTATCTTTCATTTACTAGGCCAGATTTGACTTATGTTGTTCACATCTTATCGCAGTTTATACATGAGCCCCAGCGTGATCATTGGGCTAAAGCTTTAAGGGTGGTTAGATATCTGAAGTATTATCCCAGTCAAGGCATTCTTCTTCGTTCTAACTGTGAATTGCGGCTCTGGGGGTGGTATAATTCTGATTGAGCGAGCAATCCTGTCTCACGACACTCTTTGTCTTGTTGGTTAATTTTTCTTGGTGATTCGTCCATCTCTTGGTAGATGAAAAAATAGGTGACGGCGTCCCATTCTTAGGCTGAAGCAGAGTACGGTGCGATGGCGGCGGTCACGTGTGAGCTTTAGTGGCTCAAAGGTTGCTTGGCAGTTTGGGGATACAATATTCGTGTGCTATGGATTTTTTTTTATGATAGTCAATCTGCTTTACATCTTGCGTAGAACCCAATTTTCCATGAGTGCACAAAACATATTAAGATGGATTATCATTTTTTGAGGGATGATGTTCTTGCTAGAGTTATTCGCCCATCTCATGTGTCAATGGATGGAAAATAGGCAGATATTTTTACCAAAGCTTTAGACAAACGATAATTTGAGTTTCTTTTGCGCAAGTTGGACATTTGTGACTTGCATGCTCCAACTTGGGGGGGTATTGGGATTAAATTGTATCATTAAATTGTATTTATGGTGATTATCTATATATTGTGATTGGGGTATTGGGATTAAATTGTATTTATGGTGATTCGCCATGTGACTTAGGCCCCAAGTTGATATATGGATGTATATATATGAAATATTATGATGAATGAAATACCTAGAATATTATCTCATATCACTTCTTCAAAGAATATTAAATATAATCAAACCACAACCATTCCTATGAAATGGAAGGGTCATTATGTACATGAATTATTGTCTCTTCTGAGATCCCATAGAGGAGAGACCCCGTATCCAAGATACGAACTTTCTCTTATCACAATGTATTATATTGTCATGAGTATCCATTCTCATAATATTATATTAGTAAAAATATTCATTGATTATCTATATAAGTCCAGCTTTCATCTAAAATTTTGTTTCTTTAAGATGTATGTTTGTATTTTGGGACTGGGGCGTGACATAGTTTTTGTGGTTTTTGAGGAATATAATTTTAGGAATAAATTTTGAGGATAAGAGTATTTATACATTAGGGAAGAAAATAATTTTTTAAGGAGGATTAGTATTGGTAAATAGAATAAGAGAATTTATATTGAGGTTAAGTCTAGACTATGACATTGTCCTAGGCATGGATTGGTTGAGCCAATACCACGCGACGATAGATTGCCGACGTGGTTGCGTTATATTTAGACCACCAGATCACCCTGAGTTTGAATTTCTTCGGGGAGCCTGAGAGCATAGTGTCCAACCTACCTTAGTGGCACACCAGCAGAAGGTGAACCGATGTACCCTCACTTTATATCAAAGTTTGAGGATATATTTCCAGATGATCTTCCAGGCCTGTCACCTGGCAGAGAGATAGAGTTCACTATATAGTTAACACCCGGAGTCGAACCAGTTACTTCCCCCATCTACAGACTAGTACCGAAAGAGTTGGTTGAGTTGAAGGTCCAAGCTGAGGATCTCTTAGACAAAGGTTTCATTCGGGATAGTATTTCTCCATGGGGAGCACCCACCTTATTTGTGCCGAAGAAGAACAGAACGGTACATTTGTATAATGATTACAGGGCACTAAATATTGTAACGATAAAGAATAAGTACCCTTTGTCGGGCATTGATGATTTATTTGATTAGCTGAGTGGTGCATGTGTATTCGCGAAGATCGATCTTAGATCCGGCTATCTTCAGATCAAGGTACGAAAGGACGACATTTCGAAGACAGCTTTACGGACGAAGTACGGGCACTATGAGTTTTTAGTCATGCCGTTTGGTTTAACCAACGCGCCAGCAGTATTTATGAACCTGGTGAACAAGGTTTTCCACCAGTACTTGGATAAGTTCGTGGTGGTATTTATCGACGACATCTTGGTATATTCCAAGATCCAGGAGGAGCACGAGGAGCATCTCAGGATCGTGTTAGAGACGCTGAGCCAAGAGAGGTTGTATGCTAAGCTCAACAAATATAAGTTCTTTTCGGATAGAGTACCATTCCTAGGTCACATAATCACTGGAGATGGACTATCAGTTGACCCAGAGAAGATCGTTGCTAGAGACGTGGCCTACCCCTACATCAGTTACGGAGGTTATGAGTTTTCTCGGACTTGTCGAATATTATTGGAGGTTCATGGAAAGCTTCTCAAGGATCGCTGCACTTATGACGCGGTTGACGCGTAAAGGCGAGGAGTTTATCTGGACTGAGGAGTGTCAGATGGCTTTCGATGAGCTGAAGAAGCGTCTAACATCAGCACCGATTTTGGCACTTTCTTCTGGATCTGGAGGATTTATGGTGTATAGCGATGCGTCTAGGAGCGGCTTAGGATGTGTACTGATGCAGCACGGCAAGGTGATAGCTTACGCATCGAGACAGTTGAGGGTTCATGAGAAGAACTATTCGAGGCACGATCTAGAGCTAGCTGCGGTGATATTTGCACTAAAGCTATGGCGTCACTACCTTGATGGAGAGCGGATTAAGATTTACAAGATCATAAAAGTTTGAAGTATGTCTACACTCAGAAGGAGCTCAACATGAAATAGAGGCGCTGGCTAGAGTTGATGACAGACTATGATATCGAGTTGCAATACCACCCTGGCAAGTCAAATGTTGTAGGTGATGCCTTAACCAGGAAGCCCATGGCATACTTTTTGACAACTCAGCGATATTTGTTAGAGGATCTTCAGGAGCTTGGAATAGAGGTTGTATTGCCAGGCATGGATGGACAGATGGCCAGTCTAGAGGTTCAGTCTATATTGGTTGAGAGGATCAAGGCAGCCCTGCCTACCGATGCGAGATTTCGATGACTGTGAGAGAGGACAGAGGCCGGCATGTAGACGGGACTCTGGATTCATGAAGACAGAATGTTGAGGTATGGAGATCGCATATACGTTCCAAGTGGCGGGCTACGCCAGGAGTTGATGACCGAGGCCCATAGCTCAATTTATTCTATTCATCCCGGGGGTACAAAGATGTACCGAGATTTGCGACAACACTAATGGTGGCATGGAATGAAGAGGAAGATTGCGAGATTCGTGGTGAGATATTGGGTCTGCCAGTAAGTCAAGACTGAACATCAGAGGATTGCAGGACTATTGCAGTTGCTTCCCATTCTTGAGTGAAAGTAGGAACACATTACCATGGACTTCATCACGGGATTTCCGAGGAGCCCTAGCGGGAAGGATGCAGTATGGGTTGTCTTGGACAGACTCACCAAGTCGGTGCATTTTTTGCCCTTCAAATTTGGGCAGTGTAAACTCCCTCACCCAAAATAGGTATTTTGTGTATATTTTATATTATTATATTTATTATAGATGTTGAATTTATTTAGACTATTCTCTTAGTTAATTAGAAAATAAATTTTTTTAGTATATTTACTTATATAAAAATTTATTTAGAATTATTTTTAGGCTATTTTAGATTATTGAGATTTTTCCATAACTTTTAGTTAATTAAAAACTAGTAACACTAATTTTTTAGGACTTTGAAGAATTTATTTTATATTCAAACTTAATTAAAAATATTCCAAAATTTTATTTTAGGTTCTAAATAGTCAAATATATTTTATAGAATTTTCTGGGAATTTTCTGAATAATTTAGTATTTATTGGGAGTTATTTAGACTAATAACTAATTTTTAGGACTTGTAGAATTTATTGTGCAAGCCCAGGAATATAGAATAGACCCACATTATTTTCTAGGGTTTATAATATTATTATATATTTTTTAGAATTATTTCAGAATTTTTGGAATAATGTTATATTTATTTTTAGTTAAATGGGTAAAACTAATGTTTAGAGCTTCTCCTAATTATAGTAGTAAACTTATGAATATAAAATTATTCCAAATATTTTTCTACGGTTTATAGGTTCAAAATATATTTTATGAAATTTTTTCAGATTTTTATGATTATTTTTAATATTTATTTGGAGTTATTTAGATTTAAAATGACTTAAATAATGTTTTGATAAAGGCAAATCAAAAATAAATAATATAAATAAAACCATCCAATCAGATTCTAACACATGTCAGCCTATAGATATCCATTCAGCCGCAGGTACATCTCTCTATATATATAATATGATAACCCTAATTATCCCATTATTTAGAGAGAGAGATTTTGGAGAATTGCCATCTAGGGTTCCTTCATCTTCTAGAAGCCATTGCGCATAGCTCCGGACTCCAAACGAGGCCTAGTTTCTTGCGTTAGAAAGATATTGAGGTTAGATTTCTAATTATATAAAAAAAAAATTCGTAATCATTAGTATTAAATTTTGGAAAATTCGTAGAGCACAGCATATCCGAAAATAGACGTGTTTCGATATTTTCGCATTTTCGGGAGAACCCGGAATCAGAATTATGAACCGTTTAAAGTTTCGGAAAGCTAATATCGAAATCATCGACATATATTTTTCCCAGAATTTGATTCAAAGTATTTACATACTTTTAATTCTGTAGAATTTCTAGGTTAGAATTTAACCATTGGTGTACAATACAAAATTTGTATGTGCCATAATTCCCAAACGAATTTGAATTCGGATGAGCCATAAATTCCAGCATGTTTTTGACGCTGAAACCTATAGAAAATCATGCATGAAAGTTGAGTTTGTGTCGGTTGACTTTTCGGTCAACAGATCGCCTCGATTTGCGTGCCATGAGTCTCGAGTTGATAAAATTCAGTTTCTTTGGACAAAATTTAGGAATTAAGATAAAAATCAGAATAATAAGATTAAAATAGGATTTTAGAATAATTATTCCAGAATTAAATAAATTAAAATAAATTATCTTTTGACGTGATAAATTTGTAATACATAGGCTATTTGGACTGTGACTTGGACTCTGATTCATACCAGCAGCAGGACCCCAGGAAAGATATCTTGCCAAATTGCTTACAATATTTTGCATGCTTAGTATATTTCTGTATATTTATTGCATTTCTGTTTATTCTTGCATGTGTAGTTTTCTTTCAGTCATTACTATGTATTAGATATGTTGACACACACATGGCACTTAGTATCATAGAGGACAATCATTAGGCGTATGGGCTTTTAACCACTCTGGTAACACCGTAGTCACTAGCACGCACTATGGTGGGTCATGTCCGATGGTCGCTACCCCCGAGGTATGCCGATTGATGGAGTCCGAGGGTCGCTACCCCAGAGGTATGTCGGCTGATGATGTCCACTGACGAGCGTAAGGTTGTGAGGATTAGATCGAGTAGCCTACCCTTGCCCATACGTCAAAAAGTTGTCCTCATTTGCATTCATATAGATGGTCTTGTACAGCGTACTTATTTATTTTCAAATAATATGCATGTTTACTGTATTCAAGTTGGCTCGTATTTTCTGTATCTTGTTACGTCCCTCTGAGGACCTGGTCCTCTGCCAGGTGTATCTGTTCTTGAGTAATTGCAGGAGCGCAGATTTGGATGATTACTTATGTTGCGAGGATGTCTTCTCTTCGAGCCCATGGTCGTTAGCTGGTATTCCTATATTGTATTTGTTGTGTTGTACTTTTCTATTCGAGTTGGTAGTGGATTTGTTTCCATCCAACTATCATCCTTATATATTTATGTTGAGATCTAGTTATATAGATGCTGGTTATTATTTATATCTGATTTTCGCGGATGAGATTTAGATTATACCCTGTGACTTGTGATACATTTTATACCACTTGTGGACTTGATATTCATATTACAGCGTACGTATGGATTTGGTTTCCATATATTGGAGTTGCCATACCCATGCGGCTGACATGCTTACGTGTCTTAGTCCTACGTATTTTTGGGACTGGGGCATGACATATTTTTGTGGTGGCCCATGCAGGTCGAGAACATATTGTCTCGGTTACGTTATTGTACCGAACAAGCCTGCACCTAGGACTAGAGTATAGGATCTCATCCACAATTGACTATGACTTATCTTTCTTCTAATCTATTATATTTGAATAATTACATCCCGCTTGATTCCTGTACTCCCATAATAGTTCCTTTAGTATAGTCTCTCCTAGAATATAGAAGTTCTTGTTGTTAGATGATAAGTAGGGTAACCTTCCTATTAAGAGTACAACTAGAGTGCTGACACACCACTAAGTTTAGGATGTCTAGTGAACCCTAGAATTCCTTATCTCTAGAATTGGTTTACCATTACCCCCTGATGTGTTATGAGGACTTGAGAGTAGTATAGACACTACTAGAGTTAGTTAGAAGTTTACCATTATGGTTGCCCCTAGCATTGAGAAACCAATAGAAAACCAAAGTGAATATTAGGACTGAACCTAACCCACGCTGGTAGATGAGTATTGGAGAACCATAAATTTAGATTTTTGTCTTGAGATAAGCAGACAGTACCTTAGAAAGCCAAGAGCAATGCATAGAATATTTTCCTAATCATACCTCAAACTCAGAGACTAGCATACCCCTTTCCCTTGGAAAACCATGATGCTATCTAGAGCCCCTCTATTTTCATATATTGTTCCCCTGTGACCATAGCGTTCGCTAATTGTGCGACGACCAAAATTACGTTCTTCTTTTCTTTATCTTTCAACTCGTGCCACCTGACACTTCTGATAGTAGGTCAAGTAATTTATTTCTTTGTTAAGGACACATAGTTTGCTAGGATTATAGTTGAAATCTTGAATTTTGAAATTGTGTGCTTAGTAGTTAGAACTTGATAGTTAAGTTATTCTTGTAGATTGAGACCTGGTGCTTATCCCTTAGTTTTAAATTGCGTAACTTGTACCACACCTCAATACGAGTTATATTTCCTTTCCCTTGAGGCCAGTAACTGTCCCATTCTTACTATTGACACTTGCACTATGACTAAGAGTTAAGACGACCATGACCTATGTAATATAAGAGGATACCCTAACAAGTACCAAGTCTCCTTCTCGAAGACCTTAACAGGAGCTTCTACGGTACCCTTAAGACTGTCACAGTATTAGTTTATTGTTTTAAGTTGGGTAGTATACCTCCCAACCTAGTATCACATAGCCTTTTGACCTATTATTGAAGTGTGATTGAACAACATTAATTGTATACTAGTATAAGACGACAGTGGTTATTCAGACAATAGAAGTTAGAGGTCGTTGCCCACATTTGGTCGACTAGCGACATAGACAAGGAGGTTGTATGATAACTGTAGGGATTGTAGAGTCTTTTATTATTGTTGCTTAGTTGTTTTGTTTTGTGAACTTGAATTAATTTGTACCTCCTTTCATCATCATCTAGCGTACTTATATTTGCTGCACTACCTTGACTTATGCTACTATTATAGCCTAGTTTTGCAAGCTTACTCTTTTATCGAGCTTGATCATGAGATATGTATTATTGGGGACGCCTACTAATATATTTCAGAATCAGTGTATTAAGGTCTAGCTAACCTTAGTGCGCTTGATTCGCCCTTCGTAATACTACTTTACGTGGATTGAGATATGTAGTGATTGGTAGACGAATATACTTGCCCTAGTCATGTCTGAGCGTATCGTATCGGCTATATAACTGTACTAATATGAGCATGTGAATAGGAATTACCAAAATAGGATTTTAATCCACAACTACTTTAACAATTCCTATTTGAATTCTTTAAACGCCTTGATCCCGATACTTCTATTCTATTACCCGCCCTTGAACTCTTTATTATTGATCTCCGTCTTCCCTTATTTCAGAAAGACGAAACCTCGTGCTTGGTATAAGTTTGATACATAGAGAGGACTAGATATACCCCATAGGCCGATCACATACTTGAGGATTATTCTTTCATAATTAAGGACATATCACATATGATATAATCGGCGTTGAAGTTTTGAGGATTGAATGACATGAGTAAATAAATTAAGGAATATTTTTCTTAAAGTATATAGCCTTCTGTGATAGATGGATAAATTCTAAGTTGGGTAGCAGTGCATTGGCAACTCGAGAGGAATTTCTTTTAAATTATGACCGAATAAGATTAGATTGGGAGAGGTTTAAGCCATTTTAATTTTGAGAATTTTAGAAGAATGACTAAGATTATGAGGATTAATGAATTTTAAAAATCTTGATATTGAGGACCCAATATTTATACCTTAAGTACATAATTTAAAATTTTGAGTATTGAAGGCAAAATCATCAATTTGAATTTGAAGGATAAATATATAATTTCAGACTTGAACATTGGTGGACTGCATTTAAATTATTTTTTAATTTGATGATTTAAATTAAGAATTAAAATTTGATGGTTGGACTACCTATTTGAAATATTGAGGATGTGAATGGAATTTAAAAAGTTAAAGAATAAAAAAAAATTATAAGTGAAAATAGGAATAATATTGTACTCGAATTACTTCTAGAGGAGATTATGATAGTTGGAGATCGTGAGGTAAAATTTGATATGGGTTATTTAAATCTTGAAGATATTATATGGATTCAATTTAAATTTGGATATTGATGATTTGGAAAAGTGAGAAGAGATTACAATAGGTTGAATTTTGATTTGAACAATGATTATCTCAATTTTGAAGTGATCGCAATATATTTGAATAGATTTTGTTATTCAAATTTTTGGAAGAGATTGCGATTGACGTACCTTATGTACGAATGTGAAGGATTTAACAAATTATGTCTTATTTTAATTTCGAAGACGAAATTATTTTAAGTTGGGTAGATTGTAAACTCCCTCACCCAAAATAGGTATTTTGTGTATATTTTATATTATTATATTTATTATAGATGTTGAATTTATTTAGAGTATTCTCTTAGTTAATTAGAAAATAAATTTTTTTAGTATATTTACTTATATAAATATTTATTTAGAATTATTTTTAGGCTATTTTAGATTATTGAGATTTTTCCATAATTTTTAGTTAATTAAAAACTAGTAACACTAATTTTTTAGGACTTTGAAGAATTTATTTTATGTTCAAACTTAATTAAAAATATTCCAAAATTTTATTTTAGGTTCTAAATAGTCAAATATATTTTCTAGAATTTTCTAGGAATTTTCTGAATAATTTTAGTATTTATTGGGAGTTATTTAGACTAATAACTAATTTTTAGGACTTGTAGAAATTATTGTGCAAGCCCAGGAATATAGAATGGACCCACATTATTTTCTAGGGTTTATAATATTATCTGGAATTATTTCAGAATTTTTGGAATAATGTTATATTTATTTTTAGTTAAATGGGTAAAACTAATGTTTAGAGCTTCTCCTAATTATAGTAGTAAACTTAAGAATATAAAATTATCCCAAATATTTTTCTAGGGTTTATAGGTTCAAAATATATTTTATGTAATTTTTTCAGATTTTTATGATTATTTTTAATATTTATTTGGAGTTATTTAGATTTAAAATGACTTAAATAATATTTTGATAAAGGCAAATCAAAAATAAATAATATAAATAAAACGATCCAATCAGATTCTGACACATGTCAGCCTATAGATATCCATTCAGCCGCAGGCTCTATATATATAATATGATAACCCTAATTATCCCATTATTTAGAGAGAGAGATTTTGGAGAATTGCCATCTAAGGTTCCTTCATCTTCTAGAAGCCATTCTGCATAGCTCCAGACTCCAAACGAGGCCTAGTTTCTTGCGTTAGAAAGATATTGAGGTTAGCTTTCTAATTATATAAATTGTTTTTCGAAATTATTAGTATTAAATTCTAGAAAATTTGTAGAGCACAGCATATCCGAAAATAGACGTATTTTGATGTTTTTGCAATTTCGGGAGAACCCGGAATCAGAATCATGAACCGTTTAAAGTTTCGAAAAGCTAATGTCGAGATCATCGACATATATTTTTCTCAGAATTTAATTCGAAATATTTATATACTGTTAATTCTGTAGAATTTCTAGGTTAGAATTTAACCATCGGTGCACAATACAAAATTTGTATGTGCCATAATTCCCAAACGAATTTGAATTCGGACGAGCTGTAAATTCCAGCATGTTTTTGACGCTGAAACCTATAGGAAATCATGCATGAAAGTTGAGTTTGTGTTGGTTGACTTTTTGGTCAACAGATCGACTCGATTTGCGTGCCATGAGTCTCGAGTTGATAAAATTCAGTTTCTTTGGACAAAATTTAGGAATTAACATAAAAATCAGAATAATAAGATTAAAATAGGATTTTAAAGTAATTATTCCAGAATTAAATAAATTAAAATAAATTATCTTTTGACGTGATAAATTTGTAATACATAGGCTATTTGGACTGTGACTTGGACTCTGATTCATACCAGCAGCAGGACCCCATGCAAGATACCTTGCCAAATTGCTTATAGTATTTTACATGCTTAGTATATTTTTGTATATTTATTGCATTTCTGTTTATTCTTGCATGTGTAGTTTTCTTTCAGTCATTACTATGTATTAGATATGTTGACACACACATGGCACTTAGTATCATAGAGGACAATCATTAGGCGTATGGGCTTTTAACCACTCTGGTAACACCGTAGTCACTAGCACGCACTATGGTGGGTCATGTCCGATGGTCGCTACCCCCGAGGTATACCGATTGATGGAGTCCGAGGGTCGCTACCCCAGAGGTATGTCGGCTGATGATGTCCACTGACGAGCGTGAGGTTGTGAGGATTAGATTGAATAGCCTACCCTTGCCCATACGTCGAAAAGTTGTCCTCATTTGCATTCATATAGATGGTCTTGTACAGCGTACTTATTTATTTTCAAATAATATGCATGTTTACTGTATTCAAGTTGGCTCATATTTTCTGTATCTTGTTACGTCCCTCTGAGGACCTGGTCCTCTGCCAGGTGTATCTGTTCTTGAGTAATTGCAGGAGCGCAGATTTGGATGATTACTTGTGTTGCGAGGATGTCTTCTCTTCGAGCCCATGGTCGTTAGCTGGTATTCCTATATTGTATTTGTTGTGTTGTACTTTTCCGTTCGAGTTGGTAGTGGATTTGTTTCCATCCAACTATCATCCTTATATATTTATGTTGAGATCTAGTTATATAGATGCTGGTTATTATTTTATCTGATTTTCGCGGATGAGATTTAGATTATACCCTGTGACTTGTGATACATTTTATACCACTTGTGGACTTGATATTATATTACAGCGTACGTATGGATTTGATTTCCATATATTGGAGTTGCCATACCCATGCGGCTGGCATGCTTACGTGTCCTAGTCCTAGTCCTACGTATTTTTGGGACTGGGGCGTGACAGGCAGTCCATGGAGATATTGGCTGATATGTATATGAGACAGATAGTACGACTACATGGAGTGCATGTCAGTATTGTATCGGATCGTGATTCCATATTCACGTCATATTTTTGGCAGAGTATGCAGGAGAGTCTAGCAACTCACCTCAAGTTCAGCATAGCATATCATTCACAGACTGATAGTCAGTCAGAGCGCACGATTCAGATACTAGAGGATATGTTGAGAGTGTGCATGATCGACTTTGGAGGATTTTGGGAGGACCATCTCCGCTTGGTGGGATTCTCCTACAACAACAGCTACCAAGCAAGCATACAGATGTTACCTTATGAGGCACTGTACGGCAGGAAGTGTAGGTCACTGGTATGTTGGAGTGACGTGGAAGAGCGTCAGATACTTGGTCCAGAGTTGATGATACAGACAGTGGAGAAAGTGAAGTAAATTCAGGGCCACCTGCGCACAGCACAGGACAGACAGAAGCATTGGGCAGATGTACACCGTAGACCTTTAGAATTCAAGGAAGGTGACCATGTATTTTTGAAGATATCGCCCACTCGTGGTACCATCAGATTTGGGGGCAGAGGGAAGCTGAGTCCGAGGTACATCGGACCTTTTAACATCTTGGAGCGAGTCAGTGAAGTGGCTTATCGTCTTGCATTGCCTCCATCATTAGAAGGAGTGCACGACATATTTCACGTATCGCAGTTGAGGAGATATGTGGTAGACCCTAGACAAGTACTCGATCATTCAGAGATTACAGTCGGGCCCAGTTTATCATATGCGGAGCAGCCAGTGGGGATACTCGATCGCAGTGAGAAGATTTTGAGGGGACAGACTATTCGACTGGTCAGGGTTTTATGGAAGCATCATTTGCCTAGCGAGTCTACCTGGGAGCGTGAGAATTCCATTCGATAGTATTTTTTGTATTTATTTGAAGACCGAGGTACGAATTTACGTACTGCATTAGATTACTTGTTAACTTTTAAATTCTCGTAACTCTCATTCGTGCTTTGCTTTTAATTTCGGGGACAAAATTCTTCTAAGTTGGAAAGGATGTAAACCCCCCTCAAAATTCTTATTTTAGGTAGACTAGATATGGTAAAAAATTTGGTTTAGCATCAGGGTGTTTAAGGTTTAGAAATTAGGTTGCGTAGACTGGTTCTTTAATTTAAACCCTTGGTGCACCTTACCGTTGCTACAATAATTAGAACCCACCAATAGCCTTTAATTTCCAATAAATCTTTGCACTCTTGACTTGACAAGCCAACCTAGACGCTGGACATTTCTGTCACTCACAAACACACTCCCTTGTGCTCTAATTTAATTGCACAACTTTTCAGTCACGAAATCAATTCTTTAATCCTATGTTACGTACATATATTGTTGCCATCGATTTGGAGATATAAACTCAACCCGTTTTTTTGAACAAACTAAAGGGGTCCAAGACTGACACCAAGCCTACACCGTTCATGACCTTTGTGTCACTCCTAATTGAGACCCTATGTGCCTCCATTTAATTTAAGAGCACATAACACTTTATTTAATTAAATTGGGGAAACCAACTTAAACTAATCCAACCTAACCCCAATTTAACCCAACACCCATTCATGAGGCCCATACAAAACACACAATACCCCCTCACCCTATAAAACACCAAACACCACTTCCTACTCCAAATCTTTACCATTTTTTTTCTTTATGTACAAACACCCAAATGTTAAGGGGCTTAATGGCAAAAAGGGTGATAGGTGTCACCATCCTATTGGTGTAAGCAAATAAAGAAACCCCCCCTCCCCCAACCTCACATGTTCGGTCACTCTCCCCCATGCTATGTACAAATCTCTCTTGATTAATCATGACCCTTGATTCAAATGCCTACTTCATCTCAACCACACAATCACTCTATTTTAACACACACTCAACCCCCTCACATATGGCCGGCCTTAATCCCTAAAAAAACCTAGGAATCCCCCCCCTCTCTCCCTCTCCTCCCTCTACTTAATCCAGCCGAACACTCATTCTTCTTCATTCATCTTCACTCATTCTTCTTCTTCTTCTTCTTCTTCTTCTTCTTCATTCACCTTCTTCTCCACCTCCGCCACAACCACCTGCAGCCACCACCTGCCTCCTCCATGAGCCACCATGACCTACAGCACCTCCGCCACGGCCACCCGTAGCCACCACCTACCTCCTCTACGAGCCACCATGACCCGCACCACTTCCGCCACGGCCACCCACAGCCACCACCTGCCTCCTTTACGAGCTACCACGACCCGTACCACCTCTGCCACGGCCACTGACCAGCCACCATGAGCCGCCGTTGTCCTGCCACGCCCCTCCCCCCTCCCCCCCCCCCGCCATCGCCGTGTTGTTGCTGCGCCTACTGCTGTTGTAGCTGTTGTCATTGTCGTTCTGGCCGCTGCTACAGTGCCGCCGGCAACCCCCGGAGAGCCCCGACCACCGGAGGGCACCCCCTACTGGCTGGCCTCCCTCGAGTGTCCCCGAGCCTCGCCATGGCTGAACATCTCCTCCCCGCAGCCGCGAGGAACCGCGACTCGAACCCGAGTTCAGGAATCCGAGTTCAACCTCCCCGATTCACGAATTGATATCTCCCTCCTTGATAATCCGATCCTTGAACCAATTCTTCAGGTATAAACCCTATTTAACCCTTTTGTAATGTGTTTAATTATAATATTTTAACTTGCATTCTATTATTAGTAATTAGAGTTCCAAATCATGGGGAAAATATTTTTTATAAAACTTAAAAATCTTCGATACGGAGTTGGTCCTTACAAACCGAACAACCTCGTCGCGTACCGATTGCACCGAAAGGCACGTATCATCAACGTGAATGTGTGGGCTTTCGCGAAACTTAATTTGGATGTACGTGCACACCGTAATCAACGCATATCCGTCGAAAAGTACCATATCGACGTGTTCTGACACTCGTCCTAATTTTGTGTGTGTTTGTCATTTTGCAACAAAACTTGCGCCATCAGATTCACAGCTTTACGCTGGTCCTGTGACCCAAGTTTGGTTCGATTCTGAGAATATTGACGAAACGTCGTTTCGTGGCCCCATGGTTCTATATGACGGGCGATTTCGTGATCGGCTCATCGAAATCCAGTTTTGGATGTTCCGTTGAGTTTGTATCATCATTCTGGACTCATAGACACTAAGTTTAACAAATTTGGAGAACTTTGTCTCTGACACATTTTCCTGTGCAAGACGGGCCCACTTGTGGACCCCGTGTTGACCAGAAACTGTATTTTTGCCCGTGTGTCCAAATTGGACGTATGTATATGCTTTTCTGAGTAACTCACTCATTTTAAAACTGTTGGTGATATTTGTGACAGCATCCGAAGACATCTGCTCCAGTTTCTATCTTGAGCTGCTACTTCCTTGGCGAGTTCGGGTTCGAATCTTCGCCTAGCTTCCAGACAAGTGTACCTTGCCATCATGTATCTCAGTTCCAGATTTACTATTTATTTATCTATGCATTGTGCACACTTTGGATCAGAATCGTTACTTAGCGTCCAGGTCATAACCGGGTGCAGACGTTCATTGGTAACGTCTAGTATCAATTGATAGATGTTCACGACCCCTTGATGTACCTACTTGATTATATCGGAACCCTAGGGCACATTCAGGCACTGTCATTGTGCCAGACTTACTGTATTCTGATAGTGTCAACATGACCAGAATCTGTGATGACTTTAGGGTCGTGATTGTTGATAGTTACTTCAGTATGATGAGACTGTTAGATAGAGATTCAGGTTCAGTGAGCACTCGTTGACCGCATTGGGAGGAGAAGATAGGTACTAGACGTTTGGGCTACTTTGCACACGCTATATATTTATATTTTCATTTATGTAGAGATCATGTATCCGGATTCGTAGTATCACCCGTGTGACTCTATGCTCGGAGCTACGGTACGCCCCATGTGTCTCTGTGCCTTGGAGCTACGATTTTATATTTAAAAAGCCCACGCATCAAACATTGTCTTCAAAAGTTGCGACTCACTTAGGTGGTTATAATAGATTACACCGGCGTATCACATGTTTCCTTTCTGTTTTACTATAAAATATTATTTTTGTACCTTGTTACATCCCTCTGAGGACCTGGTTTCCTGCCAAATTGTAGGATCGATTGCTGACGGGAGGCTGGAGCTGCACATGAGTTTTATACAAGTATTGTTACTCGATATTTGTATTCACTTCTTTATTATTCAGCTATTATGATCTTTGCTTATTTTTTGCTAGTATAACCCAGTATGTAGACTCATATTATTTTCTTCGAGTCTATTCGGACGAGTGTAGTGTGGGATGCACACCATGATACATGTTGTCCTTTCTTTATTATATATCATTGTGGTTTTAGACATAGACATATAGACCGTGTTATCTAGATAGTAACCCTCATTTATAACTTACACGTATTCAGAGTCGGACTGGAGTCCCCTTGGTACGTAGCTGGCCATTGCCACGTGGCCTAGTCCCTTGTATTTTGGGACTGGGGTGTGACAATTTCTCAACAATTGTAAGTAGATATTGATATTCTTTTATTCTTTAAGATATCGTAAGGGTTGGTACGTACATGAAGTATTGTCTCCTCCAGGATCCCATAGAGGAGAGAACCCGTATTGAAACGTATACGAACTTTCTCTGATCACATATTATCTTGAGTATCCATCTTGATAATATTTTACAAGAAAATATGTCATTGATGGTCTACATAAGTCCAACTTTCATTTTGAATTTTTCTTCTATGTTGCAATGTATTATATTGTCATGAGTATCCATCCCGATAACATTCTATAAGTAAAAAAAATGTCATTGATGATCGACACAAGTCCAGCTTTCATATATAATTTTGCTTCTTTAAGAATTCGTAAGTTTGCATGCCAATATCACAAAATTATTTCAATTCATCTTCCAACAACTATAAATAGATATCAATGTTCTTCTTAGAGTTTTCAAGACCCGAGAAGATCAATACTAGAAAAAAAATAACTTTCTTGATAGTGAAGAAATAATTTTGATAACGATTCATATTTTGTCATCTATGCCAGTGTCAATAAAAGTCCTTCTTTATCTTGAAAGTTTTGGTCCTCTTTCTTGTAGTTCAAAAATGTCAAGGAAGTCATTATTTACAGGTTTAAACCATCAACTATAGTTTTACCTTCACTTGAAAGAACCGTCAAAAGAATTTATATAGTTGACGTTCAAGAAACATAAAGTTTCCTTGACTATTTTGGGATGTCATGAAAGACATATTTTGACAGTTGATCTTATGTATTGAAAAAGGATAATTATTGACATCTTAAAATCGTAAAAAACATTTGATATTTTTTTCGTACAAAAAATTGTTTATAATTATATTTTATATATGTTCCTTTGCACGTTACATGGAAAATACACATATAATATTAACATAGCAAAGACGAGCATTTTGCAACAAGTTAATATTTTACTTAAAACATGCAGTTTGTACATCGCAAACATTCAAAAACTGTAAAAATAAACCAATGACACGTTACATAGCTAATTCTTACTGCAAAAAAAAAAAACTATTACTCTAGGACGAAAAAGAGGCAACCAAAAAGTTTGTCGCTCAACAACGATCAACTGGCAACTAACCGACGACTACAAATCGACAATTCTTATAATAAATACTAGTTTGTCCTTGGTTCATCACTACGCCACTAGTTTGTGTGGTAGCACGCGGGAACTCTTTCAACAATCTAGCGACGTCCAAGTCTTCGCTCAACTTAAGAAAGATGACATCGCTTGTGCTCCCTTTAAGGCCTGAACAACAACATTCCGTTGAGGATGTCGAGAGATCCTTCTTGTTGATCCCACATAAGATAGGGAATTCCGTGGTTGGAGGGACCATTTCTGTGTTGTTGATTCCGCAGAGTTGGTACTTGCAAGTTTTTTTATATGTCCTTTTCATCGGATCAGGAACTAAATTCCAGAAAAAAATTCGAATCGTGTCCATCTCCACAACACGATCTTTTGGCGGAGGTGCAATTCCGTGAGCTTTATATTTCCATGCTCAACATTTAGACTAGTAGGGTTCGGTTTGCAATGACCCTCTTGGAGAGCATTCGTGCTACTTCTTATGAGTACACCAACAATGTTTCTGGTTATGGGGAAGGTCTCCTCTCTTTTTTCCTTTATTTTTTTTTTTGAGAGCAAGATTGAATTGTCATTCAAGAAGAGAGTTATTGGCCTTATTGATCTTGACTACATTTTCTGGAGGAGGAGACCACACATCAAAATTGATCCATCTCTCCCAAAAATAAGTAGAAGGTAACAGTAGTGGTGTTGTGCTGACCGGATTGCAGTAGCCTCTACAACAATTGTTGTATGGTGGTGTGTTGGGTATGGCTTGAATGTGGGAGAAATTTGATATCTCAGTAGGAGTTGGGCTTAATGCCAGTAATAGCTCGCAAGGCATGCGCATTGGTCTTTTCTCCTAAGTTGGTAGCAAATGAATCGACATAATTTTTTTTTTTTTAGAAATCATCTTGCGCTTGCGTGCAACGTTGATCTTCGTTTGGCTTGCTAAGAGAGCTTCATCAAACTTTTGTTGGTCGAACTGGATAACCAATGTGTTGACACTCATGTCCATCAAGTTGATGTCGAACTGCATCACTATCTTCTTATTTGTGGAGTAGAAATCTCCCAATGTGGTCTCCATTTTTGTTTCGCTCGAAAAGTAAATGAAACATTGTGATTACTTTTGAGAAAACTTTGTGAAAGAATATTCTCGTATGCCAATTGAGTATACTTTGTCAGAGGAGTCAGAAATCATCCAAGCGCATGGTGTCCGTAGCATTCGCTACTAGAAAGTCCCAAATCGATGAATTGAAACATCACTACCAAAATAATACATATTAGCGATGCCAACAAACGTCGCTAATAGGTAATAAAAACGTCGTTAAAAATAATTAGTGACATAATTTGTGACGTTTTGGTATTGCCGCGTAAACCATGGTCGCTGACAATAAATTTGTCGCTATTCGTCGCTATAGCGACGTATATTTGCGACGTGTCCACGTCGCCAATTATTTTGTTATTAGCGACGTCCAGCGACTCGACGTCAGTATATCAGCGAAAGTGTATATTGTCGCATAACGTAGCTAAATCAATGACATTACCGACTATATTTTGCTACTCAATGTCGACATGGCAAAAATTGCCATGTCAGCTATTTAGCGACGAGTACCGGTGTATTGACACAGGTTAGCGACGTCACTATTATCATCGGCGACGTTGTGACACATATTAGCGACGTAATTTTACGTCGACAAACGTCGCAGTACATCGCTAAATTTTAAAAAAATACAGAAAAAAAGCATGCAGTTTCAAAAAATATTTTTCAACAAAAGCATGCATGCGGTTATAAAATCACAGTTTATATAAATAGACCCGGAGCAACCCTCCGTTTAATTTTCTGGGTTTTACGACCCCTTCGGTGGAACACTCAACATAGGTAGATACACAAACACGTCAAGAATATCGAAACACGTAGGAATGTCCCAACAAATAAATACATGAATCTAAAATAATGTCACATCTGTCTCATCCAAATAATGTAGTAAAAAGTATGAAATAAGTACATCAAAACCCAAGAATGGACCAATACACACAAACATACTAAAAATATCCCAATAAGAACTACTGCGGATTAGGATGAGGAGGAGCACTGCCACGCATCTGGGATAAGAGGAAGCCATACTACTCCTTTGAAAGCGTCACCGGTCCCGAGAGAGGAGGCAGTAGAATCGATGGAGTCGGTGTCGGTGTCGATGCCGGCAGGACCAGGAGGACGAATCTGCTCCAATGCTAGCAGTCGAGTATTGTATGAATCCATGGCAGATACCACCCTTCGAAGTATTCTCCACCACCGACCGACTCAACAAATCCTATGCCGCATGTATCCTTTCAAGTGAGTCGCTCATGTCCGTATGCGACCCTTCCAGCTCCGTCTGTCTATGCTCTGTAGACGCGACCAGAGTTGACAAGCGGTCCTTTGTCATCTGGCTCGGAGTCCTGAGCTCCATAAGGCTATGCTCGAGCGAATCAAAATATGTGATGATCGTCGCATCGTCCATCTGCGGCGCAGACTGTGGCCACTCCATAATCCTCCGTAGCAACTCGTCACGCAGGTCAGCAATCTGACGGTCAATGCTCTCCTGGGCTTGTGCCGATGCCTGTAAAGGCTGTGAGGAATACACACTAACAGAGGGGGCCCTGGATGACTGCGTCGCAACAAAGGTGTCATTGGATCCCGTAACATAATACATACCCTCTGAAGACCACCAACGAAGGTCATCCAGAGCTTGTCCGCCGACGGAGCTGTAGAGGGCTACGAGAAAGTACCAGCCCCTCCCTTTGCAGGTGCAGTAGCAGTCGTCTACTCACGTAGTTTAAGATACTCATCCTAGAAAAGTGGTTGTTAACGTCTAAGTTACTTATTACTAACTATATAGATATCTATTTGCATATTTCTAAGTTATATTAAAACTAACACAGGGAAGTAAAACGTACATAGGTATGCGTGGCCTTCTCATCGATGAGCTTTTCGTCCTTCCGATGGGTGGCCAGAAAGACGGTCACCATGTTGGCGTCCTCACCCCTTTGTACCTATTAAAAATTATATTATTTGTTATTAAAATTAAACATCTTATCCTACTTTTATTAAAATAATATATATGTAATAGAATACATATCAGATGACTGAAATATTTTGTTATGGGAATCGAGCCACAACACCACTTTCCTGCCTTCGACCTAGCCGCCTTTGCCTTCTCCGACCTTTTCTTGTACCGGGGTTCATCGAATCTCGCCTTCATCGCAGTCCACTGCTCATGCGTGATCCAACCGTGGATCGGTTGTCCGGAGTGATCACGAGCCTTCTGGTCGTTGATGGCATCACGGATCAGCTTGGTAGCGACGGTAGAAAACTGCTCCTCGATCTTCTCAATCCGGTGTGGTGGATAGAAATAGGTTTTCTACAAGAAGTAAAATTGAGAGTTACATAATATACATAAATAATTATTGATATTAAAAGTAAATATATTTTTACCTTGAAGTTGGCAAACCAAAATGTCTTCCTATCTTCAGGAGAATCTGAGTAGTTGATCCAAGGCCCACCATAGTTCTGCCTCAAAAAATATTTCAGTACTCTCTGTACCGTCGAGGGACAATATCTATACAACGATAATTAAATTCATGAATATATAGAGTAATCATTTGGAAAATGTTAAATATTTAACTTACTTGCTAGGATCGTCCCTCAAAATCTCTATCATCGTCTCGTTCGGAGACACGCATGGAGGATCGCTCTGATCATGCGCAGACGTAGTCGGCTCAACCTCCTCCATCTGCTCCTCTGCCTCCATGGTGCCGTCAGCAGGAGGAAGGCTAGACGGGGGAGTAGACTCAGGCCGAGAACTGCTCGTCCCAGGAGTACTACTGCATACCATCAACGGAGTAGGAGATATGACTAATCGGTACACTGGAGTACTTTGCGACGAGGATCCGGAACCAGTAGCTGGTACCAGAGGAGCACTCTGTGTAGAGGATCTACCTCCGAATGATCTGTGTCGTCATGTCATACCTGATAGTAACATATGAAGATAAAATAAATGCACAAGGAGTACTATGTCGGTGTATCATGTCAGCTTCTGTATGTCATGTTAGTGTGAGTGTGTCCCGTCCATGTATGTGTGAATGTGTCATATTATTTGTGTCTATGTGTATGTGTACATGTCTGTGTTTGTGTCGTGTTAGATAGGGTTAGGATTTACCCGTGTCTGTGTTATGTTGGATAGTGTAGAGAACACCATCTTAATGTGTGTGTGTGTGTGTGTGTGTGTGTGTGTGTGTGTGTGTGTGTGTGTGTGTGTGTGTGTGTGTGTGTGTGTTTTCTTTCATACCTGATAACAACATATGATGATAGAATAAATAAACAGATATATAGTACATTCTACAGTCAAAATGTTATACATATCTCACAGTATGAATAGAATTGCACAGTAAAGAATTAGTAGTGTCACACGTCTAAATGGATAGTATATTCTACAATCAAAATATAATATATGTCACAAGTCCAAATGGATTTATTTTATTTTCAATCATCTTCAGAAAATTTATCTTCTTTGTCTTCCTTGTCCTCCTATTCCTCTTCCTCTTCTTCCTCATCTTCACTTTCATCTACTTCGTCTTCATCTTCATCTTCGGATAATTCTACCTCTTCTAAATTATTAGTCGTGTAATGAGTAACTTTTGTTGAGTCCACATCTACAATATTTGTTATAAGAGGTAGCTCATCCTCCTAATAAGCTATTTCGTCAACGTTAATAGTATATCTAGCTTTAGTCTTACAAACTGCCCACCAGTCCGACCTCGATGTTCCCCGTCTAGGATAAGTTATGAAGTACACTAGCTGAGCCTGACTTGTAAGGAAAAATGGTTCGTAGTCTTGATATCTACGCTTGTAGTTTATATCCAAAAGACTATGCTTGTCAATTTTTTAACCTTGATCTTGAATCGGATCGAACCATTCACACTTGAATAACACGATCTTAGCAAATTTTATGCCATAATTATATGTCCACTCCACAATCTCTTATGAGATGCCAAAGAAATCATTCCCTAGATTGCCGTTTTTGTAGTTCGAAGATTTGATACATAAACAACTATTTTTCGTGGAATCAAGATCCAGAAAGTTATCTCTGATCGGAGCATTTGTTGACTTGAACCTAAACCCATTCACACAGTAACTTGGCCATATTTTGACGGCAGTAGTTGGTCCCTTGGCTAGAGTTCTAATAGATTCAGTCCCTGGTGTTATTAGATGATAGACATAAATACCAAAGAAGTGATAGTAAGTTATTTATTGTGCAAGTGCATACAAAAAAAGTAATTACCAAGCTACTTACATATGTGCTCAACCATGAAGGAAAATGATGTCTCATTTCTTTTTATACTTCTTTGCCTGTTATGTAGGGTTTAACCGGCCTCAGCTCATCATTATATGTGCTAAAAAATAATGAAGCAACCGCTAATTAGTAGCATAATATTAGCTTATACTATTACATTGAGATGACGTAAACGTGGACATATTAATTACTTAACCCTCTAGCTTCTTCACTTCATCCTCGTCGTAATTGAGTAATATATACAACTGAGCAGCCCTTAGCTCGTCGTCATTCGAATATCTCTTCTTTATTTTCTTCGAAGGATTTTCGGACGCATTGAATACTTTTAGTGTTGCATTATTAGATTCTTGATATCTGTAGTCGTTTCTCGGAACTCTCGTTCTATTAGTAGCAACATGAGGTTTGAAATACGTAGAAAAAAATGTATAATCTCCTCGAGAACATAAGCTTCACAAATATAACCCTTAACCCGTGCCTTATTTTTTACCTTTCTCTTTAGGTGATTCAGATGTCGCTCGAACGGGTATATCCACAGATAACCGACAGGCCCACTAACACACGCCTCATAGAAAAGATGAATTAGAAAATGCTCCATGGAGTCAAAGAATCCAGGAGGAAACACCTTCTCAAGCTTGCACAGTGTTACCTCAATGTTCTTCCCTTTCTTTTCTAGACGATCGACTAGCAACTTAGTTTAACAAAGATCTCTGAAGAATATGCTGAGCTCTGTCAATGGATCCTAGATGACCTGCGGTAAGAATTTTCGAAATACAATCGGAATTAGCTTCTCAATGAATACGTGTCAATCGTGTCTCTTTATACCCATCAGTTTGTTCTCCTTGAGGTCGACGCATATTTTTAAGTTCCACACATACCCTTCTGAAAATTTTATGCCATGAATCCACCTACAAAGTCTTCCTTTATCCTCCTTCTCCAGTAAAAAAATTGTCTTAAGCTTGCTTTAACTTTCCATTCCTCTCCTCTATCAAATGCAACGCAGGACGTCTACATATTTCTTCCAAGTCCAACATGGCATTTGGATTGTCTTTCGTCTTCCCCTTTACGTCTATTACAATATTAATTATGTTGTCAAACGCATTCTTCTCGATATGCAAGATATCAGGGTTATGTCTGATCAGATTGGTGCTCCAATATGGCAGATCCCAGAATATACTCATCTTTGTCCAATTATGAGTGCGACCAAATCCATCATACTTATACCCCGTAGCAGGCTCTTCGATAGCACTTGATAAATCTTTTATCTCTTCATATATCGTGTATCCGGGCCACCTTGGCAGTGGATTGGCCTTATCCACAACGCCAGCACAAAAAGCATTCATGTTCCTCCAGTACGGATGATCCTTCGGCAGGAATTATCGATGACAATCGAAGAAGGACGGTTTGCCTCTGTGTTTCAAATAAAAATCCTTCATGCGGTCCATGCAATACGGACATGAGAGACGGCCATTAGTGCTCCATCCTGATAATATTTCATAGGCCGAAAAGTCGTTGATGTTCCACATAAGTGCTGCCCTCATCTGAAAATTCTGCTTTCTAGAAATATCGTACGTATTGGCACCTACTTCCCACAGCTGATTCAACTCATCTATCAACGGCTGTAAATACATATCGATGTTCCTCTTCGGATTGTTCGAACTCGAAATAATAACGGTTAGGAACATATATGGAGTCTTCATGCACATCCAAGATGGTAGATTGTACAGAGTGACAATCATAGGCCAGCATGAATACTGGGAGCCCAAAAATTCGAATAGGGTAAAACCTTCGGAGGAGAGCCTCAATTTGACATTACGCGGATGCGAAGCAAAATTTGAATACTCTCGATCAAAGTGCTTCCATACTTCTCCATCGGATTGATGATCCAAACTCCTTCGATCTGTTTCCGTCTATGCCAACTCATGTTTTCTGCAGTTTCCTTCACCATAAATAATCTCTGCACCGGCGGCGTCAAAGGCAAGTAGTGCATCGAATCGGTAGGCTTTCATGCACCGACAGATCTTCCTCTACCAATGGCCTTGTAGCGATCAGCACCATAGAATCTACATGCATCTCCATCCTTGTCGTCTTTGTAGTACAACATGTACACGTTGTGACATGTATCGATTTTCTTGTATCACATCCAGAGCAAACGCACCATCCTCTTAGATCGGTAGAAGTTTTTAGACAACTTAGCACCCTCCGACAAGATCTCTATAATCAACTCCATTATTCGGTTGTAGTATTCTTGTGACATGTTAAAATTGGACTTGATGCTTAATAATCTTGTAACCACCTCCAACGGTGAATGATCCTCACAACCAGGATATAATGGAGTCCTTGTATTCTCCAGTAATTCCATGAACTTTGCAGCATCGGCATTCGGTGCCTCCTCAACTGTATCATGATTATCCGGATGGAAACTAGGTCCGACAGCGTTAATAATCATATTCATGCACCCATCATCGTAATTAGTATGATCGTGGATATCCATATATGGCTCCACATAAGGCTCCGGCTCCGATACTAAAGACACAAGTTCTTCATGTGATAGGTCCACTGATAGTAATTCGGTGTGAGACCCCTCGAGTGCAAATGATATTTAATATCCACTTCTGAGTGATATTTCAAGCTGTGATATCTCACACACGGACACTTAATTTGGGTGTCGTCCATGTACGAGGGAACGCCTTGGCGAACTACAGAAACTGTTCCACCCCCTGTATGAATTTATCCCACACACCGCACATATTATCATGATAATGGTTGTACATCTACGAACGATGATGCAGGTAGTAATTCAGATCCATTTCTAGATAATTCTACAAAAATGAATAGACATCGTTCAAGTATATTATCCATGTATCTTGGTATATTGATACCTACTCAAGTATCTTTGGATACTGAACCAAAACTCAAATATCCTTAGATACTCAATCCTAATATACATACCCTCACTCAACACTTAAATACTTAACCTATACTAACACTCACACACTAAACACACTCAAACCCACACATATATGCAATGTGCACTCACTTGCATATGGTGCAAGTTGCTGCGGCTGTTATTGCTTAGTGCTGCTGTTACACACACACACACATACACACATCACTAGTACACCCTAGATACACACTTCACTCTTGACACTCACTCCAAATATAAGTTACTTGTCCCTCTGACCGATGAGGGGGGTCGTCGGGGTTGTCGGGGCCGAGGATGTTGTGTCCTTGGTTATGCGATACATATACCAATGTCGTACCACAACCACCTGAACACGAACGCTTGTGTCAAGTATAGGTTTGATACTACTCTAACCCAAGTTAGATACAAGTTCTAGAAGAAGCCAATACCGCATCGTGTCTCAGTTTTGAAGAGTCATTTTCGTGTCCGTGTATACGACTCTCCTTGATTCGAGATCTGTATCGTATTGTACACGATATCGATACCCAAGGCTGTATCTAATTAACTCAGACAGCTAACTATAAAAGAGATAGGTGTCACGCCCCAGTCCCAAAATGTGAGGAACTAGGTCACGTGGCATTGGCCAGCTGACACGTCACTAAGGGTTTAACCCATTCTTATGGACCCAAAGGAACGTGCTACGCTGTCCTAAAATACTACAAGTCTAATAAAGGCAAGTCTATCTAATCCACAGGAAATATCGGAAAATAGTGCTGAATATATATAATACTGAGTCTGAAAATATAATATTACACAACTTGTGGGAACAAACCCACTGTCAAAATATAATAATAGTACAAAAAAAACAGGATAGACTGAGTATCGTCTATCTAGCAAAACATCTCCATCGCCTAAGAGAGCATCTCCTAGAATCAGGTAGATTCTGATGGTGTCTCCTCCAGTTCTTCCTCGGTGGCATGCCTAGTCTCCTGTCCTGGACCATACACCGTGGGGTAGTAGGCCTCGTCTAAATCTGGAAGGGAACCAGGTCCTCAGTGGGACATAACAAGATACAAGAAAATAACATGCCAGGTATGAAATACTGAATAAATAAATAAATACAGGGTGCTAACCATCTAAGTAAAATGCAAGTAAAGACCTTGTAGTACGCATGGGAATGTGTAGGTTTGACATATGCTGACTTAATTCACCAATCGTGTTGACTGGCTAGTATATGTGTCATATGCCCCCGGACACACGGGTAGCTCTGCAATCGACCATCTCCGAGGAGAATGATACGAAGGATAAAGACTCATGGAGGGGGTGTCCCACACGTCTACTAGTTATCTTTTTCGCCCAATGTAACTAAATGCCAAGTCATACTTTTCCTGAGTTTTCCTGACATTATACTAATCCGTGATGCGTGTCACACGTACTGGTAGCTAATCAAATACGCAGCTCGCATCCCAATATGCATTGCAACCATGTTGCGTGTTCCCGTGATAGGGTTTTGGAGGATATTAGGATATCCTCTCAGATGTTTGGTAGGTCTAAAAAGACTAAGTTAGTTATGCTACAAGTCAACGTATCTGTTGACTGTACTTGAGGCAATCTCAGGTACTCACAGTTATATGAAATTCAGGAAAAACATAGCATATAACAGTATTTGAATTTAGACAGTAACTTGGCAAGGTATACTTGCCTACTTCCTGATTGTATAGGAAATCTGATCCCACTGTCAAGACTGAAGGTCCTTGTGACAGGGGGTCACTGACTGTGCTGGAGATGTTTTATGTTTAAGACATTACAGGTCTTGTAAATATTAATTAAATAAAAGAGTACAATATATAATAGTATATATATATTTAGATAAATATATATATTTAATATATATAGTCATATATAGGGTTCATATATATATATAGTATACTTATGCTTATAGATATAGTATACATAGTATGTATTTATATATAACATATATAAGATAGGTATATATATATGTATATATATAGGGTTACATAAAGGAAAGAAAAGTGCAGGAAAAAGATACGTTTATATTAATAATATATATATACAAATAATATATATATACATTATACAAGTAATATATACATATATAGATATATATAGATATATATACATATTCATATTTTATATAGATAAAAGAAAAGGAAAAGTGTAAGAAATTAAATATATGCATATACATGTAGTATATTTATACATATAATAAAATAAAATTTTGACATATATATACACATAATTATATAGATATATAAATAATAAAGGCTAAGCATAAATATATATATATATATAATATATATATATATATATATATATATATATATATATATATAATATATATATATATATATATATATATATATATTATATATATATATATATATATATATATATATATATATATATACTTATAAGAAAGAAAAGAAAATATATATGTGTTAATACAATATATATATTTTTTTAATATATATATATTCATAATGTATATAGTGATCATAATAATAATAATTTTTATATATATATAAAAATTTATATACATATGTATATATAAAGAATACATATATAATAAGTATATATATATATACATATATATATACTTACATACATATTACATAAATAATAATAAAAACAGAATTTAAAAGGTGCATGAATACATAATATATATATATATTGTGTAATATACAGTATTTAAGTATATATTTATATATATATAGTTTATATAATTAAAAATATATATACATAGATATCCATATATATATATATATAAAGAAGAAAAAGAAATTATATATATATATATATATATATATATATATATATATATATATATATATATATTACATATATATATATAATAATTAAATAACAGGAAATAAAAATACATAAATAAATAATATGTGTATATATATACACAGTATTTATGTATATAGTATACTGTATTTATATTATATATATAGTATTATATGTATAATTAAATATAATACATATATATATATATATATATATATATATATATATATATATATATATATATATATATATATATATATATATATATATATATATATATATATATATATAAAATGCAGAAATGTAAATATACATATTTACAATATATAATATCATAATATATATATTATATATATATATATATATATATATATATATATATATATATATGTATATATATATGTATATATATATACTGTATTTAACAGTAATAATAGCAATAATAATAATATATAATATATACATAGATATATATATAATATAGATATATCTATATATATACATAATAAATAAATAATAAACAGAAATGTAAATACATATAAATATGCTGTATATACAGTATTCATAATAATATTATTTATATAATATTAAATACATATATTAATATATATAACAGATATATATAATAATATATATAAATATTTACATATATATACATATATACATATATATATACATGCATATATAATATATAGGTATTTATGTATATAATAGGGTATTTATACCTGACAGGGTGTCAGGGGGGGCCCACGGCGAGTCGCCGGCGGGAGGACGGCGGCGGAGTCGACGGCGGCTGGCCGGAGGGTCGCCTGCAACAGCAGCAGCAGTTAACAGCAGCAGCAGTGGTGCTGGCTTGCGGGGGCTGCTGCGGCCGTGGCGGTGGCGGAGGGGGTGGTGCAGGCGGGGGTTCGTCGGAGGGGATGGTGGCGAGCAGACTGGTGGTGGTGGTGGAGGTCAGGGGTGGTGGTGGTGGTGGCTGAAGGCGGTCGGGGATGGGGGTGGTGGTGCAGTCGGGGAGAGGGGTCGGGGCGCTGTGGAGGTGAGGGCGGCGGTTGGAGGCGTCGTGGGGCGGTGGTGGTGGGTTGGTTCGACGGGGATGGCGAGGCGAAGTGGGTGGTGGTGGTGGCGGTGGTTCAAGGTGGCGGAGGGTGGCGCTGGGGGTGGTCGGGTGGTGAAGTCGGTTGTGGGGGTGGTGGTCGGGATGATGCTGCAGCGGTTCAGGGCGGCGGAGGTGGTGGCCGGAGGGGGGTGGAGGTGGTCGGAGGGAAGGGGAAGGAAGAGGCGACGGGTTCGGCGGTGGTCGGTGGGCGGAGGTTGGCATTGATGGTGGTGGTGTGTGGTCGGAATGGAGGGGGAAGGGCTATATTTTATAGGGTTTTAACTCAATGGCAGAGTTGTAAATAGTTAGAACTCTAGGGTTATTTAGGGTATTTTGGTTTTTTAGATATTTATCTGATATTTTCATATATTTAAGTGGGTCCCACATGACACGTGGACGGTCCATATTTACCAGCCAATAGGGGGGTGACAACCTCACATGGAATTTTGCAGAAAAACCCCTAAAATTTCCTAATTTGCAAATAGGTCATAAAATAGGTATTTTGCGTAATTACGCAATTTGTCTGATAAATTACCATGTTCCCAGAAAATACTAAAATGCTCAGAATTGAGAGAAAAAAGCTGTGGGAGGGTCCTAGGGGGGTGGGGGGTGAGTCTGGGCAGGGGTAGGGCCTGGTTTCTTGGTGATACGGGTCATCGTATTTATTATTTAATAAATACTGTGCACGGTGTTCTCTAATTATTTAGAGGCAGGTAGGACCATAATTTTACTACGGTGTC